>CM039481.1:7683221-7794251 GCA_022433065.1 Begonia loranthoides | reverse complement strand
CTCCCTCCCTCAATAAACTCTTTGGTGCGGCGTCTGGTGCAAAATTTTTTCGGTTTTAATCTTCGCACCAGACACCGCTATTTTTGCGATGTGTTCGCACCAGACACCACAATGATTCAGAACCCCCCGCGTTGGGCGTTCTGAATTTTTCAAAAAATTAGATGAGCGTTTTGAATTCAAAACGTCGGAGCAGAGCGGGGCGTTTCGGCGTTTGGACGTTAACACCCAACTTTTTAACGGTAAACGTCTACGTGATGTTGGATTTGTCATTTTAACATACGTGAGTGGTTAACTTGTTAAAAAAAATTTCATAGTGGTTGACTTGTCATTTACCTTAAACCACGATGGTTGATTTTTTATTTACCCTTAATTTTTTTTTCATCAATATCATTATCATTCAATTATCTGCATACTCTATGATTTTTTTTCTTATACATGTCTTGCATTTGAATTACTTTGATTCAATAAATTATGTCTACCTTACATATAACTACTAATTTGCCCTCCAACCTTTTCATAATTACCTTTTCTTTTTATCTTGATGATGAGATAGTAAATAAATAATACTATTATACCAATAGCGAGAATACAAGTTCAATTTCTCGGTAGCATAAGGTTTGGGAATACATGATTACATGATTTGATTTGAAAACTATCACGTTCTTGGCCCAAAATGATTAACCTTGAATACAATATCTACTCAGAGTCAAAAGCTTCAAATGTAAAATTGTAGGGTCCAAAAAGGGAATGATGCACTTGCAAAAGCTCTGAGAATTAAATGATGCACTTATGGGGACTCATTCGGACATGGGAGTATAGGAGAGGAGAGGCACGAGTGTTTGAAAGGAAGACAAACACCTTTAGAAAAGACGGACGCTCAAAAATGAGGACAACAGACGTCACTTGTGGAGAAACAGACGTCCTTTATATCGAGAAGATGTTGTTTTGTGCTAAGAGAGACAGACGTTTAAAACAGGGGAAAGACGGACATCCCTTTATAAGAATGAACATCCTTTAACATGAAAGAATTGACGGTGTTAAAATTTGAGTAACGATGGACGTCCTTTTTAGAAGAACGGACGTCCCTCAAGGCGAATGAATAGACAGAGAGGTAACGAAAGCAGACGTCCCTTGGAGGATGGACGTCCCTCGGAGGGAACATATGTCCCTTATAGAAAATTGACATTAAAATTAAAAGAGAGGTGTAATATCTATCATTTTTATATAAAAAAATTTATTGGATTTATTGTTTGGGGAAAAACGTTTTCGGAAAAACATCTTCCCCGTTAAAAAAATAGTAGGCAGAGTGGGATTTCCTCCCGCAAACCATTACTCCCCTAATTCACCACATTTCCTTGGTTTGTCTTCCATCTATTTCCCCATCTCTCTCTCTCGTCTCATTCTGTACGCTCTCTCCTTCTCTCGCTTTCGGTGGATCAAGAGAAATTGGAAAGAAATCATCACCTACAGTGAAGGAAATTGTCATGACTCGGTTTAGCAAGGAATTTTTAGTGCAAATTCAGAAGCTCTGTGAACAAGAACTGTCGAGTGAAGATATAAAAATTTGATTTTTCTCCTTTCCAATTTCATCTCTATTTTCCGATGGTTATAATATGGATATTTGGATTGTTAATTTGGTTGATTCTAAATTTAAATTTATTGGGAAAAATTAGTATGCAACCGGTTGTATGGACGAAACCCAATAAATCGTTGCACAGATTTTCGTCGACGATGGAACGCCATGAAAGACTCAGTGAAGGTTGAGCTTCAAATGGTGAAGCTCCCGGCTTCGACCAATTCGGCGACTGGCCAAGACAAGGAGCCTCAGCCAGAGACGAAGACGTTCACATGAAGGTCTTCTCTGTGTTCCGGCCAAGGTTGCAAGTCTATTTAGGTGGTTCAGGAACTACAAACCAGTGAGAAGGCTGGGTTTGGTCTGGTCTGCACTTTTCAAACCAGATCAATAAAGGTAGTCCATTTCGGTTTGGGCCAGACCAGTGGGCTTTGGGATTACATGGATAATATTTCAAGTCATTTTGGGCCTCTATTCACTTGCCAAAAATTTTAGTTATTTAATTCAATTAATTTTAAATAATAATTGAGTATTTTAATTTATCAAATTTGATCAAAAAATTTATGCCTTAAATTTTAATAGGTACCCTAATTTAAATCCGTGGACCGCTGGAATTGGATTTTGGACTTTAATCAGTGTTAACCCGCTTCAATGTAGAGATTTATTTTATGCACTGCATTGCATAATTCTTTTTTTTTTTAAGTGAATATTTTGAGATTTATCTCATATTAAAATGATGCGTTCATTTCATAACTGTCAAATTTTTATATTATATTTTATTTTCACTGTACACGTTTCAATTAAGCATGCATTTAAATATTGCTGGATCAACTGGTCTTGCGAAGCAAGTTTGATCGACCTGGTTTGGGATCCGTTTTATGTTCACACATTTTACAGTGCGGAATGTGTTTGTTTGTTGTGAAAGGGTAATAGGAGATGTGTGACATGTCCTTGGGTTCGAATCCCTAAAGTGCAAATAACTAATAGGACAGTTGTATGTGCCGTGTCCTTAGATTGTGAATCCCTAAACCTGATCAGGGTATTATTTGGCTTTTGCAATCGCTAAGCATCACCTTTATTCTGTTATATGCCAATGACATGGTGTGCCTCGAATCCGTGAGTGGCTCCATTTTCACTGTGATTTTTAATTTGTACAACAATGACTTATTTTAATTATGTACCACATATTAGTGGGTGATTTCACACATATGTCTTTTTGTACATCTTTTTCTAAAAGAAATTTATAAAATGTAAGTTTTAAATTCATACATGCTTAAATATCTTTTTAATTAAAATTTTCTTTAAAAACATAATCCCTATTGAGTTTAGTCAACTCACTCCAATGACACCTTTCGTGATTTTATCAGTTAGATTTATAGTTGCCAAGTCAAGTTTAGATCTGGCGAAGTTCTATTTTTATTTTAGCATTCTCCCTTGAGAGATATTTTGTAAGGTATACTTTAGTTGAATGACTGTAATTCTTAATGTACTTTCTGTATTATACTTTAAAGTTATTTCATTTCGGATTATATTATTTGTTATCTGATATCACTTGTTTGACCTGTTAAGCCCATGTTCGTTGGGCCCTAGCTATTGATTAGTATTTTAAGTCTTCTGCTGATGATTAATAAAACTTGAGAGAAAAAGGATTGGGTGATTCGATTCTTCGGGCCGGGTCGTTCCCCGTTTTATCTCGGGTCATTTGCGGGTTGTGACAAGAGGGACGTACCTTAAGAGAAACAACGAACTCATATATAATGAAGGACGCCCCCAACGAAGCAGAACTTGCCATGAGTGACAAAAATAACGATAGAGAAACCTCAATGGGATGTCTGTGCAATTTGATACTTTGCACTCATATAATGACGGAGTTTGCACCCCATGTCTGTTTGTTGGTGAAAGATCGGTTCTTGTAGGGGTGTGCAAATTGAACCCGAATAGACGGATCGAACCAAAACCGGTGGATTTTGGTCGATCCGGTTCGGTTTTATGCAAAAAAAAAAAAGACATTTTGGATTAAATGGGTAAAAACTGGTCCTAATCGGTTTGGTTCCCGGTTTTGATTTCTCAAAACCGCCTAAACCGAAACCGAAGGCATTTAAGTTTAGAATTTACTAGGGTTAATGTTATGTTTCTATTTCACTGCTTCAGTCATTTCCTCGGCCTCCTCCCTGTCCCGATTCATTCCTCTGCTAGTCTGCTTCGGCTCCTAGGTTGTTCCGTTTTGTTGTTTCATCTCCAGTAGTCCAGACTCCAGCAGTCCAGACTCCAGCGGCCTATTAAATCTGGGAGTGTTGTGCAATCGCCAGTCGGAAGTCGTTCGATAGTCCAAAGTGCTTCGGACTTCGAAGTAATTTTCGATTATCGCTCGGTAAGTAATTTTCTCTTCTCTTCTCAGAATTCAGAATTTGAGCAATTCCTATGAAACCTCAAACCCATAAAGAATTTGAGTATTTTGATAATTTGCAGTGAATAAATAACATTCTGATTTCAATTGGGTAATTCTCTATTTCCTAAATTATCTAAACACCAACTGTATATGTATGTAGATTTTCAATTTCCTGAATTTCAATTTGATTATGTTGATTATTTGCAGTGAAAAATAACATTCTGATTTCAATTGGTTAGTTCTATATGTTCTGAATTATCTAAACACTGACGGTAGTACATGTATGTAGATACCTGATGTTGCTCCAAAGCTCGGATAGTTAGAGCTTGTTTTAGTTTACACGATTTCATATGTTTGATTACTTCCAGCAACTTTATTAGCAAATAAAATATAAATATGTTAGATGGAGGGATCAAAAGAGAATTGCTTTTCTGAAAATGTTATGGATTTTGATCTGATGTGGTCTAGTCCTCAATATGTTGTGGCTCAGGTAAGTCAAAATTTTTGTAGACTATTTACTCCATCTAACATATTTATATTTAATTTGCTTATAAAGTTGATGGAAGTAGTCAAACATATGAACTCACGACTCGCCCCATAGTATTTCCTATTTTAGCTTTGGCTTTTGCACATATACCACATTTAAGAATGTAAAAATTGAAACAAAAAATTCTTATGAAAAACTAAGAAATATCGTCCAACTCTATATCTTCTAAGCATTCACAGAAAGAAGAAAATCATCAAGCACAGTCTTAATCCAACAACTTCATGTAAGTTTTACACATAAATTAATTACATGTCCTTACTAGAAGCATCTATCATGGAGAAGTACCTTCAATATCTCTTCTTCCTCAGATGTCCAATGAACTTTTTTCCATTTTAGCTGAAAACTTGGTGGGTATGTACTACAATTTTTCGCAATCTTTGTCTTGCTTAATGCTTATCATTTTTGTTCAGAGAGGACTCAAGATTATGGACTACATTTACATGTTCTCCAACTTTAACATAATTTTTTCCCAGTCTTACTTCTACCTCTTCCAACTGCTCATTATCAATGCTTTTGCAACGATTATCATTATCAATGTTGATTATCTGCGGTAAATAAATAACATTCTGATTTCAATTGAGTAATTCTCTATTTTTTTTTATTTCAATTTGAGTGTGTTTATGCTTGATGTTTGTTTTTGTTTATTTTTGAATGGACGATTCTTGTTAAAATTTATTCTAAAATGATTCAAATTATTGAAATTGTAGAGGATGGATAGCGGTAATGAAGATAATGAAGTGAACTAGTCGAAACTTAATAGTGATGACAACTTAGAACAAGGTATTTATATTTTTATTAATTTTATTTATATTTTTGTAATTACTTTCTCTCACAAATTGCATCTATTCTTGATTTCTTTCGCAGTTTATAATCTGAATTCTGAAGTTCGAAGACATTGGACATTGTGAAATGCGACTTACGAGGACAATTAATATTTGATTTAGTTATTATAATTTTTTTTAGTAGTTGATGTAGTTTATAAAGTTAATGATCTATTTATATTTGTATTTTTATTGAATTTTTCCCTATCATATTAGGATGAAATTTATAAAGTTAATGATATATGTTTTTTGTATTTAAAATAAAAACCAAAAGAACCCAGGTCCAGGAAGTGTTTGGATGTTGGAACTTCTTCAACTTGTAAGTGGAAGTGGACGGTGAGTTGGCGACGCAAATACTTAAGACTGTACATCAACTTTTTGTATTATAAAATAAAAAAAGAAACACAGGAGGTGGACTTTCAGTGCATATACTTGTGTATATATATATATACACACATTGCTAATAGAATTACATGGTTTTGGATGTTTATTGTAACCTGCATTATATATATATATATAAACAAAGATAAAATTGAAATCGAACCGAAACCGGAACCGAATTTTTGGTTCGGTTCTGGTTCGGTTACTTAAAACAAAAATCTTGGTTTCGGTTTAGACATTTTCAAACCGAAACCGATTGGTTCAGTTTCATTTCATACCAAAACCGAACTGAAACCGAATTCGAACACCCCTAGGTTCTTGATGAAATCACATCCCGAATCAATGGAAAGACAACGTATGAAAGGTGGAAACTTTGGAACAAAATCTCCTTTGTGAATTGCGATAGTTTTCCTCCGTTAGTAAAGGATGAATTGAAACTGTGCAGAAAAGTAACAAGTTGGTCCGAAAAACACTACTGCTGTCTCTTTGACTTCAGTGGCTGCTTCGCAAGAAATAGCTCTCCAACTTGATTCTTCGAAAGTTTTCTACACCTTTGCTGGATATTCTTTTTCGACGGAAAAAAGAAGAGAAATGAGTAGTAATAAGAGAAATCACCCAAAACTTACAAGAGATGATCTCAATTTTTACACACAAACTTGTTCGGATATTAATCACCAAAAAGAATGCGGTCGATTAGTGAAACTCCAAGTTTGAACATCGTTCAGTTTTCTGTATTTATTTTCAACTTCCTTACAAAATTCACTTAGAGAAGCTTAAATATTACCCTAATTAGGGTTAAACCCTAATGACCTAAATTACAGTAATAACATTAAAGATAAACACCAAAACACAAGGACAACAAAACCAAACAACAATTTAAGCTATTACAAAATAAAATATTTAATTTATATTTAAAATAAAAAAATAAAAATAAAAATGAGATGGAGCCGTGGTGTATCAGGGCGGGTGCTGCAATCCCACATCAACTTGGAGGAAGTGAAATACATGAGATATAAGTGAGTATTCATCCATACCAAGTGGACGCATTTTGGGCTAGTAGTATGAGACACTGGCCTAAGAACAAATCTGTGTCGGTCGAAGATCACTCAATGCATTTCACTTCCTCCAAGTCAATGTAGGATTGCAGCACCCATCCTTTTTGGGCACTACAATCACCCACTCTTTTGGGCCCCCCTCGTTGGGCACATTAGACTTGGGTTGACTCTGATACCATATTGATATTAAGTGGGTAACCATTCAGTCTAAGCAAATATTTTTCGCTTTAGGTGATCTCTGGCCCATACGAATTTATTCTTGAGCCAGCGTCTTATTCTACTAGCTCAAAACATGTCCACTTTGTATGAATGGACACCTACTTATATCTCGTGTATTTCACTTCTCCTAAGTCGATATGGGATTGGAGCACCTACCCTTTTGGGGCATTACAGAAATGTAATTGACCCATAATCTCAAACATTAAATTGCATTCTACTATTGTTTTTTTTTTCATGAATTCTAATTAATTCATGATAATTTTTCCTTTTGGTCTTTTTAATTAAACCCTGATTTCAATTTGATATTCATTGTTTCAATTTCGCTTTTAAATAGTCATCTCACGTTGTTTTCATAAAAAAAAAAAAAAAAATCAAGTTGAATGTCATGCTTTTTTCAAGCATCAACTTGTTTGAAAAGTTTCAATTAGTTTTTAAGATTAGGGCTCCACCTTCTTCCCAATCTCAAACTTTGTTGTCCATCAAAATTACAAGAGTGCCATAAATTCTTTAGCAACTAAGTGAGGTGAATTAACCCTAAGTTGGGCTCTGCGGGCCTACCCCTATTGGGTGGTTCAAGGTTGAGTGGACCTTGGGTCAACCGAGGAAGTAATTCAATTATTAACAAATCAACCATAATCAACCATAACACTAGAGATTCAACAAGAGACAATAGTATCAGCTGTAACTAGTTCTGTGTGGCTCGAGCTCTCCCTTTTTTGTCGGTCCCATTTTCAATGTAATAAATAAAAGAATTCTACAAACGACATAGAAATGTTTGTCGTTTTTGAAGTTCAAAATGTGTGGTTTTTAAGATTCAATAGAAATGGGCCATTAATTGACGTCTTATCATTCCCGGAGTTGCTGCAAGTGATTCAGCATGCTGCGAAGTACACGTGACACAAATCAACCGTGCATTAAACTTTTGGGTTTTGTTTTGTTTTGTTTTTTCATCTTCCCCACCACATTTTTCTTGCTTTGGGGGCATTTTGATCCTTTTCTTCATGCATGGAGATTATGGATTATTTAACCCCACCGACATTACCTACCCATAGGGGTGGTAAATGAGTCAATTGAGCCAAAATAAATATGACTCATTAAACTTAGTGATTTAAACGAATTGAACCTAATAAATCTAATAAAATGAACTTATTGAATCTAACGAATCGATAAGTAAAATGTACAATATTGTCTGAGTACATGCTGTGATTTTTTGATTCTTACTTAAATTACATTGTACACTCGTTGATTCGTCAAACAAGAAAACAACGAAATTATTGCATAATATTTTAACAATTTTTTATGACCCTTTTTCGTTTAGATGTTACTGTTAATTTTTTATTTTATTTTGATTCACTTGTACGATTCGTGGCATTGCCCACAATCGATTTCAAAAGTTATTCTTGACATTCAGTGTTGATTGTATTAAAAGTTTTTTGCTAGTTACTTTACAATTAGATAAGCATAAACCTCATTAGTGGGCTGGAAGGACCCAATGCACTGAAACACGGCCCTACTTGGTGTCATGGTCCTACATTTTGAGAAGGGACCGTGTAACACTTGTCGTCTCACAAATGCAATGAATTAGCCTACGATGTGTGTCAATGACTCCGATTGCCCACAATGTTAGAAGGGGCTTTATGTCTAATGAATGAACAACGTACATGCAAGATTAATTGAAAAAAGAGTAACTGAGAATAGTGACTAAAGAGAGTTTGTATGTAAAAAACAGGACTGATGTATGCCTATAGAGAGAGAGAGAGAGAGACAGAGTGAATTAGGCGAGTTAAATTTTTTTGTTCGATTTAATCATCTATCCCCTAAGTGATTTATTTATAATAAATATGCAAGTAATTACAAACAATAATAATGAGTTAAGGAATAGAAGAAAGTGCAAATCGAATTTATTCACGCAGTTCGGCAACTTTGGCCTACGTCCGCACTCCAAGTTCTTGACTTGAAGATCCTTAATCCACTAACCTCCCCAGTTAGTGATGATTGGCTTCACTGGTACCAACCAAACCTTTACAACTTTACTATTGCGGAGCGTCACCCTTCACTTGACTGTTCACGGGGCGTCACAATTTGTTTGCCGTGTGAATACAATAAAAAGTATAACTAAAAAATCATAACTCTCCCAAATATAAAATTTCAAGTTTGAGAGTCGGGGAGTTAGGTTTGACACTCAATTATAGAAGAGAAAAAGAGTATAAATTTCGGCAGAGTTTTGCTATGGTTTCTCTTCGTTAGTTTGAGCTTCAGAGTATCTTTTATTTAGAAAATCTGTTCAACCGGTCGACCACCTTCATTTTGGTTGACTGCCTCCCAACCATTGGAATATAGTTGTTGTGTGAAATGCAGTATTGCGGTCGACTGCTTGGACCTCCTGATCGACTGCTTCTTTACATTATGAAAAACTGGCTCGAATCTGTCAATTTTGTGGTCATTCAATTTTGGCTTCGGTCTATCACACCGGTCGACCACTCTCCATCATAGGTCGACCGCTTCTGCACATTCTCAAAAACTAGAGCAATCTGTAGTAATTCCGGTCGACTGCCTCTTTAAATTGGTCAACCGCTTTTCTGTTTCGATTCTTTCTTCAGCCTATTGGTCGACCACTTCTTCACCGAAGTCGACTTGAACTCTGTGTGAGAGGGATGGGTGAGAGGCATGACAATCTATATGTTCTACATCAAATTCCACAAGACAAACTTCAGTTCATCAAAAATCATTCATCTGCCAATCATACTTCTTCTGATGTTTCAAAACATTTTCATTCTGATCGTATTAATTTTTTTCAATGTAATTCTTCTAGCACTTGCAATTCTGTTTTTTCTTTGTGGCATTACAGACTTGGACATCCATCTGATGTTATTGTCCATTCTATTAAAGACAATCTGTCAATTTCGTTTGCTGAAAATGTTGAATAATCCTTGTTCAATCTGTCCCATGGCTAAACAAAGAAAATTGCCTTACATTTCGCATAATAATTTGTTAGAATCACTTTTTCCCCTCATACATTGTGATGTTTGGGGTCCTTTCTCCATGCCTGCTCATGATGATTTCAAATATTTTCTTAAAATTGTTGATGATTGTTCAAGAGCCACATGAGTTTATCTTATGAAATCCAAATCAGAAGTCCGAACCATAATTCAACAATTTATCCATTTGATTGAAAACCAATTTCACATCACAGTCAAAGGTATACGTTCAGATAATGCTTCAGAGTTTTCTCTTGTTGATTTTTATAACAGCAAAGAAATTATTCATTACAAATCTTGTGTTGAAACACCTCAAAAAAATTTTGTTGTTGAAAGAAAACATCAACACATTTTAAATATTGTTAGAGCTCTTCTTTTTCAATCCAATCTTCCCTTAAAATACTGGGGAGAGTGCATACTAATAGCATTATATTTGATAAACAGATTAGCTTCACAGATACTCTCAAATAAATCTCCTTTCAAAAAGTTGTATTATTAAACTCCTTCATACAGTCACTTACGAGCATTCGGGTGTCTTTGTTTTGTTTCCACTTTGACGAATGGTCGAGCTAAATTTGCACCAAGAGCTCGTGTATCAATATTTTTAGGATATCCTATAGGTTATAAAAGGTATAAAACTCTTGACATTGAGACTAACAACATTATTATTTCTAGAAATGTTATTTTTCATGAATCAATTTTTCCTTTTGCCTCAAATTTTAAAAATTCACATTCTGTCTCTTCTATATTTCTCATTTCTTCACATTCTTTACGTGATGATGATTCTTTCCCTTCTCTTAACATTGACAATTTCTAAAAATATAGTTACTATAAATAAAGTTAGGAGTATTGGCATTGCCCACGATCGATTTCAAAAGTTATTCTTGACCTTCAGTGTTGATTGTATTAAAAGTTTTTTGCTAGTTACTTTACAATTAGATAAGCATAAACCTCATTAGTGGGCTGGAAGGACCCAACGCACTGAAACACGGCCCTACTTGGTGTCATGGTCCTACATTTTGAGAAGGGACCGTGTAACACTTGTCGCCTCACAAATGCAATGAATTAGCCTACGATGTGTGTCAATGACTCCGATTGCCCACAATGTTAGAGGGGGATTTATGTCTAATGAATGAACAACGTACATGCAAGATTAATTGAAAAGAGAGTAATTGAGAATAGTGACTAAAGAGAGTTTGTATGTAAAAAACAAGACCGATGTATGCCTATAGAGAGAGAGAGAGAGTGAATTAGGCGAGTTAAATTTTTTTGTTCGATTTAATTATCTATCCCCTAAGTGATTTATTTATAATAAATATGCAAGTAATTACAAACAATAATAATGAGTTAAGGAATAGAAGAAAGTGCAAATCGAATTTATTCACGCAGTTCGGCAACTTTGGCCTACGTCCGCACTCCAAGTTCTTGACTTGGAGATCCTTAATCCACTAACCTCCCCAGTTAGTGATGATTGGCTTCACTGGTACCAACCAAACCTTTACAACTTTACTATTGTGGAGCGTCACCCTTCACTTGACTGTTCACGGGGCGTCACAATTTGTTTGCTGTGTGAATACAAAAAAAAGTATAACTAAAAAATCATAACTCTCCCAAATATAAAATTTCAAGTTTGAGGGTCGGAGAGTTAGGTTTGACACTCAATTATAGAAGGGAAAAAGAGTGTAAATTTCGGCAGAGCTTTGCTGTGGTTTCTCTTCATTAGTTTGAGCTTCAGAGTATCTTTTATTTATAAAATCTGTTCGACCGGTCGACCACCTTTATTTTGGTTGACCGCCTCCCAACCGTTGGAATATAGCCATTGTGTGAAATGCAGTATTGCGGTCGACTGCTTGGACCTCCTGATCGACTGCTTCTTTACATTCTGAAAAACTGGCTCGAATCTGTCAATTTTGTGGTCGATCAATTTTGGCTTCGGTCTGTCACACCGGTCGACCGCTTCTTCACATTCTCAAAAACTAGAGCAATCTGTAGTAATTCTGGTCGACTGCCTCTTTAAATTGGTCAACCACTTTTCTGTTTCGATTCTTTCTTCAGCCTACTGGTCGACCACTTCTTCACCGAGGTCGACTTGAACTCTGTGTGAGAGGGATGGGTGAGAGGCATGACAATCTATATGTTCTACATCAAATTCCACAAGACAAACTTTAGTTCATCAAAAAATCATTCATCTGCCAATCATACTTCTTCTGATGTTTCAAAACATTTTCATTCTAATTGTATTAATTTTTTTCAATGTAATTCTTCTAGCACTTTAATTCTGTTTTTTCTTTGTGGCATTACAGACTTGGACATCCATCTGATGTTATTGTCCATTCTATTAAAGACAATCTGTCAATTTCGTTTGCTGAAAATGTTGAATAATCCTTGTTCAATCTGTCCCATGGCTAAACAAAGAAAATTGCCTTACATTTCGCATAATAATTTGTCAGAATCACTTTTTCTCCTCATACATTGTGATGTTTGGGGTCCTTTCTCCATGCCTGCTCATGATGATTTCAAATATTTTTTTACAATTGTTGATGATTGTTCAAGAGCCACATGAGTTTATCTTATGAAATCCAAATCTGAAGTCCGAACTATAATTCAACAATTTATCCATTTGATTGAAAACCAATTTCACATCACAGTCAAAGGTATATGTTCAGATAATGCTTCAGAGTTTTCTCTTGTTGATTTTTATAATAGCAAAGAAATTATTCATTACAAATCTTGTGTTGAAACACCTCAACAAAATTCTGTTGTTGAAAGAAAACATCAACACATTTTACATCAACACATTTTAAATATGGCTAGAGATCTTCTTTTTCAATCCAATCTTCCCTTAAAATACTAGGGAAAGTGTATACTGACAGTAGTATATTTGATAAACAGATTGGCTTCACTGATATTCTCAAATAAATCTCCTTTCGAAAAGTTGTATTATAAGACTCCTTCATACAGTCACTTGCACCAAGAGCTCGTGTATCAATATTTTTTGGATATCCTACAGGTTGTAAAATGTATAAAACTCTTGACATTGAGACTAACAACATTGTTATTTCTAGAAATGTTATTTTTTATGAGCCAATTTTTCCTTTTGCCTCAAATTTTAAAAATTCACATTCTGTCTCTTCTATATTTCTCATTTCTTCACATTCTTTACGTGATGATGATTCTTTCCCTTCTCTTAACAATGACTATTTCACATCTGGAAATTAAAAAACTAGTTCCAGAGTTGTTAAACCTCCTTCATACTTACAGGTTACCACCGTTATCTAATTAATGCAAACAATTCTTCCTTTCCTTTTAGCTCCAAATCAAAGTATCCTATATCAAATTTTTTGTCATATCATTGTGTAATATCGATATACGCCTATAAAGAAGGGGGGGGGGGGGGTAAATATATCGTACTAGTTATTTTGTGCGATATTTAATCTCTAATAACGCTAAGTGATTTAACACATATAATTAAAACAAACAATAACAAATATATGCAACAAGGTAAAGAGAAGGTTAGAGAGAGTGCACAATATTTGTTTACGCGGTTCGACAAACTCATCTACGTCCGCACTCCAAGTTCCACTTGGAGATCCACTAAATAATTGACTTACGATTGTCAAGTAAACCGTTTACAAAGACTAATTTTAAGGGTGTCACCCTTTGACTATTGCGGGGCGTCACCCTAAATTTGACTATTGTAGGGCGTCACCCGTTGATTGAACTTTCAGACATTCAATCGAGCCGTTGACTGTTTCAGGGTGTCACCCTTATGTGATAAATTCTTAGGGAATCACCTTTTACAATTAAGCATAAATATGAAATTGAAAATGAAAGCTCAATCTAGCAAATCTGAATTCTCACAAATTAATTATCAAGTTTGGAATAAGAAGAATTAGATTTACAATAAAAGCTCACAGTGGGTTAGAATTGCGTATAAAATTTGCCAGGGTTTCGCCATGATTCTTCGTTCATTATGTTGAGTTTGGAGTGGTTCTCTATTTATAGACTGCGAGCTTTCAGATGTCCAAAAACTTTTTCGGTCGTCCTCATGAAGCTGTTGGAAAATATTCGTTAAAATTCATTTGTTGGAAATATAGTCATTATACACAATCTGGAATTTTCAAACTCAGAGTCCTCATCCTCTATCGTCTGCTATTGTCCGAAAAGTTTTGACAAATTTGACCCCAAACTTTTCATTGACAAATTTGACCCCAAACTTTTCATTGACAAATTTGACCATGAACTTTTGATGATAAAATTGACACTGGACTTTTAGTAACAAAATTTGACCCTGAATTTTCAATGAAAAAATTGAAACCTGAATTTTTGGTGATAAAATTGACCCTAAACTTTTAATGACAAAATTGACCTTGAACTTTTAGTGTGATTTGACCCTGAACTTTCAATGATGAGGTTGACACTTTTCGGATGACCCTGCTCATTCGCGCCTCATCCGCTGTCATCTGAAAAGTCCCCAGAAAACGACAGATTCAAATCTTCCTCGTCTAGGCTTGTCCAGGCTCGTTCGCGTGCGTCTGAAAAGTCCCGAAAATGTCCAAAAATATTACAAATTAGAACGCTGCTCGTCCGAGCTCGACCGGGTAGGTTCGCGTGTGTCCGAAAACTTCGAAAACCATTTTTGGACGCCTGTCCTCGTCCGCGGTCCGTCCAAGCCTCACTCCAATTTAAACTCTGAACTATACTGAGTCTCAAATTGATATGCTACACGACATAGACTTAAGTAAACATGTTCGTTTATTAATAATACTCATTTTGAGGATATTGCCAATAGACACGAATATAAATATTATTATAAAAATGTTAAAAATAATATCCAGAAAACACACAACACAACTTATTGAATTATTAAATAATACAATATTTTAGTAATCATCAAAATAAAACTTAACTTAACAAAAAGACTAACAATCTTCCTATTTTTTATGATGACAAAATCTAATAAATTGTTTACCCTAAAACCTAAACATGTGCATCATATATTGCATATTAGATTTCTTCGCTTTTAGTTATGCAATTTATCTACATTTAATTTCATGCAAACATGCTATACTAATTTTTTTATTACATAAAAATTGTTACTCCCTCATGCTATACCAATGTTTTTATTACATAAAAATTGTCACTCTCCCATAATCAACTTATACATTTCTTTTCCTCTTTTTGTCATAATCAAAAAGAAATTCTAGGGGAGTGGAGTCCAAAACAATTTAGGATTATCAAAATAAAAACATCAAAAGATATTCTTCTTAAAACAAATCTCCCCTTAATCTAAGAATCTATTCAAGAGGTAAACAATGGAGGGAATATGTATTCAAATTCAATGAGTGGCTAAAAATAGTATACCAAATTGAAAACAACCACATTCAAATAACATCAAATCAAAACTTATTGTCCCCCTGTTTGTCATTACGCATATAAACGCATTTGAGGGATTAAGCATTAGAAGCTAAGAGATAGATATCAATTTTAGCCTAAGAGTGACAAGTCCATTTTCGTTTTCTAAAAGTGATACCAAATGAAGAAATAAGAAATTCACAAAGGATACCAATAGAAGATTCACAATTAAAAACAAAACCATTTTTCAAACATTGATACAAATTGTAAATAAAAAAGGAATATAAAATAAAATCAAAATCAATCAAGTTATCTCTCCCCCTATGATAATCACAAAAATAACAAATTAGAGATATAATCCAATTTAAAATATTTGCTCTCCCCATTTGAGCAATAATAAAACAACTTAACCATTTCTCCCCCTATGAAATTATCAACAAGCATATAAGAGAGAAACACCCAAAAATTATGAACCATCCAAGTTTAAACAAAATATATACCAATTGTCAAGAATCCATGGATGGGTTCAAGATTAAACCAAGTTTTCTCCCTCTACCTTTATGCACAAATTCAAATAGTTGGGGATCTCATATATACCAAGTTTAAAAATCATTTGAGAGGATAAACCAATTTGAAGAAGATTGATTTCAAGAAGTCCAAATACAAAATAGTTATATAAATGATACCAATTGAAAAAAAAATATGTCCAATAATATCAATTGTTGGAATTCTACCCTAAAAACAAAGATTGATACCAATTTAAAGATTTCAAAACAAAAGTCATTATTGATACCAATTGTTGAAATAAAATACAATTTCAAACATACCAATTGAGATACTCTATCTCTCAAAGATATGCAAGTTAAAATCATTTCTCTCTCCCCTAAATTATTTCACATAATCAAAATATTGGGGATGCAAATCCAAAATAGGTACTAATTGTAGAAGTTTAAAATCAATAGAAAATTATTGATACTTATTGAAAATAAACTCCAAAAATTATTCTCCTTTTAAATCACAAAATCAAAAAACATTTGGGGAATAAAGGATACCACATTAAAATATTTAGAATATAATAACAATTGAAAAATAACTAAATTCTTTTAAAGATTCTAAACCAAAAGAGATGATTATGGAAACCAAATTGAAAATTGAATACAAATTTTTCTTCCTTTTAATGATAAACAAATTTTGAGTCGTTGCGGAAACACAATCATCGATATTAAAACATTTGTATTTTTCTCCCCCTAAATCCATGGTCAAAATTGAATCAATGGGGAAAATCAAAGTTTAAACTATATCGGAAGCAATTTATCAAAACTTAAAAACTTGAACACTTTTTAAAAGCTAATCAATAATCTCCAAACAATCCTATTTTCTTCTCTTTTATCCATTATACAAAATTAATCCAAAGGAGAACCCAATAAGTCATCAAAAAATTCTATATCCAACAATTCAACAATCCATTAGCATATTCCATCTAGAGACCAAATTGTTGGAATAAAAAGCTCAAACCGGAAATGGTACACAATTCAACATATATACACAAAAAGGTCCAAGCTAACAATGATTCAAAGAGAATTTCAACCAATCAAAATAACAATCAAGGTATCTCTATTCAATCCCAAATTAAGAATATAAAATAAAAAACAAATTAAGTCAATTGTCAACTTTAATCCTATTCCCTTCAATTCAAATCAAAACCCAAACAAATTTAATCATAAAAAATAATTGTATGCTTCCATATTGCTTATTTGCATTTTTACCACTTTGGAGGCAAACCTAGAAGCTTTTCTCCTTTTACTTTGGATGCTCAACAATCCAAGCCCTTTATGCTCATTAGGAGAACCTTCAACCTATAAAACCATCACTTTGAATATTTTGGTATCCAAACCATTTTGGGTCCATTGGTTAAAGGCTTGGTTCCTTTAGGAACCCAAACAAATCTAGAATTAAAATTTGATTTAACTTTAGAATTTAAATTAAAAGGATAAGTAAATTTAGAACTAACATTTGATTTTATATTCACATTCAATTTTAATGGACACACAAATGATTTATGTCCCACACAATTGCAAGAATTACAAATAATAGAATCAACAAAGAAATAAGTGTAATTCTTATTTGTAACAACCTGGATTTCTTAATCTTTTCCAATTTACTTCCTTAATCGTTTTCAATACGCATTATCCATTTATCATACAAATTCTTTCATTTGTAAAACTTCTTTTCATTTCGTAAATAAATCAGAGTGCCCAAAACCCGATCGTTACTAAAACTTCATTTTTAATCTTTCTTTCTTTTGAAAAACAAAAAGAAACTATTGCGGAAGCATAAGTCAATTTAGTTAAAAATGGAAAAAGATAACATTTAAAATTTATGAAAACAACGTATATAAAGAAACTTAAACATAAACCGAAGTCCTTTAAATCCAACCGAAATGCATAATATAGGTCTACATCACATTTAAAACTTTGCATAAAGGATTACGAAAATCACCATTTGATTCTTACTAAACCTTTTCCGTTCTTATTTCTCGTTCTCGTGCCGTACTACTACTCCGTTGGCGCATCCATCGGACCTATCGCAGGCTCCACAGGAAAAATCTCCTCCTTCACTTCCGGCACAGTCAACTCATTACCTACACCACAAGTAAGGACGTGAGCTTACGCTCAGTGAGGAAATGGGAAAATCATATATGCATCTCTCTTTAATTCCGTTTGGAATGGGGGCCACCCAAACCAATCCTTTTCATTACGTTCGTTCTTCACTCGTGTCCCGAGTGTGAAGATTAGAAGATTCTTAGGGGATGAAATCCACCTTCTAACTTCCTTTTCGGTTCCTTTTCCAGCATTTCTTGCCTTCGAGGTTCCTCCTCTTCCGACGTATCCCGTCTTCGGAGTTTCCGCCCTTCCAACGTATCCCGTTTGGAGGGTTTCTTCGGTGATGACGTATCCCGTTCATGTCCCGCCTTATCATCGTTCATTCCCTCTTTGGCATGTCCCTCCTCCAAGGGTCTTTTTCTATTGGTGTGTCCCGTCTCTAGAGTCTTTCTCTATTGGCGTGTCCCGCCTTTAGAGTTTCTACCCTTCCGACGTATCCCGAACGGAGGGCTTCCTCGGTGATGACGTCTCCCGTACATCCCGGCATCGTCTTATTCATTCTTTTCCTCACTCATGCATGTGGCACCAATCATTTGGGTGCTCCTTATTTGGTTTCTGTTAACATGACTTATTCTACTCATCAACTATAAAAGACCAACATCCCACAATCATTCCAGAGAACAAATCATTTTACAATTTGTAACATAAGATCTTGCAAAACAAAAACAACAAGAAATATCAACAAAGAAGATCAGGCTTTGACTATGTAGTTCAACTAGCAAAATCTTTTCTTACTACCATTCTATAAGAGTATTAATCATGCTTTTGACAACATTGCAAATTAATCAACTCTATGAGTTTGCAGAAACAAGATCTAGCATAAAAGTTAACAGCAGAACTATAATCACAAAACAATCAGAACCTCATGTTTTACATGTCTTTTACCATCCCTTATCTATCATGCTTCCTAACAATTACCAATACCAGTACATATTAAAGTGTTAATCATGTTTTAACCATCCAACTAGCAACTAGAAACCATGCCTTTGACATACATACATAAGAACCTACCATTTGATTCATGCTTTATGTAAATCTAGCACATAACATCAATAAATTTCCTAACCAGATCAGAATCACAAAGAAAATCAGAACATAAACCTTGCCATTCTTCCATTCAGTTCTTTTCTTCTACTTATCATAATTAATTCATACCATATCCTTCCTTTATCATTCAACCTTTATCATTCTTCATTTTCGTTCATATTTGGGAGGGGTTTACAAGTTTGACAGTCAAACTAATAACTCATAATTAAAACCAGAATTTCAACATGGAAGGTTAACAACTAGGATGACTCTCCTTTGCAAACTACTTTAACCTTGTCATTCAATCTTTCTTTCTCTTAGAGTATGCTTGAACTTAGCATCCTTATCATATCATAGAAGTGCATGTGAAAGTGGGACAATTTGATGACAGTGACCTTGATGACAGAAATTAGCAAGGAAGATAAAACACCTACATCTCCATATTTTTGTGATTTATCATTAATATCACAACATCCTTCATTTCATACATAGATCATCATATTTCCTTCATTTTCTAGTCTTCATTTCGTGACTTGATCCATCATATACCATGTTTATCTCATTTCACATGTCTACCCAATAAAAGCATAAAAATCAGAAAAACAGAATCAACAACACACTAAATCACTTGAGGGTAGGGCTTAGACGGCCAAGACACACCCAATCCTTACCTTTGAAGGTTGAATGTCCTCCCAACAGCAACTCCTCACGTACACTCAGCAGCTCTCTCCACGCTCAGCACTCAGCAGAAAACCCAAAAGGAAGAAGAGAGCTTTCTATCATTAAATGGAAGAAAAGCTTACCTAGACGACAAGGAGGCAAAACGTGCATGTAGAGTGGGCTACTCAGCAGCTGCCATGACTTCTTCCACCGAAAGTGTGCGAATTAAATTGAAAAACGTCAAATTCGTCGTTGTTTTCTGACTTTTATTTCGCAGTTCTGGTGCGTTGCGGACGCCTACATTCGTCCGCAGCGTCCGCGTCTCCAAAATTATACAGCAAATAGCGTCCTAAAGCAGGAGTCCTCAGCATCCGAAATGGTTTTGCGGACGCCATTTTGTCGTCCGCCCCGTCCGTGTGGACCGTCCGCATGAAATCAAATTGGACAGATTCAAATCGGACGCTAACTTTTGCGTCCTCAGCGTCCGCACTTCTCCAGCTAGCGTCCGCAGCCACATAATTTCATCATTTATCACATTTCCTCTTAAATTTTTCCCAACTTAAACGTCTACGAAGTTATACGTCGCAACTTAACATTCATCATATGGTGTAACTTAGGAACATCCACACTTTTATTTTTAAACACAAAAACGATTACATCGTAAATCGAGAAAATTGGAATCGGGCTATTACATTATTTGCAAAGGGCTTATAGCCAATTCCGGTTTTATTGAATGTATCCATTTGTGAATTTAAGAGCATATTTAAATTTTTGCTTCCATTTATGAAATTAAGCACACAATTCAAATAATCATTCTTAACTTTTAGTGTGCCAATTTCACATTCTAGTGATTTGATAGTAGAATTTAAACTATCATTTAATAATTTCAAATCACTAACTTGCTTCTCAAACGATTAAACAATTTCAACATGTTTTTTCATCAATTTATCATTTTCCTTTTTCAAAGATTTATACTTAGATTTAAGCAAGTTGAAATTCTCAAGCAAATCATTAAACACATATAGCAATTCATTTTCATCATTCTCATTATCGAAATTGAAATTACTAGAAGTGTTGGTTACCTCAATTTTCTCATTAGCCATGAAGCAAATGTTGACTATTTCCTCTTCTTTAGAGGACGTGCTTTCATTGCTTTCATTTTTTTTTTTACTTGTATCTACATGTGTAAGCTCAAGAATTCTCCAAATATCGTTAGCGCTAACACATGCTTGTACTCTATCAAGTTCGTTTATACTTAAAGCACCAAATAAAACATTCTTGATTTGAGCATTTAAATTCCAATTTCGTTTATCTAAATCATTGAATTCGCAAGATGATCTAGGAAGATTAATTCCGTTTTCAATGATTTTCCATAAAGCATAATCTAAAGATTGTACAAAAACTTTCATCCTACACTTCCAATATAAATAATTGCAACCATCAAATAGAGGAGGTGTAGATGTGCATTGACCTTCAACAAACATATTGAAATCCATAATTCTTTATACAATCTAGAGATTTAAACAAAGTTATGCACAATAGATTCCAACAAAAAAATACTCCAAATAATCACAGATATACAATATATTTCAATAAATTTGTCAAATAAATTCAATTCAAGGAATTCAACCAAATTAACAAATTTATACACTATGCATGAAATTGCACAAAAATTTAAATATCCCTACTCTGATACCAGCTGTAGGATTAATATACGTCTATATAGGGGGAGTGAATATAGCGTACTAGTTATTTTATGCGATATTTAATCTCTAATAACCCTAAGTGATTTAACGCATATAATTAAAATAAACAATAACAAATATACACAACAAGGAAAAGAGAGGGTTAGAGAGAGTGCACAATATTTGTTTATGCGGTTCGGCAAACTCTCATACGTCCGCGCTCTAAGTTCTACTTGGAGATCCACTAAATAATTGACTTACGAGTGTCAATTAAACCGTTTACAAAGACTAATTCTAATGGCGTCACCCTAAATTTAACTATTGCGAGGAGTCACCTGTTGATTGAACTTTTGGGCGTTCAATCGAGCCGTTGACTGTTTCGGGGTGTCACTCTTATGTGATGAATTCTTAAGGAATCACCTTTTACAATTAAGCATGAATATGAAATCAGAAATTAAAGCTCAATCTAGCTAATCCGAATTCTCCCAAATTAATTCTCAAGTTTGGAATGAGGAGAATTAGATTTACAATAAAAGATCACAATGGGTTAGAATCATGTATCAAATTGTCAGGGCTTTGCCACAATTCTCCGTTTGCTATGTTGAGCTTGGAGTGGTCCTCTATTTATAGACTGCGAGTTTTCGGACGTCCAAAAACTTTTTCGGTCGTCCGCATGAAGCTATTGGAAAATACCCATTAAAATTCGTCCGTTGGAAATATAGCCATTATGCACAATCTTAACTTTTCAGAAGCAGAGTCCTCGTCCTCTATGGTCTGAAAAGTCTTTACAAATTTGACCCCAAACTTTTAGTGACAAATTTAACCCTGAACTTTTGGTGACAAAATTGACATTGAACTTTTAGTGACAAAATTTGACACTGATTTTCAATGACAAAATTAGAACCTAAATTTTTGGTGACAAAATTGACACTGAACTTTTAGTGACAAAATTTGACACTGATTTTCAATGACAAAATTGGAACTTGAATTTTTGGTGACAAAATTGATCCTGAACTTTTAGTGACAAAATTGACTTTGAACTTTTAGTTTGATTTGACCCTGAACTTTCACAGATGAGGTTGACACTTTTCGGATGACCCTGCTCATTCGCACCTCATCCGCTGTTATCTGAAAAGTCCCCAAAAAAGACAGATTCAAATCTTCCTCGTCCAGGCTTGTCTGGGCTCGTCCGTGTGCGTCCGAAAAGTCCCAAAATGTCCAAAAATATTATAGATTCAAACGCTGTTCGTCTGGGCTCCACTGGGCTCGTCCACGTGCCTCCGACAACTCCAGAAACTATTTTTGGACGCCTCTCCTCATTCGCGGTCCATTCAAGCCTCACTCCAATTTAAACCCTGAACTATACTGAGTCTCAAAATGATATGCTACACTACATAGACCCAAGTAAACATGTTAGTTCATTAATAATACCCATTTTGAGGGTATTTTCAATATATACGGATATAAATATTATTATAAAAATGTTAAAAATAATATCCAGAAAATACACAACACAACTTATTGAATTATTAAATAATATAACATTTTAGTCATCATAAAAATAAAACTTAGTTTAAAAAAAAGGCTAACACATCGTTTATCTCCTTTCAAATCTTTCTGTTTTGCTATATCATCTCATATAGATCCTAAAACATTCAAACAAACTGAGAAGTTTTCTGAATGGAATGATGCAATGCAAGCTGAGTTGCAGACTCTTGAGAGTAATTCCACATGGTCTGTCACTACTCTTTCACCTGGAAAATATTTAATTGGTTGCAAATAGATCTATAAAATTAAATACAATGCTAATAGTTCTATTGAGCGTTACAAAGCTCGACTAGTTGCCAAAAGCTTCACACAAACAGAAGGTGTTGATTACTTTTGACACTTTCTCTCTTGTTGCAAAATTGGTTACTGTCAAGTTGCTGTTGGTTTTTAGGTTCCCTCGCACAGCGGAATTACCGATGTTCATAACAACGGTAACGTGCGTAACCTATGTATCATGAAAAACAATTTTAACATGAACATAAAAACGGATCGTTGTTATAATATATTAATAATAATATGTATTTAAAATCTCTACTTAGATCTAATCTAAAAGATAAAGAATGTTACCTTTGTAGCTTACTTCACACGGGTACAAAATCAACCTTCGATCTTTTCCGCCAATCCTCCTCATCTCGAATAAGCACGTGTGTGCGTGATGAACGAAACAAGATCACACTCAATTTATGATAGATCGTATTCTCAACACATGAGACGATCTATTTGGATTTAGAAAACACTTCTCTAAAGCCAACACAGAAGACACAAATTTTGCTCTCAAAATGGATTTCTTAATCTCAAAGATTTCAACCTCAACTTCAACTTTTTCACCAACCCTCATGTAATGAGTTTGGTCCTTAATTTATAGTGGTATTGCTTTATAATGGCCATTATGACATTTAGAGAAAAACACTACAAATTCCTCATTAAAGTTATAATTGACTTTATACATTTATAAAAATGTTATGGAAATCAAAAGTCTTGTCATCATAGCTCAACACTTGACACATTTAAGTTATAACACATTTATAACAAAAATGTTATAGAAAACAAAAGGTCATGACATTAAATCAAATTTGACATTAATTCAAATTTGACAAAATTCATTTTAAAAACTATTTTTAAAAGTTACTTTATTTTTGTTAATTAATTAAATAATCAATAATTCAATTATTTCATTTAACAAATATATTAACTTTGACAACTTTTGTCATTTTGTCTTAATTAATTGAATAATCAATAATTCAATTATTTCATCTAATGAAAAAATAATAATAAACTTATTATTGAGTGTATTAAATAATTAATTCATAATTAATTATTTAATCTTCTTTGTTCATTTTTCTATTATTCGAATAATGATAGAAGGTGACGAAGGGACCGATGAACCTATAGTTTTAAGCTCCAATAATATTTCGTTAATTAATATAAACTCTTTATATTAATTAACATAATTATTAACTCTAAAGTAATTCCACTAAATATTTAAAGTTGCACTCTCAAAACTATAGAGTATATTTACGTAAAGTAATGTCCATTGATATAGTCATTACATATGTATTAACCCTCCATTTAGATTCGCAATAGAGCTAGGTTTATGATCCGCTAACCTGTCAATTGCTTCTTTATCCTTGACTACCATTTGTTCTTAATTGAATAATTAATTCATAACGATTATGAATTGCGCGCTAATTATTCAATCCTTGAACTAACAAACAAGGGAATCTATAGAAATGGATTCCATTGTATCGATATTAACATTCTCAGCTATTCATTTTAATTTACTCCCAATATACAAGGTATACGAATCGTAACTTGTACAAAACTTTACCGAGTAAATAAATCAAAATAAAATAGGAGTTTATTAAATACAACGAATTAAGATCATACATATATGACCATCATTATGATAAAATTAATTGTTCTATATTTAACGGAAATTATCAGAACAATATAATTTTATCTGGTCCAGCCCTATATAATCATATTATATAAAATATATTTATCTTATGTCACTACATATTTAGTCTGGATATGACTATACATTCTTAATGAGATAAACTATGTTTATGACTATGAACTATTTGAAGATTCCATACTTCAAATATAAGTCATGGACATATTCTGATTATTACTCTTTATATTTTATCCCACATATATACAATATATATGTCAATATAAAGTTAGCATAAATAACCAATAAATTTTCTATGAATTTTATAAAACATAATCTAAAATGTTAACATAATATTAATCAATATAAATTTATTCATATTTTATAAAATTGTTCTATCACATTTGCTTGTTGGGCACATTTCTCCCAACTGTTGCTATTAGCCTTAGCTTCTATTCATGGTTGGCACTTAACTCAGTTGGATGTTAACAATGCATTTTTTGCATGGTGATTTGCATGAAGAAGTATATATAGCTTTACCTCTTGGTTAACAAGTGCAGAGTTCTTCCAAACAGAAAGACAATAATTCGCCTCTAGTATGCAAATTACATAAATCCTTATATGGCTTAAAGCAAGCTTCACGGCAGTGGTTTTCTAAATTTTCCACTGAATTAATAGCAAATGGATTTCAAGAATTTGTCTCGGATTCTTCATTATTTGTTCGGTTTAAATTAGATTCTTTTATTTCCATCATTGATTATGTTGATGATATTATCATGACAAGGAATTCTACAAATGAAATGAATCAACTTAAAGGTGTTTTGAATAACAAATTCAAGTTAAAAGATTTGAGTAATCTTCATTACTTCTTGGGTGTTGAAATAGCAAGAATAAGTAAAGGTATTTCCCTTAATCAAAGGCATTATGCACTGTAGTTGTTGGAAGATACAAGTTATCTTACTTCCAAACCTACTTCTACACCTATGGATGTTAATTGCAAATTATCTCTTGACAATGAAACTCTTATAGAAGACCCTACTGTTTTTCGAAAGCTTATTGGTAAGCTTTTATACTTGACAATTGCAAGGCTAGATATTTGTTTTGTAGTAAACAAATTAAGTTAATTTTTAGCTCAACCAAGATCATCTCATTTACAAGCTGCATATCGAATTTTGAGATATATTAAAGGTTCTCCAAGTAAAGGCTTGTTTTATTCAGCTCATCTTCTCTTCAGTTAAAAGCTTTTAGTGACTCAAATTGGGGGATTTGTCCTGATTCAAGATGTTCAATCACCGAGTTTTGTGTTTTTCTTGGGAATTTTTTAATTTCATGGAAATCAAAGAAGTAGAATATTGTTTTCACATGTGAATTTATTTGGTTAAAGGCTCTCCTTGCTGATTTTCGAATTACTCATTCCAAACCAGCTCTTTTGTTTTGTGACAATCAATCTGCATTATACATTGTAGTCAATCCAGTGTTTCATGAGCGCACAAAACACATCGAGATCGACTGTCATATCGTTCGCTAACAAGTTCAACAAAAATTCATTAAAACTTTACATGTTTCTTCCAAACTTCAGCTTGCTAATATACTTACAAAGCATGTTTATCCTAGTATTTTTCATGATTTTTTATGCAAGATGGAAATGCTTAATACACATTGTCCATCTTAAGGGGGACTATTACGATAGATGGAGTTACGGACGTCCCTCATCAACTGGTGGCCATTCTTTATCAACAAATTATGGATGTCTCTCATCAATTGGCAGACGTTCCTCGTAACAGCAGTTGGAGCGGTTTATTTTTAGTTTTTTAAGAATAAAGCAGCTTCTTATATATAAAGAGCTGAACATAATTTGTATACTCAATCTTCTTAATAATGAAGGAGTTCTTAAATTTTTTCTCCTTCATATTCAAAGATTTAATTGAGTGAGTGACGTGGGGAGAACTACAGCATCTTTTATTTATTGCGTCATCCATTTGGGTTGGGTAACTCCAGGACGAGGATGGTCCATAATAGTTCAAAGCTGCTATCATCAGACCACAAGACAGCTCTTCGCCTAACCTAATTAGTGCCACGTCATCATATAATTGATTTCTTATCTTTAATATAAAAAAAAACAAAGTGGAGCCACGCACGTCTGACTCAGCACGATTAAATATTCAATGATTTTGCCACCCAGTCGTTCTTTTCGTAAGGGAAAAACCCTCATGAACAGCTGTTTTCCATTAACCTAATCCTGATTACTGCTAATCATTTGATATTAAAGCAACAGCTTATCTTTAAGTTTAATCACTCGGCCAATATAACACAAAGATACGATTATATATAATATTTTTGTTTCATCAGTGATCATTAAATTATTAGTTTTTTAAAAGATTTGAATCAAACCCTCATAATTTTTTAAACTGATGACGATATTTTGCTTCAAAAATATATTTTTTTGTTATGATTTTCTTAATAAGGATAGTTTAATCTCGAGGATTTGGAATGGTTGGGTGGAGTAGTACGTCAGTCATACGTGGGTAGATTTGGTTTGAACGATTTCTGTTAAGGGGGTGTTGGATAACATCTAAGAGATGGCAGGTCCGCGTTCTATATTTCTGAAAATTCAGGTGGAGGAGCTGAAGAGTTCTTAATTTTCATGGAAGGACATTTTTGTGGCACTATAAGTATCTTCCCCACCACCCCTCCTCTCGCACCGAGATCATTCATTCATTCCCTTTCAGCTTGCTTTTTCTCTCTCAAGCTCTCTACTTTTTGTTTCTCTCTTCTGTCGTTGCTTTTTGTGTCTAGTTTCGAGGCGGCAGATCATGACCATCATCATCGAGCAGCCTGATTTTGGTATGACTTCCGATCTTTACGATCTTCTTTTCGCGCTTCTTTTATGTTTTTATTTTTTATTTTTCTTGTTTGTTTTCTTGGAAATTTCGCGTTTTGAATCTGATTAGTTGCAGTATCCCAAGCGGAGGAACAGAAGTTTCAATGTGAGGGCAATGGGTTTATTTTGGACGGCGGATTCGTAGTGCCTATGTCTTTGCAGAATAATGGGTTTGTGGCGCTGGAGATCAACTCTTTCGGCCAATCTTTCAGGTACATTTTCTGGGTTTCTGCCGATTTTTTTCTTTGGATTCGTTGGTATCTGAGTATTTTCTCGGAGTCTATAATGGAGGAATATGGAAACGGATTGCAGGGACTATAACGCTGAAAGCGAAAGGCAAAAGACAGTGGAAGAATTCTATCGTTTAAACCACATCAACCAAACCTACGATTTCGTAAGTTGAAGAAAATAAACACTCTTCTCGACCCTGTTTGGACGGGGAGAAAAACCAGACGGATTGACCGATTTTCGAAACAATGCAGGTGAAGAAGATGAGAGAAGAGTATGGAAAACTGAACAAATTAGAAATGAGCATCTGGGAATGCTGCGAGCTTCTCAACGACGTCGTTGACGACAGTGATCCTGATTTGGACGAACCACAAATCGAACATTTGTTACAGACGGCAGAAGCAATCAGAAAAGATTATCCGAACGAAGACTGGCTGCACTTGACTGCGCTCATTCATGGTATGACAATATCAAACCTCTATTTTTTAATCAAAATGTTTGATTACTGTTGATTAGTCTCCTAATTGCTCTTCATTTATCAGATCTTGGGAAGGTTCTTCTTCTTCCTAGCTTTGGAGGGTTACCTCAGTGGGCTGTTGTTGGTTAGTATACAGTTTTCGCACACCCTTCTGAGAACTTCCTCTGTTATCTCGTCTGCTCTCTGCTAATCAGATTGGCGACTTCTCCATTGCAGGAGATACACACCCTCTTGGATGTGCCTTTGATGAATCCATTGTACACCATGAGGTATAAAGAAAGGTTAATTATATACCATAATGTTTAAAAAAGTAATTAAGATTAACTTTGTTCTTGATTTTCATAATCAAATTGCAGTACTTCAAGCATAATGCAGACATTAAAAATCCTAAGTTTAATACCAAGCTCGGAGTCTATAATGAAGGTTGTGGACTCGACAATGTAGTCATTTCATGGGGACACGACGATTACATGTATTTGGTACGAAATCAAACAAACCCTTTTGCTCTAATCCTCGATTTTATAGTTCTCACTAGCTAAATCGCCATTGACGACCATTTTTAGGTGGCGAAAGAAAATAAAACAACTTTACCAGCGGCTGCATTGTTCATCATTAGATACCACTCTTTTTATCGTAAGAGCAAAATCTGAAACCACTAGATCTCTGTTGTAGATGAGCTTGTTTAGAAATGAGCAATGGCGATTTTGTATTTTTACAGCATTACACAAGGCAGGAGCATACACATTCCTTATGAACGAGGAGGATGGAGACAACCTGAAATGGCTCAAAGTATTCAAGTAAGCTCCTGTTTTTTTTTTCGACGTAATTTGTTCAATGGAAAAAAGCTGAAGTAAATTGTCATGAAATATATCTGCAGCAAGTATGATCTTTACAGCAAGAGCAAGGTAAGAGTGGATGTGGAGAAGGTGAAGCCATACTATATGGCTCTTGCTGAAAAGGTAGCTCAGCCATTTTCTGTCTTCTTTTGGACTAGTTTTATCTGTAATTTTATGAATTTCTGAACTGGGTGTCTTTCTATCCGCAGTATTTCCCGACGAAGAAGCTCAGATGGTGATACATAACATTGATTGAAGAATGAAGATGAATTTGAATAGTATTATTCATGGTGTGCAATGTAATTTGCCCAGATCCAAGTGTGTTTCCTGTCGTTTGAATCTTGATTCAGAGAGACAGACTTTTCAGATTATTTGGTTCTTCTATGAAATTTCAAGTTGTCGTAGTTTGTCTTCAGATCCTGTCGCATAATTCAACTCTAAAATCTGTGCCGCAGATGAATATTTATAATTCAAGATAAAACTTAAAACAATGGTGACGATGAAATTGAAAGATGTAAAGAGAAACACCATCTACGCTTTTCTAGAAACTGTTTCTTCTCAGCCTATCTTCGCTGACATCAATTTCAGCGCATTTGTTTCATTCCAGACTTGATCAATTATCTAATTAAAAATGATATGGTGCGTTTCATTCCATTTTCCATGCCTGATATTTTCTGTGCCATAATTCAATGCTATATTCGTAGGTGCATACGTAGAGAGAGAGAGAGAGAGAGAGAGAGAGAGAGAGATCGAATGGCGCAAGCTATTGGCGGAGACACCTAAAAGTTGACTAATGAAAGAGTAAGCCAGTGGTGATTTATTTTTTGGACTTTTCCCCCTTGTCCCCCGGCGAATGCTTTCCATAAAGTCTCACACTTTCTCTCTCCCCTTCGTCTCTCTCTTTCCCTCTTTATAACCGGATGATGGGTAACTCGACCGAGGAATCTCCATTGTTGGGTGGTCATAGTTTTTCCACCAACAGGAAGAAGAAGGGTTGGAGCCGATCTCTGGTTTTCTTCCTCGGACTCATCGTCATCACAAGTTTGTGACTTTTGATTTTTTTCGTTGAAGCTGATTTATCGCCGTTCATTTCGTCCTGTCTTTTACTGGATTTTTTTACTTTAGGACATAATTATATCTAACTGTGTATTGTTTTGAATATTTTCGTAAGAATCTATAAAATCTGTTTTTGACTAAAGTAGAAGTTGTTACCTTTCATTTTGGCTGAAAAAACTCTGCAATTTTCTAGTTATCGGGTTTCAGCAGAGAGGCAATCTGAGCAGTTGGGTGCTGGTACGACGAGAAAGGTCTAACAATGGCGGAAATCAGACTGGTGATTCGGGAATCGTTGAGTCAGATCGAGCAGTCGTCGCCGCAGATGATGGCCGGTGTTCTGCAATCGGGGCCTCTGTGCTCAGGATTGGAGGGCACGCCGTCGATGCTGCCGTGGCGACTGCTCTGTGTCTCGGCGTTGTAAATCCGATGGCTAGTGGAATCGGAGGCGGAGGGTTTATGGTGGTTCGATCTTCTTCAACCCTTGAAGCTCAAGCTTTCGATTTCAGGGAAACTGCTCCATTAGCTGCTTCACAGGTCCCATCTCCGAGAAAAATTACATTTTGAAAATGATAATTTTCTGCAGAAATTTTGATTGAAATTTCATTTTCCATTAATGAACAGGATATGTATCAGAAGAATATAAAAGAAAAATATGTAGGTCCACTGGCAGCGGGAGTTCCGGGAGAGATAGCTGGTCTACACGAAGCTTGGCTAAGACATGGCCGCCTGCCATGGAGTTCGTTATTCCAGCCGGCGATAAAACTCGCCACTGATGGTTATGATATTGCCCCTTATCTCGCATCAAACATAGCTTGGAATGCGAAAGCTATTTTGACTGACCCGGGTTTGAAAAAAGTGTTTGCACCAAACGGCAAGCTCTTAACAACTGGTGATTTGTGCTATAATGTCGAGCTCGGCCAGAGTTTACGGATGATCGCAGAAGGACCTCAAAGCTTTTACAATGGAAGTTTGGGACGAAGGCTAGTGAAGGATGTGAGAGAAGCTGGAGGAGTTTTAACAATGGAGGATCTGAGGAGCTACAAAGTCAACGTGATGGATGCAATGGCTGTTGATGCAATGGGATATACAATCTTTGGAATGCCACCTCCTTCGAGCGGAACGCTTGGGATTTCGATGGTTAGTGCGATCTGTTTCGGGACGCTAATGGACTGAACCCAATAGCTACCCTTCCTTTCTCTTCTGTTGTATTTTCATTATTTCAATATCCTTAGTTTTTTTTTTTTTAAAATTGAATGAGATAAACCTGATGTTTCGAAGTCCATAAGCAGGTGATGAAAATTTTCGAAAGCTACGGAAAGCCGGATGCGAATAAGGGAGACCTCGGTCTACATCGCCTGATTGAAGCGTTGAAACACATGTTTGCTAAAAGAATGAGCTTGGGCGACCCCAATTTCGTACACGTAGAACGATCGATAGAAGACATGCTTTCACCGTCTTTTGCAGCAGAAATTCGGGACAAAATATTCGACAACACAACTTTCCCTCCAGACCATTATATGTACAGGTGGTACATGCTACTCATCCACTTTGTTGGCCTAGATCTTGCTTTAATCTGCTCTAATTTTTTTGTTTGCAGGTGGAATCAGTTGAGAGATCATGGAACGAGCCATTTTTGCATTGTCGACGCTGATAGAAATGCAGTGTCGATGACAACTACTGTAAATTATCCATTTGGTGGTGGATTTATGTCTCCTTCTACTGGCATTGTACTCAACAATGAGATGGGTGATTTCTCAACACCCACCGAAGTTTACCCAGATATGCTCCCTCCTGCACCTGCAAATTTCATCGAGCCGAAGAAACGACCTTTATCGTCCATGACCCCAATTATTATCACCAAGGTAACAAACATTTATAAAAACTATCATTTCAACCTACTTGAATTCCTAATCTATGTTAATCCTTTGCAGGATGATCAGTTGGTGGGGGTGATTGGTGGAAGTGGGGGGATGAACATAATTCCGGCAGTAACTCAGGTTTTTCTTAACCATTTTGTGCTCGGATTCGAACCACTAGTTGCAGTCCAGAGTCCAAGAATCTACCATAAGGTTCAAGGCATCTTTCGATTTGGCTAGATAAACTATTTGGAAGAGCTCCTGTTTTAATAGTTTCTATTTTGGTGCAGCTAATACCGAATGTGGTGGTGTACGAAAACTGGACGGTTATAGACGGGGAGCATATCGAACTTTCCAAAGAAAGTAAGGTTTTCTTAGAGGAGAGGGGTCACCAACTTATAGGGAAAGCAGGGGGAGCTATAGTTCAGCTTGTTGTTCAAACTGTCAAAAACCCAATTATTATGAAAAAGGAAAATGGAAATGCAGTAATCCATGGAACCCTCACAGCTGTTTGTGACCCTCGAAAGGATGGAAGGCCAGCAGCAATCTAGATCGTGGTGTTTAGACTGCACTAGTAGGCTTACTTCTTTTATAGGTCAATATAATCCACAGTTGAAATCTATCTTGTACATAAACATTGTAACCGATTATGATTATGATTGTGAGATTAATAATGAGTAGCAATTTCACTATTTTGCCCACCAATTTGCTTGATCCTGATAAAGAACAACGCAAAAAATCAACCTTGGCCCATAGCCAACTGATGTTTAAGCTTATTCTACAACAATGGCATGAGCATAAAATAAGAAAGAGCCTGACCTGGCAATTTTTCAGGATGTTTTGTCCGTCAGTTGTATTGGAGATAGAATGTTAGACTTGCTCGGCTAAACAAAATTTTACTAAATGTAATTGAGCTGCGATTCAAACACACAAGGTCACCAATCTATCAAACATTAAGACCGATTTTCTTACAATGACCATTTAATCCAATGCGTTTGTCTGATAAATTCCAAAAGCATATTGAAATTCACTTCAAAACAACTGCATTTTGAATTATGGCAACTCTAAGCTCAACCTTCGTCGGTTCTTCATCAATGTGATGAGCATCAATTTTTTATCCATGCATTCATTCATTTTTCTAAATCAATTCCTCAATCCATAAACAGCATGAAAGATTCGATCTCAAACACAAAGAGAGAGAGAGAGAGATTCGATCTCAAACAGAAAGAGAGAGAGAGAGAGAGAGAGCTCTCAGCGTTTGGCAAGAAGAAGAAGCTCCAACTCCTGGTCGCAGCAGAAGGGTTTTAGCGGGAGAGACATTCCAAATTAGTAGCTTTATAACTTAGACCAAATCTGACACCATGATTGGGTTCGGTCGATTATTTTTATGCTAACCAACAGTCGGTTTGAGTTTGCCATCCAAGAAATGAAAAATATTGGTTCGATATTGGTTTTCCTTAGGGGTGTGCAAACCAAACCAGAACCGAAGAACTGAATCGGAACTGGAGGTTTCGGGTCGGTTCGGTTCGGTTTTGCACATACAATAACCGAATTTCAGTTCTGTTTATGAAGAATCGAAATTGTTGGTCCGGTTTTCGATTCCAGCTTTTAAGAACCAAAAAACTAGAACTGAACCGCAAATTGTAATTACGCCTTCTGCGTTTGTTCTATTCTGCACTTCCTCTGCAACTCCCGAGTCCCAATTCCCGAACGCTCTCGATTGAGCCGACTCCACATTTCTGCTGCAAGCCTGCAACTCTCACGAACGGCGAACGTTTTGTTCGTCTTCATCTTTGATTCGTCTTCCGTCTTCGTCTTTGTCTGCGTCTTCCAAATGAAGACGGTTCATCTGCGTCGAGAGAGCTTGGTTCGTCTGCGTCTTCGATTCGTTTGCATCGAGAGAGCTTGGTTCATCTACTCCATTCGCAGTTCACAAACTCACACTCACAGGTTGGTAATTGACTAATTTCATGATGTTGACTGCTGTAGTTTCTCAAATCTGAAAACTCTGTAAATGTTTGATATTTCTGTTTAGGTCCAACTACATATAAATTGTTCTCAAATTTGCGGTGCTGCCTAGTGCCGAAGCTTGCAACTATACAGGTCCAGCTGAGGGTAAGTAAGATCAACTTCAATGTAGCTAATCTTATCGAGTTTCCTTGATTTTTCAAATGATTTTGCTGTGTTTACTATTTTGGACTGCCTGATTGTGGTTAGATTGTTGGAGTTTCTGATTCTATTGAATACCTAGTCGTGACTATTGATTCAATTTTGATTCTGCTTGGTATTAAATTATTGATTCCTCCTAGTTGCTGTGTTTACTCTTTTGGACTGCCTGGTTGTGGTTGGATTGTTTGAGTTTCTAATTCTGTTGAATACCTAGTCATGACTGTTGATTCAATTTTGATTCTAGTTGGTATTAAATTATTGGCTAAAATTGATTCTGAAATGTTTCAAATTGTTGAAAATGTAGAGAATGGAAAGCTTTAATGAAACTGTAGATAGTCATTCTGTTAACTCTATTACTGGTCAAACGAAGAGGAAAAAATCATACGTTTGGAATCATTTTACTATGATAGAAAGCACTGATATTAACAACCCTAGAGCAACATGTAATCATTGTTCACAGACATATGCATGTCATCCAACGAAGAATGGTACTTCAAGCTTGAAAAAACATATTAGTTGTTGTAGAAAAATGTTGGCAAGTGTAGATGTGAAGCAAGAGACTTTAAGCTTCCAAAATATAGATAATATGGGATCAACTTCCAATCTTTCATCTTTTAGTAGTGCAACTTGCCGAGAACTAGTGGCAAAAATGATTGTTATTGATGAAGTGTCTTTCAAGTTTGTTGAAGGAGAGAGTTTTAGAGCGTTGCTCCAATATGTGCAATCGAAATTTGTTGTAGCCTCTAAAATTACGATTGCACGAGATATTGTTGGAATGTATGAGAAAGAAAAAAACAAAGTTGAAAGAATACTTTAAAAACACATCTCAACGAGTATGCTTGACTATGGATACATGAATTATATGGTTTTAACTGTACATTATGTTGATAGTGATTGAAATTTGCATAAAAAGATTATCAATTTTTATTTGCTTGCAGATAATAAAGGTGAAACAATTGGTAAAGAAGTAGAAAGATGTTTATTTGAATGGGGGATTGAAAATGTTTTGACAATCACAATGGATAATGCTTTTTTGAATGATGTGGGCATTTCATATTTGATTAAAAGTATTCAAAATTGGAATGGATTAGTTTTGAATGGGGAATACATGCATATGTGATGTTTTGCGCATATTTTGAATTTGATAGTATGTGAAGTTTTAAAAGACCATCACAAATCTATCACGAGAGTACATCGAGCTGTGAACTACGTTCGATCTTCACCTACTAGACTACAAAATTTTAAGAAATGTGTTGAAAATGTTAAAATTGTGTGCAAAAGTAACGTTTCTCTTGATGTGCCAACCAGATGGAATTCCACATATTTGATGTTGAAAAGCGTCGAAAAATTTGAAAAACTTTTAAGAAATTAAAGGAAACTGATGTTCATTATCTTGCTGATTTAGTGGAGAAAAACCTTCCATGAAAGAAGATTAGAGTAATATTTGAGAACTTGTCAAATTTTTGAAGATTTTTTATGATACGGCTATAAATGTTTTAGCTTCCTTGCATGTTACTTCAAATATTTATGTTAGTGAAGTATGTAACTTGAAAATAGTTATCCAAGAGCATGCTAAATGTGATAATCCATTATTGAGGATAATGACTATTGGAATGCAACGCAAGTTTGATAAATATTGGGGAAGTTGCGATAAAATGAATTTCTTGATGTATGTTGCAGTTGTATTAGATCCTAGATGTAAAATAAAGTTTTTGAAACATTGTCTTTCCATGGTAATGGACAACGATAAGACAAATGATTTGATCAACCAAGTACAACTAGTGATTGAAAGATTATATCTCGAGTATAGAGGTGATTCGGGATTTGAAAATTCAGAAGAAAATTATAGTACTACAAATGTACAAACAACGTCTACAATCTTGAGATAAAAGGGCAGTTTGTGTAATACCGCAAAATTTTATCGGGCTCAAAACTATATTTTTATGAATTTTAGAGATGTTTGGAATCCGTAATGTTTTGATTTAATTATATTAAAAAAAATTGGAGGACCAGTTGATCACAGCAGGCTGTGATCGACCACCAGCTATGAACGTTGGTCGATCAGATGGTTCTATGATCGACTGTCATCCAGAGAATTGCCAACATAAATTAAATGTTCACCCAATTTCTCACTCAATTTCACCTCGCTGGCAGCTGCTGAAGCGAGGAAAAATGCCTATAAATAGATATTCCATCCTGAGGGAAAGAGCACACCAACGAGAGGTAAGAAAGGAGCGGGAGAAAAGGAGAAGGAGAGAAAGGAAGTTGTGAAAAAATATTTGGGAGGAAAATTTGAGTGAGGAAATTACTCCGGAGATTTTGGAAGCCTCAACGGGAGGAATTTACGGGATCACCTCTTAGATAACGATCTTTTCCCTCTTGAGTTATTGGTTAATTTAGTTGATAAATATTAGTTAGTATTATCGTTACTATTGCAATATTATCTTAGAATTTGGAAATATATTATCATTATTATCACAATATTATCTTAAAAATATTAATTGAAAATATATTACCGTTATTTTCGCAATATTATCTTAGAAATATTAATTGGAAGTATATTATCGTTATTATCGCAGAAAGATTAATTGAAAATATATTACCGTTATTATCACAATATTATCTTAGAAATATTATTGCAATATTATTTTAATATTAATTGAAAATATAATATTATTATCATCGCAATATAATATTAGTGGTGTAATCGTACTGTGTAAGTAAGTTCTGTCTAAGGAGACTGATATTTAATAAGGACCATTGTGATCGCCCAGTCTTTCTTGGGAACTTACTTGAAAATGATATTTTGTCTAAGGAGAATTGCTAAGAGCGTTCTTTCATGGGAATATTTATAATTAGTACTATCCATAATTAACGAAAGAAATAAAATAATAAATAATATATTTTAATTACTGGAAATTATTGTGAAGGTATTGACGATAACAAGAGAAAAGATAAACACACTAAAGAACACTTTACAAGATAAGAAATAGGATGTGGTGACCAGTGAAGGCCCTGCATCACAAGACTACTATTTTATTATCTTGCATTGTATAGTTCAAAGTTTATTATGAAATAGTTGTTTTGACTTGTATGCTTCGAGAACTGTTATACGATGAACATGAACTGTCATTCATGCATTATGTTAGGCTTATGAACATGTTACATACATTGCATGATAAAGAAAATGAATAAAGAAGATAAAGAGAATGAATAAATAAGAGGGGCGTTTGAGGGTGTTCAGGAGAGAGGATGACTGTCGTAGGTGGGAACACCCCCGATGGAATTGTCCAGCTCACGTAGAGTATGGAGTTGGTTAGTTCAGACCAACCAATTGATGTATCCCTGCTCTTAGTCCTCAAACGTCAGATGGAGATTAAGTGACGGTAGTGGTGACACCCCTGATGGAATTCTCCACTCACGTAGAGATGGAGTCGGTTAAGCCACACCAACAGATGTATCATATCTCTAAGGAAATGATAAGGGTCGTAGGTGGGAACACCCCCGTTGGAATTCTCCACCTAGGGAGGGATGAAGTCGGTTAGTCCATACCGACCAAATGTAAAGGAAAATGAAATAATGAAAGAAAGAAAAGATAGATTCTTCTCTAAAACGATCGCATAAGCATAAACATAAAAATTATATTCTATTTTTTGCTGAGCATTAGACTCATGGTATTACTCGTGATACAGATAATTCTCATGTGGAGGATGAGGCATTACCAGAGGAAGCTTTGAATTATCAACTGGATTCGACATGACGGGTTATGGCTCCAAAAGAATAAATGAGTTGTTTTAAATAATGATTTTCTATAATTTGTAAAATAATGCACTGTTGGATTTCTTCTAAATGTTTTAAACTCTTTTATATGTTTTATTCTGCTAAAATACTCTGATATGTTTTAAAGAAAACGAAAAATTTTATGACTAAGGAATTTAAAATTTGGGGCGTTACATGAGACGTTTTTTAGTCGCCATGAAGAACAAGATGTTTTAAATACTTGAACAGAACTTGATCAATATTTATATGAAGCGTTGGAAAAGTTTTCAGACAAACAAGAGATTCTCATATGGTGGAAATTGAATTCGTTGAAATTTTCAATTTTAAGCAAATTAGTAAGAGATATATTGGTTATTCTCATTTCTACTGTTACATCAGAGTCAGCTTTTAGTAGTGGAGGATGAATACTTGATTCATTTCGTAGTTTTTTGTCCCCAAAGACTGTCGATGCGCTTATTTGCACTCAAAGCAGGATTCGATCATCAAAATATCAATCAATCAACTTTAATAATGGTATGGATGAACCATGTATCATTTATATTGATAGTGTTTTTTCTTTATATTTATTTAGTTAATTACTATGTTTTATAAATTTGTTTTGAATTTAGATTTTTGAGAGATTATACAAATTAATGAAACCGATGAAGTGAATTAGTCGAAATTTAATAGTGATGACAACGTATAACAAGATATTTATATTTTTATTCATTTTGAACCATATTATCATGTCAATATCATTTTTATTTACTTGTGATATTGTAACATCCCAATAGTCAATTGATTAATGTTTTTGAGATGCAGAGACTTGAAAATAACTAACTCAGTTGAGTATTTATATTTTAATTCATTTTTATTTTTTTTATAATTATTGTTTTTCAACTAATTACTTCAAACTTGTATTGTATTTATTCTTTTACAGTTTATAATATGAAATTTGAAGATACTGGACATTGGACAATGAAATTGGACATTACGAAATGCAAGGATAATTTATTTTTTTTTTATAAATATGAAGTTTTACAATTTTTTTATTTCTATTTTTTTTTTTTTTTGTAACTTTACTTTTTGGGTTTTTATACTTGTTTTTTCATTTTATATTTTTGTTAGTTTATTTAGGGTTGTTTTATTTATAAGGTAATGTATGGATAGTATAATTAATTAGATTTTTTTTTTGCATTTTTAATTTTTATAAAATTTTATTATAATATTAAAAAAAAAAAGTTAAATCTCATTCTGACCAAACTGGAACCGAATTTTCAGTTCTGTTCCGGTTCGGTACCGATTTTCCATATGACCGGCTTCGGTTTTAGAAATTCAAAACCGAAACCAACCGGTTCGGTTCCACTTTGAAATCAAACCGAGCCGTACTATGAAGACCCTAATTTTCCTGGATAAAACCGAGAAAACCGATGCCTTTAGAAAAGCCCTAACTTCTGTCGCATTTAGGACTTGCAGTGATCCATCATCCTCCAGGGAGTCAAGCGTTTGGAGAGCCTCGACTTCCTCTTCTTCTTTCAGAGCTCAGAGTCGGTCTTCAACCTCAGCGATTCCGATTTCCGAACTGCTGTCTCTCCAGTCTTTGACCTCAACGATTCCAATTCTCTCATATCTATCTCTTCTTCTTCAATCTGTGAAGTGCGAAAACAGAATTGGTGCCTTTCCTTCGTCTTCTTATCCGTTCTCCTGCTGGGACTGGGAGTGAAGGAACGCCGGTCGGAGATATCATTCCAGTCTCTGATCCCAGAAACTGCTTCGAGTGAAGATATTGCTGTCTGTTGCTCCAATCCCATTGTTTCTGTCTCTGTTCCGTGTTGTTCCGTGTGCTGTTCTTCTTTGCCTAGACATTTAAACAGGGTTCTCACTTCTCTACCGCCTTCACACTCAGTGAAAGGTATTTAAGGAGCAGCAGATCCTTCATGCAGTAATTTCTTTTGGTCCTTTCGGGAAAAAAGAGAGAAATATATAGTCACAGTTTAAATGGATGAAATAAAGGAACTTTTAGAGAAGAACCGGATTGAAGATGTCAGTTGGCTTTGTTCTCTGTCGGAATCGGAGCTTGTAAGTGTTTAAGAGCCATATACTAGTTTCTGCTTTCTCTATTATATTTCTTATGATGATTTTACGTTTGATCATATTATTGTATATGCTTCTTCTTTATCCAGCTGATTCTTTAGATCGGCTTTTATAGACTACTTGTGTGTGCATTGAAATTAAGTTCGGAAACATTATTTCATACTTTTTTTGCTTTAGACTCGTGTTTGCAGGAATTTCAATAACTGGGCTTCGTGACGAAGAACTAGGGTACAAATTTGAATAGAATGCATCATTTTTCCTTTAGAAGTAATATCATTAAGGGGATTTTCTTCTCAAGACCACCATTTGATGACTGGTGTACATAAATAAACCTTCCAATTATAAGTTGTTTAACCTTTGTTGACGTTGAAAGTTCACATTTTTGTAGGATCTATTGATTACTCTAAAGATGCTTGTTCTCCAACGTGCAAAAATAATAGGCCATGAGGAACTAGCGAAAAAGTTTGATTTGAAAATGCTTCGGGCCATTGGTATACACTTTTAGTTTCTTGTTTTTGAAATATAATTTATATTCCATTTTGTTGAAGTTAAAAATATAAGATTTCGCGTAAATTTTTTATTCGAGGACAATTGCCAAATAAATGGCTACTATTATCTGTTGAACATTTTAAATAGTGTCACAATCGGAACCAATCTATGCAGCCAAATATCAGAAATGGTTATGTTAATAATTTTTTAAACAACTTATTAGCTCTTTCTCCCGTTGTAGACGTGCACAGAGAACAAATTTTCACGAACTTATTTTGTGCAGTTCATAGTCTAATATATCTGAAAGTAGAGTAAGAATTTTCCAAAATTAGGTTGAAGAAATATAAAACAGGGTAAACATGGGAAATTTGTGTAGACAGTTGATGATAAAAAATATTCTACTGTAATTTTAATCTATTAGATTAAGGACGCCTATCAAACAGTTGAAGTGAAGGTAAAAGTTTGCATGCATAAAGGAAGGAAAGAAAAATATAAATGCCTATTGCCTGTGTTTTTGCCAGCTCTTGGAAGGCTAATAACTCACAAGAGTATTAACACATTATAGTTGGTTCTGTGAACAGAATGGCAAGAGTCTATTGTTCTTTTACGATTATATATTTTGACTTATTCCTATGATGTAATATTGGATGCTAGATAACAATAAAAAATAGAAACTTTGGAATGCCAAGTTTTAATACTTTGATGATGCCGCTCGTGGTAGTCTCTCCCTTAGAATGAATCTTTCTTGTTCCACTCTTAAAATGCATTGTTGAGGCATCTCTTGAAATCCCATTACTCCCTGTTTAATGCCATTATTTATTTCTAGGGAAAGATTTTATGGTCATTCTGCAGTGCCTGCTGTATCATTATTACAGTGCTATAACTTTATAGAAAACTTTATGCATTCAATGTATTAATTTTCTTGAATTAGGTTTTGTTTTGATGGAACAAGTCAAAGGAAATCTTACATCAAATAGTCCTGATTTGGCCCACTCTACATCCGTTCTAGATGGTTGCAATTTATTAAATTGTAGTCTTGAGAAGGTTATATCATATGAAGAGTTGAAGACAAGTATTGGTTCTGATAACAGAAAGAGACCTGGAAAAGGGTTAGTATAAATTGTACTACATAAGATAGGTGATCTCTAAATTATGTATTTTTCATAACAATAATTTTCCTTGCGTTTCCTTCTAGTAGAGTTTTTAGTCTAAAGTATTTTATTGATTCACGTGCCATTGATACATCGAATATGGGAGGAGCGATTTTGTTTATCTTTCGATCTTTTACATGAAAGTTTTTCTTTGATTACCTATTCCTCTTCTGTTAAAACATTGGTTTTTACCTGATGGGGGATTACTTTTATACTTGTTAATTCAGGCGAAGAGGTTTTTAACCATCAATTTTTGTTGCGATATTTTTATTGAATTCTTGCCGACATAAATTGCGTTGTAAGATTAGCAAGATCATGTTTTGGATGTGGTTTTAATTTTCGTATATACAGCTGTTGACTAACATATGCTATTTATTTCTTCATAGATCACGGGAGAAAAAAGAGGATCGATGAAGAAGATAGAAAGCAGAAGATTTTGGATGAGGACCCTCTGACACATGGTGTGTTGTTATCCTGTAAATTGCCATATATTAGAGGACATTACCATGTCTGAAGAAGAATGCAAGAACCAGAATTACAAGCCTTTTGAGTATAATACCGCACTTCTTTGAATATATTATTTATTTTTTGTTAATTAATTTTTCAGTGATGCCGAGCCCATGTTGCATAAAAAGACTGCCACTTGATGGGCGTAGCCATTTTCAGAGTATTTTTTGCCTCGTACTTGTAGTTATGCCTCAAACTTGAGCTGTGAGGTACATTGCTGAAGTATTCATATCTGATTCAAGAAACTATCCATTTTTGCTGACATTTATCTTTAGTTCACATGTTTTGATGCTGTTACTGGCGTATTGTACTTTGATTGTTGATTGCACAATGCACTTTACCATCACTATTTGATCGCAATGGAGGCCGAGGAAGGTTCATAGAACAAACTATTTCACAAATAACACTACTAAAATTAAAAATAACTATTTTAAATTTATTGTTATGATATAGATTGCAACTTATGTAAAAATTATACACAATTGGCACGGACAAACTCTTTCATTTGGCTCACTCAACTCTTTAATCGCACCAACAAGTTTAATTATCCCTACAACCCATTAATTGAAGAAATTTCAAGGTGGATTTTGTGTTCATGAAAGATAATTGGGTAGAATTAGCATTTACATTTAGATATCTTCACTAACTCCCTCGCTCTGGCTAGACTAACTGATTTTATGCGAAAACGTACGTCTGTTTGGTTTATTGGGAAGAAAGTACAGAAATAGCATAGCATAACATACTCAAATATACAAGAATATGCAGCCGATAGTAAGCTTTCATACACCCGCTAAGAATGTGCAAAGTATTACACCAATCTTCACTTTGGGCCAATATCTCCATTGGTTTCAACTCGCTCATTGGAACATTTCGACGCGGCCAAACTTTCGTTTTTCTTGCCCTCCACGATATCCTTAGCAGTCAAGAAGCTCGGCTGATTAGTCGACGAAAGCAGCCTCGCCCACATTCTATCTGTTATCACCACCTTGTTTTGCTTCTCGTTGATTCTCTGCCGATGACGGTCAAGTTGTGAGCTGAAATGATGCAATAATTATATTATAAAGAAGATTTTACATTGTCTAAGCCATACTCACCGGGAAAGGTATGTAAGAATGTCTTCCATTGACAGGCCCACATGTGAAGCCAGTATAACCAGCCATAGCTCCATGGACAGCACTTTGTGCAAGAAGGGTGCAGTAGACGTTGTCGGAGGCATTGCTCGGAATAGCTCGGATCATATACGTAGGATCTGTCATGAAGTAGAAGGCTGGTATTGTTAAAGCATTTGTCATTTATGAGTAAATCAAAAAACCTTTTGGAAAAGTTACCAATGTATTTGAGGTTTATGGCCATCTTCTTTTGTTTAGCAAAATGGTCCTGCAAAATAGAAATGGAACATTTACCTAAAAACGTCCGTTTTGCTCTGACCCATTGTGCAGATTCTGTCACAACCCGACAATGGGTCCAGAACAGAAATGTAGGGTTGAATGATCGACCCTTGAAAAAGACTCGACTGCCCAGTCCAAGACTAGATTAATGGTTCGAAGTGGAAAACTTAAAACCAATTAATCAAGTTATACCAACACGAGATGAGCTGAAATCTATACCTTGATTCCTAAGAATTCTATACCTTGATTTTTTGGGATATCCATAGGCCGACATCCTCAAGGAGCTTATTTCCTGACGCATCTTCTTTGTCTGCTCTAATGCTCTCAGTAAGAAGTTCCTGCCCTGCACCTTCAGCAATGACCAAAACCATGTGGCCATTTTCTTTGAGTCGTTTCTCTATATATTCGAAGAGTCCACCTTGACCTTCAAGGTAGAAAGGCAACTCCGGAATCAAGCAACAATCGACATCTCTGCTTGCGAGAGTGGCGTACATAGCAATAAAACCTGTACACGAGAGCATCCCACGAGACTTATCACACAAAATATATATAGATCCAACTTGCATTCTTCGTGCAATACGTATTGAAACGCGATTGATACTGTTAAAATATTGAACAATTACACGAAAAAGAAATAACAAAATATTGAACACCAAGATTCACGCGAACAACTCTAAAAGAAAGGAAAAATCGCAATACATAATGAGTTTTGTCATCTCGGGCTTATCACTTTGAACCCTTCACTACCACCTAGATCCCTAGGAAAACTCATAATTTCAAGCCATGACTTTTTTGGCCCAACCTGAATAGAATATTGGACTCTAAACTCTAATAGAGATCGTAAAGAATAATGCATTTGAGACGTAAGTCGAAGCTTTATACTGTCATGTAACAACAGATTTCTTTAAATAGGAAAGCTCCATTCGTTATTATATGGACGAAATAATTGAGTACATGATATTAAGACTAGTTCTACCAAGAAAGTAGAGTTCTAGTAAGCTTTTAGAATGACAATTTCTTGAAAAAGGAGAGAAAAATCATAAGAAACCGAATATTTACCGCTGTAACGGCCCATGAGCTTCACCAAACCGATTCCATTTTCAATGCTTTCAGCTTCGACGTGTGCTGCATTAATCGCACGTTGAGCCTCTTCGACAGTAGTGTCAAAGCCAAAGGACTTGTCGATGACCTGTATCAGCATGGGGGAAGAAGGCGACATTAAACCAAACAACTTTTTCAAGGACTCTTGATGTGTTGTCCGAAACACATCAGAGAAAATACTTACCGGAATGTCGTTATCTATCGTTTTTGGAATTCCGGTAACAGTCACTTTCAGGCCTCTCCTTCTAACTTCCTGTGGAAGTATAATCAAGTAGACCCGACAAGAGATCTGAACTTGCCAAAATTACAAAGCCTAATCATGTTTACAAACTAAAATTACCTCAAATATGACAGAGGCTCCCTTTTGAGTTCCATCTCCTCCGATTATGTAAACCTGACGATCAACGACCAATAACCCTAAGATCGATACTTTTTCTTTCCCGATAAGTTGCCTTCTAGAGAAAAAACTTATACCAACCTGATTAATTTTTCTATCCTCGATGCTGTCAACAATCTTCGACTTCTCATAGCCGCCTCGTGAAGTACCAAGAATGGTCCCACCACGCTTATGAATGTCATTTACGACCTTCGGAGTCAAAGTAATCGTGTTTCGAGAATAAAACCCTTTATACCCTCCCTACAAAATCAACCAAGGTAAAAGGAAACAAATTTCTCGGACTAAAGACAAAAGCGATGAATTATTCAATCGCCCCGACAACAAGAGGAATTAGAATGTCGGATTTTTTTAGTTACTTACGTCGATTCCAAGAACTCTTGTGACGCCATACATGTGGTACAAACCACATACTATTTCTCTAATGACCGTGTTGAGTCCAGGGCATAGACCCCCACACGTGACGATACAAGCATGAACTTCATCCGACTCGAAATATACCTGAAAAATGCATTTTAATACTCAAAATAGTTTACCACATGAACGATGGAAGAATAAAATACAAATTTAAATACCTTTTGACGAGGTCCGGCCCGTCGAAAATGGATTCCTCGAGGGCTGTTCTTGTGGACTACGATCTGTTAAAGCAACGGGCAATGTATAACATTTAATCCGAGTTTCAAAAAGGTAAATAAAATGCAAAAAAAAAGATTAGCAGATAAACACAATCAGTCTTGGAACATAGATTTGAGGAAAAGATTGACCTTCTCTGCAACAGTGTCGTCAACATCCACAAAATACTGCCTGCAAAACATGATTTTGTCAATTAGTTGTCGGATTGATCATTGTCGTCTCCTTCGTTTCTTGCCCTCTTTTTATTTCGAACCTAATTTCGAAACTCAGATGATACAATCATAAATAAATAGGAAATAACTCACTTCACAACTGAGTAAGCAGGATTGTTTTGCAGTGGATTAGGATAAGTCTGCAACAAAAGGCAGCCAAATATACTCATTAAACCCAATTTATTCACCGATCATCAAGTGAAATGACTAGATTATGAGTAGTTTAAGCTTCTAAACCACAAATTAACAGATTAAAAAAAAATAAAGCATATTCAGTGGCTTTCTAATGAAATTAGCTTCCTTAATTTTCTGAAAGCTGTAGGTATAAAAAATTCAATCAGAAGAGTGAAACAACGACGTACAGGAAGATCGGGAACATAATCGGACAAATGAGGGACATCTTCCAGAACATAACCAGCTTGGCCGGCGACGAGCTTGATCTGATTACAATCACCTGGGGACCCCATTAAGTCGGGAGAAAATAATCCTCAAATCCGTTCGGAAAAACTAAAGCTGAGTTCTGCCTCAAACTTCAACCGGAGAAATCAGACCTCGGGGATTAGATAACGATTTCTTTCAGATAATTTAGGGAAGGGGCACAGAATGTATCGTTTCAGCGAAAAGAACAGACAGAGACGAGTTAGTCGGCGGACCCAGAAAGAGGGAAGGAGAAAAAGGCAATCTCTGCTGGTAGAAAACAAGCGATGCGGCTTGGCTTACCTTCTGGCTTCTAGGGGTTTTCCCCTTTTTCAAACAACAGGTGGCTTAAAGTTATCGTTCACGAACTGTGAGAAAGATGCCTGGAATCGGAGGGTGTTTATGATTTATGGAAGCATTTGGAAGCATCACAGAGATTCAATAATGGAAAGCAGAGTAAAATGGAAGAAATATTATATTAATACCATCGACTAGAGAGTTCTTCGTTGAGAAAAAAGCTATGGCCAATTCGTCAAAGTCAGAGGTTGACTGTTGACAAATAAAAGTATAAAACAAGAAGCTAAGCAGTCAGCAAACATGTCTGAAACAACCCTCTTCAGCTTTTCTCTGTTGTTTCATCAATTTGATCGAGAATTATTAATCTTTCTAGAAACCCATTTGCTCTTTTTCATTTGTTTTTATGTATACGTCATCCATCATACCATTTTGCTAGGTTTATTTTTCTACAGAAGCATCTTTGACAAAAAAAATTCTACAGAAGCAGAGAAGAGTTCCAAGAACCAACGAGAGTCGTGCAAGATTGGTAGGTTGCCATTGCGTTTTACTTCTCTTCTTTTCTAGAATTTGAAATTGCTTCATTAATTATTATTTATTACGTCCAGTTCACTCATCGACAAGATACCGAATATTCCACACTTTCCACCTCGTCTTTTCTCCTTTGGCCACGTTTAACAGTTCTTTAATTATTTATGTGAAAGTAACAAAATAATCGTATTAACAAATTCATCGTCATTTTTTTTTCTAATAAATTATTAAACAATAAAAAAATAACATCGTTAACATTACTGTCACATTTATTATTAAAAACGATAATATTACACTACGACAATTTGCATATAAATTACCGCGACTCCATAGTTTTAAAAAAATTACATGACAATTTGGATGGCTCGTAGCGGTGTCATACTAAACTGCCGCGGCTCCATAGTTTTAAAAAAAATCACACGACATTTTTAATAGCTCGCCGCAATATTTTACCAAACCGCCGCGGTGTGCCAATAAACGACACCAAGGCAGGGCATCAAAAATGTTGTGTGATTTTTTTAAACTATGGAGTTTCAGCGGTTTGTATACGAATCATCGCGGCTCCATAGTCTTAAAAAAACCACACGAAATTTTTTATGGTCTGCCGTGGTTCAAGGTGCCTCCTTCACCTTGTACAAATACACAATACACTCCTCGTGATTTTCTCAGATATTTTGTCAGCGATTAGCGAACCCTAGAGATTTCTAAGAGCTGAAGTGAACCGCATTTTGGCAAAGTTGAAGAATTTGTTGAACACTAAATGGCATCTTGGAGTGTTGAGGAATCTGTTATTAACCGTCAATTTGAAGTGGGGCCCACAACCATATTTTTGGCCAATGAGGTATGTGGAATTAGAGACGAAACTGCTATAGTATTGCATTCCGTCTCTGCAACTCTACATGAGGAGGAGCTCCGTTCAATATGCGAATCCAATAGTGACGAAGACATGGACATGTCCGAGAGTAGGCCTAGACACCCACCACAAGTAGAATGCACCTTTGCTAGTATGAGACTTGACAAAGAGTATAATTCACTGAATAAAATTACAGAAGAAATTGTCGATCATGCGTTGAAGAGTGAGTATGGAATAAAATTCACTCATAGTGACGCACATCGGTTAAGGGCTGCCTTCCATGAAGGATGCACTCCTAAAAAATGCAAGTTGAAATGACGTTTCAAATAAAGTGCTACAACGATGTTCACACTTGCTCGAGAAAGATGGAAAGACGCCATACCTCTGCTAAATGGGTGGCAGCGCATTACTTGGATAGATTTAAAAGTCAGGCCGATTGAGACATTTTTTCCATAATTGAGACAGTCAAGAAGGACTTTAACGTCAACACCACACCCAGTCTTGCTAGAAAGACAAGAAATGAGGTCAAAAAAATTAACGAAGGAGATGACAATGACCAATACAAAGTCATATGGTCCTATGCCAAGGAGATTCGAAGGTCTAATCTTGGAAGCTCGGTGCGTGTTGACCTAGAGATGAGTGCATTTAAAATGATATACATGTGTTTGGATGCATGCAAGATGGCCCTGCGAAAATGTGGTAGACCGGTTATATGTTTGGATGGTTTCCACTTGAAGGGAGTGACTCTGAGCTAGCTGTTCATTGTTATCACCATGGACGGGAATGATGGAACGTATCTGATTGCTGTAGCAGTGGTTGAAACAGAAAATAGAGCTTCTTGGAGCTGGTTTCTAGAATTGTTGCTCGACATCTAAACACCCCGAGCGGCAATGAGTGGACAATTATTTCTGATTGACAAAAGGTGCGGTTGATTGCTTTTACCTTGTATGTTTATGTTATGCATTGTGTGTAATACCCCGATTTTTCCGTAATAGAATTAAGTAAGAATAATTGAAAAATTAATAGGATATAATTAGATAAATGAAGATTTATTTAATGGAAAATTTAATTGAAAATTATTTGGATAATCATTGAAGATTTATTTGATGAAAAATTAATTTGGGAAAATCGAATCGAAGAAATTAAATTAGACCGATAATTATCATCAAGCAATATTCAAAATAAATCGGGATTTAGAATTGGGCTGAGAATAATTTAATTAAATGAAAGATTTAATTAAATTATTAAATAAATGATTTAATTGAGTGAAAAAGGGGTTTAGAATTAAAAAGAAAAAGGGTAAATGACAAATCAACCATCGTGGTTTGAGATCAATGACAAGTCAACCACTATGATATTTTTTTTAACAAGTTAACCACTCATGTATATTAAATAACAAATCAAACATCACATAGACGTTTACCGTTAAAAAGCTAGGTGGCAACGTCCGAACGCCGGAACGACCCGCTCCGACGTTTTGAATTCAGAACGTCCAACGTGGGGCGTTCTGATTTTCTGAGGGAAGAAGTCGCCAGAATCAATCGAACAACTCACGACCCGCAAAGCTTCGACTTTTAATTACTCTCTGCTAGCAGCTGCGAATTTCCAGCTTGCGACGACACAAACACACTCGGTTGCTCACCGACCATAGTAGAACCTGTCGGTCTACGATTTGTCGTACTCTCCTTCGTACTCGTCAAAGTCACCCATTCCGCTTCGTCGCCCACTCGCAGACACCGCGACGGGCGTCCTGAAGAAATTCTCGAATTTAAAGACATTCACTGAACTGAATTGCAAGAAATTCTAAAAAATCTACGATTTTAGACTATGATGAACAACAATTAATAATTATTATTATAATTGCAATAAATGTAATTTACTTTTCCAATTACTCTCAGCATCTCTAGGTCACTCCCTGCACAGACTCTCATTTTTAACCAAAATATTAATGTGGAATAACTCATACATATTTCCAATCTTCTGACATCGTAATTCAGTTCAATGAATGCCTTTAAATTCGAGAATTTCTTCAGGACACCTTTTTGCGGTGTCTATGCAAGACACCGCGAAAATCACGGTGTCTGCGAGCTTCAGAATGCCCAGACATATCGATTTTCGTGGTGTCTACGCCATCACAGTGTTTGCAAGTGGGCGATGACGCGACATGGGCGACTTTGACGAGCGCAAAGGTGAGTACGACAAATCGCATACAGACGGGTTCTGCTATGGTCGGTGAGCAACCGAGTGTGTTTGTACCATCGCAAGCTGAAAATTCGCATTTGCTAGCAGAGAGTAATTAAAAGCCGAAGCTTTGCGGGTCGTGAGTTGTTCGGTTGATTCTGGCGACTTCTTCCCTCAGAAAATCAGAACGCCCCGCGTTGAACGTTCTGAAATCAGAACGCCTCGCGTTGAACGTTCTGAATTCAGAACGTCGGAGCAGGTCGTTCCAGCGTTCAGACGTTGCCACCTAGGTTTTTAACGGTAAATGTCCATGTGATGTTGGATTTATCATTTTAAGATACGTGAGTGGTTAACTTGTTAAAAAATACCATAGTGGTTGATTTGTCATTGACCTCAAATCACGATGGTTGATTTGTCATTTACCCAAAGAAAAATTAAATGGGGAAAGAAATACCGGTTCGGTTTGACTGGAGATTAAGCTGGTTGATGGTCGGTTCATTGGATCGGGTTGCTGAAGGAAAGCAATTGCTGAAGAAAAGGAAAGCAATTGAATTTAGGGCAAATGTTTTTAAAAGAGGTGACTTTGAGAGAGAGGAACCGCGACAGGGAGAACTGGAGCGGGAGACGCGAGCGACGACGGCTCGGGTTCAGAGTGCGCGAGGGTGAGTCGGCGACATCGTGGGACTTCATCGGCGTGCGTGATGGTCGCGACTCGGTGAACGGCGGGTTGCCGCGACTAGGACACGACCGAGCCACGTGAAGGATGAACCATGTGCGAGCTTCGGCTTTCTCTGCAATTGACCGAGGTAAACTCTCAGTTATGCTCTATATATGGCGTGTTGTTGATTGGATAAATTTGATGGGCAAAATTTTTGGATGAATTGATAATCGGTAGAGGCAGGGACAAATTGAGGAAAACAGCAAGGGAGAATTCAGTTGGTCTGCCTTGGTCCGATCGAATTTGGTGTGAACCGGTTCGGGTTGAACCATTCTTTGCCGAGAGAAATCTTCCATGTTGCTTCTCCTTTTCAACTAGTGAAGGATGAATTATTGGGAGATAGGGGGAGGTAGAGACGTGCCCGCTTTACGACTTTCTCTACCAGCTTGCTGCATAAGTCAGAGAGAGGATGCAGAATATAAGGAAATAAGCTTTGAAGGGTTTCTTGATTGTTTGCAGAAAGAAGAAAGAATGGGTAACTTCTGTCTATAATTGATCACAGCAGAGGGCTGAAGGCAAATAGAGAGTAAGTGTTGATTGAAAAAAAGGAGAGGGCAGCTGCTGCGGGAAGAAAACTTCGACAGAGGAATTTCAGGTAAGAAATAAGATACAAGTTGATCAGTGGAGGCCCTGCATCACGGGATTTTGTGTGTTTGGTTTTGATTTCTTCCTTGAACACTGCTACAAATTGTTGATCCTCCGTGAATAGAAGTAATTACATGGTTTTGATTTTCTCCTTGAACGCTGCTGTGAATTGTTGATCCTCTGTGAATAAAAGTAATTACATACTTGGATGAAAGAATTGGAATGATGTGCTATGTTTAAACTGCTGACCGAAAGATATTGAAGCCTATTATGCTCTTGAAAATTTGGTGTTTATTTTCTTAGTGGAAATTGCTTCTGCTACTTACTATATAAAATTATTCTACCATTTGTTACGGCCATAATCTGTTGTGGTTGGATTGTTAGTTACTGTCATAGTTGGATGAATTGTTGGATAATATTTTTGTGATGTTTGTCCTGTGAAAGGTGAGGCTTGGATGATGGAAAATGGTCATGTCTTTTTGTTAAAGATTTTGTTTACACGTTGATAAACTATTCACTGCTTAGAACCTATATGTTGACTAAATCATTCCTGTCTCGTTGAGGATTTAAGAAATACGTATTATAAATTATGTTAGCTTATTCATTGGAATTAAATAGGAAAAATCGCCCCTTTTGAAATTAAAATTTGAATTGTCCCTTGTAATTAATGTACGAATTGTTCCCTGAAATCAATTCTTGTTAATATGTCTATAAACTATGGTGGGTTAATTAGTATATATTGTAACACCTCGACTTTTTTAAGTTGGATAATTATCGGGGTATTACCAAGAACATATCCGTTAGATTATTATTTTGGAAAATTATCTGATGATAATTATGATTAAGGTGAAAAGAGAATTATTAAGGGACCTTAAATTAAAATGTTATAGGGTGATTAGTTGGAGATTAATTGGATAAGTGAAGGATTTGATTAAAGAAAAATTAAATGGAATTATTGGGGATTAAAAATAAAAGAAAATATAATTAATTGAGAGGAAGATGCTGGCTGATTCATTGGTTCAGTTAAGGAACATGTTTGGTCTCTGTTGTTTCGGTTTAGAAATCAAAAGAGAAGGGGAGAAATGTTTGCTGGCCAGATTTACGAGGCTGAACCAAGATTGAAGGGAGATCGTGTGAGAGATCGAGGGAGTTGGGCGATTTCTTCGAGAGAAATGGTTCGCCACTGTGGAGAAAATGATGGAGAAGAGGGATAAGGGAAGGAAGAAAGAGATGTTTATGTTGAAGAAAATGTGAAGAGAGAGAGACAGTTGAGAGAGGGAGGAGGCGATCGGGGATGCACGACAACGGGAGCGCAGGTCTCGGCATGGCGATGAGATGGATTTTCGACGACGGACAAGATGCTGTAGTGACGTGGGTTGCGCTGGTGGATCTCACAAGTGGCGTGAGTCGCTGTTGGTGCTCGAGTCTTCAATTTGGCTTCGGGATTGCTGGATTTTGCGTCGGGTGATGGCGAGCTCTGATGCTTCATCAACTTCTGGTGAGGCTCGAAGACGACGGCGTGGTGGTAACGACCGACGAGCTAGATTAGCGATTTGCATTTGGCCAGGACGATTCTCGGATCTGCCTTGTTTTGAAGGTGAGGCTCCTTCTTTGTGGTTTTTAATCATTTGAACTTAAATGCTCGATTACAGATTAACTTTGGTTGTACTTCTGTAATTATGAATTTTGATTGGTGTTCTAGATGGATTTTTGGAAGTTGAATGTGTGAATTATGCCATGTTGGTGTTGGATTAGTTTATGTATGGAGTCCAACCGTAATATTGAGTACTTTGTTGGATTACTTTGATTAGTTGAGTTATCCAATCAAGAATTTCTGAATGAAGCATGAATATGGCTCACTGGTAATGTTTGGTGCTAACATTGAATATAAGTGCAAAGTGCTCTATTATTTGATTGTTGGACATTGATAAATATGGATGTACTAGGTTTCGTGGAAACAAGCCTCGGTAATTGGATTAATTTATTGAAATAAACTGTGTTATGTTTAGGTGTCAAAGAGTTCCTAGAATTTCTTAAGGATTTAGAATAGGAAAGAGACGCTATGTTTATACGTTGATTAATTGACTAGGTTAATAATAAATGTTACTAATTTGTGAAGGTATCGAAAAGATGAAGAAGGATAGCGAGTAAGTGCTAACGCGCAATAAAGTTTCGAGGTAAGGAATTGGGTGTCTGGCCGTCAAAGCCCTACCCACAAGTATTGTATGAATTGTATTGCTTTTCCTTGATATGTATTCTTGACTATTTTGTGCAGTGTATTCTCTTGGTTGTGACGTTTATTGCTTTCCTTGGTTCTGGTTAGGAAATAGAATTGGTATCTCTTATTGCTAATGTAGTAGAGAAATGCGATGAATGAATGATGAATGAAGATGTGAGTTGTAGGATAGAATGACGAAATGAAGGATGATATGAGATGCATGTATGATTAATTATGAATAGAGATTTTAAATTCTTTTTGTACAATTAGTTATATTCTCTGGCTGTAGCTTCCTGCATATCTACCTTGTTATTCACTATAGTTTCTTAATTGTTAATAATTGTTTCATTTCCGTAAATCAAGCATGTGAAGATTAATTTGGATAATGATTCTAAAAGCATGTTTAATATAATTAAATAAATCGAGCATGACAAATAGGGCTTTTTACATCTTTAATTAACTAGATCATGAATTGTAATATGTTTAATAAATGGGAAATAAAAGTATGATCAACCAATTAGAATAAAATCTATCATTTGAGCTCCTTAAGTAATCTGAACACGCTTAGTTAACTTAATAAATTACATGTTACTTTCGAATATATAAAGTCGGTTAGTTATTTCATTTATAATTGATTAGGACTTTAATTGATATCAATTTATTAAGCATGATTCTGTTTTCTATTGGCTGGGCATAATCCTGTATTCGTGTTAGTTTAAAAGAACATATGTAATTAGTTTAGTTTACTATACTGTAATTATAAGTCAAACACGTATCCATTAGTTTTTTATTTAATATGTTTCTATAGATAATTTCTAAGCACGTTTTCATTAATTATCAGTGTCATATCATTGTTAGGCATGCTTAATCCACTTGAATGCTTAGTAGTTAATAGTATATTCATCTTGCTATGTTATATGTCACTTTCAACTTGTTTCCATGTTGCTTTCAATTAATGTTATTCTTATCATTTGTTGTTTATTATTCATTTTACTCTTGCTATTCATTATTGAATTATTGCTATTCTATATTGTGCCAACATGCATTCATGATAATAGAAACAAGTAGGGAGTGCCCTCGGTGTGGTACTCACATGCATGAGTGAGGAAAAATGATAAATGAAACGAATGATGATGATGATGATGAATAATGAATGATGGGGGGTTGATGGGCGGATGGGTAGCCCGGATCTAGCCTATATAAGATTAGAGACTGGTCAACTATTCCATCTAGTACGTGTTCCTTCAACTTCCAGCTCGATGTACGAGTTATGAATGAATGAATGAATGAAATGTAATGAAAAGATTGGTTTGGGGCAGACCCATTCCAAGTGAACTAAAGAGAGGCATGTCATATGCATTTTCCCTTTCCTTACTAAGTCTTTTAGACTTATAGTTTACTTGTGGTGTAGGCACATGTGTATGCACGAGAAGAACGATGAACATGACAGAAAGCAGTTGATGAAGAATTTACACGGGCTGAGCTTGTGGTGGCCAGACTACGAAGAGTTGAATTGTAAATTCATTAAGTCTCTTTCTAAAAAGGTGTTTTAAATTGTAATTGCAACGGTTTGTGTATTTCATTAAAATCTTTATGTTTCCGCAAATGTTTTATTTCCGCAATGTTTTAAAATAAATAATTTTAACACTTCCGCATATTTATCAAATAAACGATTTTTATAATGAGTTTTTACGAATGGTTGGTAGCGGTCTGGATTAGGCGCACTCTGACACGTTTTTCTCAAAATTTAACGCATTTTAAAATGTATGAAAATCTGAGTCGTTACATATATTGCCTCCGTTAAATTATTAATTACCCTCCATTGACAAATGCTTGGTTTAAGTTGACGGTCATCTTAATTGTTCATTATAAACTGTCAACAAAATGCTAGAAAATAAGAATGGATTATTTGGGGTTGACTATGACCTGTTGTGGACTGCTTTAATATATTCCTTTGATATATTTTGTATACTATTGAAACTGTTATGGACTGCTTCAATGTGTCCTTTGATATATGCTATGGACTGTTGTGGACTACTATGGATTGAATATGAACTGACATGCATGCATCACGATAGGACTTATAAAAATGTGGCATATGCACGACATGAGAATAAAAAAAGAATGAATAAACGTAAAAGGGACGTGTGAGGGTTCGGGAGAGAGAGTGACGGTACTTGGTGGTGACACCCTTGATGGAAACCTCCAGCTCATGTAGAGTGTGGAGTTGGTTAAGCCACAAGACCAACAAATGTATCCCTACTCTTAGTCTTCAAACGTCGAACAGAGATTAGGTGACGGTAGTGGTGACACCTCTGATGGAAACCTCCAGCTCATGTAGAGTATGGAGTTGGTTAAACCATACCCACTATCCTATCTCTGATAAAGAAATAAAATGTAAAGGAAAGGAAAGGAAAGGAAAGGAAAGGAAAAGGAAATGATGAAAGGAAGAAAAGATAGGTTCTTTTCTGGAAAATGACTGCATAAGCATTGCATAAGCATAACATTCTATTTCTTGTTGAGCATTAGGCTCATTTTCTTACCCTTGATGTAGATGATTATATTGATGTCAATGCGGAGGAGGAGGCATTGCCGGTTGAGGTCTTGGGTTATCAACCGGATTTGGCCTGAAGGTTATGGCTCACAAAAATAATCGGGTTGTTTTAAATAATGATTTTATTTCGGTAATGTTTTGTAATATAACAGATTGTGAACTTTCTAAACATTTTTGTAAAATAAATGGAGTTTTATTAAATAATGTTTTGAAATTATTCCGTTAATTTACTCTGATAAATTTTTATTGAACACGTTTTAAGAATAAAGAAAACGAAAAATTTTTATGACTGAAAATAGAAAGAAATAAAAGGTTTACAAAAAACACAGGGCATTACATTGTGTAACAATGTTTGACTCATACAATGAATCTTTGTAGGGGCTAGCGGCAACTGTCAGAGAGGTGGATGGGAAAGTGGACTATCGGTTTTGCATCCGACACCTGTATGACAATTTTCAAAAACAATTTAAAGGTAGGTTGTTCAATGATGCAATGTGGGCTGCATCTAGAGCCACAACAGTGAGACACTTTGAGAGAGACATGGCGAAGTTATTTTTGCTTGACCCGGTAGCCCAAAACTATCTACGAGGAATAGATGCGAGATACTGGGCCAAACATGCTCTCTGCTCCATCCCCAAATGCAACCTAAGGCTCAACAACCTCAGCGAGTCCTTCATTGCATGCATCTTACCAGCCCGGGACAAATCAATTTTAAGTATGTTCGAGATCATACGAAAGGACATCATGGGTAGGATCGTGAAAAAAAAATAAAAAGATGGCTCGCTCGACGGACCTTTTGTGTCCGTAGATCAATAACTCGCTCGCCAAACTACAACTTGCCGGTCGAAATTGGAGCCCCCTAGTGTTCAAGAGTTGCCCAGTTTGAGGTCAGCAACGACAACGAATAGTACTCTGTCGATTTGGACAAGCGTACTAGGACCTGTTACTAGTGGGAGTTGACCGGCATCCCGTGTGTCCATGCAGTTCTGTGCATTTACTTCATGAGGAGATCTCTTGAGGAATTTGTGCATGCGTGCTATCATTGAGAAACATACATGGCGATGTACTCCCACTTTGTCTGCCCGTCAATGGACAAATCATGTGGCCTTCTATGATGCATCTTGATCCAATTATCCCACCACCATTTAAAAGGCTTACAGGAAGGCTGCAAAAACGTAGAATATGGGATGTGGACGAGGCCTCAAGCTGGACAGTGCTGCCCAGAAGATATATGAACATGACATGTGGCTGGTGTGGGGGTGTGGGGCTCAATTCCCACACATGGGAAGGTGGAGGCTAGTCCAGTGCATGTGGCGGCAGAGGCGACAAAGTTAGAGGCAAAGCTAAAGGCAGAGGCTGAGGCTGAGGCGGCAGAGGAAGGTTTGAGGGCACATTTATGGATTTCAAAGTCCCCGAGACTATCCTCGAGACAATTCTTGCCATAGTCCCCGAGATAGTCCCTGAGAGAGTTGCCGAGACAGTTCCCGACATAGTTCCTGAGACGCAGGTGAGCCAATTATCACGTTTATGTTTTCAAGTATTATTTGAACTATGCTAATTTTATTTGCAATGTGTTCTGCAGGAGTATGATGCGCAAGGTCCACAAACACAAACATACACAAATGTGGACCTTAACCTTCCTTGATTACAGAAGACAACGGGATGTATTAGAGCTATTGTAGAACTTCTACTAAACTATTGTGCATGATATATGTCTAGTTTCAATTCATAGTTAACAGTCACTTTGGTTTGCAGTTGTAATGCACATTATTGTTGTAATTGAATTGATATATTGGTTTGGTAAATGTGGTTGTTAATGATGAATGAACATTGATTAGTATGCAAATGTCAAATTGCCAACTTTACCTCATGACAAAATTAGAAAATTTTGCAAGAGTTTCTCCTCTTTTTAGTTTATCCCCCCTGCAACATTATCAAAATAGATATTTTTCCAAACAAATATATTTCCCAACAGATATCATCCAACAAAAAAAAAAGAAAACATAAACATGGACAGAGTCAATAAATTCTTTAGTATGTACAACAAAGTCAGTAGCCCTACACATCCTAACTACCCTAAGACGGCTGCTTGCCATGTTTCTTCCGCAAATCCATGATAAAAAAAAGACAAATGCGGGTCTACTAGTGCGTGAGATGCTTTGGTGTACAACAGACCCTTCGAGGGTTCATCATCGTGCTCGTGGAAGTCCTCATTGTTCTTGCAAGCTCAGATCACCTCCAACCCCTGACTCGTATACCAAAAGATGGCATGTAGGCTGAAATACAAAGAGATAAATCAGCACATAACCATAAAGCAATATGAATGAACACAAGGGAAGAGATATACCACTTTTTGTCCGTTGGCGATACGACGATCATAATTGCTTCAGCCAGCAACGCCTGGTGAGGGAAGTGAGTGTGTAGGTTTATGGAAGACATAAAACACCCTTGCCTTGGGTGTGTCTGAAATGAAAAAAAAAAGCACCCATTAAAACTGTTGAAACATGAACGTCAACCCAAAGTCGCGAGAAGTTTACTTACGTGAATCCACCCAAATGTAAGGAGTGATTTGTCCATTTGAAATTTTCAGTATTCTTCTTCGTTCAATGCATAACACTGCATACGAAGAATGCATCGCACGGATGAGTACTAATATAACACATTCTGAACTATTTAATGTGACATAACATAATTCTCACTGTGTTTGCCATCCCTTTTTGCTGCGAGAAGGTGATCTCCGTGATGCTGTATTCATCATCGACCAGCTTTGTAACACCCCAATAATGTTTTCCCCGTATACAGGATGTAATCAATTTTTGGGACAATTAATATATTACATTGCATATTGATACGTGTTAATTTATGAAATGTATTTATGGGGTAAATATTATGGGATAAGAATTAAGTACGAAAATGTGAGAAAAGCTGTAATGGACAAATTCGAACGCATGCGGACGACACAAGGACAAGGAATGTCATCTGGAAATGCATGGGATGTCTTCCTAGCATTTTGGGATGATACAGGATGGGACCCCGCGTCTGGATTCGTGTGTCGCTTGAAAACGGGAGAATTCGGATGAACTCGGACAATGGTGACGATGGCAGACGAGGACCAATTGAATTTGTCCAATTTTTGGACAGATTCGGACGAACGCTGAAGAAGGCAAGAACGCCTTCCTTCATCTAAAAAGGTGAGAATTGGAATGTACCCGGATGACGGCAAACGATGGTGGACGATGGCGAATTGAATCTGTCCAATTTTTGGACAGATTCGGACGAACGCGGACGAAGGTGAGGATGGCTTCCTTCGTCTAAAAACGTGATTCTGCTAGGAAGAATGGTGATTTCGGACGCACGCAGATGAGGCCAGGACGACTCCTCTCATCCGAAATGTCCTAGAACTACGAATATAATAGGTTTTAAACGACATAAAGTTTGTCGTGTAGCAATTTAAAATGCATTTAGGCGACCAAGGAGACGAGCTCCCCTGCCTAGGCCATGCCTCTCCACGTCGACGAATGTCCCTCCCTCTCTGGTAGGTGCACGTGTTTCCCTCTCTAGGTAAGGCTTCTTCTTTTAATTGCTAGGTTATGTCTCTCTCTCGGCATTTAGTTTTTCCTGCGAGAGTGAGTTCTCTGCGAGAGAGGGAAACCTTCCTGTGAGTTGTGAGAATTCTGAGCTGTGAGTTAGTATGATTTTCTTTAAGATGATATGTGGGTGAGGGTGAAAGTGAGGTTCTGTAAGCTGAGGATTTATAGTTGCTGCTACTACCTTGTTGTCTGTGAGAAATTTCTTCAACAAGGGTAAGGATTGGGTAGAGTCTTGGCTAGTTGGAGGCCCTACCCACAAGTAGTGTGCGTGTGTTGTGTTAATTCCTTTGTTGATATCCTGTGTTAATTTTTTGTAAATCCCTTTACTGCAATTCAATGCTTTGTTTGATAGAAGAATGGATAATGATAATGCCATTATATGAACTAATGCACTGATGAACTGAACCAATGAATTGATGAATTGAAGCTTTTCAATGACATGTTACGTACGAATAAACTGTTAATTAATTCATGGATAGAAATGCTATTCTGTTAGACGTGTGGTATATCTTATTGCTTGTTCATGCTATGAATTGATGGACCGATTGAGAATGCTATTAATTCTTGGTACTTGTTAGGAGTTATAATTTTTTGTTGATAAGACTATGTATGATAAACCTCTAATACGATTCGTTTAATCTTCGATAACCTTAAAGTAGATCATTAACTTTAGTTAAAAACAATGTTGCTGAACCATGCTTTACCATCGAATGTAAAGTTGTCTAGGATCGATTCAAGCCATTAGCACTTAGTGATTTACTAAGCACGTTCCGTTTAATTGTTAATTTCTTTTCTATGCCAATGTATAATTGTTAGGCATGTTTAGTTCGTTCAAATAACTCGTTGTAATGTTATGTTTAATCTCAATTAATAGCATGATCACCTCGCCATTCTTTTATTGATATGCTCTGAAGTTTAAGCACGTTACTCGTTGTTTCAATTCGTTGCTATATTGTACTCTTTTATTCGTTTTAATTAATGTAATTCATTTATATGCGCTGTTCAATTATAGTTCTTTTTATACTACTTCAACATGCATCATGATAATAGAAACAAGTAGGGAGTGCCACCTTTGGGGTGGTACTCACATGCATTATGAAAGGAAAACTGGTAAATGAAAAGAATGAAAGGAAATGAAAAGAAAATGGGGAGTTATGGGACAGATGGGTAGTTCGGATCTAATAAGGTAGACTAGACTAAGCTCCTCCCTTTTAGGGAGTGAGACCAGCTACCCTAGGTGGTTAGAAGTCGACAAAGACTATACCTCCGACATGGGTTCCCCTAATTTCCCACTCGATGTACGAGTAACGAATAAATGAATGAAAGAATGAAAGTAAAGAAAATATTGGTTTGAGGCGGTACCCATTCCAAGAAGAACTAAAGAGAGGCATAAAGCATACTGCATAACCCAATTCCTTACTGGGCCTTTAGGCTCACGTCTTATTTGTGGTGTAGGAAACGAGATGATATTTCCAGGAGCAGAGGAGGACGCATTTCATGTGGAGCCTGCGGATTGTCCAGACTAATCGGGACTCGAGTAGAAGTATGGCTTAAGAGAACAAGAAAAAAATTAACTATTTTGAAAGGGTTTGTTAAGGATCACGTTTTGTAAAATATTAACTGTTACTCTAACCCAAAAACTATGTTTTGAATATTAGTTATGTTTATGCTTTTAACCCTAAACTTTATTTAATGCATTTAGTAATGTTTCCGCTTTACTTTGATTTATTTACTCTCTTTAGATTTTCATGTTAAACTTAAGTTTTGACGTTCACTCGTTTTAAGTAAAAAAAAGGAAAAAATTTTTACACCGAAATTTAAATGGAAAAACTAAGTAAGAAAGTACATTTCTGATGCTAGGGTCGACAAAAGCTTTCTCAAGAGAATTGTGTACATCTCCATGTTCTTCTGAGTATTTGCATAAACATACATCTTGAAAATATTTATCAGTTCACCTGGCTGCGAAAAATATTGACAAGAGACCATCAGACTAATAAGGTATGAATAAGTGAAGACCCACGTAAATAACCAAATTGAAGATGTACCACGCGCACAAGTTTCAGTGGTGGAGGCTACAATCCACCCAACGCCATGGTGATGTCTCTTGGTGTAATGGAGCTGTAAATTTCAGACACGTTATTACGTCCCACACAAATAAAGTAAAGACTGGACTTTGCGTACAAATTAAATAATTTACAAGCGGTTTGTGGCTTCCGTCGTTTCTGAGGACGATGGAGAGGCTGTTGTAGGGGCTGCTGGTTGCTCCATTCTCTGAAATGCTGCCAACATCTTATGATGGCGCTCCTCTGCTCGCTCCTGCATTTGGAGCAGCCCCATTTGACGTTGCTACTCCATTTTTTTTAAAATTTGGAGCAGCCCCATTTAAAGGTGCTCCTTCGTCATGTCTATTATGTTCAGCGCCCTTTCATGGAGCTCCTCCATCCTGCGCATCCAGTCGGACAGCTCCTCACGCATCGAAGTAAAATGAGATGTCTAAGGAAGGGGCGATACTGGAGGCTGTTCCTCCGAGGGGGTTGAAGGCTGAGCCTTTGCACCTCGCTTCTTCAGGGACTTGCATACCCATTTCCCTCTAACATTGTTGAGGCCCATTCTGTCCACATTCACTTTGTTGTAGACGTATGTGGCCATCTCTTTGGTTCTTGGCTCATCCTCGGAGATAGGTACTCCAAACTACTCAGCAATCCTTTGGATAAGCCCGTTGGATGACAGACTCTTGGCTGGGTTGTTGAGCACCTCGTGCATATGCCTCAGAATGACATATCCGATGTCCATCTTTTTCTTGGTGAACATCTTCTCGAGCAAATAGAGATCCATGCAGCTAATATGGTCTTGATGTTTATCTCGAGGCAAAATGGCGTACATCATGATGATGTGGATGACTCGGGCTATGACATTCAACTCCTACCCTTTGGCTTCTTGTATGCACCAATCTCGGGATTCCAGTGCAACAATTTAAGCACTGCCAACCCATCTCTTTACTTGACGAAAGGTGACTCCCGAGACATGTGGGCCATCAAAAATGTCGTGTGGTTTTTTTAAAACTATGGAGCCATGCCAGTTCTATTACAAACAGCTGCGGCTCCATAGTTTTAAAAAAACCACACGACATTTTCGATGGCCCGCCGCAGTATCCTATGACACGTAACAGTTTATTGGCACATTGTGACAGTTTGGTAAGACATCACGGCGGGCCATAAAAAATGTCGTGTGATTTTTTTAAAACTATGGAGCCACGCCGGTTACTATACAAACAGTTGTGACTCAATAGTTTTAAAGCCGTGGTGTCCTATGACACCGCAGCGGTTTATTGGCACACCATAGCGGTTTCGTATGACACTGCGGCGGGCTATCCAAATTGTTGTGTGATTTTTTTAAAACTATGGAGTCACGACGATTTGTATGCTAACCACCGAGGCACAACATTATCGCTTTTAACGGCAAATGTGACATTGATGTAAATTGCTTTAAAATTTGTATGGGTCATGTTCAATGTATCAATGGTTCCAAGGATTCCAAGATAATTCATTAAATCGTGATTCAGACTTTTTCTCCTCCACAAATGCAAAGCTTTTGTGGTTTAATGGGGTTGTTGCTTTCTTGGGTGGAAGATAAAATTCAGACTTTTCTAGTTTCATCATTATTTATACAAATAAGTAGCTTTCCATCCTGTTTAAAACTCAAGTAAAAAACATCTGATAAGTTTATAAATAAATAAAATTTCAAATAAATTTTTGGCGATTGTCAAGTTTATGTTATAGTTGATTTTAATTTCAACAATTAACCACCATGTCAAATATAAATTTAAATTTTTGATCGAGTGATAAAATTTTCAAGTTTATCACTATTTGATCGCATGTTGTTGTCCAATCGATTGTATTCTGTTTTCCGATCGATTGCAATGGCTTTTCTTGTAATTGTACTATGTTGTGAGAAGCTACCACCAAATTGTTGAATCTCTTTTTGTTTAGTTTTTATTCTCAGTAACGATCCAACCATTATGTTTAGAGTCTTAAAAGACTTTTGAAGATAGATTTGATGTAGGTTCAAAGAAATTTGCTGAGTTTTAACCCATCCTCGACTATACCACTTTTAATAGTAAAAATTTCATTGCGCATCAAGGTAGGGTTTTTTTTTTATTATCTTTCGACATGCATTATGGTTTTCAAAATTTTGTTTGTTGTGCACATTCGATTAAATGAAAAGTATTTGCACTTGTGCGATATATATTGGGGCAACTCATGATCAAGTATTATTGGGTGAAAATCTCTAAACCAAATCATGGTGTTATTTATTACGTCTCAATTGGTCTCTGGATGGGTACTTTCTCTCTTGTATATGTCACGACTTGGAGGCAGGCCTAACAGAAACGTCGGGTAGAGAGAATCGATCCTCGGAGAAGACCCGATTGCCCAACTCAAGGCTTGGTTCCCAGCGGAAGACTTGAACACAAATCAAAGTCATAATCTACAAGGGATAGGCCTAGATTCACATAGTGAACACGAGAAATAATAATATAAATATACTAAACATTGTGAATCAAGCTCAAATTTCTAGACTTCATCCAAATATTCAGATACATGCTCAAATTAAATGTATAAGTCCTCACCGGTAAACAAAGATAAAATACCCAAAGCAAATAAAGGGAAATAGGAAGGTTTGTTGTGATGACCTTGACTAAAATTAATCATAATAATCATATTTTGTATAATTAAATATGATTTAAATAATAAGTCATGAGATGACTTTGAGAAGGAAATTGACTAACTAATTTAAGACACCTTTCCAAACTAAAAATATGTATAATAGTAAATACTTTAGATTATGAAATGATGATGAAATTGGGTCAATTGATTGTATGCTTATTAAGATGTGAATTTTTACACAAAAATTGATAAATGTTCTACAAATGAGCATAATTAATGTTTGAGGTGAATTGAAGAAGTTATGGTGATTAACAATTCAAACCATTATAAGGTCATTACATAGACACATAAAGGAAGTGAATGACTTTACATTAAAAGGATTTGGGTGTTTGCAATAAAAGTTATACAAGTTTGAAATTAGATAGAGTCTAAAACTATATTGTTTTGGAAAACATCTTTAATTGAACTTTAGAGTTGGAATTTGGAGAAGTTCATTAGAGGAGAAATGTTCCTAATACATTGAAGTATGTGACCATATAATAAAATTGAATAACTAATGAGAGTTTTTCATGTGTAATCTAAGGAGTTGAGACTAAGTATGTAATTAAGGTGTAATTAATAGATAATTAAAATTAATTAAATGTGGTTAATTATGATAATAATGAGGATTAGCATAGAACTAATTTAGATTAATTAGTTTAAGCTAAAAGTGGTTAAAGATAATAAACTATGATATTTTATGAATTTTTCCATAGTTTAAATAGTAAAATGATAAAATTAAAGGATGAGATGGATAAATGGGTAAATTTACCTCTTTAAGTTATCATTTAACATGCTGAGATTATAAGTGCTCTTATAACATGTTGGAAGAAGCAAGAATTCTTGTTGAACCAGAGAGGGTGAAGAGAGAAAAATAGGAAATTGCAAATAGGTAAAAACTCTAACCTAAATATTTTATAAATTATATTAAATATTACATAGTTTAGGAGAATAAAGTTGTTTGATTTGAACTATATGTGAAATTGTTTCCATAATTTTGATATAAGGACTGAAAATAATAAGGGTTTAAGTTGATTATAGTGCTTAAATGGAAGCATGGAAATTATAGGTTTTAATGGTTAAAGATTTAATATGAAGAATTCATAATTAAGTGAATTGAATAAAAAAAATTAGAACTCTTGATTAAACATTAATATTTATGGTTTTATTAGATGACAAAAGGCATGAAATTATACATGTCGATTTGATATAGATCAATTTAAAGACATGTTTTCATTTGTAACATGATTGGTAAGACATTGATTATATGCAAAGTTTTGATGTTAGTTAAAATAGTGAGAAAATATCTATATTAATAATATTGAGTTATTAATATGCTTATGAGTGAATATTGAATGTTTTGGGACACTGATAATATGATGCTAGTTGGTTTTGAGTTGAAATAATATTGAGGAAAATGAGAAATATTGTAAGGTTTAACTATTTTTCTCAAATACGGACATCTAGAATATTAAAATAAAGGAAATGTTATAGGAGTAGATATCCACAGAAGTGTGAATATCCTGTGGAAGTGTGAGTATCTGCAGATATGTGAGTATCCACGGATGTGTTGGTGTTAATTGATCATTTGAGAAAATACATTTACATATTACATTAATTGGAAAAAAAAAAATAATTGAGGTATATTTCTAGAAGGAGGTGTCTGCGAAAGTGTTGGTGATTACAGAAGTGTAGGTATCCGCGAAAGTATTGGTGTTCACAGACACTTGGTTTTTGAAAGGACACATGACCACGTATTAGATGTGTCCGAAGAGAAATTTAAGTGTGAGACGGATATCCGCAGCGAACATGTAACTTTCCGTAGCAAACGAGCAAGTTTCCGCAAGCTCAAGTGTAGTTGTCTGCAAACCCTTTGTTTAACCATTACATATGTAATGAATTGAAAATTTTCATACTTATGAATGATATATAAATTATGTATAAAAGTAAAAATCAAATAATTATGCATAATTAAGATTTGAGAGTAAACTATTTTTCTGAACAGTTTAGATATATTGATATAATTGAATATGCAAATGTACATGGAATTGGATGAAATTTTAGGATGATAAACTAGACATTCTAAAGAAGAGATGGATACTGGAATTATGTAAATTGGAATTATAGCCAAAGTTATATCATTTTAAAGTTAAACTAAGTGTATGTGACGTTTATGTAAGAATTATGTTAAATACTTAATTCTGACAAATTGAGTGGGAATTTGAGGATACTTTTTAAGGATGAAAGTTTTCTAAGATATATATCTATGATCTCATGCAACAAAATGTGCTCACTAATAAGGTCGTACCACATATTAACCTGAAATAAATAGCTTAAATCATAAATAATGAGAAGTTAAAGGGCCAAAATGGCAAATGGCTAAAAAACTCTCTAGATAAACTTCTTCTTGCTGTCATAAGAAGAGAAGAAGTGAAAAATCATGCATGAAGGAAACTACTAAAAAAGAGAAGATAGAGAGAAAAAAGAGAGAGAGAAAAATAATGTTTTTGAGGAAAAGTGAAAAATTGAAAGAAAAGCGAGATTTTGAGATTGAACCTCAAAGGAAAATTGTAGAGGATGAGTAAGGGATTCTAAAGAGCCAAAACATTGATGAAAGAATGAAGCTTTGAAGTTGAATTCGAAGTTTAAAAGAGTTGGAAATTAAGGTAAATAACTCTATTCCTTAAAGAGTTGTAATTTAGTGAAATTTGCATGGTACAAGTGGTGATTTTAGATTAGAATTGCTGAAACCATGATTCTGGATGCATGCGTCCAAAGGCTTTGATCTACTACTTTGATAACAAGATTTTTGAGTTCCTAGGTCAAATCAGACCCATTTAGATTATCAATCTTTCCAGCTAGAATTCAACATGACGAATTTCAATAATTGACTTACCTCCAATAAACTATTGCAATATGAAAATCCTAGAACACAGATTTGCTATCCACTTCACAGAACTTCGCTGTTTGTTTCTCGTTCTCTCACGATGATGGCCGCTTCTCCCTTAGAATGTAAAAATGAGATGTGATTTTGGAAAGGGTTATGACCCTAACAAAGCAACCATCCATGAAGAATAAAAAACCATCAATTGTGTCTTACTTGCCCAAATGTAACTATTGTAGTAGTTATATCTCTATGAAAGAAAAAAATTAAAAGGTTTCATAATTTACCTCATAAAAAATAGTGGTTACAACAAGTCACGCATGGGCTATGCCCGTGGTGACAATAGCGGAGCCTAATCCACAAAAAAAAAAAAAAACAAATGGTGTATGACGACCAAACCCCGTGTTGTGATCTTCTCTGCTTCATCATCGTCATCGAGTGTACAAATCGCAACACTTCGTGTTTGATTGTTGTTCATCTTTCATTTCCTTCAAATTAGAACTCTATTCTCATCACCACATGCATGACTTAACGATTTTTGACCCTAGAGAGTGTATTAATTGCTAATAGGTGTAACTATAAGGTTTAATTGGCCAAAAAATAAACTATAGGGTATCTATTGTCAAGGATCCCCTAAGTTAGGGTCTATATTTCCATTTACCTTATAATATATATAGACATTGATATAATATACTATATCATCCTTTCTCTAATCGAAAATCTCCACTTATGACCCATTGGTATATCTCTGGCCTGATATCATGAGTTTTTATTCTCTAGCACAAATGGCCTCCCCCATGAGTTGGCAAAACAGAAGAGGCAAATTGTATGGCATTCGAAGTTTTTAACATAATCGACTTCTTAAGGGAACCTGGATAATAGAGAATAAAATAACTATCAATGTGACTCTTAAAGTATAATAATTTTTTCAACTAATATCCTAAAATCTAAATTTTGAATTCTAACGCTTTAATATTAAAGTTACTAACCAACACTCTCTATCATTCTATACTTAAAATTGTCATTTCTCTATCTCTCTCCTTTTTAATGAAACTGCCACCCTCAGTCCTCTTCCACAAGGTCAAGGTCTCAGTGTTTTATAGGAGCCACCTCGATTGCCACCATCTTTCCGAATCAACCATTACCCTTGTCATCTAAACTGACTTCGTGCGGAGTCGATGAGAAGATTATGCAAAAAAGGAAGTTCATTTCTTTTACAGGACATTAGGAGGACCTCTGTCGTTTGGGATCAAGAAGTCGAGAGGTATATTTCAGTTCCTATATCAGCTTCAGAAACTCAACTCGTAATAGTCGACCCTCGTTACGAAATAATGATCTGTCTTCAACCAGTAATACTGTCAAGAAGACAGTTATTCAACCTCAAAGTTCTTCTTCATCGGTTGCTGGATCTCCATTGCAGCAGTCAAAGAAATTGATGTACACAAGAGAGTCCATTTTCTTCGGCGGCCCTCTGTTGAGTCTCCCATTCAGAGAGAGTTTGAGAAATGATAGAGGTTTAACTTCAACAGAGAACCCAAAAAGAATGGCTGTAAATCTTTCAAGAGATTCCAGATTCAAAAGGGATTCCGTATCAAATCAGTTTCCTGTGTATACTCCAAGTGGATATGACGTTAACCAATTATCTGGAGCTGGATCAAAGTAATTTTTTGAACTCGCAATCAAATTGTCGATGGTTTTACGGACGAGCTGCAGTTAAAATCTATAAGTGAAGCTGCTTTTTCGGAGGGGACATCAGGGTAGAGTCGATGAACGACTTTTGCTGTGCAGTTGAAGGAGAGAGACTGATGCCCCCCGAATCGGGATGCTCGAGCCCGAGCCAAGTGCTCATTTCTTTCTAACCTTTTTATTTATTTTGTAGATGTCTCTTTCCTAGCTAGCTTGAAGGAGAATTTAATCAATCACACAAAGAAAAGTCCATGCATTTGGACGAGTGGAGGTCATGCAAAAACATAGAAGAAATGGTGGACTTTTCATTTCAGCATAGAATCTGACCTCCGAGCATTCAAGGGCACGTTTGGCATTCTGGAAGATCTGATATCAAAATACGTCCTTCATGAAGATTGTTACCAACAGCCTAAGCTTTCCAAAATGATATTTTGTGTTAAATTCTAAGTTTATTTGCTATGTCAAACATTGCTGTTACAGAGACAAAAATCTCAGCCTCTGACCCCTTTTCTTTGTGTGTTTAATAATAAGGATAATTTTGTAATTTGACAACTCAACAGCCCTAATTTTGTATGGAGCTTATAAGCTTCCCTTAGGGCTATTTTGAATCAATTTAGAAGACCTAATTTGCAGCTGAAAACTCGTTTCGTGGAGTTCTCTCCCGAAGCCCCAATCGGAGTTCTTGTCAAAGCTAAAACCGAAGACTCGACTTCAACAATTCTCTTCTTCACATTTCTGCCATTATTGGGAGGAATAGTCTTATGCTGGTGTCTTCCAATACTTCCTTAGAAGTATTATTCCAGGGAGAAGACCCAGAAGATTGGTAAAAAAAACAAGTTGGAGTGGTCTTAGTTTGAGGTTCGTGGAAGTTGCTATTTCTGAGCTTGGGAGATTAGCGGACCGACTTGTATGTTTTTTGTTTTTTTTGTATTTGGTTGTTTTTCGAACAGAGCTGATTCTAGAAATTTAAGAATGTTCTTCTCCTCTGGACTATGGTGATTTGGATATAATTTTGGTGAAGATTTGATTTAAACTCGTGATTTTATGCATCGTTATTTATGAGTTGCTGAAACTGCTTGTGGAATCTGTTTTTGGGGTAGAGTGTTGTTTCGAGCATAACATTCGTTCTCTTGCTTTTTTTTTTTTTTTTTTTTAACGTGAATTTTGGACTGGAGCTATTTCTTGGTTATTTCTTGAACCCCTGAAAATTTGGTGACCATTGGTTTTCAGAATTGAAAGATATAACGTTTTTGAATCTGGTTCTCGAATTATGTTCTGTATTTTTGTTTTTCGGGCAGTGACTTGCAGAAAGCTTAACTCTGTTTATTTGGTGAATTTAAACTTGATTTTTGGACACACCATTTACTTTGGTGATTACTAGTTGCCCTTCAAATTTGACTTCAATAGGCCTTCAGAAACGAAAGTTATTGGTCCTTTAATCTGGTGGACCGAAATTGTCTTTATTGATTCTATTTCTAGGCAGTGTATTGTTAGGTAGATAACTTTCATTACATCATCAATTTGGCCTTGAAACTTGGTGTGAGCTTACTTGATTGAGAGTTAAATTGAAAGCAATTGGATGATTACATTGGAAATTATTCTTGGTTGAATTTTGTCCGCAGAAATTGACCTAACTGTATTTGTGATTATCTTCATTTCGGGATCCTTGCACTTTAAGGTGCATCAGAGACAAAAGTGGCCTTTTTAATGATGGAGTATCAAACATTAAGGTGGTAAAATTTAAAATTCGAAATTTAGGATATTATAATTTAGGAGTTATATTGATAATTATCATTGAGAATATGATTAACTCTTGCATATTATATTTTTTTCTCAATTTAAAGACGCCTGAAGTCATAAATAGAAAAAAAAAAACAATGACAATTTTCCTTTTGATACCAATACCCCTTCACGACTTTGGCATAAAATAAGGCATCACCTTTGATATACGATTACTGCAAAGATCTGCCGGAATGGCGTCACATTGCTGCCACTTTCACTAATCGAGAGGCAAGTTACGTATAGTTCTAAGCCTCCATACTTATAAATGGCAAATTCCAAGAGAACCAAATAGTTTAGCTAGGAAAAAAGAAGGCAAATATCAAGAAGAATAGCATTCTAAAGAACAAGGAGAAGGAAATAAAATAAAATAAAAATAAAAATTGACTTGAAATTGTTGAATAATATGGAAAAAAAAATGTTCTCATACCAATTTATTGGAAATAAAGCAAGCGGAATTTTGGGAAGAAAAAAATAGTGGAGAGGGAGAGAACTTGATCTCCAATTCACTCACTGCTTGTTTGATATTATGGTATCCATTTGAGGGCTTTTCTTACCGGACAACTTCTCTAAACAAATACTTGCATATTTGATAGGACTATATAGAGAGTTAAATATATAAGACTCTTTGGTACATGTATAAATACAATACAGAACTATCTAAAATACATGAACTTACACATGCACCTAAACATTCATTAATTACTTAAGTACATTAACTAATATATGTACCTACACGTGTCACAACTCAAAAGGGGCCGGCGATAGAATAGGCAACAATTGACCCACGAAATGCTCGAACCATTCGTCTTTCAATGGAAGAATTAAATAAATTACAACGAAAGTCTTAAAAGTAATAGAAGATAAGAGTAAGGGATAAAACAATGTTGAGGTAAAACCAATAAGTCAAACAATGACATCTGACAGTGTAATAAATAAAATTCAAAATATAGGAGTATGTACAATAATAAAGTCACATATGAAACTGAAATAAGATAATACAAAGTCTCACTAACAAAGTCAATAGAGACTAAAATGAAAAAAAAAACTAGTAAATGTGTCGAACTCAATTCTTAGAGGGCTATTACAAAACCTCTTTGACAATAAACTTAAATAAAGAGTCAATTTGAAGTGAGTTGACAAAACTCAATAGGAATTTAAGTACTATATCCATCGTTTATAAAATATGAGGTAACATTTATCATGAAAATCCACGTATCAATAACTAGAGTAAAATTATATCTGAAAAAAAATTCCAAAAACCATTATTAGGACAAGTATTAAAAACATCCATTATACAATGGTAAATAATAAAATGACGCTATTGAGTTTACAAACGGCAGTGAAAAATGAGTTACTCATTGACCTCGAACATATTATGTCATAAGACATATAAGGGAAGATCATACACAATAATCACAAAATGAAACAAAATCCTAATCAAATTTAGGGATTTGCACCCAGCAACATGACATAGTCAGTTTTCTCATTCTGCTATTTACAAACAAACAAAAGTCTTCTCCACTATAGAATTGTGAAACAAACAATGAACCTCATTTGAGTCGATCAAACCCAATGCACATTATTGATATGATCATCATGAGGAAAATAATGATGGTAAACATGATAGTGAAAATATATATTTATTATATAAGTTAAAAACTGATATATTAGAAATACAAGATGCGTCATAAATGAGTATGAGATACTTCTCAAAATAGTTTTATAAAACACTTATATGTATAACTTTGACATATTAAATAAATCTTTACTTCAACCGATGAATATATATAAATCACCATAGTCTAAGCTTGGAAGGTTCAAGTAAATGTTAAGCCTCAATACCTAACATAAACTCATCATCAGTAGGTATGTGACTATAAGAAACTTATAAACAATCCTCCAATTTGGTTCGGTTCAGTCAAACGCAATTTGGTCTGAGTCAGTCCATTATGTTATGGGTCAGTTTGGTCCAGGTTTGGGCCAGTCCAATCTGGGTTTGGGTCGGTCTAGTCTAGGTTGGGTCGGTCTGAGTCAATCTGATCTGCTCTAGGCTGGGTTGATCGATTCGATGATCCAACAATGTTTTAGAACAAAATTTAATGATCCAACAAATAAAAAAAATGGGTAAAGTTTCAAATTTTCAAGATAAACAAAATGAAACTGTATAAAAATCCGACTCACCGTTAAAGCTCGTGATTCCCTTGATTTCCCTTGTGATTATACATACCAAAAATTTTGTTTCAATAACGATCTGCGGAGTCTTGAATCTCACCCAAAATTTAAGTTAAAAATCCAAAATTTTGGAAAGAAAATGATATAAAGAAAGAGAATCAGCTTACCCTCGATAAAATTATCGACAATTTTGTCTAGGAAAACCACTTTAGCACACAGATTTTTCCGCTAAAAAATTGAAGAATTTCTCTCTGGCTTCTCCCTCTTCTAGGCTGGCAAAACTCTCTCTCGATTGTTATGTGGAGAAAGTAATTTTAGGGTTAAGAAGATTAATTTTATGTGGTTGAAGGCTATGTTTCGGAAGACTATACCTGGAAATAAATTTCTAACCTATGGCAGCAGATAGTCATCAAGGAAAATATAAATTAGAATTTATGACTTACTGAATGATAAAAATGACAGTACATAATTTTGCAACATATTTTTAATGGTAAAAAAATCTGCTTTAATTGACAGTTACCACAGTATGCATGAATTGTAAACTTTTGAGTGACTCTTCACATATACATAAATTAAATAAAACATACATGCATGCATACATAAAATTTAGTTGTTTTTTCAACGCAAATGGCTTGGCCTTCCCCAAATTGTACTAGAAGCAATAAGTATGGCTGTATAGAATGGCGTTGGAAAGGACTGATCTGCATTATTCCTCTGCAACAAGGAGGAGAATGTTGATTGTTTTGGAATAATGCTGGATGTTTGTGGTTTTTTTGAAAGGAATAAGGAACATTTTTTTGTTTCTTCTGCTCTTTCTTCAATTCTTTACTTTGCTGCTAGTTGGTGGTCCTGCAAACCATTTGTAGTCATATAGAATATAATTAAAATACAAATAGCTAATATTAGATGAACTTGCTTGTTTGTGTTGTTATTTGTAGAGTGTGTCAAAAATCCATACGATTATTCTTTAAAATTTAGAGTGAAAATCATTATAAATCAAAGGATTTATTATAACTCGTGCTTTAATCGAAATGAGGTGATGACATCTTATTTCCCCTAGAATAACTGAAGTCTAGCGTACCCCAAACTCCTCTCACTAACAATCAACCATGGCAATAATGTAGCAGTTCATTATGAAGCAAGAACGAGCCAAAATCATGTAATTATGGAAGTCCAGTCCATTTTAGGGTAGTTCCACTGTCACCAACTCGATCTTGACTTCTCAAAAATCGAGATAGTGATGAAAATTCTCCACTTTGCGAATGTACAATAAGCAGAAGTTCGCAATCATTAATCACATTAACATAATTAGGTCATATAAATATATAAAGTTCAACCCATAGAAAATTCACAAGTATTATTATATACAAAACTTTATCCAAAATTTACTATTTTAACCTTAAATTAGTTAATATTATTAAATATACCATAATTTATTATCTCTTAAACACAATTAGTTTAAACTAATTAATTTAAATTAGTCTTATGCTAATTTTAAAGATTAACATAATATATCACGATTAATTAACCTTAATAACTCTCTAATTACACCTTAATTGCATAATTAGTCACTAATTTCAAAGTGACATATGGCAACACCCTATCGGTGACTTTATTTTACTACATGAAATCATAAGTATATATCTTATAAAACTTTTAACTTTAGGGATCGTCCTTAAATTCTTACTCGATTTGTCTGAATCGTGTATTTATCAGAAACCGAACGTAAGTGTTACATAAACTTAATCTAACTTCTAAATCACATAACTTTGACTACAAAACTCCAAATTTCACAATTTAAGTGTCATTCTCTTCCTTAGCATGTCTACTTTATCACAATAAAATTTCATAAGATTTCATTCACATTTATTTATGTAACGACATCAAAATATCTAAACTATCTATAAGAAACAATTTATATTTTAATCCACTGGTCTACCGTCCCAACCAACCACATATTCTTCCCAGTCAGTTGCGTCACATAATACAAAGATTGGATGCTCACGGGATGTTTTCGGATGACTCTATTTTGACCAGTCTACCTCACCAATCTACCTTGTCGGTTGACCTATGTTGGTCTGGTCGACTACTCCAACAAATTTTTGAAGCTTCGTTGCTCTTCGGTATGCTTCCGAGCGACCTCTTATGCAACCTCCGGTCATCCACTTTACGTCTTTGAAAACTTGATGCTCTTGGGTATGGTTTCGAACAACCTCTCAACAAGGGCCGATTGACCACTTCATTGCATTCTACTTTCATCCAATTTCAAACTTTCATAACTTTTTCCGCATATATCCGAATCCTTTCAATCCAAAACTATTATCTTCATTTACGTGTCTACTTTAACACAATAAAATTTTAGAGTGATCTAATCACGTTTTATTATTCTAGACTTGATTATTATAGTTAATTTAATTTAATTTTTAATCCAGATCTTCACATTCTCCCCTCCAAGGAATTTCATCATCAAAATTAGAATCATCTCTATTGGGAGTATTTACTTATCTCAATATCATTTAAGGAGATCGCTCTATTTATTAAGTAGACATCTTTAGGTATAAGATTCATACCTTTGCAAGCTCGATAAGGCAAAATATTCTCATGTGATTCTGATGACAATATTTACATTTAGATTTTTTTAAATTTCCTCTTACTTATTACTTTCTTTGGATCTTCATCTATCAAGAGGTTGCTTCAACTACACTAATAGCTTCTTCATCTTTTATATCTGCATTCCCTTGACAATAAAGTATTTCATAACGATAATGAAGACATTTTAGCTTAAATATACAATTCTTCATATCTTATTTCAATTATTGTTTTCATCATTTGCTTTTTCGAAAATTTCAATTCCTTTTTACTCTGAAGAATAATCCTTCTCTTTATTTTCTAACTTCTTTAGTATATTGTCAAGATCATTCTTCACATCTTTTAGTCCTCTTTCTACATCCATCTCATACTTTCTCTTTTGAAAGATCAGTCCCATAAGGGGTGCTAATTGATTTTTCTTTATTCATCTGTCAAATCCAAAATATAATTAATTAGTATCACATTTATGCAGCTCGTAAAAGTAAATACTAGCACAATATGCTAAATTTCATCTAGAATCACATATAGATATCACATCTTATGGGCTATCTCTTAAATTCAATCACTTTCAACTTTCCTGGCACAAGGCATCAAATTCCTAATAATACAAACCTTTTCATTTTCTGGGATTCCTTAACCTAATTCTCTGATACCACACTTGTCACGACCCCGAACCCGACCTTGACTCGCTAAGGAATTGGGATAGCAATGAGGATGCTCTACTCAGAGAATGTACAATTAGCGAAAGCTCACATTCATTAATCACATTAACATAATTGGACCAAATAAATATATGAAATTCAACACATAAGAAATTCACAAGTCTTATTATATATAAGAATTTATCCAAAATTATTTACATACATGGGTCATACTAAACTAAATACAAGAAAAGGTAAAACACAAAATCACTTCATTATGCCTATGTTGGGCAAAACTCATCAATCCAATTCATATTTACCTTTCGCAATTTAGTTGCAACTACCTTTTTCTAAAAAAATTAGAGGAAACAACGTAGTGAGCTTTATAAACCCAATAAGAATCCTAATCTAAGAATCAAATAAACCAAACATCTATAACTTCTAATCATTTACTAATGTCATACATTATTAGTCTTCAAAACCTTAACTTCGACTTTCAACTTTTATCATCACTCATGATCACATATCCCAAGATCTATATATTAATCAATACACTAGATATTTTTTTATTAATGTCACATTTATGTGTCACAGTTCTTTATGTAAGAAGTCTATAATGCATATACATGAATGCTTAAATTATAATTTAAGTAATCATAGTATAACTATACTCTAAACTCATATCCAAATATTCTTCATGCACAACTTTATCCCATGGGTACATATTTCATATACTTCATTCTCAATTCTAATATAACTATGTGTGGTATGAATCTCATGACTTATTTCATAGTTTATTTTCAACCAAAATTACCTAAATATTTCTAATTAATACCTAATTTCAAATTATTTTTATCATCATCCTCTTAATGTACGGCTTTCATGATGCATATATAAATATACCTAGACACGTGATATTATAAATCACTATCTAGATGACATGACTCTCTAATTCACTATATCTACACACTTTTCATTTCTTAGATCAAGATCTAGACTTCTCTTTATTATCACAATGATATGCAATATGAATATCACACAATAACTTTCTTTTCACATTCATGCAATGATAACTTAATCAATACAAATGCTTCATTTAATTAAATGGTGATCTTATTAACAAGTACTATAATAACATACATCTGAATGTCAATATACATGTTCATAATCCATCATATATAATGTAACACCTCGTAGCGTAAATCGTTTTTCATGTCATTTTTTAAAATTCATATCATAAGATCGTATCTTTGAAAATAAATCGACAAAACATGTATTTGAAAAAAATAAAAAACGTAAGTCTTAAAAACTCATCATAAAATAAACATAAATATTTGTAAAACATCTTAACTTAAATCCAAACATTTTAAAAAAACATAATTTAATAAAAAAAATCTTTCTTTTTCAATCTTCTTTTCTCAAATCTTCATACATGAGTCAATATCATTTCAATAATGTTGCAACCTTGAACATGAAAGTGTTAGCCTATAGACACTAAACTTATTTGTTTTGATGATATTTTATATTGATAGTTTATAAGTTGTTTATGAATATGCTATATTTATTTTTTGATATTTGATCTTCATTGGAAATATCCCTTAATAAGGATATTTAAATGTTCTAACGTGTGTTTAAGTTCATCTAGCTAATGATTAAGTTTTGGGACTTAAAAGCTTCAAAATGTGCAAACACAGAGTAAAGGTCGACTGCCTTTGCATTAGAGGCAAAACAGCAGATATGCGGTCAACTAAAGAAGAGGCACAGTTGACCAGAGAAATGGCAGATTGCTTGACATATGCTGAAGTGCAAAATAGCTGTCGACTGAAAATTTGATAGAGTCCAGACATTTCCTGCAATGCATAAAAGCAGTTGACCGGTGACAAAGAATCGGGCGACCGGACCGATAGAATTATAACGACTACATTTGCAATAGTCACGAAGCGGTCGACCAGACAAATTGGGTGGTCGACCGCTGGATAGTTTTTATATATAGAAGCACTTTCCATTGGAAAAAAGAAAGGAGAGAAATCATACTGAACCGTTGCCAAATTTCTTACTTGATATTTCTCTTCTAGATTAAGTGTTTGACCTAACTCTCTCATTCTCAAACTTGAGATTTTATATTTGTGAGAGTTAGGAACTTTAGTTTTTCCAATTCATTGTACTTAAACAAAGAACAAAAGGTGACGACCCTAAATAGTCATAGAAAACTAGATTGACGTCTGTGAAAATCAATCAAAGGATGACGTTTGTGAACAGTCATTGTACAACTTGATTGACGCCCGTGAAGTTCACTCATCAATAACCGAGGAGGTTAGTTGATTAAGGAATCTTCAAGGGGAGACCTTGAAGCGCTGACGTAGGCGGGTTTGTCGAACCGTGTAAACAAATGTGTTTTCATTTCTCTATCGGTTACTCTTTATATTTGTTATTTCTTACATACTTATTTATGTTAAATCACTTAGGGAATAGAATTTGCATAATCACACAAAAATTTAGATAGCCTAATTCACACCCCCCCCCCCCCCCCCTCCTCTCAGGTCTATATCGATCCAACAGAAAACACTTCTTCAATTGCATCTTTCACATGTTTTTTTCATCAAGTGTATCATCACCTACGATGACGCCCTGTTTTTCTTATACTTTTAAAATAATAGTGTAGCGGAAGACTTTTCGTAATAAAATCATCTGTAATAAAATAGATGAAATAACTGTAATAAACTTTCTTCTTACAAAAATTTCCATTTAATTTTTACAAATATAATCTGTACATAAAATTGTTTTCTTTCCTTTCCCTTTTAGCTTGGCCAGTACAACAACCTCATCATGTAAATCTTTCATCAACTGCTCATTTCTTTCTTTCTTTCTTTAACATGATTACATATATCACAAGAAATAAACTATAAATTTAAGACTTAGTAAGGAATGCTATTCATTATGAATATGATATGCATTTTTCATAAAGCCATGCAGTACTTTCTTTCTTTTCTTTCTTTCTTATGATGACCTCGCAGCTTTTTTCAAGATCCTTACTGGAAGAAGGAAGGGTAGGCATGACTATGGGAGATCCACCACTAACGTCTCGCATCCTTTGTCGAGATAGTCCTAAATTCATGAGACCTTTGTCAGTTATTATGCTCATTATGCACAACAACCTCGCAGCCTTTATCAAAGTCCCTGTGGATGATAACCCCACAGCCTTTGTCCAGGTCTTAGCACATAACGACTTTGCAGCCTTTGTTGAAGCCCCAACATTACTTTACCAGTTTAATGGGCTTATCTCCTATAGGTCTAGCCTCTGTGACAACATTTTCTCAACCCCGTATAATGTCATTGGGTTCTTTATCTTTCTTACATGAAAACATTACATGTAAAAACATATTCATCTTTTCTTGAAAACTATGATGCATGCATGTGGATACATACACATAACATATCATTTAACATCAATACAACATATTTTCAAATCAAAGTACTCACCATGTAAAGAGTCTAGTTTCAATAACAAAAAGCATATCCTCAATTAATCATCACAATCAAGTACAGTCTAGTTTCTATCACAAAAAAGCATATCATCAAGTCATCATCACAATCAAGTATAGAATCTAACATCTGTCACAACACAAACATCATATCCTCGAGTAAACAATAATTTAATTCTTGTTATGTAACCCGAAGGCAAAAACACATACAAATATTCCTTACCTTAATGTCTTGCCACAAGGTTCTACAACTTAGGAAGTTCTTTCCTTGATCTTTAATACCTTCAAAAAGTAGAGAGAGTTAACACTAGTTCTTCTTCTCCAAAAACATCTTATAGTTTTTCCTTAACATAACAAAATATGATGCACACATAATCTATCAACAGCCTTATAAACATGAAGTGTCACCCCATCAGTCATTTAATTCTGAGTAATCGAAGTTTTCTCTTCTTAAATCATGACACATTATCTGTTCTTAAACGAATTTTTGTATTCCTGGCTGATTGCACCTCAATTCTGGTCGACTGCACCTCAATTCTAGTTGATTGCTCCCTTATTTTTCAAAGGAAATTTTACACCAAACATTCTGACGCAGACATTCGTCCTTTGGCTGTGGACGCCTAGTGACGCCTAGCCTTCCATGGAAAGCCATTTTACACTATTGCGGATGATAGCAACCTTGTACCCGGTCGACTGCATATCTACCCAAAAGCAATGTATTCTTCACTATTTTTGGACTTGTCTACTATTCTCTTACACTGGTCGACCACAAATTCATCCGAGAGCAATTTAACTAAGTCCATATACACTTAATCTTCATCCTTTCTTTAACATCAAGCTATCCATAACATCAAACATCTTCTACAACTACAATTCAACCATATTAAAATCCCAAATCATTAAATATCCCCAAAGCACAACCTTATACTTAATACGATAAAATTTGGGGAATTACACCTACATCACAAAGTTCATATATGAGCCTAGAGCTCAGTAAGAGGTGCATATGTATATCATGAGCATATGATGCAATTTCGTAAAAATATGTATTTTCATTTTCAGTCTTTCTTTCTTTTCTTTTCTTTTCTTTTCTTTCTTTCATTCTTTTCTTTTGTTATTTTCTTTCATTAACATTGGCATACGACATCAAAGCCTCAACTATTGGGGGACAAGCCCACCAAATCCTCAAATCATTAGTGTCGAATCGCCAAAGCCTCTTGCGTATTTTTCATTTCATCTTTGATCTTTCTTACATGAAAATTATTTTCAGATCTTAAAAGAAATATGTTTTCATGATGCATGTGACGTGCACATGATCTTGCCATGCAAAACTTAATACATAATAACAGCCTAGTCTATTATCACATACATTACAAACAACAATATGTCTTTAAAGGTCTTACATCATTCTATCATCACATGTGTCTAATAAAAGAATCATCACAACAAACTAAATAGAAACATATCATTGATCAATGTCTAACATCACTTATATAATCTTATTGTCAACATACTATAAGCATAAATAAACATCACATAACACATTCTCAATCCACAAAAGTAGGGCATCAGAAGCAAGACAATCATCATAACAATAAATACCCTAGTTTTTTGTGATGTGAACCAAAGGCCAAACACATATAATCATCACTTACCTGGGATTCTTAATGGAGTTTGTTCACTAACAATCTAATCTAACCTTCGCTCTAACTTGTTTCCAACACATTTATTTTCTTTCATATGAATAAAGATCAAGTTAATAAAAAGAATGAAAATTTATCAACTACACTACTTCAAAAACTTAGTTTCAGCTCTCATAATTTTCATCATTATTTCGTTCATCATCGTAGTCCATCTTATGAATGACGAACGAATCCAAATCATGTACCTTCAAAGAGCTTGAGAGGAAGGATACAAACTCTCATGGCTCCTAATGCATGGATGATTAGGGTTTTGACCAAATCTTCCCTTTTAATAGATCAGCAACCTTCGTTTTTAGCAGTCTAAAAATATAATCCAAAGATATACTCACAATCTAAAGATGCATTCGCAATATGAAGATCCCATGAAAAACTGTATCCTGAACTGTGCAGTATAGTAGTTACTGGTGCATGTGCTTCTTGTTGCGGACGTGTACGCCTTCACCTTGGACATGTGTGCTATAGCCACTGATACATGCGCTCCCACTACACATATCCGCCTTGCTCACATTGTCCACCAATCATCATCTACCACATTCATATATCCTTTTATGCACAAACCTCTTTTCAGATTCCACCTCATCCGCAGACACCAATGCTTTCCCTGAGAATATCCTCTTACATCATCTGCCAATCACAACTTGTCACGTACACATGTATTTCTGTCTCATTTTGTGGATTCCAACTCATTTGCAAACATCAAGGCTTCCATTGTTGATATCCCTTTAGATCAACCAAATCATAATCTGCCAAGTACACATTCTTTCGACAACCTTCTTTCCACATATTCCACCTCATCTATAGATACCAACGTTTCTGTTGTGGATATCCACTCACCTTGTCTGTCAATAACAATCTACCACATACACATGCCTTTCTGTAGATAAACCTCATTTTGTGAATTCCAATTCATCTGTGGACACCAACGCTGAATATTCACTCGCCTTATCTGCTAATCACAATCTGCCACGTACCTATTCTTTTTGCAAACAAACTTCACTCCTCGGATTTCATCCATGGACACCAACAATTCTGCTATGGATATCCGATCACTCCGCAACACCACTCATGTGTGGCCACATGTCCTTCCTTAACCAACTATCTGCAGTCACCAACACTTCCACTATGGATACTTACACTTCTCAGCCACCAACCCTTTCGTGGATACACCTCATTTTGTAAACACAACTTATATGCGGCCACATGTCCTTTCAAGTATCTACGAAAGCCAACACTTCTGTTGCAGACACAAACACTTTTTTGGACACGTCATCACATGGACACATTCCCTACACGGATTATCTTCATTCTGTGACTAGTTAACCCACAAATTTTCACACCCAACTTTCATAATTTCAAAACATACTTAATAAAATAAAATATTCATTCCATAGTTTCATTAAAATATACCCTTTATTTCATGAATATACAACATTTCTCAATTTTCACCAAAACTTAGACCTTAGCCACAAGAATATAAATTCCAAATGTAATATTAGTTACTCCTTTAAATTCCAAAAAATAATGTTACATGAAATTATCCATGGAAATTTTTTGTGTGTTACATGTAAAGTTGCACACCACCATGTAACCATAATGTACTGACTATTTTTCCCAATAGGTGCGTACATATCAACATATACCTCTAGAGGGTTGGGAATTTGCAACTCAACGGTGACCCATAGTCACTTCCCTTCTATTTCTCACTTTACATATGTCACACAATACATAACCAACAAAATATATTGAGTTCGAATGTGTAATGACCCGTTTTTAATTTCATTTTTGTAAAAATCATGTTATAAATGTATTTAACATGGTATGAACATTATAACATAGTGGAAGCCTTTCCTTTTAATTTGAAAGACCCATTGTGTGATTCAAAATGTATAAAACATATATTACAAAACACAGTCTCAATCCCTATTTTAAATAGTACATAACTATATTTTCAAACATTTATATACACATAGTGAATCATAACCCATCGATCAAAATCACCACAAAACACAAGTGCTCGATGTAGTTATGCTCCTTCAGTTGTGGTTCTGTTATCATCAGTCAACATTCTCCTCATTCAGGTCACACTCCTCACCTACATCACAAGATTTATCTATGAATCTAATGCTCAGTAAGAGATAAAATAAGTTATTAACAATAAGATGCCCATGATATACAATTTTATAAAAACATGCATTTTTTGTTCAGTTTTTCTTTTCAGTCAAATAACAGTCTAGATGTTGGAGGTCAACAATTCAAGGGAAGAGATACATCATCTGGTCCTCCTTATGTGGGACCCGTCACTCAACCCCACCTCACACAAATTTCTATTTATGTTTATTCCATCCATTTATATGTATCAATCATAAACATGTGCATAAAATTATTTTTGCATACTTTCTTGAAAACTATGATGCATGAAATATTCATGTGCACATGTTAATGTACATTTTCTTTCTAAAGATACCATATTCTATCACATTCCCCCATTTATCTTAACATGTCATTATTAAGCAACCAACATTTTAATCATTTAAAAGATCAATACTAACCTCATATATCTTCAAACATATCTATCATGTGATAGCATACAATTTATCAAATCATGTCATAATAATATCCCCATATATCCAATAAATCAAACAATTTCACAATAATCAATAAATTCCTAATATTTTGTGATGTGGGCCAAGATGGCCAAAGACATGCAATATCTCTTACCTTAAGTACTTAATGCAATTCCAGCACTTAATAAGTATCCTCTTGAGTGTCAAAGTCTAAAATATGACAAGTCTTTCATCAATATCCATTGAAACATTTATAACGTAAAGTATGCATAACTTCTAATATACACAACCTTCACCAATATTGTGTATATTACTTAACCATTCAGTAATAACTACTTGCACATGCTTAGAATAACACATGTCAAGACGTCATTCATTATGCATACATTTTTTGTTTCATTTCACAGTTTTCACCCATCCTTGAAAATTCATAACTCCAGGTATACATAACCAAATTCATCAATTCTAGAACCTATATCTTCATTGAGATGTCAATAATAGCATACTAAAATGGTTTTGCATTACAACCTCATCAAGATGGCCTATAAGTTCCAAATAGTATAACTACTCGATTTTGACCAATTTCATCATTTTTATTCTTTTCAGCTTATAAACTTACGCGAACTCATAACATTCTTTCAAATCATTAAGAAAACCCTTATTAACTTCAAAGAGTTAAGAGAGGGATAATTTCCTTGAGAGCTTGGAGTCCTTAATGGTTTCTTACACTTTTGAAAATTTTTTCTAAAAGAGCAACCCTCCCCTGCTTTTAACTAACTTAGGTAGGAAGTGTCGTACATATTAGATGTTAATATGTTGAGTCATCACTTTCTTTCCAATTAAAACATGACATGGAACCTTATTTCAGGTGACTTATCATATTACTGGTCAACCGCTCATTAACTCCGGTCAATTGCTCCCTTCTATTTCAAAGGAAATTTTACACCGAATATCTGCTGTGGACATTCATCCTTCAGCTACAGACGCCTAGTCATCCGCTGTGAAAGCCTAGCCTTCTGCAGAAAGCCATTTTACACTATCTCGGTTGATTGCAACCTCGTGCCCAGTCGACCGTATATCTACCCAAGAGCAACATATTATAATCTATATTTGATTTGGTCGATCACATATTCAACTCTGGTCGACCACAAAACTACCTGAGGCAACACATTTTACATTGTCTATAGTACGGTTGATCATACAATCAACATTGGTCGACCACACTCCTTCATGATTGTCCACAACATTGAAACAATTCTTATCCTCCAAAATCCATAAAACACAATTCACGATACAATCATCCAATATAATTTCAACAATCAATATTTTCAACCATCAATAAAATTATACCATTATCAAACATAGTTCATACATAATTCACACTTAGCAAAATAAAAGTTTCGGGTATTACAGGATGTTACCAATCATATCTCTTGTGTTACCTTTTGTACATATACATAATTTTATGATGTATAATTTGAGCCTTCATTCTACGCACACATTGAAATCATATAATACATACTAATAATGCATGTGATATGAGTCATGCAATCTTGTTATTTTACAAGCAAAATGATACATGAATTAACTAAAATGATGCATAAAATGGTGTCATACATCTATCTAGAAATATTCTATCTATGTCTCAAACCATTCTCTGAATAGACATCTTTATTATATCTAAGCATTTTATTTCATCAATGCTCACCATGAAAACAGACTCCACGAGCCACAGATGAGCCAATCATCAAAGCTTTATACCTAGCCAGCTATAATAAATAAGCTCACATTGTTTTTCAAAAATTCAAAACAAGGATCTGTTGAAAAGGAAGGTCACTTTAACGTTCTAAATTTTTAAACATATTTTAATTTTTTTTAAGTAAAATGCAAATTCTTCAAACAATTTTAACATAAAAGTAGTAGCAGCAAAAAATAATATTTAAACATGTAAAGTCAACGTTATAATCAAAAGTTCAGAAATCACTATTGAATCATTACATTATCAATAACAAAGTCTGAAATTTTAAAATACATGAAAACATCTTTTTATTAAACTAAACCTCCACAAGTCAAATATTGTTAGACAACCTCCACGACTCACTCATGGAAATCCATCAGCATTGCTTCAGCAATAAAGTCATCATCGCTGGTTTCAATATTTACACCACAAGGTTCAAACTATGAGTTTAATGCTCAGTAAGTAGAGAACTAAAATAAACAGTCAAGTCACATCCTCTATATACATGCATCTAAAGCATCTTTAAAATATCATAGCAATTAAATACATGGATGTCATGATAGAATATCAATTTCCTTTAGTTTCTTTTCTTTTCTTTAACTTTCTTTCTTTTTTGTACAATTCATCTTCTTTATCTTTCCGAGAATGAGTAGACTTGGTAATGGGACACCACCACTAGTCTCACATCTTTGGAAGACGGTCTCACACCTTCGGGAGACAGACCCAACATCAATCGAGTCCTCTATTAGCTACCACATACATCTATGCACAGTGACCAAGCACCTTTGGTTGGTCTACCCCAAAATCAATAAAAAACAAGCTTATAGGCATATGTACCCATAGGTTCACCTCCATAATAGCTTGCCCTCCAGACTCATTTACATAAATTCATCATCTTTTATCTTTTTTATATGGAATGAAAATACAATAAAAGAACATCTAAGATACAAATTAGCACATCCACGAGTAATCACTATTCTATAAATAGTAGACAATATCTCAACACCAACAGACAATACATTCATAATCATCATAAACGTGCTGGAAAGAATCTATCATCAATCATCAGAAATTACAGAGCAGCAAATCATCAAGTTAATGTTAGTAAAAATAATCTCAGCAAGTAGAGCATCATATCCACAAATTTATTGAATGTAGAATAGTCATAGCAAGTAAAGAATCATATCCTAGAGATGACATAGTCAAAAGCAGTATACAAAATCACACACAGTTTCCTAACACCTTGCGGTGCAGACTGAATGGCCATACAAATGCAATCTCTACTTACCTGGATTCTATATAACACCCTCTTTCAAATCCTTAATTTTGTTGAGCCAAAAATCCCTTTGGCTGGTACAGAGAAAATCCCCCTCTCCTCAATTTCTTCTCTCGGCCACTCAACCTCAAACTTATTTCTAGAGAAAATAAAGTATTCTCAATGTCCCCTTTTTAATCTAAGTGTGTCTCAGTTCACTCAAGCGGTCACGCCTGTAAAACCCGTGAAATTTTCAAGAAATAAAATTTTACATGTTTGAATTTCAAGCGTCAGGTCGGTTCAGCGTTCAAACATGACTGATTTACCGTGTAACACCTGAGCATAGATTTTTTGACTAATGGGTGAAGGGATAGAATTCTCGAGTTTTTGGTAAATCTGGAGAATTGTGTTTCTCCAATAATTGAGTGGAAAAAAAAAAAAATTTTAAATGGAGAGTGGGTTTGTGTTTTTTATCAGGAAAATACCCTTCCCATGGGTACACACTCACGAGCTAAGAGAGAAAAGAGATAGGAGCGATGAAAGACGAAAACTCAAAGTATAGATAGAAGAATTTTTGGCCAAGGATCTGAGTTGTTGTGGTGTTAATTCACAAGTATTGTGAAGGAGATTCGTGTGCGGAATCGATTAAGGTAAAATCCTAAAGTCTGGACTGGTGTTGGATTAGAGTCAAGCTTGTGAGCTCAAAAATTTTGATTTGCGGGTGAGGGTTAAGACCTTGAGAGGCGAAAACCTAGCAGAGAGAAGAACTACCTCTTTCCTCTTGTATGGTTTGGATGGCAGATGATCGAGGGATCACCAAATGGAGTTGGGTGCTCGTATGGATTCTAGCCCTAGTGGAAGGATGTTGGTCTCACGAGAGGAGAGATATGGTTTCATGGGGGAATGAACTGAGAAGTACAAATTTCTGCAGTGGAACAATCCGGAAGGACCATGTTCCACGAGGAGTGAACCAGAAGGTCCATGTTCCGTAGAGGAATGAATCGAAAGGTTTACGTTATGCAATGGAACAATCCGAAAGGTCCACGTTTTGCGAGGGAGTGCACTAGCAGACCACGTGGTCTGCACGTGTCCAAGGAATAGGCAGAACTCACCAAGGACATTCCACACTAAACAGTGCCATGGAAGGTTGACATTTTGCGAAGGCCTTATTGCCTGTTTTCCAGCTTCCGAAGAGTCTTTTGCGGTCACACTGTTCAAGGTCAGCTAGTACACTATCCCATTTCTGATTATACGTTGTCTTATGTTTTCTTCACTGAGTCATCCAATTTGGGTTCCTAAACCCAATTTAGGACCTTTCCACTCTACGATTTGTTTGATTGATGAGAATACCTAGATTTTCTTTTGTGATATAGGCTTGGATGATTTCGAAGATTGTGAGACGATCCCAAGGAGACAGTTGCTCCAAGTACCAAGAAAGGGCACTGTAAGGTAGGGATTTCTATACCTTTTGCATTGCATCGCATCATGTTTTCAAAACCAACATTTTGTGGGATACCACACTCAAAAACCCGACGGGAACTGTTTCGACAACACGTCAATTTTTATTTATATGTATGTTTTCTCATGTTTATTTTTTCTGCATGGTTTGGTTTATATATTCTATGCATATATTGGGAGGATGAATCATCTTGATGCTTGAGGGAGTTTTGGCGCTAAAGTATCACGAGATTGTCCCATACAATCTCCTACAGCAAGGAGATTAATTGTTTGTACGTGCGAAAGAGTGATAAAGCATCAGTGACATGTCATTGGGCTTTGGGCCCCAGAAGTCAAAGGGTGATAGGGCGGTGATGACGCGTCCTTCAGTTTCTAGCCCCAGAACCTAGCTAGGGTTTTAGTCAAACAAATTTGAGGTTGTCAGTCATTGGGATTGTTTGCTTAGCACCTTTCTAAGTGATAGGTGGCGTGACGGCTCGTAGCTCCACTCGTCGGCAACCCACATCGACTTGGATACAGTAGGTTGCTAGCTGAGTGCAACCCAACACCAGAAACCTCATTCATTCTAATATCACAGATGGGTACTCAGCTTGGTCTATGGACACGAGTACCATCCTATTCTTCTACCTCATGAGGTGTTGACATCGACGGATGACCACCTATTCTCTGATGAGTATCAAATTGGTCCTTGTGTGACCATCCTTTTCACTAATAATGTTTTGAGATCAGAAAACAGTGTTGGCATATTTTTGAGGTATAGTTGTCTATGTATACAACATGTTTTTTATAAAAGCCTCATCGATGGCCTTGGGGGTTGTTTTATAAAATGATAAAGAGTCTTTGAATTAAAATCCATGTATCGTAAACGAGGAGCATAACTTTGTTTTCATAAAATGGGAAAGATTAGTTTTTCCATACATTGCATCTAGTCTTGATATACCTTACTAAGTTAGTCACTCACCCTAAACGACCCCTCTCATGCCAAGTAAAGGCAAGAATAGCTAAAGGGCTTAGAGTTAGAGATTATTCCTTAATTCATGTTTTCGATTTGAGTGTTTGAAACTGTTATCGGGTGAGGATATTTTATTGCTACATGGTTTGTAAACCTAAATTTTGTTGGTTGAATTTGTTGCATAGTGTTTGAATTTTTTTAAATTTATGCATCGTTATTTCTCATGATCAATATCAGACCCATAACTTTTGGGGCGCGCTCAATTGTAAAAAGTCTTCCACTAAAATCTATGCCTTGGGCTGGGTGATCGAGTCCTCCACGAGGATCGAGTCGCCTGACCCGATGGTTATGTTAGGCCCTCCTTCGGGTTATGACAGCGCCTCTTTAGACGAGGGGTCTCTGATTTCGCTGCATTTTCATGGTAATTTATTCTATATGTGAAATGGCCAATTGACTCCTCAATCGCCAATCAGACAAAGTGGCCAAGCCATACCCTTCAATCACAAGACTTTGGGTGTGGAAGTATAAGCTATCGTAGCAGATACGCGTGTTTGCTGAGGATATTCCCAGTAAATATTTGCCAGCTCCACCAATCATCCAATGCCACGACGTCCTTTCAGACATGTTTCCTTCCACAAACATCTATGCTTCCGTGATCTCTATTGTTTCTCCTCTTTGGACATCCTCACTTTTGCAACTTCTACCGTTTAGCCAATTCTCTTCATCAAAACGACAATGTTTCCTCACTTTGTTTGTTCGCCTTGGCCGAGTTTCTTTCTGCATCGGACGTTGCTTCCTTTAGTATGATGTCATTTCTCTCTTGTTTTTCTACTATGTACACATTTGCTTCTACAGATACTGACACTCCTACATTTTTCCTTCAAAATGACTCTGCTCCACTAGCGGATACTTCTTTTCTGCATATACATTTGCTTCCGTGGACATGTTCCCATCCACGAACGCCTACCTTTCCATAATAACGAGCGTCACCTCTCCACAATACGACATTGTCACATCACAGCAGATGTTTCCTTTTTGAAATACTGTTCACTTAGGATATCCGCAACTTTACAGTGACACTTCTTAAACCACAGACATCCCTTACAAAAACAACATCATCTCCTATGCCGCTGACCCATTCCTAACTTCACCATGTCACCTAAAAACTAACTTCACTACCACTGTTCACCTCAACCATTTTCTAGAAAACTCAATTTTCTTTATCAACATCCATAATATATTTAGACCATTTTATACCGATCATTATGAGTAACTTTACAAGGTTATAAAATGGTAACTTTAAACACCAATTTTTAACATAGGTTGTCATCACATTTTTGGGAAAAATCGTAGTCACTACAGTCACTCAAAGACCTCTCTGATACATTCACACAGAAAGGTAGCAGTCTGAAGATGGCAACACCTCATGAGCTTGAAGGAAGAATAGTGAGGACGATTCGAAAATCAAGCCACATCACAGGGGTTGCCGATGAAACAATCATCAATGACACAACCCAAAAAAAAATACACTCTAATCAGGTTTAGGGATTTGAAACCCAAGGAGTGTGTCATCACCGTTTTATTACTCATTTTCACATAGCGCACAAACAAGACATCTTCATGCAGTAGAAGATGTATCAAGATAGTGTAACGCCCAGAAGCGTTAAAACTCTTTTCTTGGTTTTTTTTTTAAATACGTCATGCATAAAAATCTTTCTTTAAAACCATACACAGCGGAAGTCTTTAAAATAAATATTTTTTAAATCTAACATAGTAAAATCCATCATAAAATAAGTATAAATAATTAAAACTAAAGTTCAAATTATTAAAACATAATTAAAGTATAAAATCTTTCTTTTTCTTCTGTTTTCTTCAAATCCTTACCCACGAGTCAACTTCGCTTTGACTTCACCCATGAGAATTCTTCTTCAACTGTGCTATGCATTAATTCTATCATCATGTTCCTCAATAAATTCATAGTTACCTACATCACAAAGTTCAAACCATCAGCCTAACACTTAGTAAGAGATGCACAACATAATATAAGTATGCAATGCACTTTCATAAAAATATGTATTTTTGTTCTTTTTTCTTTCTTTTTCTTTCTTTTAATTATCTCGTAACCTCTGTTGAAATTCTTATAGGAAGAGTAGGCACGACTATGGAAAACACACCAGTGGGTCTCGTGAACTTCGGGGAGACAGTCCCTCTTACTAGGACCTCCGTTAATGTTGTGCACTTGATGCACAATTACTTGGTGAACTTCGACCAAGTCCCGATCTAACCGAGCTAACAGGCTTATCCCCCATAGGTTCAATCTTTGGGACAACCTATCCTCAACCCTTCGTATCTTAAATTTTGTTTCTATCTTTCTTACATGTAAACTATTTTCGTTCTTTTCTTGAAAAACATGATGCATTGAACATACATGATACGTTATAACAATCTAACAAGTATGAACGTAATAGTAAATGTATCCTCATAGCATACTATTCAACAGTATCATCAAACATACATGAAACAGTCAAATCATCGTCACATATCTCAAATAAAGAATCATACTAGCATAAAAGCAGTCAAGTCATCATCAAATAAAGAATTATATTAGCATGGAAACAGTTACATCATTATCTCATATCTCAAATAAAGAATCATATTAACAGTCAATAAAAACACATATTTGATCATAGCCTATAGGCAACATAGAAATAACAATTATAAAATACCCTAGTGTTATTATCATGCAGGCCAAAGGCCAAACACATGCAACATCACTCATCTGAATTTCTTATGAAGGTCAAACTGTTAAACTTTCATCAACGTTGGACTTCCCTTAAAACAAAAAAGAGTTGATTAACAAAGGATAACTTGAACACTATATAGTCTAAGAAACAATAACAGACCTTTATAGTAGCAACTTATCTTCAAAAACTAGGAGAAGAAATTCACTTGAGAGCTAGAGAGAGAAACTCCTACGTCTTGAGGTTCTCAGGTAATGAAGGTTCCAATCCAAACCTATTATTTATAGAGTTAAAACCAGAAAGTTTCGCAAGATAAAATCCCAAAAAATCAGCTCTAAACTTTATCTTTTCATAAACAGTATAAGGATTGAATTGTGGCTCGCAAGTTTCTAGAAAACTACCTTAATTTAAACCTACACGAGCTATAGCGAACGCGAACAACCACAATCGACGTCCACAACAAACCGCTTGACCAATGGCTAACAACCATGTCATCCCTAAAATTCACATTCGCAGATGCCAAAACAACTGTGGACGCCTACCCTTCGGTAGTAACCAACACCCCTATAGAAACTCCAATCCATAAGCTCACCATCTGCAATGTGTAGTATTCTAACGATTCCGTCACATAAAACATTGTCGTGGACACGAACGCAGCAACGAAAACACACTAAAAGATAAAACGACAACATTCCTAACTTATTTAGCACTCCCGAATGACATCTTTCCCTTCTGCAAAAGAATCTTTTCATAATCCAATGGTTCACAATCCTTCCACTAAACCTGATCCAACGATCGACACTTCTTATGCGCCTAAGCTGCATCAAACGCTCTCGCGGAAGAATCTTTCCTAAATCTAACGGTCCCCGTTCCTTCTGCTAATATAATCCTACAATCCAAAACTTTCCCCACTCAAACGGCAACACGCTCCCGTGGAAGTATATTTTTCTTAAATCTAACGGTTCATGTTCCTTTCGTTAAACTGATCTAATGGTCCAACGTCCTTCTGCATCAAACACTTCCACAAAGCATCTTCCTCTATTCAAATTGATCTCAGTCATTCCTAAGCCTCAACCAACAGCTCTCATTGCATCTGGTCCTTCCTACTCCTATTTCCTTAATTCTACAGCATAAATTATTAAACCAACTATTTAAACTTACCTTAACCTTGGATTATTACACAATATTCTTTATTAATTCTATTATATTTGGTTTTCATAATTCCTATTTTATTTTGTTATCTATAAAATAAAATTATTTATTTTAACTTTCCTAATTCCACAATTATTTAATAATTCTAATACTTTAAATCTATTATTAAAATTCATGAATTGTGACAATAATTAATATATTAAATTTTAAATTGTTGTACATAATAAATCGTAAAAAATTTCGGGAATTACAAATAGCCTCGTGATACTTTGACACCGTGACCGTCCAAAGTATCAAGAGGATTCATCCTCCCGTATCTATAACAGAATAATCAATTAAATATCATTCAGCAAACATAAACGTGTAAAACTCATGTATACATATGTAGTATAAAAAGTGATGTGCTATTGAACAGTCCCCTTCAGGTTTTTCATATGTGACAACTCACAAAATAAAGTTTGGAAACCATGATGCGATGCAGTGTAATAAAGTATAAAATATCTACCTTTGCGATGACCTTTTCTTACTGATAAGAGCAATAACCTCCACGGGAATTGGTTTGAAATCTATGAAATCATCAGAACCTATAATAAAACAAACCATAATAAGTCTTTATCCAAATTCAAGGGAAAAATAAGGAATGAGTCCTATACCTAGATTAGGAACCCAAACCAGAATGAAATGACATATGCACAAAATTACACCATGCAGTCGACTAGGCACTATAGCAGTCGACCGAGACACTAGTGCAGTCGGTCGGTTCAAACTTCGGTCAACCGCTGTGGTCCACTCTCAAGCCGCAATCGACAGCGAATCACCTTGAACCTTGTCAAAACTCCCAGACTCTTCTATGGTCAACCGAGCATGACAAGAGGTCGACCGAGGCGACCTTCTAGCGTAGTTCTATGACGAAAATATGTTGTTTCCTCCATTTTTTACCTCCAAACAACCAGTACTTTCGTATAAACTCTAAATCTATCAATATATTCCAAAATAACTCACAAATTTGAGTTTTAAAGCTCAAATCTGAAACCAATATATAACCTAAACTTCAAACTCAAAAATGAAGAGAATGAGACAACTTACCCATGAAATCTTTTCACAAAGGTTGGAGGTCTCGACGTTGCAAACCAAAATCTAGTGATCAAAGCTCCCTCTCACGTGAGTCATCCTCTCTCTCTCTCTCTCTCTCTAATGCACCATCGATCGACAACTCCAAAAGTAGTGAACAACTAGACTGAAACTGTTTTATAGATTCTGTTCAAACTTTGACAATAACAAAAACAAGCAAAATGAAAGGCTTTTTGCACATTTTTAGGCAGGAGTACCAATTAAAAGTTTAGAAAATACCCTTAAAGTTTCACAGACTAACTTGTTATGGAAAGAAAGTTATGACTGCATAAGTGAGAGGTGCTTTGGAATCAAATATAGTAAGAAAATAGTTTTACAAGGCAATTTCATGATGAATAAAAATAAAACAAATGACCGAAATTTGAAACGAAATTTGAAACACACAGCAGGAAATGTGTGAAGTACAAACCCTCAAAATATTATGACAAAATTCGTACAGAAAAGGAAGTTATGGACAAAGGGGTACAAACTGGTCCGAGCACCTAATAAGAAAAAAATAGGAGCAAAATTTCAGAAAGCGTAACTCATTCCATATGCATTCAAATAATGTGAAATTTTGATGCTATCTTAATATGTAAGTGCATAAGAGACCCTCCAAATTTCAATGGCAGAAAAGATTGGGAAGAAAAATGGTTCATGGAAAGGTGCTATTGGCCTGAACAGGTGCTTAAGGGCAGAATCGGAGCCCAAATGGAGGATCTCGTAACTTTATCAAATAACGTCCAAATGATGTGAAATTTGGACACAAGCCACTTTATAAGTGAAAAGGTTTTCCTCCAAAAATCAGAAGCATAATTGGTTTGGAACAAGAATTATGCACAGAAAGGAACAAGTTGGTCTGAATGGATGCCAAAATTGCACCTATCGACTTCAATGGACTCCACCGGGGAACGCACTCCAACTTGGGTCTTAACAGACCTTCTAAACCTTCACTAGGGATGTCCACCTCTGGAGGAAAGTGGAGGAAGGAATAGTATAAGAGAAATCACCGCAAAGCTTACAAGGAACAAATGGTGATTCAATTCTTTAACACAAAATCCACTTGAATAACACCACCAAGGTGTTGGTTTTTAGGTTCCCTCGCACGGCGGAATTACCGATGTTCACAACAACGGTAACGTGCGTAACCTATGTATCATGAAAAAACAATTTTATCATGAACATAAAAATGGATCGTTGTTATAATATATTAATAATAATATGTATTTAGATCTAATCTAAAAATAAAGAATGTTACCTTTGTAGCTCACTTCACACGGGTACTAAATCAACCGTCGATCTTCTCCGCCAATCCTCCTTACCTCAAATAAGCACGTGTGGGCATGATGAACGAAACAAGATAACACTCAATTTATGATAGATCGTATTCTCAACACATGAGACGATCTATTTGAATTTAGAAAACAATTTTCTAAAGCCAACACGGAAGACAAAAATTTTCTCTCAAAATAGATTTCTTTTTCAAAGATTTCAAAAACTCATAAACTCTTTTGCTAATGAAATTTGACCTCTATTTATAGTGGTATTTCTCCATAATGGCCATTATGGCATTTAGAGAAAAAACCCTATAAATTCCTCATTACATTTATAAAAATGTTATGAAAATCAAAAGTCTTTTCACCATATTTCAACACTTGGCACATTTAAGTTATAACACATTTATAACAAAAATGTTATGGGAAATAAAAGGTCATTACATTAAATCAAATTTGACATTAATTCAAATTTGACAAAATCCATTTTAAAAACTATTTTTAAAAGTTACTTTATATTTATTACTTTATTGAATAATCAATAATTCAATTTGTTTCATTTAATGAAACATAACAAATATATTAACTTTAACAATTTTTATCATTTTGTCTTAATTAATTGAATAACCAATAATTCAATTATTTCATCTAATGAAAAAATAATAATAATAAACTTATTATTGAGTGTATTAAATAATTAATTCATAATTAATTATTTAATCTTATTTGTTCAATTTTCCATTATTCGAATAATGATAGAGGGTGACAAAGGGACCGATGGACCTATAGTTTTAAGCTCTAATAATATTTTGTTAACTAATATAAACTCTTTATATTAATTAACATAATTATTAACTCTAAAGTAATTCCACTAAATACTTAGAGTTGCACTCTCAAAACTATAGAGTATTTTTACTTAAAGTAATGTCCATTGATATAGTCATTACATATGCATTAACTCTCCATTTAGATTCGCAATAGAGCTAGGTTTATCATCCGTTAACCTCTCATATTGCTTCTTTATCCTTGACTACTATTAGTTCTTAATTGAATAATTAATTCATAACGATTATGAATTGCGCGCTAATTATTCAATCCTTGAACTAACAAACAAGGGAATCTATGGAATGGATTTCATTGTATCGATATTAACATTTTCAGCTATTCATTTTAATTTAGTCCCAATATACAAGGTATACGAATCGTAACTTGTACAAAACTTTACCGAGTAAATCAAAGAATAAATTAAAACAAAAATAGGAGTTTATTAAGTACAACGAATTAAGATCATACATATATGACCATCATTATGATAAAATTAATTGTTCTATATCTTACGGAAGTTATTAGAATAATGTAATTATATCTGGTCCAGTCCTATATAATCATATTATATAAAACATATTTATCTTATGTCACTACATATTTAGTCGGGAAATGACTATACATTCTTAATGAGATAAACTATGTTTATGACTATGAACTATTTGAAGATTCCATACTTCAAATATAAGTCATTGACATATTTTGGTTATTACTCTTTATATTTTATCCTACATATATACAATATATATGCTAATATAAAGTTAGCATAAATAACTAAGGAATTTTCTATGAATTTTATAAAACATAATATAAAATGTTAACATAATATCAATCAATATAAATTTATTCATATATTACAAAAGTATTCTATTACATTTGCTTGTTGGGCATATTACTCCCAACACAAGGGTGATGGTCGATTTGGAGGGAGCTCCAACCTTTCAAAGGGGTTTCTTTTCTGATTCAATACTACCTAACAAATGCCCTAACTAAGTATTAGTACCACCACAAATTAGAGTTAATCTCTAATGACTAATTACAAAAATAACACCCCTTAACAAAATACAATCACACACGGGGCAACAACATTACAAAATAAAATGAGACAAATTAAAATAACATAAATTAAAAAAAAAAGAACTAGTTGGGGTACATGGTGCAATACTCTCTCTCTCTCTCTCTACTAAGGGGAAACCTCGTTCCCCTCTCTCTCTCTCTCTCCAAGGAGAAACCCCATTCCTCACTTTTAATAAATTTATTATTAAAATTTTATTATTTTATTTAATATATATTATATGCATTCATTTTAAAATTTTTAATTTCTCTGATATTTCCAAATGTCGACCAACCTTCATCCTGAGGTAATTCTCATTCACCGAATTAATTCTTCTCAATTTACTTATCACTTGGTAACACCCAATTTTATCGATTTGACCAATTGACTGAAATATTCACACATGGCCACTATATGACAAAGCAAATCAAATTCTAAACACCTTAACTGAAAATAATACAAAAAATTTATGGAAAGAAATTATTATTATAAAATTTTGGTTTTTTACACATAGCACATCCTCGATCAATGTCTTCAAAAGTACTTTTCAGCGCGGACGTCTGGACCCTCCTGCAGATGCCAAGGTCTTGCCCACAAAAGACTAGTGCGAATGCCCTGATGTCAACCAAGGACGATCGACCGAATACCTACCGAGGACGTCTAGCATAGACACCTAGACCAGACGAGGATGTCTAGGTCCAATTGTGGATGACCGGTGCAAACGCCCAATCACTTACTACAGACGCTCAATCCTGAAACACTCATGCTCTCGTAGTCAACTGGATTCAACAGAGGTCAACTGGGGATGACCTTTCCTACAAAGATTTGCAAGGAAACGCGACTCTCTTCACCATTTCTCCTTATCAATCGTCCTATACACCTACATAGACTTCTAATCTACTCAAATATTGTTGTAATAACTCACTCATTCGAGTTTCTAAGCTCGAATCTAAATCCATCTTTTAACCAAAACTACAAATTAGAAAATAGAGAAGAGAGACAATGTAGCTACCAAATGTCTTTGCAAAATTTAGAGATACAGTCATTGAGAGCGCGAATCAATTGCTGGCAATCTCACTTGAACAATTTGGTCTCCACCTCTCTCTCTCTCTCTCTCTCTCTCTCTCACATTGCATCGGATGAGTGGAAAGAGCGGAAACCCACTTTCCTCTTAATATATTTTATTTATTTTGATTTAAATTAATAATAATAATAATTAATATAATATTATATATTATATGTATTAAATAAAATACTTCGTATTCCCTATTCGGTAGACATCCAGACCTTATCAGAGCTTAACCCGTGGTAACTCAAATTTACAGAATATCAATTCCTCATATAATAAACCGCGCGGTAACACACAATTTTATTGGTTTGACTATTTGACTGAAAAATGCACACGTTCCAGCTACACAACCAAACGGTTCAACTCCAACACATTAACTAAATATAACGCGAAAAATTTACATATAGAATTTATTATTACAAAGTTTGCTGTTTTTACCTACCCTGTGAAATAGGTTATAGAAATATTGTCACGACCTGCAAGGGACCCAAAATAGAACGAGAAACGACCCGGCCTGAAAGAATTGGATTGCCCGACCTTTTTTCAATTTAATTTTATTAATTAGCAGGGGAAGACTTAAAATAATTATTACAAACCAAAGCCCAACAAACATAGCCTTAACAGGTCCAACAAGTGATATCATATAGCATATCAATATAATCCAAATAAAAGACTGTGTGGAAAATAAAAATAGAAATTACAATTGTCTATCACAAAGTTTATCTCACTAAAAATCTCTCAACGTAAAGTTATTAAAAATATTGGAAATAAATTGAAAATCTTATTGATAAAATCCTAAAAATGTGTTATTGGGGTAAATTGACTAAATTCAATATTAATCAAATTTTAAATTTACAATAATTTATTTAAAACAATGTTTAAGCATGTATGATCTGAAAACTCATATTCTATAAATTCATTTTAGAAAATTTATACAAAAGGGTACATGTTTAAAACAACTCATTAATATGTGGTACGTAATTAAAATAGGCCCTTGTTGTATTAAATAAAATCTTAATGAAAATGAAGTCAATTACAGACTCTGGGAACACCATGCCATAGGCATATCAAAAAATAAAAGTGATGTTCGACGATTGTGAAAGCCACATAAATACCCTTACCAGGTTTAAGGTTTTGCGTCAAGGGACACAACACATATAGCTCTATATCATTACTCTATTTAACAACAAACAAACACATCATCTCACGGTCGAATGTGCGTAAAATAAAACAAACTCCAAATCATGTCGATCAAACTAGGTTTACACGATCGAGTTGATCCAATAATTTTAATATGCAAGCTTAATTGAAATGTGTACAATGAAAAATTAAATATAATATAAAAATCTTACGGCCATAATATAGACATGTCATTTTGATATGAGACACGTTTCAAAATATTTATTTTATAAGAATTATGCAATGGAATACATAAAAATAAATTTCTACCTTGAGGTGGGCTTACACTGACCAAAGCTCAGTAATCCAAAAAGGTTCAAGGCCAAGGGTCCACGGATTTAAAATAAATTAAACTTTGTACCTAACCAAAAATAAAGTAATCATATTTTTGGGTTAAATTTTTATGAATCAAATTCTCCAATTATCACTTAAAATTAATTAAAAATTTAATTGGGTTTAAATCTTTGAACTAGGCACAAAACAGGTCCAAAATCGCGACCCAAAAGGAGAGGGATTGTGACCTAAGTGGCTTTTGGTCTAATGCTTACACTAGCCTAGATTGCACTTAGTCTTCGCTTGTAGTCCAAACAATTTTTTTTCTGGACTCCGGCCATCTCTGGCCAAACCATGGCCTAGAGATGAAGGCCTTGTCATTCCCGATACTGGCATGCCGGCAATATCTTTGGTCGAGGTAGGGTCTTGGTCAGTCGCTCAACTAGCCGAAGCCGAGGAGTTCTCCATTGTGGTCAACATTTGCTAAGTCCTGGTTTAGCGTCCCACTGTTGAAGTAAACAACGAGATCCAAACATATGTTTGTCATCCAAACCTTCAATCCTCATCAAACTAGAATTACAGTCCAAAATTTAAACCAGAGACAAAAAATCAAATTTTTATACCTCCAACCTACAGTTTCCCTATTATTAAAGTCTTGTCATGACCGAGGAATCTCAATGTTCAACCTCCCAAACTCGCAGGATTTCTATTGGCATTTGGAAACAAAGATTTCAGAATTTTCTAACCAAAGAATTGAAACCATAAAGAGGAGAATAAAACGACTCACCAAAGGCGTCAAAGACTCGATTATAGAGTCTCAAAATTTCGTCCAAATTGATTGGACAGTGTCATCCTAAAGGGTGACTTCGCTGCGAGAGAAAGATGGAGATGAAAGGTTAGGGATGATGGTGATTTTGAATGGGGAAGGAGAGGATTCGAAAGGAATCCCTTCCCATCCGCTAAACACTGCATAGCAGGGAGGTGTTGCAATCAACCTTAAACGATCTAAACATGTTTTATAAAAGTGATATGGGTGTATTATGGGCAGTTTCCTCAATGGAAACCACCTAGAAACCAAACCACAATTGAGTTGGCGGTTAACAATTCAAAAATAACTACCAACATTCTCCTACTTGGTTTGTGTTTTATAATTTCACTGTAGTAAGAAAACACAACACATAAATCATAGCGATAAATTTTTTTAATGTAATTGAGAATTATCTTCTATGTAACACAATGCATCACATTCCTTCTTTATTACCCATAAACTTAATGAATAAACCATATGTTTATTTGAGGTTCAACTAAAGTATATTTCTCAAACTAAATGTGTACATAATAAATATCATAATGAGAAATATTATAAGAAGAGTTATAAACATTCGTTCTTACAACAAAAAATTACATAATTGACCCAAATCTCATTTTAACTACATGATCCTTAAATCTAAACGGTGGCATGTCCTTAGTCAAAGGATCGGCGATCATCAATTCAGTGCTAATGTGCTTGATGACCACTAAATCATCCTTAACATGTTCCTTTATGGGTAAATACTTAATGTTGATATGCTTAATTCGACTACCACTTTTGTTGTTTTTAGCCATAAAGACCGCAGCTGAATTATCGTAATATATCTTCAGTGGTCTAGAAATTGAATCAACGATTCTATGCCTAGAAATAAAACTCCTCATCCATACACCATTGCGAAGTAGCCTCAAAACACGATACGAACTCAGCCTCCATAGTGGATGTGGCAGTCTGTAATACCCAAATTTTCGTAATACTAGGCGTAAGGTCTAAGTGGTGATTATTGGACGATTAAGGTGTTGATCACAGTGAAATTTGTTTATGTCATTGAGAATGATAAAGTTGTGGATGTTTAAGGATAAGTGGGATCATAGTGGTATTAGTACACACACACACACACACACACACACACACACACACACATATATATATATATATATTGAAGCAATTAATAAATTGAGGAGATAAGGAAATGAATGAATAAATAATGGAAGAAGATGAGGAAGAGACGTCCTTTATGGAGTAATGGATGATAGATGTGAAGAACGGACAACGGATATGGAGGAACGGATGTCTCTTGTTGAAGGCGAATGTTTGGCATAATAAGGGGTTAGCATCGTTTGTTAAGAGTAAGTAGAAAATGATACCGTTTTGATATGTGGGACGTCCCTAAGGGAAAACGGACATTCCAGCATTGATGAATTAAAAGAATACGTCGTTGTTTTAGGAAGCGAGGGACGTCCCTAATGGAATGTTGGACGTCCGAAATGAAAGAATAGAAGAGGGCGTTAGTATTAAGTGGGATGACATCATTTGGAACTAAGAAGGAAATGGGAAGGAAGGGACGTCCTTTATGGACAAAGGACGTCTGCAATAGAAATCAAGGGAAAGGCATTAAGATTTAAGTGAGACAACGTCGTTAGGAATGAATAGGAAATACTTTTAAGAAGGAACGAACGTCCCTTATTGAGGAACAGATGTCCCTTATTGAGGAACGGACATCCCTCATGGCGAAGAAGTTGACTGACATCTCTTAGAATAATAGACGTCTAAAATGTGAAGGCAAAAGACGCCATTTGTTGAGGAACGGATGTCCCTCATAGCAAAGATGGAAAATGGACGATATGGTTTGTTAAGAGTAAGTAGAAAATGACATCATTTTGATGCGAAGGACATCCATATTGGAAAATGGACATTCTGGCAAAGAGGAATTAAAAGAATATGGCATCATTTCAGTTATGAAGGACGTCCCTCTTGGGGAAAATAGACATTCTATATAGCAAGAGTATTTAGCGGGAATTTCGAAATATTGCTCAAAAAATTAGTTAACCATCTCCTGGATATATATGATACTTGGATAACAAATGAAAAATTTAAACGGATGTTTACGCGTGACAACCCTAGCCTTTTGTGTATAAATACAGGGAGAGAAAGTGTCCTACTGCGAGAGAGACGAAGGGAAATAGGATTTGCAGAGAGCGAAAACTATGAAGAAAGGAAGAGTCTTTGGAGTTTTACAGAGAGAAAGAAAATGGAAGTGGAAGAAGAAGGTGAAAGAGGAGCTTCTGGATTCAGCAGCTCTCAGGTATTCATCACAATGAGATATTCCTTCACTCTTTTATGGATTTTTAAGTGAAAATAGGTTAGAATTAAATAATGGATGAAGTGATTATACTCTCTGTAATTGTGGGTGATTTATGCCGACTAAGCATGGATGAGAATGTATGTTCTATACATTAAGTTACATGTTATTGGATAATAATGGATGTTTATTCTATTAAATTGGTGTTAACGGATATTGTTGCTCTGTTGTTGGGTTTTGACTCTGTACATTGGAGATGTCCTTTATGAGTTATGGCTTATTGATTGTAGCAAAGTGTTCACATTCGGATATAGTTGTCTGTTGGTTTAAAATGCTTTCTGTTGATTGGGTGGAACTATTATGCATGTGCTGATTACAGAAGGAAATAGGTTTGAGAAATTAGAGGAATATGTTAAGATTAATAGGTTGTGATTGCTAATGTTAAATGTTATTGAATTGTGAAGGTGCTATGAAGGTATTAAAAAGGGGGGAAGAACATAAGTGAAAGAATGCGTTGTGAAAACGAGGTAAGTGATACGTATGTGTTTTGGTCTTCGGACTCTACATCGCAAAATTAGGGTTGTATGCTGACTATTTATTAGATTTAGGTTCTTTTATGTTATATATTTACTATGATAAAGTTATACTTTGATGGATTATAGGATTTGATAGAAATCATGTTTCAAGGATTGTAATGTTGTTTGCTGGGTGTTTATTAGAATTAGGTTCCTTTAATGATATGTTTAATAGATGATCATGCTTAGAGATTAGTACTAATATGATAGAATATATGCATTCACGAACATCATGCATCATGATTTTCAAAAGGTTACGAAAATGGTTTTCATGCATGGTTTTGAAAAGAAAACAGAAACATAACATTAATGAATTAAACCGAATAAATGTAAAAAAGATGAAATGAGATGTGGGCTTATTAGTTGGTCATTGGTCGGTGTTGGGACTAGTTGGCCAACGGGTGAGTGAGGCTATTTAAGCGTTGGAGCGCACAACCGCTAGTAGGTGGAGGTCGTAGCCTGAGCCGCATGTTGTGCGTCATAGCGTACAGCAGCTAGCAGAGCTTTCTATCGTAGCTAGAGCTACTTATCCCTGAGGTTGGGTCGATATGTATCGGTGTACACAGTAGCTAACATGTAGTTTGATCAGAGTCAAGCCTTTATCATATAGTGAGTCCTTGATTGGAGTCGGGACAAACTGGCCAATGGTTAGAGAGGCTGTTTCAGTGCTTGGTGTGCACGGCTGCTAGTAGGCGGAGGTTGCAGCCCAAGCCAAATGTTGTGTGTCGTAGCGTACAGCAGCTAGCTAAGCTTTTGATTATAGCCAAAGTTGCTATACCAAAGGTGTTGGGTCAGAAAACGATAACAAAAAAGATAACAGAAACAAAAAACCAAAAGATAAAGATTAAAATGTAAAAGGTAAAAGATAAAGGAAAGACGAAAACAGAAATCACATATAGATTTTTAAAGTGGCATAGCATGTGCATTCAGATATTTTATTTATATCACTTACTGAGCGTTAGGCTCATAGTTTATGTCTTGTGATGTAAGTACATGCACGAGAACAGAAGAACAGATTAAGGAGCAGTTGATGAAGGATTTGCACGAGCGGATCTTGTGGCTGGCTATGCTAAAGGATTTAAAAAGAGAAAGAGATTTAAAAAGATAAATGATTTGAAAGAGATTTTGTAAACCATTTAATTGTAAAAGAAAATGATTTTATTTATCTCCGCTGTGATTAAAAAAAAGATTTTTATTAATTGCATTTTCAACTGACTTGTTTTATTAAGTCTTTTGTTGTTTTTATAAAAGAAAAATTTTTAAATTTTACACGTTTTCAAATTTAAGAAAAATCAGGTCATTATATAGTCAAACCCTGATTAGCACTGCTCCAAGATACAGCTCCACCGGCTTACATAAAAATGAATCTTGATGTTGATTTATGAGAATCAATGTAACCAGCAAAATCTGAGTCAGAGAATCCAATCACATTAAAGCTATCCATCCGTCTGTGGATAAGCATATAGTGTTTGGTCTCTTCAAGGTACCGTAACACTTTCTTTGAAATAGTCCAGTGGTCTTTACCAGGGTTACTCTGATATCTACCAAACAGCCCAACAACAAATGCAATGTCAACTCTTGTGCAGATCTGAACATACATCAGGATTCCAAAAACCGAAGCATAGAGAATGTTACTCTTTTTCTCTCTCTCAATATCGTTCTTCGAGCACTGGTTCTCATGGAACTTATCACTCTTCACTATGGGAGCAATACTAGGTGAACAATCTTTCATCTGATATCTCTCTAAAATTTTATTGATATATGTTTCCTGAGACAATCCCAAGCAACCTTGGAATCTGTTTCGATGAATCTTAACACCAATGACATAGGTGTTAGCCTAATGTGTTAGCCTTAGTTATTTTGATGATAAATGGTTTTTTATTGAAGTAATAAGTTGTTTATTGTGCTATTATTAATATTGTTCTTAATGGTATAATTATATATATATATTTATTTATTTATTTATTGAAAATACCCTCAAAACGGATATTAAGTTGTGCTAACATGTTTATCTAAGTCCATGTAGTGATTATATACCATATTGGGACTTAGGAATATCAATGAATGCAAATCAAAAAGAAGTATTTCATTTTGGAAGTTATCTGACGCAATGCAGTAGAAGCTGCGGTCGAAGACCTCGACCAAAATCATACACAGATTACTCCAGAAGATTTCGGATGAGATGCGGTTGAAGACCCGCTCGAGAAGTGCGACTGAAAACATAAATAGATTCATCCATGAAGTTTTGGTCAAAGACGAGCACGCAGCTAAAGCGTCCGAATAATGCATGTTGTGCACTCTGGTGTTTTTCGGTCGAGACGCAGTCGAAGCTATAGTTGAGGTTTGCGATTGAAAAGCTACACAGAGAGGTCTGAAGTTTTTTGGACGATTCAGCGGTCGATGGTCCGGTTGAGATATGCAACTGAAAAAGCACAGAAGACACAAGGGCTAAACTTCCAACGGTCAAATTTTTAACAGCTATATCTCCAATGACTAGAAGAGGTCGACCAAAAAGGATTAGGTTGACCGAAAATGGACATTCTATAAATATATAGACCTCCAAAGCTCAAAGTAACCAACTAGAGAAGTAGCAAAGCTCTGCCAAAATCATTACTCGACTTCTCAATCATTTAATGAGCTTGTAACCTAACACTCTTCATCCCTAAACTTGAGAGTTGTATTTGGGAGAGTTAAGATTTAGATTGTTTTTTACAATTTTGCAATCTTTGTACCTAAATGAAAAGGATGACGCCTTACGAATTCGTCAAACAAGGGTGACGCCCCGTAATAGTCAAAGCAAAGGGTGACACCCCGAAATAGTCATTGTAAGGTTTGTTTGACCCCCATAAGTCAAATATCGTCAACCGAGAAGGTTGGACGGATTAGGAATCTCCAAGTGGACACTTGAAGCGTGGACGTAGGCAGTGTTGCCGAACCGCATAAATTTGCACTCTCTCTTCCCTAATCTCTTTATATTTATGCATTGAATGTTTATTTGTATGCGTTAAATCACTTAGGGTTTAGAGAAATTAATATCCCACGAATACTATTTGAGAGCCTAATTCACACCCGCCCGCCCCCCCTCATAGGCGTATATCGATCCTTCAATGTTATCAGAGCCAGGTTTATTAAAGTTTTGTGTGATATTTTCCATTTTGCTATAAATTGTTGAATTTGCTCTTGGTTGAATATATTGTGTTGATTGTGCTTATTTGGATTGAATTTCTTGATTGTATAAATTGATATGACATTTAATCTGCACAATGAAGGTCAATCAACTTCTAGGCCTCCATTTTTTGACGGTAGTGATTATGGATATTGGAAGGCTAGGATGAGAATTTATATTCAATCTACAGATTATAATCTTTGGAAAATTGTTCAGAATGGGCCTTTCATTCCTCTTAAACTTGAAAATTGCATAAATATTCCAAAATTAGATGATGAATTTAATGATAGTGATATGCATAAAATGAGCTTGAAGGCCAAAGCCTTAAATTTTTTACATTGTGCTTTAAGTTGTGATGAGTTTAATAGGGTACAATAGTGTGAAAATGCTTGTGAAATATGGAGATTACTTGAAACCACACACGAGGGCACTAATTAAGGAAAAGAAACTAAATTGAGTATGCTCATTCATGATTATGAATTATTTTGCAAGGAAAAAATGAAACCATTGCTTGTATGTTTACGCGCTTTACAAATATTACTAATGGTTTAAAAATACTTTGAAGAATATATCCCAACGAAGAGTTGGTGAGAAAAATTCTTAGGTGTCTACCAAGCAAGTGGTAACCCAAGGTGATAGCGATCCAAGAGGCACATGATCTCAAAGCCTTAAAGATAGAGGAACTCATAGGTTCCCTAATGACACAGGAGATCACACTATTGAGCCATAAGGAGGAGGTACGAAAGGAGAAGGGAATTCTTCCAAAGACCCTAGCATTCAAAGCCTCCATAAGCATTATAGATGAATCTGAAGAAGAAGATGATTCCAAGGAAGTGAGTGAAGAGGAAGATGACGATGACGAGTTAAAGCTCCTCACCCGAAAGTTAAACAAATGCCTTCAAAGGAAGAAGAAAAATGTGAAGAAAGGTGTAGTTTGCTATGGGTGTGGAAAACTCGGACATCTATCCACCGAATGCCCCAAGGCAAGGAAGAAGCCTAAAGCATCAAAGAAGAAAGCGTTCAAGGCCACGTGGGACAATAGCGAGGACTCTTCTTTTGAGATTGAAGAGGTATCGCACATTTGCCTCATAGTCAATGAGGAAAAGGTACATGATTCTTTTAGCGATTTCGATAATTATAATGATGATAATGAATTGCTTGATGCTTGCAATGAATTACTTGAGAGTTTTAATAAGCTTAAATGTATATATAAATGGTTGAAGAAGGATAACAACAATTTGATTGAAAAGCATGCTAAATTGGTTGAATCGTTGGAAAATCAAATTGTTGAATTGAATAGCATGAATGAGACTATACTTGCTACTAACAAATCACTAAAAGAAAATATTTATGCTTTGAATGCTAAAAATAGTGATTTGAATTCTATTGTTTTGAAATTAGCTAAAGGTAGCAAAAGTTTTAATATGCTCTTAGGTTCGCAAAGGGTTACGTTTCATAAAACTGGAATTGGCTATCTACCCTTTGCTAAAAAAAAATTATAATAATTTCTTTGTTAACTCTTCTACTTGCAATGTTTGTAATTGTGTTGGGCATAAATCCTTTATTTGTCCATTGAAATTGAATATTAATTTGAAATCAAATTTGAATTCTAAATTTGTTTGGGTTCTTAAAGAAACCAAACTTAAAACAAATGAACCCAAAAAAATTTGTGTACCAAAGAAACTCATTTGACTTTTGTTGTAGGTTAGAGGTTCTCCCAAGGATCTTGGAGGAGATGGATAATTGAATATCCAAAACACAAAAGAGAGAAGTCTTAAGAGTTGCCTCCAAAACAATAAAGATGAAAACATATTTGTGGAGGTACACTATACAATTTTTTTCTCATACATAGATTAAATTCTTTTGTAATTAATATTGAGTTTGATTGGTTTAAATTGACTTTAACTCTTCAATTTATATTTTTGGATCTATTTTGGATGCTTGCAAATGGTATCATTGATATTGATTTGTTTGGTTGAATATTCTTTGGGTATCACTGTTTTTAATTCTCTTTAAATCATTCATTGATTTTATTTTTTTCAATTGGTATAATGAAGTGCAAATATTTAAAAGATAGTTGTTTTGTTTTGAAGATTTGGATTTCTCCCTAGATTTAATATTGGTCATTGATATAGGGGGAGAAAATAAATTTTTTTGAATTTGATGATTTGGTTTTCGCCAAATGATTTAGTGTTACATATTGACTAAAAGGGGAAGAAAAGTTGTTTGTATTCCTATTGGTGTCAATGATTTTCTATTGTTTTGAACTTTAACAATTGGTATCTATCTTAAATTTCTATCCCCAATGATTTGATTATGTGCATTTATTTAAGGGGAGAGAAATGGTGTTTAACTTGGATATTTATGTAAAGATAGATTATTTAAATTGGTATCCTTGAACTTAAACTCTGAATTCAACTATTGGTATCATTGGGCTTATTTGTTTTAAATTGGTATCACTTTGAAATTATTTTGTTTTGGTATCATTGACATCATTTTTTTCCTTTCAATTGGTATATTTCAAAGTATTTTAATTTGATATCATTATATCCCTAACTATTTGATTGTGTGCATTAAGATAGGGGGAGAGAAAGTTTTCTTTTAACTTGAATCATCCAAGAACATTTTCAATTGGTATCTTATTTATTCTTGAAAATGGATGGTTCTTAATGTTTATTTTCCCTCATATATGCTTGTTGAAAATTTTAAAGGGGGAGAAAAATTATAATTTGTGTTAATTGCTCTAAGGGGGAGAGAAATTGTTTACATTGTAAAACATCTCCATTCTCTGTTTATGAGTATTAACATAGGAGAAGAGAAAATTTGAATTGATATTTTGATTTGGTGAACTTAATATCTTTCTTAGAAATTTAATTTAGTTTTGATTGTGGATGTATCAATTGGTATATTATTCTTGGCAATTTGAATTGATTTGAAAGTATAAATCCCCTCTATTGAGTGTCTTTGGTATAGATGTTGATAAAGGGGGAATTTCTTTTATTTTGATAACTTTGATTGTTTTAAACTCTCCTCCCCATGGAATTCTTTTTTATTATGACAAAAAGTGGGAGAGAATGGTATAAGTTGTTATGGGGGAGAGAAAGTTATTTAATGGGTAAAAAATTTGAATAGTATGTTTGCATGAAACTAAATGTTAGATATAATGCATAAATTAAGGGGAAGAGATCATATTATGCAATAATGTATTCACATGCTTAGATTTAGGGATAAACAACTTATTAGATTTTGTCATTATCAAAAAGTGGGAGATTGTTAGCTTAAATGTGTTAGGCTTAGTTATTTTGATGATGAATGTTTTTTTATTAAAGTAATAAGTTGTTTATTGTGTTTTTATTGATATTGTTCGTAATGGTATATATATATATATATATATATATTTATTTATTTATTAGAAATACCTTCAAAACGGGTATTAAGTTGTACTAACATGTTTATCTAAGTACATACAGTGATTATTTACCATATTGGGACTTAGGAATATCAATGAATGCGAATAAAAAAGAAGTATTTCATTCTAAAAGCTTTCGGACGTGACACGGTAGAAGACCTCGACCAAAATCATACAAAAATTACTCCAGAAGGTTTCATATGAGACGCGGTTGAAGACCCACTCAAGAAGTGCAACAGAAAACATAAACAGTTTCATCCTCGAAGTTTTGGTCGAAGACGAGGACGCAGCTGAAGCGTCCGAATAATGCATGTTGTGCACTCTGGTGTTTTTTGGCCGAGACGCGGTTGAAGTCGCGGTTGAGGTTTGTGACTGAAAAGCTACGCTGAGAGCTCCAAAGTTTTTCAGACGATTCAGCGGTTGATGGTCCGGTCGAGATATACGACGCAAAAAGCACAAAAGACACAACGACTAAACTTCCAACATTCGAATTTTTAATGGCTATATCTCCAACGACTAG
>CM039481.1:7658621-7682930 GCA_022433065.1 Begonia loranthoides | reverse complement strand
ATACGTGACATAATCACTAGGAATAGCTTATTTTCTTTCTCTACTAGATCTCCTTAGTGTTGTTTCAATATTTTCTTGAGGAATTTGTTGTTTAGATGGTTGAGCAACAATTTCTAGAACTTCCTCAAGAATTCAATCTACTGGATTATAATTAGCAGCTTGTGGAATATCATTTATTGATTAATCAACACTCGTTTGAACTCTAGAAGTGTTGTGCACAATAATCAATCTATCACTTGAGTGGGAATGTTAAACATCAGTGTGATCTCTTTCAGAAACAATATCCTGAAATTGATCACTTCTACTAATCAAGTCATTTTCAAGAAATTTTGCATTTCTTGATTCCACAATTCTAGTGATGTGAGATGGACAGTAGAATCTATACCCCTTAAACCTCTCAGCATATCCAATAAAATAGCGACTAATGGTCCTTGGGTCTAGTTTCTTTTCTTTTGGATTATAAATTCTGACTTTAGATGGGCATCTCCAAATGCATATATGTCTCAAACTCGGTTTCCAACTTTTTCATAACTCAAATGGCATTTTTTCGACAACTTTGGTTGGAACTCGATTTAATATATACACTGCCGTTTTAAGTGCATCAGGCCATAAGAAATCTAAAATTTTGGAGTTGCTACGCATACTCCTCACGATGTCCAATAATGTTCGATTTCTTCTTTTTGCCACACCATTCTGATCCGGAGAACCAGGCATAGTGTATTGTGCAACAATTCCATGCTTTTGAAGAAATCTAGCAAACGAACCAGGTGCTTGTCCATCCTCAGTATATCTACCATAATATTCTCCACCTCTATCAATCCTCACGATCTTAATTTGCTTACTGCATCGCTTCTCTACTTCTGCCTTAAAAACCTTAAAGGCATCCAATGCTTTATTTTTGTTTTGAAGCAAGTAGAGATACATGTGTCGTGAGTAATCATCAATAAAAGAGATGAAGTATCTCGAACCATTTGAGTCCATAACTGGACTACAAATATCTGAATGTATGATCTCTAATATCTCTGAACTCCTCTTAGCACCTTTCTTAGATACGTTGGTTTGCTTTCCCTTAATGCAGTCCAAACATATATCAAAATCGATAAAGTCTAAAGTACTAAGTACTTTATCATCTACTAATCTCTTAATTCTTTGTATGGAGATATGTCTCAATCTCCTGTGCCACAACATTGAGGAATCCTCATTTATAACACATCTTTTAACACTAGTGTGAACATGCATAACATCATGAGTTGTATCATTTTGTAAATCGATAGATAAAAGACCATTAGGCATTGTACCATTTCTAACAATATCAGATTTGTAAAATAAATTGAAGTTTACATCTAAAAACGTAAAGGAAAAACTCAAAGGTATAAGTCTTGAAATTGAAATTAAGTTCTAAGAAAAACTAGGAACAAACAAAGTCTTTTCCAAATTCAAAATAAAACCACTACTGAGAACTAAACTGCATGTTCCAACAGCTTCCACATGTGAACGCATCTTACTTCCTGAATACATGCTCTGTTCACTTCCCACTGGTTTTCGAAGATTTCGCATACCTTTCAAGGTATTCAAAATATGGATTGTAGAACCAGAATCATTCCACCAAGTGTTATAAATAATATGGGTATGCGAAACATGGATTGTAAAACCAAAATCAATCCACCAAGTGTTATAAATAATACAAGCCATATTATATTCATAACAAACAAATGAGATTGATGTACATTTTCTTTCAAGTCATGCCTTAAATTTGGTGCAATCATTCTTAATGTGCTCTTTCTTGTCACAGAAATAACACTTGCTTTCCTTATTGATTTCACTAGATTGGATCAGTATTTTACCTTTTCCTTTATCTTTATTTTTGTCTTGTGTTTTTTCTTTTCATGGATCATCATGAATGCACTATCACCTCTTTACATTATCAGCCTTCCTTCCTTTTGAACACACATGATCATTAATTCATTAATTGATCATTTATCCTTACGTGTGTTATAAGAGATCTTAAAATGACTGTATGGATATGGAAGAGTATTCAGAATATAGTGCACCAGGAAAGGATCTAACATATCAACCTCAAGTGTCTTAATTTGAGCCGCAATGTCTCTCATCTGCATGATGTGCTCAAGCACATCCGTAACTAAAGTGAGCCTTAAGGATGAAAATTTCATGATGAGTGTACTGGCAAATGCCTTATCTGAAGTCACAAATTGTTCTTCCATAGCCTTCACTAATGGCACAACATCATTATACTACTCGACAGAACCACGAATATCAGCAACGATCTTAGTCTTTATGAACATCACACTAAGGCGATTTAAATATTCCCAATGTTCATAAATAACAAGATCATCTGGAGTGTTGGTCGGAGTAATTACTGATTTATCTTTCCGTATAGCGTAATAGATGTCCACACACCCCAAATGAAGAAAAACTCTCTCTTTCCATACTTTATAATTATAACCTCTTAACTCCGGTATATCGCATTTTATATCAGATAAACTCAAAGAATTTATAGCTGCAAAAATTAAATAACATGCTTTAAAAAAAAAGTAAAACTAAATGTCACATTTTACCAATGTAAATCATGCAATAATAATGAATTTAAAAACATAAAACTTGCTTGTAGGCTAAAGTTCTAATTTGATAAGATTTATTTTTACCGAATTAATAAAACTATCAAGTTATATCTCTTTTCTTAATTCATGTGGGTAATCAAGAAAAATAATTTGATATTTTATTTTAATTAATCAGATAAATACAATAAAATTTTCTGTAGGATAAATTTTACCATATTTATAAAATTAATTACAATAAATATCATAATATGATTTTTTTAACACTTAATATATAATTTTACTGAATTAAAAATGATGTGGCTACTCTTTAATCAAATAAAATTATATTAATCACTCGACATTTAATTAATTGAATTTTGATGTTATTAAATAACATACTTACATACAAAAAATTATGCATACAAAATAAATAAAATTATTGCAACTAAATATGCATGTAAAAATATAAAATTAATTAACATGCTATTTAATTGACAGATTAATATGAACAGAATATTTTAGACATTTAATTTAACATATAGAAAACATGAATTAAACATAGCAAACAATTTTAACATGTTTAATTCTGCAATTAATTTAATATAAAACCAATACTAATATAAAAGAAATTAGCACTATAATAGAAAATCCACTAGACATAGTGGCAATCCACTTCATTATCCCCTTACAGGTCCCTGTTTTGAATCTCCATTTTAGCTTTGGCGATTTTTTCACCAAAAAAAAAAATACCACCAAATGAGTCTTCAACCTCCAGCTGGGTCAGCTTCACTCGGTTCGACTCGACTACGGACTCGCTTCAAAACCCGACATTTTCTTCTCATTACGATGGTGTATTTGCTAAACGAAAATGAAGGCTAGGGGAACCTCTCCTTTAAATGTTTTCTTACTCTGAAAACTCACTGAATTTTCTTCCAGCAAGAACATATATAGAAGTGATATGGGTGTATTATGGGCGGTTTCCTCAATGGAAACCATCTAGAAATCAGACCACAATTGAGTTAGCAGTAAACAATTCAAAAATAATTACCAACATGTGTTTCCAAAAAAATTCAAAAATAATTACCAACATGTGTTTCCAAAAAAGTTCTCCATGTTTCCAATTTTTTTTAAATTGATAGATATTACAAATACTACAAAGATGAATAAAAAAAATCATTCTATTGAATCAAAGCATGAGGATATTGCTTGAGACTATATGTTGGCCTTTTCTATCTGCATACCTGTTTGGGCTGAACACTAGGATGATAAGAAAAGAGTGGAATATAAAATGCAAACAAATAAAAAGTCTTATTTTTCAGTAGCGGCATGCTGTTGTGGAACTTATGTTGGATCTGTAATCTGATGGGTCAATGAGTTACGTTGAAATGTCGGTTCTTTTTCTTTAAACATGCCCATAATCAGAACAAAAAGCCGGAAAAGAATGAAAGACGAACAAGAAAACATGGTTTGGCAGAGAAATGGAGGTTAAACCATCTTCCAATCAAAGAATACTTTTTTTAGGCAGAAAATTTCGTAGTTGGACCTGTAATAATGGCGGGTCGACTCTCTTCTTGTGTATGAACTGTTGCTGAAGTGGGTGTTTGAAGTAAGTACTTGAAGGGCTTTTTGAAGTAGAAACATGAGGAATGGTTTTTTCGTTCGACTATTTATATTCATATCGATGAGCTTCTTCCTGAAGCTTCGTTTGGTAATTCTTTGGTAGGATTTTATCAAAGTTTTTTGTTTTGGCCAAATGGGGTGGTGGTCCATCAATTACGCTGGTCATTTGCCTTGCAGATCAAGCATCTCTCTCTCTCTGTAAAACATTCATGGCAAAAAGCATCATGATCAGCCGCACTCCAGCTCGAAATCCATGTGAGTTACTAATCATCTCATCCTCTCTCTCTCTCTCTCTCTCTCTCTTTCTCTGAGAAAGAACGAAGGAGTATATTTTTGGCTTTACTCTACTTAAAACCATCGTTTTATATAAAAATAATAATAATAAAGGAAGTTGTATTTTGCCTGATAATCCTCACAGTAACTCACTAACTGATACGTATTTAAACATGGAAATGATATATATAATATATTTGAGAATATAGATATAGATATAAAATATAGATGAAGGCTGGGGGTTCTCTTCTTTTGATTATTTGCTTAGTTACAGCTGTTACGGCCGTTTCTCGCCTTTAACTTTTGTAGTCAAGGCTCAAAACAAAAGAGTGGGCTTTAGAAAAACTGGCTTGAGTTTTTCTTTCTTTGTTTTTTTGTTTTTTCTACTCTCTCTGAATGCTTCTTTTCATTAAACTGCCTCCTCCTTCTTCTTAAATTAGCAAAAGCTTAAAGTTGGGATATATATGTATGTAGGTTAGAGGCCAACTTTTCCTTTTCTTCTCACTCTTCCTTCAGTTAAAGTGCAGAGGGAATTCTGGTTCCTACAGTTAAAAGTAGGTTTGTTTTGTTATATCTCTACATCTTCACAGACTCTCTCTCTCCTCTCTCTCCCTCTCTCTCTCTCTCCCTCTCCCTCTCCCTCTCTCTTTCTCCTCATATTTCTTCTATGTTGAGAAGCGTTGATTTTGTGATGCGGATTCAATTGTTTGATTTAGATTGAATTTCTGAAGATGTCCGAACAATCTTCTTCCCCTGCTCGTGTATACAAAAACACTTCCATATTCAAAATATTTTTCTTCTGTTCCTTCTCCCTCTGAATCTTCGTTTATTTCTTCACGTCCCTCTCGGATTACCCAGAAGTAAAACATGTCATATATTTGCTGACATAAATTTGATTTTTTTTTCATTTGTTCGATATCAAATGTTTTCCTCGAAGATCATCAACGGAGTGAGACATCGAAAGTGAGATGCTTTCGTGGGTATGATAATTTCAGAGAAGGGAAGACTTCTGTTGTACATGATTGAAAAAAACAAGCTTTGGGGATGAATAAGAATAATCTGGGCAACCTCTCAAGCTCTAATCTCATTGATGCTAAGCTTGAAGAGCATCAGATGTGTGGATCTAAGCGCTGCCCCGGCTGTGGACACAAACTAGATGGAAAACCTGTAAGATTTTGGTGTGTTTGTTAGTGTTTATATGGAGAGCAATCGAAGATTATATCTGTAATTATAATTTTTTTAATTGAAATTAAAAGGGTTCTTAGATGCAATCTTTCCTTTTCTTTTTCTTTTTCTTTTTCTTTGGTTTCTGATTCTCTCTCTTTGTTTTTTTGTTTTTTATTCATAGGATTGGTTTGGTTTACCAGCAGGAGTGAAATTCGATCCTACGGATCAAGAACTGATAGAACACCTCGAAGCAAAGGTTGAAGCTAAAGACATCAAGTCTCACCCTTTGATTGATGAGTTCATTCCTACCATTGAAGGAGAAGATGGTATTTGTTATACCCATCCAGAAAAACTTCCAGGTCTAGAAATTATAAGTTCTTTTTTTCTGAACATTTTTAGCCTAATCATAGCCATTGCGAAAGATCATCACTATTTTCATCCAAGTGGGTTAGATAAAAGTAAATTATAACACGCTCTCTCTCTATCTCTAGTTCATGGTAGTTAAACCAACAATTGGTTCATCTGTTAGATAGTTAGTAAACCTAACTTTGATTTTTTTGGGCAAAACCATATTGATGAATCTCTCAACAGGAGTGACGAGAGATGGGTTAAGCAGACATTTCTTCCACAGACCCTCAAAAGCGTACACGACAGGGACAAGAAAACGCAGAAAAATCCAAACAGAATGCGACCTCCAAGGTGGAGAAACGAGATGGCACAAAACTGGCAAAACCAGGTGATGATTTTTCTGTTTTAAGAATATTTTTAATTATTGTGATTTGATCTTTAAAAGTGATGATACTAAACTTCAGTTTGGAAACTAATAAAATCACATTTTGCGAGCATTAAAAACTTGATAAAATTATCTCTTAGATTTACCGCTAAATTTTTCTAACTTAAGCTTCCGCTGCAAAACCAGGCCGGTAATGGCGAATGGGAGGCAGAAGGGCTGCAAGAAAATCCTAGTACTCTACACAAACTTCGGAAAAAACAGAAAACCAGAAAAGACCAACTGGGTAATGCACCAGTACCATTTAGGGCAAAACGAAGAAGAGAAAGAAGGAGAGTTAGTGGTTTCAAAGATATTCTATCAAACGCAGCCGAGACACTGTAACTGGTTGGAAAGAAGCGGAACGACGACCGGAGAAGGAAGTGGGAGTTCTTCTTCCAATAAGGAGTTACTATTTCAGAGAGATAGTACTGTTGAAATGGCTGCAGGTGGAGTCGGAGTATCCATTTCTGGTTTCAGCGAGATGGACATTCAGCAATTGAAATCTGACCATTTTAGCTTTGCTCCTTTCAGAAGAAGCTTTGAAGAGGTAATCTAAGTGATTCTTCTTAGTAGAAAAATTCAAATCATCTTGTTCAGCTGGATATGATTTCTCAGAACATCATAAAAAATAAGTGTAAATCTTGTCTAGCTCTTGCATACTTTTTCTAAACTTCATCTTCATCTCTCTTGACATGAAATTAAAGTTTTATTTTTTTTATATAATAAATATCGAAATGTGACAGTAAGGACTATTCTTGATTGAGCATTAATTACAGGTTGGAATTGGAGAGGCTTCAACGGCGAGTGAGGCCAGAATATGCGAAGACATTTCGGAACATAAGAGACCACATCATCTTCCCCATGAACAGCAGCATCAACATCAACACCGTAACCTTGTTTCTTCTGCTTTCCATATCAGCCAACCATCTCATCCGATTTCCGCCATTATAACTCCACCTCCACTTCATCACAGCTCCTTAATTCTTGATCAAGATTCATTTCATGTTTCTCGAATGATGATGCAAAATGAAAGCTTTCAGGTAAATTCCCCCAAAACCCTACTTCTATCATACATTCGAAAACAAAAAAAATAAAAATAAAAAAACAGAAATCAAAAATTAGAAAGCATTTATTCCATAGGAACTTTTTCAAGTTTTATTAATTTTTTAAAAAATAGCATACGTAATGTCTTAATATTGAATTACTCTAACTTCCTATGCTGCATTTATTAAATTTTTAAATATAAGTCGAAGACAATATCATTAAAATGATGGGTGCTTACTTTGAATGCATGAAAATATCAGCAACCGCAGCAGGAACAGCAAGAACAGCATCATAAACTAGGAGGGAGGTCTGCGTCAGGATTGGAGGAACTCATAATGGGATGCACTTCAACAAATATTAAAGAAGTGAGTATCAACTTTTTTGACTCTGAAATCTATGACCTTTTATTTCTCACAAACACAAAACCGTGGAAAAGAAAGGTAAAATAAGAAGACTCGAAAGAAAGAAACTTCTATTTCTTTACTAGTTTTTTATTTGAACTAAAGAGTGTGTAGCCATAAGCTCTCCTCTTTATTTGGTTCCTTTATCTTTTTTGTTCTTTAACTATAAAGAACAACATGGTCCGAAAGAATATCGTCTTTTTTGCAATCTGTTTTTGAAAACTGTTTTTGTACATCGTTTGGAAAAAAATAATCTTGAAAAATTAGGAAGAAGAGTTTATATACATTGTTTTCCAGCATCTTGCCATTTTTTTAACTGTTAAAAGCTGTTTTTTACAAATAATGTCCAACTAGGCCCTAATCATCACCCTCTATTATCAGTTTTAGGAGCTGCAGTTACTTAGATTATTGTCGTCTTCTCTGCAGCTAGTTTATTTGATCGTCTGTGTTCTAAGATCTGCTGTAAATGGAGAAGATCTACATTTGCAGGCTGTTTTCTATTTGAAGCCTACTTATTTTAGAGCATTCCTCTACATTTACACGGGAGAGAAATAGAATACAAAAGAAACCTTATTTTTTTAGGGAAAAAAAGAAATTACAGGTAGGCTTCTGACTTGATTTGTCTTTCAGGAGACAACCATTAGAAACCCTAACGAAGGAGCAGCAGAGTGGATGAAGTTTTCTTCTTTCTGGCCTGAGCCTGACAACCCAGATCATCATGGGTAGAAGTAAATTCCACACATAAAATAATGCCAAAAAAGATTGAAAATACACTTGGAGACACCATCATTATTAGATCATGATGATTATTTTTGCAGTAATTTGAAAGCCTACAGAGCTCAACCGTACTTCTCAAACTACCCTTTTTCTTCCTTTTTCGTCTCGTTTTGCTGTTTCTTAACTGAACTATCTGATGAAAACACAGTCAAAGAAAGAAAAAGGAAAACGAAAGAGAGAAAAGGGAAAGAAACCGAAAGGCTGCTGTCTCTCTCTGGGATGACATGTGTGGAAGGAGATCAGAGACAAAGATCTGAAACTAAATCTATTCTGCATGAAATACTATAATTAAGTACCTATCTTCTTTATTATTTGATTTTTTTTTAAAGATGTTTGTAAATAGTCTCTTTGACTCTCTATCTTTTACACAGAACAAGAATTGCAAGAATTATTTTTGTTGAAGACGTTCTTGTAAGTCTAACATGTATAGATATCATCGTACACTCGTTTCTTATTTTGTTTTGGAGGAAAAAAGAAAAGAAAAATATTATTTTCTCTAAGGTAACGGGGTTGTAATATATTTGTTTTGGTTTTCTCTTAAATTATTAGGGGAAAATCATGAGCCGTATTCTCTTCATGCATGGGATGCGCAGCTAATGAATTATAAATACTTAAAATTAAGGACTTTCTTTTTATATGTTTTATGTTTTTGGGTTATTAACTTTTGGAGCTAGATTTTCTTTCCATTTCTGGCATTTTTTATTTCCATTTAATCGATTTAATAGAGTGCTTACGACGAAAAATAAATTTATAGTGAGTAATGTTATATTTGCAGTCTATTTATATTTTATAGGGAAAATGACAAATCAACCATCATGGTTTGTGGTCAATGACAAGTCAACCACTATGGTATTTTTTCTAGCAAGTTAACCACTGACGTATGGGAAAATAACAAAGCAAATATCGTTGTTACGTTCTCCATTAACAAGTTGACGAGAGACAAGAAACCGTTGCGGTGTCTTCTCTTAAGACACCGCGTTTTACGCTATGTCTTCACACAAGACAACGCGTAAAACGCGGTGTCTTGTCTTCTTCAAAAGACCATAAACCCGCGACGACCACATACCAGAGCCAGAAACCCGCGACTCGACGAAACCCACGACGAACAGATCCCGCGACTCGACGAACAGACCCCGCGATGCGACGAACACCACGACACGACGAACCCCGAGACGCGACCCACCAGATCCCCGCGACGCGAGGAACGAAGAGTAGACCTGAGCGCACGGTGCCCTCCATTGAGCCTGTCTTCAATCACAGTGAGTGAGCCTTGCCTTCTACATAACATTGATTAGATTTGTTGAATTAGTTTCATTGTTAATTAGATTCATTTGCTGTATTGTTAATTAGATTCATTTGTTGATTAGATTAATTTTCTGTATTGTTAATTAGATTCATTTGTTGATGAGATTCATTTGCTGTAGTTGAATTAACTGCAACTAGCCTATCCTATACTAGAAAGACATCAATGTTCGGGTTATAATTGTTAATGTGTTTGTACATAAATTTTTGTTTTTTTACTTCAATAATTGTCAGTCATTACAATTGTAGATATTATTTGGTGATGTTTTGTCATATTGTGGTGAAAGAATTTTTTGTTGTTTACTTTGATTGATTTATATATGAGAGACTATTTGCGTAAATACTATTATACTGACTTATGACATTTCGTTGGGTTATTTTCCTGCAAGTTGGCGCATTACTCAAGGAGCACAATATATCGAGCTAGGAAATTGATGCAGAAGCATGGGAAGACAAGGGGGGAGGCTAGTGAAAGACGAGCAACCGAGGTGGTAGAAGCAGCGGGGCGGGAAGATGTTCAACCCGAGGCGGTGGAAGAAGTTCAATGAGCAACAGCGGTGGAAGACGAAGACACCTCCGAGCCTGAACAAGTAGAAGCAGAGTTATTATTCAAGATAGACGATGGCAAAAGACAATATGAAGAAGATGTAGAACACCGTGGCATTATTGTTTCAAAAATAGTCGATTTTGACTCTTTCACAGAAATGGGAATTCAACATGTGTTAGAAGAGGCGGGATTACTCGGGTTGTGTCGGATGGGGGGCACTTATTGCGAGAGAGTTATTAAAATATTTTACGTAAATTTCCAACTGTCCGAGGAGCCAGTAGAGGTGCAAACGTACATTTTTGGACGGGAGTTGAGATTCACTCCCAACGATTTTAATAGAATGCTTGAATGTGTGATAGACGGGGCAAGCGATGAATATTATCACATATCTAAGAAGCCACCATTTGTCAAGCAAGGAGAAGGGATAGCGGTTCTTAAATTGTTGCACCGGGATCCCGAGATTGCCCATTACAAGAAGCCAAAGGCCAATGAGTTGAATGTAATAGCCCGAGTGATCCACTTGATATTGACGTACACGATTTTGCCTAGGATTGGGCATCGAGACCATGTTACCAGCATGGATCTTTATATTTTAGAAAAGGTGTTCAGGGGAAAAAAGGTGAACATCGGATATATCATTGCGAAGCACATGCAAGAGGTCGTCAACAACCCAACAATGAGCCTACCATACAACTGGCTGATCCTGAGTATAGTTGAGCAGTTTGGGGTACCCATCTCTGTGAATGAGCCGAGAATTGAAGCGACAGCCAATGACACCTACAACAAAGCCAACTTGGATCGATTGGGCATCACTCAAGTTGGAGGCGAATGGTTCCGCAAGTCAAAACAGAAGGCAACACCTCTACCCCTCACAGAGCCTCAGTATGCAGGAACCTCATATGAAATGCCGCCTCCTCCTCGCTCAGAGACTCAATATGCAGCCCCGTCATATGCAGCCCCCTCATATGAAATGCCGCCTCCTCCACAATCATCACACTTTACTGCGATGCCTGAGGAGTCATCTGCCTGGATGAGCAGAATGGAAGAGCTCCATCATGCGTCGATGAGCAGAATGCAAATTATGGAGGAGCACGTGCAAATGCAACAAATCCAGCTACAAAGAGCGAACGAGCTCGCAGAAGAGAGGTGGGGCATTGCACAATAGTGGCAGGTGCAGGCATTAGAGAGCCAACGTGCCACAGAGCAATGGCGTATGCAAGAAGCGGAGCTCACTGCAGCGAGGCATAGAGAAGCAGAACAGTGGCATATTCAAGAGGCGGATCTCGCAGCAGAGAAGTATCGCCAACCAAAACAGTGGCATGTTCGAGAAGAGGAGCGACACTGTGAGGTGTTGGACGCACTCAAGAGACATGGGAGGGGATTAGCCGTTCATCATCCTCATCGTCGTCCTTGGAGGCACCTGATGCCACATTCCACTTGTAAGTTATTTATGTTGTACACAAAGTCTAGTTTTTACTTTATTTTTATTTCACGTGATGATGTGTTGTTGATTTGCACCGACCCTGTCGAGCACCGCCAAGGAGCACCTGGAGCTGGGGAGGTCCAACCTCAGTGCAATAGATCTGTGCGTGTGGTACCTCTTTCATTTCGTTATATGTGTGTTCAATCATGTTCATGCAAATATTAGTATCTCAGCGTTGTCACATTTTTTTGCAGCCTATGGAGCTCATGTCCACGTTCAAGATGTTTGTCCAGTCAAATATACGTAAGAACAAAGAGATGTGCGCAATTCTTGGGGGAAAGCGGGAGGGCAAGCAGTACGTCGTCACACATATCATCTTTCCTGATCAAGTTGGGACGCCAAATACAGTGTGAACCCATCTTTGTACGTTAGTGTATAAGCTATTATCTTGCTACTCATCCGAACTTATATGGAGTGTATTGCGACCGATGAAACAACCGTATTGGCGTATCATCAGGAGAAGGATCTATTGCAATTAGAGTGGATTCACATAAGTCACCATCTCGTTTTCCGAGTTATCGTGCATGTTCATGTTCTCTTGAGATAATTTTATGACTTGTTTACATTGCAGACACACCCAAAGCAAGGGTTGTTTATGTCGTCCGTTGACCTGCACACTCAATATGCGTATCAGCGATTGTTGTCAGAGTCAATCTCTATCATTGTAACTCCATCAGACAAAAAGGAGTATGTACTTTCTCTTGTATAAATTCTTAATATTGCTTTCCACGTCACTGACAGACAATTCTTCCCTTTGCATTGCAGTCTGTACGCCATCTACCGGTGTACAAGCGAGGGGATGAGGGTGCTGGCACAGTGCAATATTGAAGAACAATTCCACGAGCACGAGCGTGCAATCTTTCATTATGAGGGTGAGTTGTACGTTGCTGCAAATGAAGTTCTCTTGGAGCCGCAGGGACGTTTTGAGATCAAGGATTTCCGCCCGCCCCCGCCACCGCCACCGCCACGGTCCAGGAAGAAGGCGCCATAATTTAGTTTAATCAGTTCTGTTGTAGTTTATGTTTAGTTTAATTTGTGTACATTTGCGTTGTAAATATACTGGATGAATAATGTCTGAGACGATACTGGAACTGTTGTGGGCTTTTGTGTGGATATATGAAAATTGCGTTGTGGGAATAAAGAAACAGAGGAGGTTCTGACAAAAAATTTTTAGTACACATTTGCATAGAACCATAGCCATTAACCATAGCCACATTTGCATACAACCATAGCCATTAACCATAGCCACATTTGCATACAACCATTGTCATTAACTATAAATTATACAAATTTCTAAAACCATACACATTCTATCTTTCTCCAGAAAAAATCATAATTCTTTTCTACGATTTCATCTATAACCCTTTTATGCATAACTTCACGAAATAAACATTCTCATTACATACATATATCCTTTCACGAAATAAACAACCTGCCTTTAAATTGTTTTTAGAAATTGGCATACAGGTGTCGGATGCAAAATCGATGGTCCGCTTGCCCTGCGACCGTGCTCATAGCTGGCACTAGACCTTATAAACATTCATAATATTAGTCAGATTCCTACAAAATGCATAACCTTTACACATAAGGCAAAAGCAATCAACCGTACATAAGGCAAAAGCAATCAACCACAAGCCACAATGGTTGATTTGTCATTTACCCTTTTTTCTAACAAATAAACTATTGACGTATGGGAAATAACAAAGCCAACTTCTCCGTTAACAAGTTGACGTGAGACAAGAAACCGTTTCAAGACACCGCTAATATGCGGTGTCTTCTCGCAAGACACCGTGTTTTACACGGTGTCTTCTCTCCAGACACAGCATAAAACGCGGTGTCTTCTCTCTAGACACCGCGTTTTACACGGTGTCTTCTCTCGCGGTGTGTACCGCTAATACGCGGTTTCTTGTGAAGACACTGCATATTAGCGAAGACACCTGCTTTGTTTAACTCAGGGGTAGACATAACCGCGACCTCCCGACGATTTGGCATATTCTAAAGCATTTCGTAATCCATTAGGTAACCCTAAAAAATCTGGAGAGCTTAAGAGAGCAATTAGCAAAGGTGAAGAATTTGTTGAAAAGCAAATGACGAGTGAAGAATCTGTTATTAACCGTCAACTTTAAGTGGGACCCACAATCACATGTGTGCTCAATGAGAATGAGGTACGAGGAATTGGAAATGAAGCTGCGATTGTTTTGCATTCCGTATCAGTAACTCTACATGAGGAGGACAATGAGGACCTCCGTTCATTATGTCAATCAACTAGTGATGAAGACATGGACATGGCCAAGAGTAGGCCTAAACGTCCAACACAAGTAGAAGACAGATTCCCTGGAATGGGGATTGGTAAAAAGTACAGTTCATTGAACAAGATTAGAGAAGAAATTGTTAATCATGCATTGAAGAACGGATATGGGATAAAATTCACCCATAGTGATGCGAATCGATTGAAGGCTGCTTGCCAGGAAGGCTGCCCGTGGCGATTACACGCCTAAAAAATAAAAGGTGAAATGACCTTTTAAATAAAATTTTACAATGACATTCACACATGCTCCAGAAAGATGGAAAGTCGTCATGCTACTGCCAAATGGGTTGCAACTCATTACTTAGACAGATTTAAAAGTCAAGCAAATTGGGACCTTGCTTCCATAATTGAGACAATGAGGAAGAACTTTATTGTCAACATCACACCCAGTCTTGCTAGAAGGGCAAGAAATGCAGCCAAAAAAATTAACGAATGTGATGGAAATGAGCAATATAAACTCATATGGTCGTATGTAGAGGAGATTCGGAGGTCTAATCCTGGAAGCTCCGTGCGTGTGGACCTCGATATGAGTGTATTTAAAAGAATGTACATGTGTTTGGCTGCATGCAAGACGGCTGTGCTAAACTGTGGTCGACCACTTATTTGTTTGGATGGTTGCCATTTGAAGGGAGCCACTTCAGGCCAGCTGCTCACTGCTATGACCATCGACGGGAACGATGGCATATATCAAATTGTTGTAGCAATGGTTGAAGCAGAAAATAGGAATTCATGGAGCTGGTTTTCAAAATTGTTGCTCGATGATTTAAACACTCCATCTAGTAATGGATGGACAATCATTTCCGACCGTCAAAAGGTGCGGTTGATTGCTTTTGCCTTATGTGTAAAGGTTATGCATTTTGTAGGAATCTAACTAATATTATGAATGTTTAGAGGGTCTAGTGCCAGCTATGAGCGCGGTGGGAGGGCAAGCGGACCATCAATTTTGCATCCGACACCTGTATGCCAATTTCCAAAAATAATTTAAGGGCAGGTTGTTAAAGGTTGCAATGTGGGCCGCATCTAGAGCCACTACTGTGAGACAATTTGAGAGAAAGATAGATAAGTTATTTATGCTTGACCCGGCGGCCCACAACTACTTACGTGGAATAGAGGTGACATCCTGGGCCAAACATGCCTTCTACTCCATCCCAAAGTGCGACATAAGCCTTAACAATCTGAGTGAATCATTCAACGTCTGCATCCTACCAGCCAGGGACAAACTGATTCTAAGTATAATCGAGATCATCCGGAAGGGCATCATGGGTAGGATTGTGAAAAAAAAAAAAGATGGCTTGCTCGACAGACCTTTTGTGTCCAAAGATCAGCACTCGACTCGCCAAACTACAACTTGTCAGGCGAAATTAGAGCCCCCAGTTTTCAGGAGTTGCCCAGTTTGAGGTCAGCAATGGTAACGAATAGTACTCTGTCGATTTGGACAGGCGTACTTGTACATGTTACCGGTGGGAGTTGACCGGCATCCCATGTGTCCATGCAGTCCCGTGCATTCACTTCATGAGAAGATCCCCTGAGGAGTTTATGCATGCATACTATCATCAGGAAACATACATGGCGATATACTCCCACTTTCTCCGGCCCATCAATGGACCGATCAAGTGGCCTCTGGTGATGAATCTTGATCATATTATCCCACTGCCATTTAAAAGGCTTCCAGGAAGGCCGCTCAAACAAAGAATACGGGATGTGGACGAGGCTCCAAGATGGACAGTGCTGACCAGAAGAAATTTGACTGTCACTTGTGGTCGGTGTGGGTGTGTTGGGCACAATTCTCGCACATGCGATAGTGGAGGTGAGTCAAGTGTCGGGCTTGCAGAGGCAGGGGTGGCAGAGGCAAGTCGGAGGGAACATTTATAGGGTTCAGAGTTCCTAAGACAACCCCCGAGACAATTCCTGACCTAATTCCTGAGACAGCTCCCGAATGAGTTCCTGACACGCAGGTGAGCCCATTATCACATTTTCATTTTCAATTGATGTTTGAAATATGCTAGTTTCACTTGCAATGTGTTGTGCAGGAATCTGATACGCAAGGTCCACACACACAATCGTACACAAACGTGGACCTTAACCTTCCGTGACGCAGAGGGAACACAATTGTTTTACAATTTTAGTTGATGGATAGTTGCATGTTATTTAATACTTGTCTACTTGTAAATGATATTACGGTGAATAATAATGCACTGATGTTGATTGTGTTGAGTTTAAGGTGATTTGTAAGTTTTATGTTATGTACTTTCTAGGTATGGGTGTGGTTGTGGTCGGCTATTGTAATGTTAGGTTAGTTAAGTGTAAGATGTGTTACTGTGCAAATGTTTCTATGTGTGCTGCTTGTAAACATTAAGCATTAAGTATGGAAAAGTATACAATTTCTACACAATTTTGGGTAGAACCTACCCTGTTTCTTTACTCCCCTAATGCAATTCTCATACATCCTGCACAAAAGCCCACAACAGTTCTAGTATCTTCTCAAGACATTGTTCATCAAGTCTAAACTACAACGAAAATCATTGAACTACAGATCAATTACAACGTAAATGTACAGATATTACATTACAACGGAAACTACACGGGAGAACAAAGCAAATGTAGACAAATTAAACTAAACTAAACATAAACTACAACAGAACTATTTAAACTAAATCACGGTGCCTTCTTCTTGGACCGTGGCCGTGGAGGACACGGGGGCTCGCAAAAATCCTTGATCTCAAAACATCTCTTCGGGTCCAAGAGAACTCCGTCTGCAGCAGCATACAACTCACCTCATAATGAAAGATTGCAGGGTCGTGCTCGTGGAATTGTTCTTTAATATTGTACTGTGCCAGCACCCTCATCCCCTCGCTCGTACACCAGAAAATGGTGTATGGAGTGTAATGCAAAGGGAATAATTGACCGTCAGTAACGCGAAAAACAATATTAAGAATTTACACAAGAGAAAGTAAATACTCCTTTTTTGTTTGATGGAGCTACAATGATAGAGATTGACTCCGACAACAATCGCTGGTACACATATTGAGCATGCAGGTCAACAATCACGGGATCTGTTAGTCGAGTCGCGGATCTGTTCGTCGCAGGGTTCGTCGAGTCACGGGTTTCTAGCTCTCTGGTTTCTGGTCATTTGAAGAAGACAAGACACTGCGTTTTTATGCGGTGTCTTGAGAGAAGACACCGCGACGGTTTCTTGTCTCCCGTCAACTTGTTAACGGAGAACCTAACCGCGATGTTTGCTTTATTGTTTTCCCATATGTCAGTGCTTAACTTGTTAGAAAAAATACCATAGTAGTTGACTTGTCAATCATTGACCATAAACCACGATGGTTGATTTGTCATTTTCCCTATTTTATAATTCTTAATTTTTGAATATTTAATTACACCAACCAATATTTAATACATCAAAAAATAAAAGTATAATGTTAAAATAGTATCCAAATATAACATTTTTTTTTATAGCAGTGATCTGGCTAAGATGTGGTAGTTTCTGCCCGTGAGAGTGTCTCAGATATCAAACCCTTAATTTCATTGCCACAATCAAAATAAATGAAAATAGGAAAATTAACAAAACAATCACTAATTATACGGTCAATGACAAGTCAATCACTAAATAATTTTTGCTAACAAATAAAACACTCAAATATGAAAAATGAATGACACAAACATCACCGTTAACTTGAAGGAAATGACTCAACCATATCGTTTCAGAGAACTCGCAGTGGAAAAGAGCTAATAACCATGAAAAAAATTGCAAGAACTAGTGATTTCAGAGATTTTCAATGGAAAAGAGCTAATTCCATTGGACAATATATTTGAAAAAATACTATATAAGTTAGATTTTAATTTTTTTTTTAGTTTTATAATTTAAAATTTTTGTAAAAGAATATATAATGTTTTAGATGTTAGATGATTTAGAATTGTTTTACTATCCATGGGAAAATCACAACTTGTTTATGTTTTTCCTCAAAGAAGACAATGAATTTGTTCCTAATCTGTAGAGGAAAGTCATTTTCCTATGAAGAAAGTAATCTTTTATGAGTCTATTGTAATGACTCACTTTCCATAGCGAAAAGATAACATTCTACTGCAGAAAGATAACGTTTCTTAATGGAAAACGTAACTATGATGTTTGCTCCATTCTTTTTTCATAGTTGAGTGTTTTATTTATTAGCGAAAATTATTTAGTAGTTGACTTGTCATTGATTCTATAAAACAATAGTTGTTTTGTTAATTTCTCATTAAAATAATAACAATTAATACTTCAAAAAGGAGAATTTTAGAATTTATTGCAGGTTAATTCTCCGTGTGAGAGTTATATATACTTGAATTAATAATTATAATCGAAAGAACAATACAAGACCCGAGATTTTAAGTTTTTTTTTTTTTTGGGATTATAGAAATATCAGTTTCAAATACTAATGAGATTGGACGTTGGGTGGACACATCCAAGTTATTGTAAACGTCAGCCTGAAATATCAGTTCCCAAAATTGTATTTGGTTTGGTTTGGTTTTGGTTCTTATTTTTATTTGCGGTTCTGTTTGCAGTTCTTGGGGTAGAGAACCGAGCGCTTCTTCTATGTACCGAGGGCTTATGGAACGAGGGCCCATGCCATTTTCTGCTTTGGGTTTCTAACACAATGGCGGTTCCTTATAAACACACTTCGTACTCGCTTCTTCTCCCAAATCACTCATTGCTCTCTAAATCGATCGTAAGAAGAAGAGAGCTGGGGAGATTTCACCATGTCTGAAAACTGTGTTTGTCTCATTCACGATGCAAAGAAGAGAGAGGTCGCGCCGAGAATGGCGGAAGAACCATTGATTAAGAAGGAACGGCTCGTCTTAAGAGAGCTTCCTATTTTGCAGAATGCTAGTTTGCCTGTAGGTTTATATTATGTCGAAAACTTAGAAAAGCATAAATGTATGGTTAGGAAGAAGGCGAACACAAAATGTTTGAGGAAAGCAACAAAAAGCAAAGCTAAAATAGCGAAGGAAGGCATTTTGAAATTGGGAAATGATCCGGATTCAGACGACCCTCAAATGTGCCGTTCTTATGCTACAAATATTTATGACTATCTTCATAAAATGGAGGTAAGATGGTCTCTCTCTTTATTTCCCTTCCAATTGATTGACCAAACTACCATCTAGTGCACTTGTCTCTCCGGATTTGGATTCTTGATTTTTCATTATGTAAAAAATTGAAAAACCCTCGTTGATTTTGCTCTTTTTTTCTTTATTTCTTTCTCAAGTTTGAGATAGATTTTCTTTCTTTTTTTTTTGTTGTGTGTGTCATGTATTTCATTTCTTAGTTTCTGATAGGATGTATTCTTCTTCTGATGGAACCGAAAAGAAGGCCACTCCACTATTATCTTGAGAAAATTCGGAAGGATGTCACCACTAATATGTGAGGGGTGTTGGTCGATTGGTTGGTAGAGGTTGTCGAAGAATACAAACTCTGTTCTGATACTCTTTATCTTTCGATCTCCTTTATTGATAGGTTCTTGTCATTGCACACTCTTAATCGACAAAGGCTTCAATTTCTTGGCGTTTCAACCGTGCTCATTGCTTCGTAAGCCTTTAAATTAAAAAGTCCTCTGTGATTTGTTCGTTGTAGAAAAACCCGATATTCCTCTTTCGTTTCTAAATTGTTGTGTAAATTATGGTAGTAAGTACGAAGAGATTAGCCCCCCACACGTAAAAGAGTTGGGCTATATCACATACAATACTTATACAAAGGACGAAGTAAATTTCCTACTTTTTACTTTTGTTTCTCCCTATCATTAGGATTTGTAGTTTTTTAGATGCAGTTCAGTTCATTGGAATGATAATGTCTTTTCTTGGTAAATCAAAGGTGGTGAAAATGGAGGCTGATCTACTCAAATCTTTGAATTTCGAAATTGGGAATCCCATAACTAAGACATTCTTGAGGTATGCAAGTTGAACATGTTCTTAAACTGAAAATAGGGTGGTTCATACTATCAATTGCAGCTAAGTTGTTCTAAATTTGGGTTCTATGATTTATGTTTCATTTGCGGGCGGTTTATTAGTATTTTCCAAGTGGGGAACCGGAACCAAACCGGTACCGAGCCTCAATTTCGGTTCCGATTCCAATTTCTTGCACTTGCGATTGCGGTTCCGGTTCTAGTTTCAGTTCCTTCCTCTTGGAACCGAGAACCGGACGGTTGGTTATAAGAGGTCTAGAACTAGAACTGAGAATCGATTTGCCCACCCCTAATTTTCAGGTTGGTCTCTGACTCTCCACATATTTTTTTTATTTAAAATTTGGTTAGTTTAGTCCCTCCCACCTAATGAATTCCATGAAATTCAGATGAAATTAAGAGACTCAAAACAAAACAAAACAAAAGGCTTAGGTGTGCTTAGGTGTACTAGGTCAAAATGATTAAGATCGAATAAATTGTGAAGATTAGTTCCGACACAATCTTAGGTGTCATTTTGGTGAATAATTCATATTTAAAATATAATTTTTAAGTAATACAAAGTTTTTAAGACAAATAAAACTAATTATTCTTTTTATAGGATTTGGATTTTTTCAAATATACTTAATTTCACAGGATCCATTGTAGTTTTGTAATATTCCGTAGATTCTTCACATTCTCTGTTTATTGTATAGAATATAATTATATACTAAATAATATTTAATTATAGTATTTAAAGTCATATTTTTCTACTATGTTTGTTACATGCGTATACTTTCGAGGAATTTTTTTATTCACCATGTGGCTACCTTTTTCCAATAAGAAATATTTTTTTTGAGAAAATGACAAATTAACCATCGTGGTTTGTAATCAATGACAAGTCAACCATTATCCTTTATTTTTTAATAAATTAACCACTGACGTATGTAAAAATGACAAAGCCAACATCGTGGTTTGTGATCAATGATCAATGACAAGTCAACATGTTGGCTTTGTCATTTTCCGATACGTCAGTGCTTAATTTGTTAAAAAATAAAGGATAGTAGTTGACTTGTCATTGATCACAAACCACGATGGTTAATTTATCATTTTCCCTATTTTTTAAAAAAAATTTATTTTATTTTTAAAAGGTATAATTATAGATAGTTTACATATCTGCAACCATATAATCACCAATATTTAAAAATGGTCGTCTTTGACTTTCTCCAGTCTCTTGTAAATTTTTGGGTAAATGAAAAATCAACCATTGTAGTTTATGGTCAATAATAAGTCAACCACTAGGGTATTTTTTTTAACAAATTAACCACTGACGTATGGAAAAATAACAAAGCAAACATCGCAGTTACGTTTTTCGTTCTCCGTTAACAAGTTAAAAACACGGTGTGTGGTCAAGACACCGCGTAAAACGCGGTGCCTCACCAGACACCGCATTTTTACGCGGTGTCTCGCCCCAGACACCGTGTTTTATGCGGTGTTCAGGCAAACACGCGTCCAGGCAAAAAGGCCTGAACACCGCAGCGTCTCTGGAGCTCTCTATTTGTCATGCATGGCATTCTCTATCAATTGTGTTTCATGGTTACTTCGAATTCGTTATGTATATGTTTTACGAATGCAATGTTTTTATTGGTTTTTTGACCTCTGCACCTTCAAACTAGCATAACTTTTGCTACGGATGTCGGAATTGGGCGCAGAAGGTATCAAATCGAAGCTCTCTCAGAGCTCTATAATTGTGATCCTCTAATCCCCATGACCGCCTTTCTCAATCCCAAAATCAATCGTTTAAGCCCTCAAATTTGCGATCAAACATTTGCTTAGTCTGGAAAAATGTTTGATCGCAAATTTGAGGGCTTAAACGATTGATTTTGGGGCTGAGAAAGGCCGTCATAGGGTTTACCCTATAGGGTTTACCCTATAGGGTTTACCCTATGGTGATTATGGAGCTCTGAGAGAGCTTCGATTTGATACCTTCTGCGCCCAATTCCAACATCCGTAGCAAAAGTTATGCTAGTTTGAAGGTGCAGAGGTCAAAAAACCAATAAAAACATTGCATTCGTAAAACATATACATAACGAATTCGAAGTAACCATGAAACACAATTGATCGAGAACACCATGCATGACAAATAGAGAGCTCCAGAGACACCGCAGTGTCCAGGCCTTTTTGCCTGGACACGTGTTTGCCTGGACACCCCGTAAAAACGCAGTGCCTCACGTAAAAACGTGGTGACACCCGTAAAAATGCGGTGCCTTGCGTAAAAACTCGGTGCCTCGCGTAAAAACGTGGTGTCTGGCGTGAGACAGCGCGTAAAAACACTGTGTCTGGCGAGGCACCGCGTTTTACACGGTGTCTTGACCACACACCGTGTTTTTAACTTGTTAATGGAGAACAAAAAATGTAACTGCGATGTTTGCTTTGTTATTTTCCCATACGTCAATGGTTAATTTGTTAAAAAAAATTACCCTAGTGGTTAACTTGTCATTGACCACAAACCACGATGGTTGATTTGTCATTTACCCTTAATTTTTTCACAAACAATGAATAGCCTTGGGTTGAATTACGTTGTGAGATTCGAATTTCTATTGAAATTCTAGTAAATAAATTTTCTTCCAACTTGAGATATAGAATTTTTGGGAGAACCCCTGAATATTGTTGAACCAGTTAAATTTAAGTTTAAAATTTTGTTGATTGAATTGAATATTGCAAATTGTAACCTGGAGGTTGAAAAAAGTCGGACATTTTCATAAGGTAAAATTTGAGTTCTCTATATCGTTGTTAATCTTTGGTTGTGTTGAAATTCGAAAAGACATTGACTTTAAAGGTGGATAATTATGGTAGGAATCGATGTAAATTAAACCTGAAAGAATTCTGAAGTGTTTATAATGCACCAGTGGAAGAGTATTAGAATATAACCTGAAAATATGATGTTGAAGTGTTGAAGTTTTGGTAGATTTTGGCTCAACCTTCAGATGCTGCTTTTTGAACTAGCGGTCGCTGGACGGTCAAAGATTTTGGTCGAGGATTGCATCCAAAAAGCAAACAATGGCGTTCTGGAAGAATTCAGTCGATTTTCTGGACGCAGGCGAGGTCGGGTGTTGCGTCTGCAAAATAGCATAATTTAACAGTCTTCCCTTTTTTCTGTGGTCGAGTTGCTGTTGTAAGAATAGATCCAGTTAGGCGGACGAAAAACAAGATAGAAGCAATTTTTGAAAGGCAGTCAAAGTCGTGATCGAAGCGGCGGTTGAGTTATTCGACCGAATCTCCACTTTCCCTAAATTGGCATAAATTCAATTTTGGAAAGCGAATTTTGAAAGCTCGTAACTTCTTCGTCTTAGATCCTTTTGAGGTGAAATTTGGACCATGTCTCCTTGAATGAATAAGGAGAAGAACCCTTCAAGAACTTTGAGAATATTCCTCAAGAATTAGGAAATATGTTGAAAACACTCCAAGTGGTTGGATTTGGAAAGTATGATAGCTTGCACTCCCTTTTGATGACTTTATGGATGGATGCTTGATGAATGGTTGGACACCACTTCACACAACCTTTCCCTAGAGAGTAGGGCTATGGATGCCACTAAGAAAACTCACTTAAGGCTAAGTGAGATTCATCTTTGTAGGATTGATATATGCCTATAGAGGGGGGTGAATATAGCGTACCTAACTTTTTCGTGCGATATTTAATCTCTAATAACCCTAAGTGATTTAATGCATATAATTAAATAAATAATCACACATATATGCAATAATATAAAGATTAAGGGTAAGAGAAGTGCATACAGTTTGTTTATGCGGTTCGACAAACCTACCTACGTCTGCGCTCCAAGATTCCACTTGGAGATCACTAAACAATTGGCTTATGGGTGCCAATAAAATCGTTTACAAATTGACTGTTACCGAGGCGTCACCCTTGACTATTACGGGGCGTCACCCTTTGAAATTACGAGGCGTCACCCTTAATTCAACTATTGTGGGGAGTCACCCTTTGATTGAACTTACGGGCGTTCAATCGATCCTATGACTGTTACGGGGCGTCACCCTTGTGTGATCAATTCTTAGGGAATCACCCTTTACAATTTAGCACAATTATAGAATTGAAAAAATAAAGCTCTAAACACTAATCCAAA
>CM039481.1:7571815-7658612 GCA_022433065.1 Begonia loranthoides | reverse complement strand
AATTGTTTGAATTCAAATCTCAAGCATAGTATTAATTAAAGAAATAAAAAACGTTCAATCTAGGTACATCACAAGAATTTTCACCCAAACAAATTCAATATCACCAATTTCAAATCAAGAATCAATAATCAAGTAGAATTCATATTAATTGAAAACAATGTCAACCTAGATGCATCACTATCAATTCAAACCAAGTCAAGAATAGAATAACAAAAATTGACTCAATCCATAATATAATCCATTCAATTCAATAAAAGAAAAATTAATTATAACACAATTTGTGTACCTACGCAAAAGCATTTTCATTTTATCAAGCTTCTCCCTTTTTGTATTGGATATTCAAGTATCCAAGTCCTTTTTGCTCATTGGGAGAATCTCCAACCTACAACACTATCAATTCGAACTCTTTGGTATCCAAACTATTTAGGGTCCATTGGTTAAGGGTTTGGTTCCTTTAGGAACCCACACAAATTTAGAATTCAAATTGGATTTAAATTTAGAATTTAAAATTGAAGGATAAACAAATTTAGAATTAACATTTGATTTTACATTTGCATTCAATTTTAATGGACAACAAAAAGATTTATGTCCAACATAATTGCAAGAATTACAAGTAGAAGAACTAACAAATAAATTATTGTAATTCTTTTTCTTTGCAAAGGATTCATAACCAATTCCGACTTTGTCAAGTGTAACTCTTTGCTTGCTTAAGAGCATATTTAAATTTTTGCTCCTATTTGTGAATTTAAGCACTATAGAGTTCAAATCATCATTCTTAGCTTTCAATTCATAAACATTAATCTCAAGAGATTTAATTATAGTATTAGCATCAAAAATAGATTTAGACTTAGCATTCAATGAGCTAATTTCATCTTCACGTGATTTGATAGAGATATACAATTCATCATTCTTAATTTTCAAATCACAAATTTCATGCTCATGACACTTAATAGTAGTAATCTAATCACAATTTTTAGGATTTAATGAACTAATTTCATTTTCATGTGATTTGATAGTAGAATTTAATTCATCATTTAACAATTTCATATTACTACTATCATGCTCAAGAGATTTAAAGGAAGCATTAGAATCATCAACCATGCTCTTTAATTCAACAATTTGATCCTCAAAAGATTTATCCAAATTAGCATGTTTTTTTATCAAATTGCTATGCTCCTTTTTCAATAACTTATATTTATCTTTAAGCTCATTCAAACTTTCTAGCAATTCATTTATCAAATCACCATCATTATCATTATTAGAATCGGAATCGCTAGAAGAGTCGTTTACCTCAATTTCATTGGCCATGAAATATACGTTGGCCATTTCCTCTTCCTTTTCGGAGGTTGAGCTTACTCCGCTTTTATCTGATCGATTTGTGCATATATATGTTAGCCCAAGAAATTTTCAAATATCATAAACACTAACACATGATTGAACTTTATCAAATTCATTTTTACTTAAGGCACTATATAAAATATCCATAGCTTTAGCATTTAAGTTCCAATTCCCTTTATCTAAATCATTGAATTCACAAGATGGTCTTGGAATAGTTATTCCCTTTTCAATGATTTTCCAAAGAATGTAATCAATAGATTGTACAAATACTTTCATTCTACATTTCCAATACAAATAATTACATCCATCAAAAATTGGAGGTGTAGAAATAGAGTGCCCTAATTTATATGTATTTGGATCCATAATATTGTAGACAATCTAGAAATTTAATCCAAATAATCAAGGCTATACAATATATTCCAATAAATTTGTCAAATAAATTTAACTCAAGAAATTCAACCAAAATAACAAATTTATTCACTATGCACGAAATCACACAAAAATTTAAATTTCTGCTCTGAAACCAATTGTAGGATCGATATATACTTATAGAGGGGGGTGAATATAGCGTACCTAACTTTTTCGTGCGATATTTAATCTCTAATAACCATAAGTGATTTAATGTACATAATTAAATAACCAATCACACATATATGCAATACTATAAAGAGTAAGGGTAAAAGAAGTGCACATGGTTTGCTTATGTGGTTTGGCAAACCCGCCTACGTCCGCGTTCCAAGATTTCACTTGGAGATCACTAAGCAATTGGCTTATGAGTGCCAATAAAATCGTTTACAAATTGACTGTTATCGGGGCGTCACCCTTGACTATTATGGGGCGTCACCTTTTGACTATTATGGAGCGTCACCCTTAATTTGACTATTGCAGGAAGTCACCCTTTGATTGAACTTACGGGCGTTCAATTGAGCCTATGACTGTTACGGGGCGTCACCCTTGTGTGATGAATTCTTAGGGAATCATCTTTTACAATTTAGCACAATTATAGAATTGGAAAAATAAAGCTCTAAACACTAATCCAAATTCTCCCAATATTAACTCACAAGTTTATGAGTGGAGTGAATTGGATTTACAATAGCTCCCAATGGTTTAGATTCGAGTCTTGAATTTAGCAGGGCTTTGTCTCGAATCTCTGATCGTTGTGGTGAGCTTGGAGTGCTTCTTATTTTTTAGACCGCACACTTTAGGTTCAGCCTAAGACTTTTCGGTCAACCGCATATAGCCATTGGAGAATATACCCGTTGAAATTCGACCGTTGGAAATCTGCTTGTTGGCAATATCTGGACTTTTCGTAGCCTCGACCACGCCTCGACCGCTAGACGACCACGAGAACAAAAATAAACTTACAGATTAGATCTGTCCTCGACCGGGTCTCTATCGTAGCTCATCCGAAAAGCTCCAAAAATATTATAGATTCACTTGTTTCTCGACCGAATATAACGAACCGATTTTTCGTAAATCCTTTAAAATACGTGAAAATTTGAAATTTCTTTTTGAAACCAGCCAGAGTGCACTTGAAATCGGACCGCTACCAACCATTCATAAAACTCGATATAAAAACCTCATTAATGGATCTATGCGAAAGCATTATGTAATAAAACATTGATTTAAACGTTGTGGAAGCATAAATAAACCGTTTAAGGAAGAAGTATTGTGTTTAATAAATGACTTCAGTCAATTAAATACAATTTAGAAGACTTAATTTAATTACACTATTTCTCTTTTACCCTTTTTATGTCTGGCCAGCTAGGAACTACCTCGCGCGTGCAAATCTTGTAATACCCCAAAAATGAATTTTCCTTTTTGGTGATGTAATAATTATGAATAATCTTAATATAGGAATATTGCGTCGGATTATACAACGGTGAACGTAAGTTGTGTATGGAAAGTAAAGGGTTAATGTTGGAAAATTAACCTAAGTATGAAAAACGTAGGAAAAATGTGTACTGCGGAGTTTTGGACGCATGTGAACGCCGTGCGAATGAAAATTTGTGTCCACGACACTGTTGAGCCATGCCCCTACACTTTGGGACGACATGGGGACCGGAATCTTCGTCCCAAACTGAGTTTCGGACGACTATGCGGACGATACGGATGAGAGGGTTCGCGTCCGCATTGAATTTGTACAATGCTGGGACGAAGAAGACCATCGTCCGATTTGACTCTGGACACTTTCGGACGCTGCGGACGCAGCTTGTGGACACCAAACAGCGTCCAAAAAATCAGTTGCAGACTGTACGGATGAGAGCTGAGGATGCATTTTCTCATCCCAAATCGACTTTCGGACGGTGCGGACGAGGACTGCGGAAGACTCAACTCATCCGCAATGTCGGAAAATTCCAAGAAACCCATTTTAAAATCATCTCTCTCTTCCGATTTCTTGTAGAAATCAACAAAACTCTATCTCCTTCAGCCTTCCTTGCAGAAATATCCTCCCTCCCTACAAACTGGAAGCTTTACACCTGGCTCTCTCTCAATGGACCACTCTCCATTGGTGGGTGTGACTATCTCCTGGAGCTACAGGTCCCTAGGTTTGCAGTGTTCAGATTGGGTCTTCTCTCTCCTTCCTTCGTCTATAAAGGTAAGCCTTCTTCCCTGTGTTTCCTCTCTGAAGAACGTGAGTGAGTTTTCTTTTAGTGAGAGTGTGGTTATGCTGTGAGGAATCTGGGGGAGTGAGTGGTAAATTGAAGTGTTACTCTGTTGGAATGCTTTGTTGATCATCCGTGGTTTCAGTAAAGGTAAATATTTGTTCTTGGGGAATATTACATTGGTTATGGATCCTTATATTGGGTTGAATTGGTTATGAAATTGGAATATTGATGTTGTTCTTATCTAGGAACTGTCAGGAGATTAAAGAGTGAAAACACCTCTTAGCTGATCGGTTGATTTTGAGCTGATTATTGAGGTAAGGATTAGAATTGGTTTGGCCAAGGGATGGCCCTACATTACGGGTCCTTCTTTGCTTGTTGTTGATTTATTGTTCAGTGTTGGAGTGTGAAGTATAGATCACAGTTTAACATTGAACATTTAGAAAAGATTTGATGAAAAGCATGAAGTTGATATTTGATTTTGAGTTTAAAATATGATCAATAGAAGTTAGTGAATATGATCTGGACTGAGCTTGGTAGAGTGCTTAAAAGATTGTGCTATTAAATTGGAGATCATTGTCGGTACTCTTTATCTCTGGATAAGGAATATACATTGTTAAGGATAGATTGAATATCAATGATAGACACTATAGATTGTGAATTTCTGCTCATGTATTATATTATGACTTTTATGCTTGGATGAAACTGTGAAATGAACTAACTACTATCATTGGGTAGATCAAGTATAGTAAACTACTCTTGCATCCATTATTGATATCTTTGAGTTCCATATACCCTTACATGTCATCTTGCTTCAAGTTAAATTTGAAACATGCCAATATGGATAATTGAATAGAGTTAAAGTAGATTCCATGTCTGGTTAGATTAGAATGTGAATTATCCTGCTCGCATCGTTAATGGTCAACTCTAAGATAATAATGTCTTGCCTCTCTCACGCTAAAACTAGTTACTCAAACATGGTGACACTACTCATGATATTTTTCCTTGAGATTTACTTGTGACATAAAACTGTAGGATTACTTCTTTTCTGTTATTCTTGTATTTGATTTTTGGCATTCATGCATTCATCCTAGGACTTATGAAATTGTTCACATGCTGTATGTCATCCTAAAATTTATGTAAATAGGCATGTGGGGGTTCAGGAGAATTAGGAATGATTGTCGTGGTAACACCCCTATTGGAGTGCCTACCTCCACTTAGGGGGAACGAAGGCATAGGTTAAGCCACGAGAATCGTAAGATTCTCGATTCCCTTTTACTGAAATCCTCAATGTCTTCAACAAAACGACTGGGTATGGCTCGTGGTGACACCCCTATCGGCGTGTTTCCCCGTAGGAAACATAGGTTAAGCTACGAGAGCAATTGACTTATCCATCGTCCCAAATAACAAATGAGATACAGATCTCCTCTGTAATGAATCGTATGAACATGTATCATATGTATTACATTTATATTCTGATTCTTGCTGGGCGTTAGGCTCATTGTTTTCCCCGTAATGTAGGTGATGATTTTAAAGAAGAATTTGTTCCGGTTGAGGAAGAGGCGTTCCAGGATGATCCCTCATGTTATCAACCGATTTGACCTGCTAGGTGCGAATCACGTATTTTGGGAAGTGATGGTATTTTGAGTGAGGGGTATTTTAGTAATTTCTACTAGTAGTGTTTTGAATATTTTAAGTATTGTAATAGGGACTTGGAACTTTTGTTGAACACACCATGGAACTATGTTTGAAATTTTATTATTATTTCGCAAATGCTTACTCTGATTTCATTCCTTTTAAAAACATATTTCAAATATTAGATAAATAAAGCATATTTGTAAAACAATAAAAACGTTTTAAATTAACGGGGCGTTACAAATCCATCATCCCTGCTTATTATTGTTTGTTCTTCTTTGTTTCTCTTTTCGCTACTCCTAAGTCCATGCATTGACTCTACGTACAAATACATACATCTATACCACAAGCAACTGTAACCTCGAAGATTTAGTAAGGAAAAAAAATGTTTAATGTATTGTGAATGCCACTCTTTAGTCCATTTTGGAATGGGGGCCACCCAAACCAATCCTTTCATTAAGTCATTCGTTTATTCATTACTTTACTCTTACCTTAATCCATTTATTCCTTACTCGTATCTCGAGCTGGAATTGGGAGGTTTTTCTCGTGCAATGGCATAGTGATCGGATCTAACCTTTTACTTGCAAGCTAGAACTCTCGTACCCTATGAGGGAGGGGCTTCACCTAGTTGCAGACTACATCTGCTACCCATCCACTCCCAATTCCTCTTTTTCCTTCTTTTTCTTAACATTTTACCTCACTTATACATGCTTGCGTATCACCACTAAGGTGACACTTCCTATGGTTTCTATTAACATGATGCATGACCATACATTCTTAACCTAACATGATGCATGATGCTTCATAACATAATATTAATATTGGAAGTGCGCATGGAAATAAAAGAAATTGAAAGCGCATATAAAAGAATAGCAGTAATTGAAGGCGCACATCGGAGAACAAATATAATTAAAAGCGCATAATAGGAAACAAGTAAAATATTGAATTTGAATAGCGAATTAGTACAAATATGGTAAACATGCAAGTAATTTATTTAAACTATCATGCTTAAGAAATAACTACATTTATCATGCTAATTAGATATTCTAATTAACTATCATGCTCAAGTCGAATTACAATTATTAATCTAGTTGATTGATTATTACATGCTCATGAGTTGATTTCATGCTCTTATTGTAATTTGTTAAACTTGTTTTTAATAGTTTGATGGATTAACATGCATAGTTCGTTAATTAAACATACTTAAGTTAACTGAACATGCTCAAAGAAAGATTTCGCTAATTAGTTATCTTAGTTATAGTTAATGAACATGCTCTTAATTATCCTAGTTACATACTCTAATTAAGTATCCTAATTAATTAGAATATACTCAAAGGATTATTCATAATTAGTTACTTAACATGCTCAATAAAGTACAATTAAATCATCTACCGTTATTATCTTATTTAGTTATCGTTTACATGTTTAGATTTATTTGTTATTCACCCAAATTATGACAAATTGATTAGTTAGTTAAACATGCTTAAGTTAACTAATTACCCTAATTAAGTTAACATGCTGGTTAATTAGGTTAATTAACATGCTTAGCTAATTAATATGCTTAAGTAAACCTGCTGGATTAGGAAAGAAATGGCAAACCAATGGCAGACAACACCAATAGCATAAATGAAGGAATTATAATACTTAAGATTTACACTAAGCAGCGTTTAAAATAGACAATAAGCATTCCTCCTTTCACACTTTAACCTTTCATCTCCTTTAAACATTAGCAACCATTATCATTTACTCTTAACAAGGCAAACAGAATAGATTAATAAAGGAAACGAACAGTAGTACAATCAACCAAGAGAGCACTACAGAGCACTCACAACCTACACTATCATCAACACAGGAAATATGTACAACAAGGAAATCAACGAGCAATAATCACAAGAAATCATCCAAGGGAAGAAACAGCTAGAAATCAACTATAAGCAACTAACAGTAAACATTCCAGTGAATCAATACCACACTCATGCACACACTTGCAGTGTAGGGCCTCCGCTTGGCCAAAACACCCCTAATCCCTTACCAATTTTGATGAAGTAAAAATCAGGGACAGCAGCATTCCACAGCTCCCCTTTCAGTTCTCGGTTCACGGTTCATGGTTCCCCACCGAGCTCACAGCAGCTCTTCTCTCACTTCACTCACATTCACACTTAGCTCACCACTCTTACATTCACATACACTCACTCACAGAGAAACTCACACGCAGGGGAGGGAGAGCTTCTCGCAGAAAGGGGAAGCTGAAACGTAAAAATGGAGAATGAAGGGGAGAGAAAGAGGATATTACCTGGAGAGGGGGAGGCAAAATCATGGATGGAGCAGGGAGGAGGCCAGCCATGGCACAGGGAGGGCGATTTTTGTCGCCCAGGGTGGGGAAGGGTCATTCCCTGTCTGGAAATCGGGCTACTCTATCGATTTTCATCATTTTATCTCTATTTTAATCATAGATTCTAGGCTATTTCGGACGAGTGCGGACGTATAGGTCTCGTTTACGTCCGCACTTGTCTGCAAGGCTAAAATCTCACAGGCAAACTCGCGCTCTCAAACAAGGAATGGCGTCCTCGTCCCAGTCCATATCGTCCACAGGTAACTTGCGAACGCGATATGGCATATGCACGCATCGTCCGCAGCGTCTGAAACTATCCCAAAATCAGACAGAGGCAAATCGGACGAGGCTAATCCACGTTCATACTTGTCCGGACTTGTCCGCAAGTCCACGACATAGTGCAGTCAGGATGAGAAATCTCGTCCTAAATCGTCCCAACCCATTCTTCGTGTGTGCAATGTATTTGCGGACGATACAACTCGTCCGCAATGTCGTACGCAGGTCATCCGCAACTTCATAACACAGTGAAGTCAGGACGAGACATCGCGTCCCAAGTCCTCCCAAGTCCTTGGGACGATGCTTCAAACATTTGCGGATGACATGACTCGTCCGCAGAGTTGTCCACAGGCTTCAAAAAATGCCCTGGACATCGTTTCTCACATTTTTCCCATTTAACCCTTATTCCATAATATTTTTCGTATAATTATATGTTACAATTAACACGTAAAAATACGTAATGTAATATCCTCATACTCCCAACACTTGATTACATCATGTATTCAGGGAAAACATTATCAGAAATACTCCTAGACTCAACACTCCGAAACGTCCTTGGTAATAATACCCCGATAATTGTCCAACTTAAAAAGTTGGGGTGTTACACTGAGTCTGACCGCCACTCGACTGAATCACCATTTCAGCTCCAGAATTACTTTTCGGTCACACCACTGAGACCGGCCTTCAACCGCTACTCGACCGAAAGACCAAAACCCAGTTTTGGTCGAGCTTCCTCGTCTGCACTCAGCCACTCCACACTCCAAATCAAACCCTAAATTATTCTAAGTTCCAATTTGATATTCAACACTACATGGACTTAGGTAAACATGTTAGAACATTAATAAAACCCATTTTAAGGGTATTTTCAATAAACATAGATATAAATATTATTATAAAAACATTAAGAATAGTATCCAAATAATGTAAAATACAACTTATTGAATTTAGACAACATTTTAGTCATCATCAAAATAAAAACAAAAAGGCTAACAATCTTGTGATATCACTCACACAAGAAGATCTTTGGATGTAACTTACCAAAGTGTTTGAAAGAGGAATCTCTCCAATTTCAAAATTAGCAAAAGATATTTTGTATTGAAACTTCAATTCTCTAAAACATAAGTATTAGGTGGTTTTATATAGCCAATTACAAAGTATAAAATAGGAAACAACAAAATAGGAAACACACTAAATATTCGATCCTAATTGGCCAATTAGTAAACCATACTTTTAGTAACTTTCTAAAGCTATTATTTGGCAACTCCTTGCTGGCTTAAGGGCCACGAAATGATGACTAGGATGACAGCTTCTTTCCTTCAAAATTTTCACTTGGATGGTTGCTAAATTGGTTGAACTTTTTCTATTTCTTGGTTGATTTTAGTAGGTTTCCTTATCTCTTTTTCCATTGGTCTTTCTTGCCCTTCAAGTGAATCTTCTTAGGCTCCTTTCCATGGCTTTAGGAGCGTGGGCCCTCTTTGACTTCCTTGAGTTAGTTGCTCCTTTATTTGGGCCTTTGATGAGTTATCTTTCAAATTGATAAAAATGCATGAGTTGATAAGGCCTTGATCCCTTGTCTTTGTGAATGGACCTAGTGGTCCATCAGTTTAGAGATGGAGTTTTTAGGATGTCAAGTTGGTCCTATGTCACAGCCCGCGTCCGTGGAAGCGAAACACATGCAATTGTGGAAAGAAAGGTTTCGATGCGAGGGGCACGCATCCGTGGAAGCAAAGACTTCTGCGGAAACGCATGCATCTATGGAAGCGAAGGTTTCCAAGAGGCAGGCGAGAGACACATATCTACGGGAGTGAAGGTTTCCAAAGAAAACGTATGCATCCATGAAGCACATAGAAGACACGTGTCTAAGGAAGCAAAGGCTTTTGTGGGAGCACACAGAAGGCACAGGTTTTTAGAAGAGAGGGTTTCTGCGAAAACGTACTCATTCTCAAAATCAAAGGCTTTCGCAAAAGTGGACAATGAGAACAACGCTTGAAGAGCGGACGTCCGACGGTCAACCAAACTTATAACAATGTGAAGGATTTTCGAAGGAATGACGTTCAAATTAGAATCGGTCATTCAGATCCAATTCTCGGTCGACCAAATTATAGTAGAATGGACGACGACCTATAGGTGAACGTTCGGTCTAGATTCTGAGAGTTGAAAATTTCAGAGATTTTTCGGTAAGCTCTCGCAATTATCCCAGTTATGAGTTCCAACAAACTTTTAAGAGTGTAAAAAATGAATTGATATTGATTGTATATTCTTTGATAGGTTTAAAGGATTGAAATTGTTCAGACTCCTTGGATTCTTGTTTATTTGGGTGTTGACTTCGGTAGGCAGGTTTGAGATTAGAGTTTATTTTTATGTGTAGTACCACTTTGATTTTAAAATGTTATCTTGAGACATATTCCCATTCACAATGGAGAGTCTAATTTTTTGGCTGTCGAGTTTTATACTATTATGTACTTTTCATTGGACATATTTTATTTGAGCATGCACATTAATTCATTGATCATCTTGGTCAAGTGTACCAAGTTTGATCAACCCGTGAATGAATTTTGTTTTTGTATGTATATTTGATCATTGGAGGATGTGCTTGTTTGTGTTAACTAGAGTAATGGGAGAGCTAACTATATTGTGTCCCTGGGCACATAACCCTAAACCTGATCAGAGTCTTCTTTTCGTGGTTTTATCAATCGTTGAGTATTGTCGTTACAATTTATGTCTATGGCATAGTGTGCCTAAAGTCCATAAATAGCTCCATTTTCATTGGGTTTTTCATCATGTATAGTAGTGCCTATTTTCTGTATTTACCACACTATCGTAGAGTGTTTTATCATTTGTCCTACTACCTATTTTATAAACCAATTTTGTCTAAGATATTTTATATGGCCTGCTCCCCATTTGATTTTAATTTTAACATGGTACGTAAAATTTTACCCTTATTGAATTTAGTCGACTCACCCCAACGATATTTTCTTCTGGTTTTAGTTTGAAGGATCTCCAACAGCTGACACTAGAGTGAGGTAGGCGAATTGTACTTTCTCACCTCTTGAGAATTTTATTTAGGAGGTTGAATTATAAACTAAATTTGTAATATCATTTTTCATTATTTACTTTTATGATACACTTGTACATCTGAACTGATATCTATCATTTTATTTTAATATCGCTGGTGAAATTTTGGTTTAGCCTAGTTGATTAGACATTGGCTAATTAAGTTTTGTTAAGTCTTCAGTTGCCTATTTATTTTAAAGGTTAAAGGGTCAGGCAAATCAGATTATTTTTAGGTCAGGTCGTTCCCTGTTCTATCTTGAGTCTCTTTTAGAGCATGACACACCTTGTCACGACTTGGAGGTGGGCCTAAAAGAAACGTTGGGTCAGACAACCCGATTCTCAAAGAGAACCCAATCGCTCAGCCCAAAGCTAAGGAGTCAGCGAAAGTCTTAACACAAAAACCCAAAACCAATTGGTCAGGGTCTACAGAGTGATCAATAAGAATCAGGAAAACGTAATAACAACAAAGAAAAGCACTGTGCAAGAACAAAACCAAACAACAAACCCTTACATACCAGATACGAAGGAATAGAACCCACAGACCTCCACCTATCCAAGGGGAAGTCGAAGCACCCAAAAAGAGAGGCAGAACAACCACCCAACAAATGAACTATACATCTACCTAGGGAAAAATATAGTCTAAGGGGTGAATAACAAACTCAGTAATGAACTTATACTACATGCAATGCTATGAAAACAAGTTTTATCTTTTCTTACCAAAACCATGAACAAAACAATACAATAACTGTACTTGTACTCGTACATGTACTCGTTATCAAAATTGTGCATGAATTTGTAAAATCATTTTTCAAAACATGTTTTACCATCAAAACAAGCTTCACGAGCCACCGATGAGGCAATCATCAAAATATTGTTGGATACCAAGCAAACTATAAGAAAATATGACTCTATCATTTTTCATCAGTCAAAACGAGAGTCCGTGAAAAAGAGGGTCGCACAATGAGCCTTTTGAAACAAACCACAAAAAGGCGACCTAGAATAGTCACACCTCATGAGCCCAAAGGAAGATATTGTGAGTGCGATCAGAAGATCCAGTTGTGACAACACAACCCAATACATTCACCCTAATCATGTTTAAGGAATCGAACCCTAGGACGTGTCAACACCGCCCTAATCCCATTTTTCATACAACGGACAAAAAAACATCTTCACGCAGTAGAAGATGTATCGAAGATATCCTCGTGATACTTTGGCACCGAAACCGTTCAAAGTGTCAAGAGGATTCTAGTTCCCGTCAAAGAGTCATATCACACTATGAAAACCATGCACATAAAGCAAACATGTAAAACTCACGTCTATACATAGTATAAAAAATAATGTGCTGTCGAATAGTCCCCGTCGTGTTTTTCATATGTGGCAATCCCATAAAAATATATTTTTGAAAACTATAATGCAATACAATGCAAATAAGTATAAAATCTCTACCTCAATGACGACAGAGAAGCCCAACCATTATCTAGCTGCACGCGCCATCGGGTGTAAGACATCTTCGAAACCTAAAACCAAGTCGGTGTCAAAACTCCAAAGAAAAACTAGGAATCAAACAAGAGTCCTAGACCAGAATACAGAACCAGACCGGAAACCACCCTTGACGAACAAAGCCGAGTGAAGTTCACTAACCCAAACCTCACGAGACAAAAAATGTGGTTGGCCAAAACATAACAACGGTCGACCTGACACTTCAACATACAACTAGAAGGACTCACTGGTTGACAAGACACGATGACAACCGATGGAATATGACACACCCAACCTAACAACTCAACAGTCAACAAGACATAGCTGAAGTCAATTCAACCCAACTAGAGTCAATCAAAACCACTTGGTGTCGACAAGACACAACAATGGTCAACTAGGATCACAAAAGGTCAATGAGGCAAAGTGGAGGCCAACCAGGACCTCACAGCGTCAACCAGACTCAACGACGATCAACTGAATATGAATTCATCAGAAATTGACTAGAAATCCAAAAACTCGATCGAGCCTAAAACCAAACCAACATTTAGGAATTTTCTTCAACAATGACAAGGAAATAGTGGAAGGGTCCTCTACCAGGTCTAGGAATCCAACCAACATGTAAACAACTCAAAAACACGACAAATTACATTGTGTGGTTGACTTGAGACCTCCTGTGGTCGACTAGGGACCACCAGCGGTCAACCTGGGACCTCCACGATTGACTAGGGACCTCCAATGTCCAAACTGCCCATTTCACTGTCGACCAAGAACAGTACAACGGTCGACTTTCAAGACTGCAGTTGACTGCAACTGCATTCGCGATCGACCCAACAAGTGTGGTTGACCGCATGAAGAGTAGCTGTCAACCTCTACGGATAACCACACAACCTTTTGGTCAACCAGCGTGTTACCCACACCTGCAGGATCACCCCACGGTCGATTGGGCTCGCATAGTGGTCGACTAAGACAGCGTTTAGGCACTGTTTTTCGACGGAAAACATGTCATTTCATCCATTTTTGGCCTCCAAACGATCAATATTCATTCATAAACTCTAAATCTACCAACATAAACCATAAATTTTCCCCGGATTCGAGTTTTCCAAACTCAAATCTAAAGCCAACAAAAACACCAAACTTTAAACAACAAAACGAGATTAGAAATCGACTTACCATGAAACGTCTTCACGAAAGACGGAGAACAAGAAGACGAGAACACAAATTGGAAGAAGAAATGGCGAGGATCATTGGCTGAATCTCCCCCTTCTCCTCTCCTTTCACTCTGCTCGCGGCCATTCTTAAGGAAGAAATAACTTTTTTTTTTTTTAAATAATTTTAGTTAATAAATATAATATAAATTAATATATTATAAATATTAAATAAAATTCTTAAAGCCTAATTCAACAAAACCAATATAACTCGAAACTCGACTTAAGGAAACGAAAACTTACTGAACGGGATCCTACAGCTTTGACCCGCAAGGGAACATGGAACACATGGTTGACTATTTACTCGACCCCTGGCCGAAGACCCGTAACACATGGCAAGAACTTGATTAACACAAAAAAATTTGACTCGATCAAAGTAAAAAATTTACTCATAAAAATGTTAAGTCTAAAAATTTACGAGTTTTACACACCTAACTCACTCTTTCCTATATATTTTGTAAAGAACAAATGTCTCTCTATGTGGGAGTTTGAGTAATTCATCATAGCAACTATACATTCTTTTAATTTTTACCTTTTAACAACATTACTAGCTACAAATATATGAGAGGAGTGTTTGCCAGAGTCGATATAAGTCACCTAAAGCTGAATATCATTCTTTCCTAACAAAGGCAGTTTCACAGAAATTCATCTTTTTAACCTTGGACCCGCCATTGATATAGTGCAGTGGTAAAGTATCATATAAGTTGATGGAATATATTAAGGTTTGAAAGGCAATTTTGATGGGTCACTTCACTTTGTTAAGATTCGTAGATTGATTTTTCAAATAGGACTCTACATTTGAGGATCACTATTAACATCTCCCTCTTTCTCTCTGCCTCTAGAGAGACAAAGCTAGAGAGAGAGAGTGGGATGATGTTTTGTTTTTTGTTTTATGAAACGTGCATGCAATATAAAAAAGGTAAAAATGGAAGAGGAAGGGGAGGCAACTTCATGGTCATTTCTTAAAGAATATAATGAGGCTGCCCTACAAATGAAGGGGAGAGAGAAAGAGAGGACAAGAATAAACTTTAGCTCTCCCATTCCCACTGTCCTGTCACCCTCTCCTACTCGCTCTCTTTTTATTATTTTATGTAGTTGATAACTCTAGAAAATAGAGTGATTATAATATTTATTGAATATCAGAGTTGGTTGATTTAAAAGAAAAAATTAGATATTTTTTTGCTATGAAAATGTCACAGGAGCTGAAATTGTGTTGCCAAATGATTAATATTTCTATCTCCATATAAATTGAATTTCTTTAATCATTTAACCAAATAATTAAAATAAAAATTTATAATGATTAAATTTTGTCATTTAATGCATTATACGGTTGAATTTCGCGTATTTATGGGATTACATACATGGAAATTTTGATTGAAAAATACAAATGATTTGAATCAAATTAAACAAATCCCATTAAATCTTTAGATTGAATTTTAACATCAGCTCAATGCATTATAGAATTTTATGTACCTTGTCATCTTGTTTTTTATTTGACATAAGCATGTAAAATCACGTATGGATGGTTAATTATACGAAAATTAGTATTTTTTAATTCCATCAACAATACATAATTCCTCAATTTGAACAATATTCGTAAAAAAAATTCTTAAAATATCCACACGTATTTTCATATTGACTGCTTTAGTGAACTTTAAATCTAGTTGTCACATCTTGCACCCGCTTTAAAACACAACATTACATATATTCTTTTGAAAATATATTATTAATATTTTTAAAACTATTTTATAAAAATGCAAAAAAAGAATAACTACCTTATTATCAAGTTATTAGAACTATTTATTTTCTTATTTTAAATATATCTTTTTTTGGGGATAGTTGTTCGAGCGTGGGCCAATAGATAGATAGCTGTGGCCCATCAAAAAAAGTTGCTTTGACAAAATCAATTTTACTAAGAGTTTACACGTATTGCAAAATGAAATATTGTTTGACAGGAACTAGTTTAATTACCCTGAGCGATTCAACTAGCTCATAGTGTTGATCGAGTGAAACACGAGAAGGCTCGTCCGAATGAAATTAGTAGAGAGGATTAGATAATTAACAATTATTCAATGAGTTTATTATATGTTTAATTATTATTGTATGTCATTATTTATAGAAAAGTCAAAGCAAATAAACGTGCACTTTAAACATTAATTAGAGTTAGAAATTTTATGTGTAAATACAAAACCCAAATTTGTCTTGACCTACTTTGACAATAGGGTTATGGTATGGATCTTAAGTCAAATAGTTGGCCTGTCTTTTATTTTCTGAGTTTTCTGTCAACTTAGACAAAATACAGGGTGAGAACTCTCTCGAAAAAAAAAACTGTTTTTACTTATAAGATCGTAACCACTGTTTTCCGTAACAGCAGTTTTCCAAACACTATATTATAAGGTTATTTTATAAATTCAGGTATGTTTCATATTCAACTTGAAATGCCCAAAAAATTTTATGTTTGATTATATAAAATATATTTAAGATTTGAAAAATGATTATTGATTTGGATTAAGTTAAAATTTTATTCAAAAAGAAAATGTAATCTTAAAGGTTTATGTATGAAATTGAGGTTTGTGGGCGTCCGAAAATAAGTGTGGACATTTGGGCTTTGGACATTTCTTAGGTGTGGACATTCGAGATGTACGTCCGAAACTTGGATTTGCTCTCAGGTATGTTGCGGTTGATCAGAGTTTAAGTGATCGGTCAATGGTCACCGATCCAAAGAAAAGTCATAGTTTAAAAAGCCTCAAGTAGTTTTGCGGTTGACAAGACTTCAAATAGCGGTCGTTCGCAACAAATGTAGATGTGTAGGCATTCGCAGAAATGTGGGTGTCCACAGCGAATAAATATTTATAAAATGTCATGTGATGTTTATAAAATATGATGTTCTATTGGTGATATTTTGTTGATCAATGATGTGTGAGGATATTAGATTACGTTATTTGAGGATATGTTACGATTGTGCATTCATTTTCATGCATCGGGTTTTTCAAGAAAATTTTTTAGATGCATATGCTTTTATTAAGAAAGAGTGAAATGAACAAATCAATAAAATACATAATAGGTCGTTTTGGGAGGGATTGAGTCAGACTGTCCCAAGAGATTGAAAAAATGGTGTTTTCTCACACCGGAGCTCAAGTTATGTTGTCCTGTGACTTGGACCAAATAGTGTTTACTCTCTCTTAATGGTGCCCCAACGACCAGATTGTCAAGTGATGAGAAAAGAAAATGAAGAAATGGAAAATCCGAACTTTCATGTTTTCTTAAAAAACATATGACATGTTGCATTACATTTATGTTTATGTTTATGTTAAGTTATACATTATTTACTGAGTATTAGGCTCATAGATGAATTCTATGATGTAGGCAAAAAAATTGACGATAAGATTCATTATGGATGACAATGCAGTTGATGAAGTATAATCATAAGGAGCGCTTGGAGTTATTATGGTGCTTTTAACACATGGGCAGTGGCTCAATTATATATTGTTTGTATAACATTTTATGACAAAACTTAGTAACGAATCTTTTTATATATGAGAGGTTTTGATAAAGCAATATTTTGTGAAAATTGACTCAAATAGATGTACAATAGATCATTCATGTTAGTAAAAAAAAATCTTTCACTACCCAAAAAGTTTTCTATGTATGTAAAGAGGTTAAAAATTAAGATGAATATGTTTTCAAAAGCACGATAAAAAGTATTTGAAATTATATTTTGTACAAAAATAAATTATAATTTTAGGGCGTGACATAGTTTATCTCGATGAATGTAACATAATAATCACGATTTTGAAAATAAAAAAGAAAGATGATGAATCCTAGTCTAATAAAGCTACATAAAGGAGTTTTTGAACAAGAGTGGGATCAATGAAACCAAATAGTTAAACATAAGCCAACTAGTTCAATATTTGTTCGGAACTTATGTAATTTAATCGACAAGTTTATCCCAAGCGACCCAATTTTTGGCTCCCAAACTCAAATTAGTATAGCCAAATTGTTAAATTTTAATGATTCAAATTTTTTTTTGGATCGAGTCTATATATTCAGTATTAAAAATCTTTAGTTTATATTTATTTGCTAAGTTATAAAATTTATGATAGGTTGATTTTTCTTTAGTGAAGTTTTTGTTTTTGCTCATAGTTTTTTCTTGTTTGGATTTTTCATATTAAATTTCAGAGTTCAAATTTTGTATTTTCTCCATTTATTGTTGGATTTTACGCAAATAAATAGAATGATTATATAGATTGAAAGTTGACAGCCTCAAGACGTGGGAAATACAGGAAGCAAATCAGCCACAAACCACAACAACTAACAGCAAATCATACTTGATTTGAAGAGCTGGAGCCCATTCCCAACGTCACTAGTGATAGACCCAAATTCACATGCTCAAGAATATCTAGCGCAGTTAATCAGGCTTCGGCCACTCATGAAGTTCAAGTTAGACGCATTTAAAGCTTCCGTCTGGGCGTTGATTCCTGCCTCACCTAACCCACAACTTTGCCGTGATTCCCAACACAGGATTGCCCATTAACGGCGCTTCTATCCAGCTCTTACTAGCTCGTAAACTTCCAAAATGGCGGATGATTTTGGCAGAAATACAAGACAAGCGAGCTGACAGAAAGTGAAACTCAGTTGCCACGTGATGATCAGATATTGAGCTGACACAGATGGTATTAATGTTGCAGAAAACTTCAGTAGAAGATTATTAATTTTTATGCTTAAGCTCGATAAAAATGGAGTCCTTCGTTAGCGGACAGACAAACCAGTCTCATCGTCTCTCAAACAGTCGATGAGCAATAGTAAGTTCACGAGATTTGCAACAAATTATAATTCGAATCTCACCAACCCAGATGAAAATTTGGAAAAAAATAAAACTTTTCGATAAAGTTACAATTTTTGTAAAGCTAGCAATTATGGAAGGGAGGTTTTGAACCTTCTGCTTGAACCTTATCGGAGATATTACGTATTACTGTTTCTGAAGCTAATGATAAAGCGCGAAATAAGAAATCAATTTTTAAAGAACAGGAAATGTCCGATAGACTGTAAAGTTGATGAAGACATAGATAACGATGGGGCACGCCCATAGCCAACTACGTTCCTGCAGTTAGTCCGTCAGAGCTTAGCCACTTTTGGACGAAGCTTGCAAATAACTCATCCACAACACCAAATCCTTCTGTCATCTACTGATAATGCAGGGTTTTTGGCTTCTTGCTTTGCTCCTCTTCCACTGCACGATGCCGGCGGAATCCCCTTTCGGTGTCAACGTCGGTGGTGGAGTTGGAGTCGGCGTCGGCATCGGCGGGGGTGGTGGAGTTTGGATTGGAGGAGGGATTAACAGACCAACGCCGTCTGGGTCGACGGCGAGGCTGAGCAGAGCGTTCGCTGCACTTCAGGCTTGGAAATCCGCCATCTCCGACGACCCATCTGGAGTTTTAATCACCTGGGTCGGCCCGAATGTCTGCTCCTACAAAGGAGTATTCTGCGCCGGCTCCGACAACTCACCGCCGGAGACTGGTGGAGCTTTCGTCGCCGGGATCGACCTCAACCGTGCTAATCTGAAAGGCATGCTAGTGAAAGAGCTCTCTTATTTAACAGAAATGACTCTATTCCATCTCAACAGCAACAGATTTACAGGCACAGTTCCTTTCGCTTTCAAAGATCTTTACTATCTTCAAGAACTAGATCTCAGTAACAACCTTTTCTCAGGTCCTTTTCCGGCAATCACACTATACTTACCAAATCTTATATACTTAGACCTCAGATTCAATGCCTTCTCCGGTCCCATTCCTGAAGATCTCTTCAACAAAAAACTTGATGCAATTTTCATCAACAATAACCAGTTCGACGGCCAGATTCCTCAAAATTTAGGAAATTCCCCTGCTTCTGTGATAAACTTGGCGAACAACAAATTTAGCGGGAGCATTCCAGCCAGTTTTGGACTTCTGGGTTCAAATCTGAAAGAGATTTTATTTCTGAACAATCAATTAACAGGTTGTATTCCTGAAGGAATTGGGCTTTTTTCAGAAATGCAAGTATTTGATGCAAGTTTTAATTCACTAATGGGTCATATACCAGACACGCTCTCTTGTCTGAATCAGATTGAAGTCCTCAATTTGGCTCACAATAGGCTATCGGGATTACTCCCAGACCCTATTTGTTCTCTAAGAAAGCTTGTAAATTTCTCCATTTCTTTCAACTTCTTTTCTGGGTTTAGCCAGGAATGTACGAAGCTGTTCTTCAGAAATGTGGGTTTTGATATCTCTGTAAATTGCATTCCGGGAAGAGGATTGCAGAGGCCTCAGCCGGATTGTTCGGCGGTTCCCGGAGGAGGAATGAGTTGTCTGAGAGTTCCTTCTGTTGTAAAGCCTCTTATTTGTGCAACGCTCGGCGAAAGGGCAGACAAGGATCTAGCTTCGTCTCCTCCGTGACTAAACTGAGAAAGCTTCTTGTTTTATTCGTTAATGGCGATGGTGATTCCGAGCTTCTAATCGCGTTTCAGATCTGGGTGAAACAGAGATGAGTAGGGTACAAGAATTCTTCGGAAGGAATTCATCTTTCTAATGGATTTTGTCTGTAAATTTTTTTGGTTAATGTATAATCTCGTGCATCAAATGTACTAAGAACTAAGAACGGCGGAAGAACTCCATCGCTCTCACGGACAGCTGTGCGCCACTTGTAATCTTGTCAACAGTGATTTTTCGAACGAAGTTGGATGTATTAATCTATGACTTCTCTACCCTTTAAAAACTATTAAATTAATTTCAATCCAATAATTTCACCCTTTTTTATTATTTTTTTGTAAATTTTAGGGAAGAGAAATTAACAAATTAACGATGAACTTTGTGATCAAAACAAGTTAATTAAAAGTATTTTTGTTAATAACTTAATCACTGAATTATAAAAAATAGATGTTGTAAATATTATTGTTACGTTTGTCGTTAAATGTATTAATTTCGTCTCACGGCGGAACACTACACAATCTGACGCGAAATGTCAATGCTAAATATTATCGTTTTAGTATTGACGTTCCGTGGCAAAACGTGTAGTGTTTTGTCGCGGAATGACGACGTTTCGTCGTGGAACGTCATCCGCAGCAGAACCTCATGCGTCATTCTGCGTTTTGGTGCCCTTGTATATAAGAATGGATTGTGGGCTCTAGTGAGTTCATTGATTCCTCAGTAAACCACGAAATTCTAGGCAAATATTCGTACTCTCATAGTGAATTTTCTCAATGTTTTGTCTATTCCAATATATTCTAGGACAAAGAAATTGACTCTCAAAAGTAAGGTTGCTCTGTCGCAGTCTCAACCGCGACCCCCGGCAAAAATGAACTCGGCCCATGAATGCAGACAACTTGCAACTGAATTCATTGTCGGTTAGTTGCACCGCAATGTACCAGGCGCCGTTGAAAGTGGAGCACCTACGGTTGAAGGTAGAGCAACCGCAGTTGAAGTTGGAACACCCGCAGTTGCCCCTGTTACACAACCCGAGATTGAAACACAACCTCAACCTCACCCTCAACCTCAACCTCAGTCTCGACAATGACTAGCACCAGGTCCATTGGTTCGTTTCCAACCTATTACAGAGAGGTTCCACTCTCCACTCTTTAAGACAGTCGAAGCGAACGAACGATATGAAGCCTTGAGTTATTGGCTAAATTGGAAATTAAAGAATTGGTAGAAGGGGTTGGCTTAGCTAGGTTGTGTAGATTGGGTGGGTGGAAGTTTCTGTGAACGGATTGTCAAACTCTTTTATGTCAATTTGGAACTGTCCACACAACCATTAGAGATCCAGACTTACATGTTTGGACGAGAGTTGAGAATGACTCCCAAAGATATTAACTTGTTGCTTGGATGTTTGATGGAGGAACCAAGCAAACACTATTACCACATGTCTCGGGAGCCACCTTTCTTCAGATAAGGAGAAGGTTTGGCAGTGCTTCAAAAATTGCACCGTGATCCCGAGATTGCAGCGTTCAAGAAGCCAAAGTCCAATAACTTGAACGCTAAAGCCTAAGTGATCCACACCATCATGACGCACACCATTTTGCAACGGGATAGACATCGAGACCATGTTAGCTGCATAGATCTCTATATGTTGGAAAAGGTGTTCAATCGAAAGTGTAACACCCCGATAACATTTTTCTCATATACGCGATGTAATTAAATGATCGGATAATTATACGTGTTAAGTTATGATGTGTATTTATGGAGAAAATATTGTGGGATGAAAATTAATTAGGAAAATTTGAAGGAAAAACTGGATTATAAAGATTCAGACGCATGCGGATGACTCGAGGACGAGAAATGTTGTCCCCAAATGCATGGGACGCCGTCCCTGCACTTTGGGACGATGCAGGACGGAAGCCTCGCGTCCTAATTCATCCCTTGTCTATAACTAGACACTTTCGGACAGATGCAGATGAATGCAGACGCGATCATTTTGAATCTATCCAATTTTTGGACAGTTTCGGACGAATGCGGATGACTTCCTTCGTCCACATAATGGATTCGGACGAATGCAGACGAAGGCTAGGATGCAATCCTTCGTCCGAAAGTGCATTATGTCTTGAAGAATAGTGATTTTCAGATGCATGCGGACGAGGCTAGGACGACTCCCCGTGTTCGAAACACCCCAGACCTGCGAATAAATTAAGGTTCAAATATTAGATTCTTGTCGTTTTGCAATTAAAATCGCACTCAGGAGACATTAGGACGACCCTCCCACGCCAGACCATGCCTCCCCACGTTGACAAAGCCATGCCCTCCACTCTGTCGACCATGCCTTCCCTCTCCATTCAGAGTATGGGTGTTCCTTCCAGGTATGGGACTCTGCGTTATCACCCTTTCTCCCTTGCCATCCTCGGCATTTTCCTTCCCCTGCGAGTGAGAGCTTTCCCCGCAAGAGTGAAACCTTCCTATGAGAAATCGTGAGTGTCTGTGAGAGTTGTGAGAGTCTTCCAGTGTATTCGTGCGTTTCTTCAACGTGGATCGTAATGAAGGGGTGATCGTGAGTAAGAAGTGATCTAGGAGTGCTATCCGTGAGAAGTTGCTTCAATTAGGGTAAGGATTGGATAGAGTCTTGGCCGTCAAAGCTCTACCCACAAGTAGTGTGCGTGTGTTTTGTTAATTGTTTTGTGGATAGTTCCTGCAATTTTCTTTACTGCAACTTCTGTGATTCAATGCTTACTGCTTGCTTAAGGATATTCTGATGTTAAGCCCTGTGGTATAAAATGATGAACTGAGATTAATGCTTTCTAAGATGAATGAACTTAGAATGATAAACATGAATGAACTATGATTTCCTTTACTTATATTGATTCTGTTCTGCGAATATATTGCTTTGATAAATGTACTATCCTATCATTGCTATCACTTGAATCTCTTAGAAGCTGTTGTTTTCTAATTCTGAGCATGTTTAAATAACTATAATAATAATTGTAATTTCTCCTTTGAGCATATTTAATTAACTAATTAGCTAGAATAATAACTGTAACAATGATCCTTAATCTGAGCATGTTTAACTAATTCGAGTATGTTTAATTAACTAGAATTTCCAAGCATGTTTAATTAACTGGACTATTAATTGTAATTAGCTAGACTATTAATTGTAATTAACTAGAATTCTGAGCATGCTTAGTTAACTAGATTACAAATTGTAATTACTCCCTTGAGCATGTTTAATTAACTAGAAAAACAATTGGAACTCTGTGGTTAGCTCTAGCTAAGAACAACATCATTAACTAAGTGGTTATCTAGTTTTGAGGAACATTCATGGATTAAGACTTACTTTTCACAGCAGAAGACACGTTTTCGTTATAGAAAGAATTGTTGCTGCTGTAGATACTTTCCTTCCGCTTTAGGACTTACTTTCTGCAGCGCAAGTGTAACAACCCTAAAATTCATTTCCCTAAATTGTAAACCCTAAAATTTTTCATAAATTAATTTACAAGTTAGGTTTAATTAGGTCGTTATAAACCCTAAATTATAAAATTTCATGAATCTTTAAAATAGTAAAATCATTATTTAAGGCAGAAGTATTTAAGAAAACAACTATATTTATCAGCAAAATAGTCTAAGTGCATTTATTAGGGTTTGTCCAACTAATTCTACTTTATTAAATAAATTTTATAAATCAAACATTACTAAATATGAAACATTTATTTAAAACTTCATTATTTAAAATCTAACTTCAAATAAAATTTAGGGAAAATGACAAATCAACCATCGTGGTTTGCGGTCAATGACAAGTCAACCACTGTGGTATGTTTTCTAACAAGTTAACCACCAACGTATGTGAAAATGACAAATGCACCATTGCTGTCCGTAAAAAAAAGCTGATGGCCCCACCATGTATGCCTGGACGCCGCGGCGTCTAGGCAATTTTGGCCTGCACGCCACGGCTTGCCTACACGCCGCGGCGTCCAGGCCAAAATGATTTTGAAATAAAAAAAAAAAAAAAAAAAAAAATTTATACTTAAACCAATTTCGCCCAAATTTCAAGCCCTAATCTGCAACTCTCGACAGACTTGCGACGAGGAGTGCGACGAGGAGAGGAGCTGCGTGCGACTAGGAGAGGATCTGCGTGCGACGAAGAGAGGAGAGGAGCTACGTCCGACGACGATTTGAGGTAGATTTGTGTGTATATGTTGATGATTTGAGGTAGATTTGTGTGTATATGTTGATTTGAGGTAGATTTGCTGCGTTTCTTCGAAGTTTCTTCGAAGTCTCTTCGGCGCAGGTCACATTTCCGCGGCGTGCAGGCAATTTTTGGCCTGGACGCCAAAAAAAAAAAAAAATGGAAAACTAACTGAGACATGTTGTGTGGGTTATTATATTCCAGGTTGGTGAATTACTCTCAACTATCAGAATGCAATCCCGGATTAAGAAATTGACCTCCAAGCGTGGGAAGGCAACGATGGAGGCAGTTGAACCTGTTCAAACTGCGGCGTTCGAAGCCGATGTAGTGGCGGCGGTGGAAGAAACCGCTGAGCCTGAAGAAGGAGAAGCCGGCTGCTCCAGCGACCCGATCCAACCCGTTCAAGTGGGTTCAAGGTCGAAACTATATTGGAACCGGAATTACAAAGCACGGTTCGTAGAAGATATCCAACGCCGTACCATTATTGTGTCCAAGATAGTAGATTTGGACTCATTCGCAGAGATGGGAATTGATCGTATGCTTGAGGCTGCTGGGTTAGCCGGGTTGTGCCGGATGAGGGGCAGTTATTGCGAGCGAGTTATACGATTGTTCTATGCAAATCTGAGCATCTCCACCCAACCCTTAGAGGTGCACACATATATTTTTGGACATGAGGTCAGGTTCACGGCCAATGATGTGAACATTATGCTTGGATGTGTGTTGGAGGAGCCAAGCGATGAATATTATCAGATGTCTCGGGCGCCACCATTCGTCAAACAAGGACGTGGGTTAGAGGTGATTAGATTGTTGCATCAGGATCCCGAGGTTGCCGAGTACAGCAAGCCAAAGGGCAAGGAGTTGAATGCCTTAGCCCGATTGATCCATCTGATAATGACGTACACAATTTTGCCTCGGAATGGGCATCGAGACCTTGTTACCAGCATGGATCTCTACATGCTAGAGAAGGTGTTCACGGGACAAAAGGTGGACATCGGATATATCATCCTGAGCCACATGCAAGAGGTGCTCAACAACTCGGCGAAGTCACTGCCGTACAACTGGCTCATCCAGAGTATCGTTGAGCAGTTAGGGGTCCCCATCCCGGAGACGGAACCTAGAATTGAAGAGTCCGTCAATGACATTTACAACAATTCATTAGTGGACCGAATGGGGATCACCCAAACTGGAGGGGAATGGATGCGCAAGTCAAAGAAGGAAGCAAGACATCCACCCCGGTCAGAGCCAAGGCATTCAGTCCCGTTTCCTGAACAACCTCCTCCTCCTCAGGCATCTCATTTTAGTTCGATGCCTGATGAGACGTTCGCTTGGATGAGCAGGATGGAGGAGCTCCACCATATGTCCATGACCCACATGCAAAAAATGCAAGAGCAACTACAAATGCAACAGGTCCAAATACAAGAAGCGGCCAAGCTCGCAGAAAATAGGTGGGCCATAGCACAACAATGGCATATGCAATCTGCCGAGTGGCATCGTGACATGGTGGCAGCCCTGAACCCAGGTGACAGGCGATCACCCCATTTTGCATCCGCGTCATCCTCCTCAGACGCACCTGATACGACATTCCGATTGTAAGTTAATTCCGTTGAACGCTAGTTCCACTTTTTTACTTTATTTTGTTTCATGTAATGACATGTTTTTAATTGGCAGCAACCCTGTTGGAAGCAGCCAACATATTCCTCCAGCGGTGCCTCTGGAGCCGCCGCCCCTGAGAACTGTGCGCGTGGTATGTCTTTCATTTCGGTATATATGTGTGTTCATTAATGTTTACGCTCACCCTTTTTTGACATTTTGGTTGCAGGCTCATGATTTGATGAGTAAGTTCAAGGATTATTGTCAGGGTAATCTTCGAAGGAACATTGAGACATGCGCAATTCTTGGGGGAAAGCTGACCGACAATGAGTACGTCGTCAGCGAGATCATCTTCCCGGAGCAGAAGGGCACGGCAGATACTGTGAGAGGCCTTCGTTGTGTGCTAGTTTATAAGCTTTTATCTAAGTACTCATCCAAACTTATATGCAGTGCTATGCGGTCGACGGCGCAGACGAACATGTGTTCAGACATCAATATGAACACGGTCTACTCACCGTAGGGTGGATTCACGTAAATATTCAGCTCGCGTCTCCAGTTTACATTGATATCATATAATGCGTTGTTTACATTGTAGACACACCCGAGACATGATTGTTTTATGTCGTCCGTTGACCTGCACCAGCAATACGCGTACCAGAAATTACTGCCGGAATCCATATCCATTATCGTAGCTCCCACCGACAAATAGCGGTAAGAAGTTTCCCTTGTGTACATTCTTAATATTGCTTTCCACGTAATTGTTCCCTTTGCATTACAGGCGGTTCGGCGTCTTCCGGTGTACCCCTGCGGGGATGGAGGTGATAGGAAAATGCAAAATTAAGGAACAATTCCACCTGCACGAACCTCCAACCTTTGAGTATGAGGGGCCGTTGTTCGCCGGAGCAGATAGAGTATTTCTTGACCCGCACTTGTCGTTCCTGATCACGGATTTGCGCCCGAAACCGACCAGGAAGAAGAAGGCGTAGTGTAGGTCAATGATATGTTGTTAAAAAGATGTTATGTATAATTTACATTTAGTGGATGATTTGGATGATACTGGAACTGTTTGGGATTATTTTTTGTGCAGAATGTACGAGAGTAGCTTTGGGGGAGTAAAGAAACAAGGCATATTATGTCAAAATTTTTAAAAAATTATGAAGTCAGGTCAATTGATTAGTTGTAACGCCCCTAGAATTGAAAAAAAAAACATTAACTTAGTAACACAAAACTTTGAATTTGCAAAACTTCTTTTTATATCAGAAAAACACAACTTTACATCAGTGCCATTTCACTGTCATCTACATTTGTCGAAAGAAAAAACAATTGTATCACGGCAGGTTAAGGTCCACATTTGTGTACGTTTGTGTGGGAGGACCTTCCGTATCAGACTCCTGCAGATCACATTGAAAAGGAAATGAGCATATTTCAAATAACAATTGAAAGCATAACGTGATAACGCACGGACCTACGTCTCATGAACTCTATCAGGAACTCTGAACCCCATAAAGGTGTCCTCCGACCTTCCTCTGCCGCCTCTGCCTCTCCCTGTGTTGCCACTGCCAGCCCCTGCACTGGATTGGCCTCCCCCTTCGCACGTGCGGGCATTGTGCCCCACACTACCACACCGCCCACACGTGACGCTCAAATGTCTTCTGCTTAGCACTGTCCGGCTGGGGGCCTCGTCCACATCCCCGTATTCGACGGACGCGCGGCCTTCCTGGAAGCCTTTTAAAAGGCGGTGGGATAATTGGATCAAGATTCGTCACAGGAAGCCACTCGATTGGTCCATTAAGGGGGCGGAGAAAGTGGGAGTACATCACCATGTATGTTTCCCGGTGATAGCACCAATGCACAAAATCCTCAGGAGATCTCCTCATGGAGTGAATGCACGGGATTGCATGCACACACGGGATGCCGGTCAACTCCCACCGGTAACATGTACAGGTACACCTTTCCAAATCAACAGCGTACATGTCGGTACCGTTGCTGACCTCAAACTGGGCAGCTCCTGCAAACTGAGGGCTCCAATTTCTACTGGCATGTTGTACTTTGGCGAGGCGGTTGCTGATCATTGGACACAACCGTTCGGTCGACTGAGCCATCTTTTCATATTTTTTTACGATCCTACCCATGATGCCCTTTCGAATGATCTCGACATACTTAGAATAGGTTTGTCCCGGGCGGGTAGGATGAGGCATTGAAGGACTCGCTGAGGTTGTTGAGGCTTATGTCGCACTTTGGGATCGAAGAGAAGGCATGTTTGGCCCAGCATGTCGGATCTATTCCACGTAAATAGTCATGGGCCGCTAGGTCAAGGACACGTAACTTGGCCATCTCTTTCTCAAATTGTCTCACTGTTGTGGCTCTTGATGCAGCCCACATTGCATCTTTCAACAACTTGCCTTTAAATTGTTTTTGAAAATTGGCATACAGGTGTCGGATGCAAAACCGCTGGTCTGCTTGCCATGCCACCTCTCTCACAGCTGGCACTAGTCCCTACAAAGATTCATAATATGAGACAGACATTGGTAATATATGACAAACATAAATACATAATACAAAAGCAGTGAATAACACCTTACCTTTTGTCGATCAGAAATAATCGTCCACCCATTGCCAGAAGGGGTGTTTAGATCGTCCAGCAACAATTCTAGAAACCACCTCCATGAAGCCCTATTTTCTGCTTCAACGACTGCTACAGCAATCGGGTACATACCATCGTTCCCGTCGATGGTGACAGCAGTAAGCAGTTGCCCCAGAGTCGCTCCCTTCAAGTGGCAGCCATCTAAACAAATAACAGGTCTACCACCATTCAGCACTGCCCTTTTGCATGCATCCAAGCACATGTACATCCTTTTAAATACACTCATATCGAGGTCAACACGCAGTGAACTTCCGGGATTCGACCTCCGAATCTCCTCAGCATAGGACCATATGAGCTTGTATTGCTCATTGGCATCCCCTTCGTTAATTTTCTTAGCCGCATTTCTTGCCCTTCTAGCAAGGCTGGAAGTAATGTTGACGTTGAAGTCCTTCCTGACAGTCTCAATTATGGAAGACATGGCCCAGTCGGCCTGACTTTTAAATCTGTCCAAGTAATGCGTTGCCACCCATTTGGCTGTGGCATGGCGCCTTTCCATTTGTCTGGAGCATGTGTGAACGTCGTTGTACATCTTTATTTGAAACGTCATTTCATTTTTTATTTGTGAGGCGTGCAGCCGCCACATGCACCCTTCTTGACAAGCAGCTCTCAATCGATGCGCATCACTGTGGGCGAATTTTATCCCGTACCCATTATCCATTGCATAATCAACAATTTCTTCTCTAATTTTATTCAAGGAACTATATTTTTTGCCTAGCCTCATACCAACAAATGTGCACTCTGCTTCTGGTTGGCGTCTCAATCTACTCTCTGCCATGTCCATCTCTTCATCACTAGTGGATTGGCATGCTGATCGGAATTCCTCATCGTCCTCTTCGTTTAAATTTGCTGAGACAAAATGCAAAATAATAGCAACTTCGTTTCCAAAGCCACGTACCTCCTCATTGGCCAATAATGTCTCTGAAGGGCCCACTTCAGCTTCACGGTTAATACCACCTTCTGTAACACTCCAAGATGCCATTTTTTCCAACAAATTCTTCAACTTTTCCAAAATCCCTTTCTCTACTCGCTTCAGCGCAGCTCAGACTTCTCTAGGGTTAGCTAGTAAGGGAAAACGATAGAATACATGCGAATATCGCAGACCACTCGGATTATGTATTCTGCTGAATTAATTCACCTGACTTAACAGAGGGACGCAAATGGCCTGGAGGCAAATTGCCTGGACGCCGCGGCGTCCAGGCAAGCCGCGGCGTCCAGGCAAGCCGCGGCGTGCAGGCCAAAATTGCCTGGACGCCGCGGCGTGCAGGCCAAAATTGCCTGGACGCCGCGGCGTCCAGGCATACATGGTGGGGCCATCAGCTTTTTTTTACGGACAGCGATGGTGCATTTGTCATTTTCATATACGTTGGTGGTTAACTTGTTAGAAAACATACCACAGTGGTTGACTTGTCATTGACCGCAAACCACGATGGTTGATTTGTCATTTTCCCTAAAATTTATTTAAATCACCTTAGTAATTGAAATACTAAGTAGAGTTTATTTTAAAATAATGAAACTGAAATATAAATAAAATTTAATCCTCTAACCCAATAATGATATTCTCAATGTCTTCCTTAGTATGCTCTTCTACTTCGGGAAAATCCTCGATTAGCGTCAGTTCATCTTCAGATAAAAGCTCACATGCATCACAAAACTAAATATGAGAAAACTTAGTAAATAAAAACACGTGCATATATGATTTAATTTCATGTATTACCAAATTTTCATGCTTTAAGTTACATACTAGTTAGAACTCATTTTCCAACCTTATAAAGCGTTCAGGCTTTTATTAGCCATCTTAATATTACCATGCATTCCGACTTTCAGAAAACTAGCGTTTCTTACCCTTATAAGGTTTCATCAGCCATCTCATATAATGTTTTCTATCAATTCCATCAGATTCACGCATTTATATTCACATACATAATGTCCTATAAATTTTATCTTTTAAATATCATAGGTCAATATCTAACAATGCATACCCAAGTAAAATATCAGAATTAAATAACAAAATGAGTATAAAGAAAATAATACATGTCTTGTAATATATAACCTATGGCCAAAACGTTGAAAACTTGTGTTTTACTTAACTGGATTCCGAGAGAGTAAGGGTTTCGAGAATTTCTAGGCTTTAGAATAACTTTTCTTGTCTGAATAATTTTTTTGATTAAATTTCTACTTAAATTCTAAAGAAAACCTTGATTATTTTGGGCAGAAATTCCTTACTCGTAAAAATCTTAGATGGATCGGAGTTGAAACCGAATTGGGTCGATTTGATATGGTTGGACCAATTCGGTTCGATTCGGCTGGACCAATTCAGTTTGATTTGGCTAGACCGGTTTGGTTAGACTTGTTCGGTTTGATTCGGCTGGACCAGTTCGGTTTGGTTTGGCTAGACTGGTTCGGTTCGATTTGGTTCGACTGGTTTGGTTTGATTGACTTGATTTGGACCGATTCGGTTGGCTTTTTCCAAAAACCCGATTATGCTTCTTCTTTCTCCTTCATTCTTCTTTGACCTTGCAGTTACCCGATGAGAGAGAGAGAGAGAGAGAGAGAGAGAGAGAGAGAGAGAGAGAGAGAGAGAGAGAGAGAGAGCTTAGTCTCTCTAGTTCGTCGCCGGTAGGATGAGAGCTCGTCGTCTAAGGGATACGAGTTCGCTTTGGAAGTGAGGGCTCGATTGGAAGAACCTTGCCACTGTGAGGTAAAGTTTTGGCCGATGAACATTTCTTCGCCGGAAAGGTTGGTCACTGAGTTTGGGCAGAAAGAACAGTTTTGAAGATTATTGCTTGAGAGATTGAGGTGAGTTGCTTCTTCATGGACAACTCAATTTATAGGGAAAAGTCCCAACTTCATTCCTTATTTGAAAATTTGTGAATCAACTTCTAATTGAGCCTAGGTTCGTTGATAATTTAGGAAAATTTCTTGATTTGGGGTGACATTATTTCATTGGGTGGGAGAAAGAAAAATCCCTTGATTTAGTTTACCAATTGCCCCAAATATGATTTGCTCAATTAGGATTTGATGAATTTTAATTTGGAAAGATTTGATTGTAAAATTTGGGAATTTTAAATTTGGATGTTACAATAATTGTGGCAGTCAGCTCTGTGAAGTCCAGGAATGACCCAGGTGTGGGTCTGACCCATATTAGTGAGGGTGCACAATCCCGCATTGCTTGAGAGAGTAGAAAATGCATGGTTTATAAGTAGAGTTTCTCTCCCTACCTAGTACAACGCATTTTAGGCTAACGCCAAGAACAAAACTGTGCGGGCTTCGCCCAAAAGCAGACAATGTTGTACTAAGAGTACTGAGAGACGTTACAAATGATATCAAACTTCAGAGCAAAATCACAACTGGAAGTGTGGTCAATGAAGATGTCGGGTCCCCAAGGGGGGAGATTGTGACAGCCCGTACTGTGAAATCTAGGAATGACCCAAGTGTGAGTCTGATCCATATCAGTGGGGGTGCACAATCCTGCATCGGTTGGGATAGTAGAAAATATATAGTTTATAAGTATGATTCTCCCTCCTTATTAGTACAACGCGTTTTGGGTTAATTTTAAGAACAAAATCATGCGGATTTCGACCCAAAGCGAACAATATTGTATTGAGAGCACTGGAGGGACGTTACAGCAAGGCAAGTTTCTACTATGGAATGAATATTTTTTGCTACAGAAACGTGTTTTTCATTGCAAAAAACAAGTCCTTCGATTATGACTACTTCATATACGGATCCGTTGTGAAAACAAATTGAAATTTTTAATGCAAATTGTAAAAAAGATGTTTATTCCGTTTATTTTTTATAGTTCAAGATTTTATTTATTAGTTAAAATTGTTTAATGATTATTTTGTTTCTCAATCCATTTCCATTGTTTTTTAAAATAATTATTTCTAATGTATTTTGTTTTTTGTTTCCCAAATGTAACACCATGGTGGGTCGTGTTTCCAAATTGAAGGAAAGATTTAGGTTTTGGAGGAGCAGCAAATTATTATTTGGCAAAATTTTGAAATTATTTAGAAAGTAAAATTCAGTTCTTGAATTGGAGGCCAGAAAAAGAAAGATCAAGGGATGACTATAATGATTCGCATTGAGCGGTAAAATTCTGAAGAAAGAACAGACAAAGCGAAGAAGGCCAAAAAGAGAGAGAAGGGTGATAGTTGGTCAGATGATAACACCTTTATTAATCAATTCAGAGACAAGACAAATACTTTTCTGTAATCACCGGATGCTTAACCGAACCAACGATTGTGATGACATTCATTCACTCAATTCCTTCTCTCACTGAGTTCGATGCTTTGCTTTCATCCCAGCAATGGCTCCCCGGTGGCTCTCTCCCGTGTCAATGGACCCCACTTCTACACACTTTGGAGTTTGAAACTTTAGATTATTTAATTACAATTTATGTAAATGTGATATATGTTCATTAATATTATATTGACTTAATATTAATGTGCTTAATGTGATGGTTATTAAGCATTAAAGACATTAAGTTAATTGGGTTTTAATTCTCTCACCTTAACTTTATTAAAAGTGTATAATATATAGTTAAAGAGACGTGATTGAAAAGACACGAATGAAAGAGCATGTATGGAGAGTTACCTTTGTATGAGTGTCTTCTTCAATCACCTAGGGGGAGAGAAATGACAGCATTCATTCGGGACAATTCTTCTTCCTTCTTTCTTGAAAATCCTCTCAATAAGAAAGGCATTTTATACTTCGTTTCTGCATCATCGAAGAGACGACTTAAAGAGAAATGTTTTTAAGGCGATAAACGGATCTCAACATCTTCTACAAAAGCGATTTATATTATGGATCAAGGTTGATAGATTTTGTTTAATAAATGAATGGTTAAATCAATTACGTTTATGAAAATTAAAGATTGTTTGCATGAATGAGTTTAATTGCTTACATGGAAAGGCGGGAACCCAGTTGTCACTGACGAGCCTACTTCTCTCTCTCTCTCTGCGCAATGGGTCCTTAGAGAGAAAGAGAGCCTACTTGTTCTCCCGTTGTAGAATGCTCTCTGTTTCACATTAGACGTTGGTTTTGTATTCTTCAAGAATGTCATTGGGTGCGAGTGGTTGTTTTCAGTATTTCTATTAATTTCTTTTTTTTTCTCATAAACAGCGGTAGGGGTGTTCACGGTTCGGTTCGGTTCGATTTTGATGTGAAATCAAACCAAACTAGTCGGTTTCGGTTTTAAAATTACAAAACCGGAATCGGTTTTAGAAAAATCAGAACCGAGTCGGTTTCGGTTTTAAAATCTTGGTTCCAGTTTCGGTTTTTTCTTTATTAATTTTTTTTTCAAATATTATAATAAAAATTGTATAAAAATTACAAAAACATAATTAATAACAACAAAATTATTCTTCCTCTTCTCTTTTCAAAACAAAATTTTGTCCAAAAAATAGTTATTAGGTCTTTTGGAGCTAAAATCACTTCAGAGGCTGAGGCACAAATGACCGAATATGGAACTTCAAAAACAAAAAAACACTATAAACGTATTTATGCGGTTCGGTTTAGGTTTTTCGGTTTTGAAAAACTAAAACTGGTAACCGAACCAAAACACTCGGTTCTTACAAAAGAGAACCTTATTCGGTTTTTTTAATAGAAAAAACCTTATTCAGTTTTGATTTTTTGATCGATTTCGATTCGGTCTGTGGTTCGGTTTTGAACACCCTTAAACAGCGGGGTTTTTTTTGGAAGTGTTCGTCGAACGTGTGAATCTTCTACCTATGGAGCTAGGTGGGTAGGTAGCTGTCTGTTAAACCCAGATGGGTTTCTTTACTTATATGTTTCTATATTTCGAGCTGCTCGATCTTGTTTTTGTTGCCATTACTTATATAATCTTAGTTTGATTCTCGGGGCTGAACTGCGGTAGGTGTCTTTTACATTTTTCAATCCTAATTTCCAGATTCGAACTTTGCACGGAGGAAGAACAAAAGGAATCGCCAAAGAAATGGTTTTTCGCAGGTGAGCTTTCTGGCGAAGCCCTTGCTCCAAATTTATGTTTTAATGGCGGTTTCGTTGCAAGTTGAGGAATTTTCACTACTTTGTTAGATCGTTCTCCGACAACAACGATGAGAAAATGCTCCTTCATTTCTCTTTTGCTGTTTATATTTTGTTCCATCCACTTCTCCGATGGGAAATGCCAAGCAAGAACAACCAAACACATTATCTCCGCCCACCCTCCAATCCCAGCCATTTCACCGCATTTCAAAAACAGCTTCCAAAAAATCATTTTCAGCATCTCTTCAGGAGTACTAACCGGGCTAACCGGGGCTGTCCTTTTCGCCTTCGTCGTCCGGAGCTTTTTCGGGTACTTAAACAGAACCCCAATTCTCAGGGGCCCTCTTATATTCTCACCAAAAATCGATACGAAGACTCTCCAATCGGCTCTAAGAGTCGAAAACCAGTTGCTCGGTTCAAGCCCGAACGGAAAGTTCTCGAGGACCGTTCTTGACAATGGCTTAACCGTTGCAGTCAAGAGGCTCGCACCGTTCGAGACCGGTCAGAGCAATTCAGCCAAGAGGCGAACACAGCAAGAGCTGGAAACACTTGCAGGGTTGAGACATAGAAACCTGCTGAGCTTAAGAGCTTATATTCGAGAAGAAAATCAACTCTCTCTGGTCTACGATTATGCGCCTTCTGGGAGCCTCGACGATGTGATGAAAAAAGTTCGAGAAAATGGGCTGCGGCTCAGCTGGGAAATTAGGCTCAGAATTGCGGTTGGGTTGGCGAAGGGGCTCCATTACCTTCACATTGAATCCCAACCTCCAATTCTGCACTGCAATTTGAAGCCTTCAAATGTTATTTTGGATGCAGAGTTTGAGCCACGGTTGGCTGATTGTGGGTTGGCTAAGCTGATTCCTCGTTTGGGAAGAAGAACATCTGCTTATAGCGCTCCAGAGTGCTTCCAAAATGGCAGGTAATTTTATGAAATTATTATTGTTTATCATCTACTTCCAGAGCTTATTTCCCAACTCTCATGTGTGGCAATAAAATGAAAGTCGAATTATATAAAATTAAAATTTTGAGTCTTTTACAGGTACACTGAGAAGAGTGACATTTTTAGCTTTGGGATGATATTAGCTATTTTGTTAACTAGTAGAGATGTGGATGATCCAACCTTTGACGAATCCAGCAATGGGGGGAGTTTAGCAGGCTCGCTTCGGCTCGTACAACAGTCGGGGGAATCATGGGAAGTGGCATTGGATCAGAATATGACAATGGAAGAAGGAGAGGAAGAGGAGATGCTAATGGCCGTCAAAATTGCTGTGGTTTGCCTCTCGGTTTCGCCCCTTGATCGACCATCCAGCGATGAGTTGGTTCTCATGCTGACCCAATTGCACAGTTTTTGAAACAAATGTCTTTTGATGATGAAGTTTTGGGTTCTTGTTTTGTTTGTGGATGGTTTGCTCCATCCATGGTAGAACGCTATTGTAGAACATGGGTTAGACGTTAGAAGGGATAGTTACAGTTTAACATCTATCAAAACGCTTATTCGAAATAAGCCGTTTTTATTGGGAAATTGACAAAAACAACCACCGAACTATAAAAAATGTCCGAACCAAACATCGCTGTCATATTTTTCATTAAAAAAATGTTGTTTTTACTTACAAAACACTGTCTTTTTGCTGCGGAATATTGTTTTTCTGCAACGAAAACTGAGTCCTTGAAATAAAATTCAGGAAAGATTACTTTATGCAAATAGAACGATTACTTTCTGCTGTGGAAAGATTATTTTTCTAAGCGAAAAGTAAGACATTGGTGATGAAAACTAGACGACGATGACAGACCAAGAAGAGGAAAAAGAAGATGGTGATGAAAATTAGACGACTTAAATTGAGAAGAGGGATGAATAGCTAGAAGATGTTTGGAAAATTGAAAAGGTGAGAATTGTTTCAACAAAGAAAAGACCATGCCGGAGCTTCCCGGTATTGTCTTCGAGGTAAGATTGATTCATTTATTCCAATTTTATCATAAAACTAAAGTAGAATTAGAATTGCAGAACAGTTATGTTTCGGCATCATTTTCGCGATAATGTTTCTTTCAACAGGTTAACAGTGATATTTGTGTCATTCATTTCTTACAATTGACTATTTTATTTATTAGCTAAAATTGTTTAGTGGTTGATTTGTCATTGATCTCATAATTAAGTAGTTGTTTGTTAATTTCCCAAATTTATTTGATGTGATATTATTTTTATCTTTAAAATAGAATATGTTTTGTAGATAGAAAAGAGAGAAAATGACAAATCAACTATAGTACTTTGTGATCAATAATAAATCAACTACTAAACTATTTTTGTTAACAAATTAACCACTGAACCATAGAAAAAATGGCCGCTAACATCGCTGTCACGTTTGTTGTTAAACGCTTTGATATTGATCCACAACAGATTGACGACGATCCTCAGCAGCTTGACCACGATCCTCCGTGAATTGACCACGATCCGCGGCAAATGGATAAGAACGAAATTCTTTTCTTTTACCTAGTGTTACGGTAAATCTTTGTAAATCGATAATTCTCTCAATTTTCAACGGTTTTGGGCGCTTGAGGACTCATTTTCTATCGTCTTTTCGTGATGCACATGTTAGAAACATCTGTTTTGTTATTCGATGCTTATCAAAGCAGATTCGAGCAGGAAAACGTATAGACTTCCCGATTTTGAATTGTGTAAGGGAAATTGGAGTGTTTTTAGCCCTCAAAAGTGGGATAAGAGCCTTTGGCAACTTATCGGCGCGTAGATCTTAAAAAGTTATGCGAATTCAAAAAACAATTTGTCCAAATCGGTCGAGTGAGCATAAAGTTATAGCCTTCCAAAGTTTTTGAGTAAACAATTTCATTTTTTTCCTGCCCGAATCTGCTATGATATACACCGAATCACAAAACAGATCTCTTTTACTTGTGCATTGCAAAAAAATGATGCAAAACAAGTTCTCAAGCATCAAAGAATCACTATCGCACTAAGTGAAAGAAAAATTTTTTCTTTTTATCAATCTGTCGCGAATCATAGTCAATCCGCAGTAGATCGTGATCAAACCGCCGCGGATTGTCGTTAATCCACGGTGGATCAAAATCAAAATGTTTAACGATAAACGTAATAACAATGTTAACGACAACTTTTTTTTATAGTTTAATAATTAACTTATTAATAAAAATAATTTAGTGGTTAACTTTTTATTAGTAACACGGGATGGTTTGTCATTTTCTCTAGAAAAGGTGGGAGTGGCAATTTCTCAAGGTGGGTTTGATTAGAGAAACTATTTGTATATACTTATCGAGTACACTAGTAAAGCATCAAATCCCCAATAAATTAAAGAATTATAAAAAATAACTTTTTTCACGTATTATATAATTTGACAAATTTATATTATGTTACATGTAAATATAGTTAGGTTTTGTTCTTTATTCTTTAATTTTGTTTTATTAGTTTAATACATAAGTATCATGTCATGTCATAGTGTAGGATTATAATGTAAATGTTATATTATTCATACTCTATTATGCTAGTGACAACTTATTGGATACTTAAACTTTTGGGTAACAATATATGTAAATTGGCATGGCTACACCTAGATTAACATAGATTAATCCTACACCAATGGCTATTGTTTTGAGTGAGGAGAAGAAAATATCAAAGCTGGATACTTATCGCAAGCCTTCACCACCACACTTTCGGTCAAAACCTTATCTAGTCAACCACTAAATATCTACCTTCCTCATTATCTTCTATGTGTGTGTGTATATATATTACAGCTATTTATCTATGCACACAAATCACAAACACAGCCATATATTTTTCTGATCAGCTACAGAGATTATCCAGAAGAAAACCCTAAAAATGCAAGCTGTAGCAGTGGTGAACGTAGCAGTAGCGCCATTATCAGCCAACGTTCTCACGCCTAAATCATTGGCCGTAGGATCATTGAGGTCCATTCCCAGGGGAAGAACTTCTCAATGCCCTCCTCTCAGGGCCACTCCTAGTTCTGTTCAAGATCCTTCTACAGTTGATTATACTTCCAGCAACTCGTAATCCGATTTCTCTTATCTTCTTGGGTTTTTTTTTTCAACTAAAAACAAAAAGAAGAAAACAAGATTCGACATACCTGTCTCGTGTACTTTCAGTGTTTTCCCAGCAGAGGCATGCGAGACACTCGGAGGAGAAGCTTGTGATGCTGAAATATATCCTGAAGCAAAGCTTGAACCAGAGTCCAAAAAACCAAGCGTTGCTTCTGAGTTGGTAGATAGAGAGTATCTCGAGTACAACAATTCCAAAACGTAAAATTTTAAGCACCCATTTGCTTTGTACTTCTAGATTTTCTGTGTTTGCTACTTTTGCTTCTAAATTTCATATAAAGAGCAAGGGAGTTACAATGTAAGTGTAATTTCGAGGTGATTTCTGCAGGGTTTTTCCAGGGGAGGCATGTGATGATCTTGGAGGTGAATTCTGCGAGCCGGACTATCAGAAAGGAGTTTACCAGTAGATTTCAGTGGCTCAACCTATCTCTATAATCTACGAGTTTATTCTCTCCTGTTTGTGTGGATACCGAAGAAAATGTACTTGTATGTAGAAAAAGTTGTTGAATAATAATGTTCTGAAGCTAAATACAACTACCCTTTTTATTTAATTATTAAGTGCAAATTGAATGTTTCTTCTCTATCTTGAGACACAGATTAATTTGATCAATCAAGATAATATCAAGTTAAAATTAGAGTTGCTGCATCTACAGATCTAGTTGTACGTTCATAGAACAAAAACATTAAACATTATTGGATGGGTCATTACTCATCCCGACGAGCTAAACCTTCTTTAGTCATAGAACACAATCGAGGAATGATTGCAACGAGGGGTATAGAAGGAAGAATAAAAAAGCATAAATTGAGCAAGAGTATTCAAAATTCATATACTTCCAAAAGGTCAATACCTTCTTTGTAATTTTGTTTCTCTCCTCGAAATGCCTTCCATACGTCTTAAGCTGTAGAGAAAGATGATAATGGAGACTTAGTTTCCACTGGTAGAGCTTTTGCAGTCTTTAGAAGAAGAAAGGAAACTGCATGATGAAAAAACACGAGCCACCTTCCCACTTAAAAGTTATATATTCTTTATGTTGTTGTAGGCCGTAGGTGAATTTTGCATGAAAGTATGGCAACTCTTGGATCTCCAAACACCCAATAATCACCGAACTATTGATTACTCTCGCTCTCTCTCTCTCGCTCTTCCCCAATCAACAATGTGCTCTATCCAGCCACAGAGCGAGAGAGAGAGTAAGGGCAAAAGCTATTGATGATGACCAGTCAAAAAAGAGAAAGGCCGTGGCATGAAAGTTGTAACATCAGAATTTTTGATATTCCAAATGATGTTGCTTTCAATCATTTTTCAGTTGTCATCTTTCGAGTACCTTGAGTCTTTAGATAGAGAGAGAGAGAGAAGCCTGAGACAAATTAACAAAACCAATTTATGCGATATTAAGATTTGTGCTCTTACCCAGCTAAAAATTTCCATGTAAATCCCATGCCAGATGCACCAGAGGAAATCTGTCCGACGTATTTCAAGTTGTATCAGTAACAGAAAATCAAATATAGAAGAAAAATAATTCACTAGCCTTTGGAACAGAACCTGCAAAGCCTGAAGCCCAGGGTTCACAAGGATTGCTCTGCTATTCTACAACTTACTTTCATGCTTCACCATACTGGAGTGAAAGGACAGTCAAAATTTAAGGACTTCTGCCAAAGCTACATTTAATGTTTTGCATAAATATGTTTTTCTTACCAATATTTCAATGTATGTATGATCATACATCCTCAATGCTCTTTTATAGCTTAACAAAGGATCATAAATTTTTTTTATCAACGCAATATTTCATTCACAATAAGAAAAGGCAACCTTACACAGAAAAAACAAGCAGAATCAAGCCACAGCTTCACATCCTTGACCTCACACCGCTCGAGCTAGCTTCGATTGTTCAATGTGGTTCACTTGTTGGTAAGTGAACCGCATTCTCAAACTACAAAACAAAATCCAAATCTTATCCCTGAAAGATTCTTTGATGCAGTAATCTCTTGGGACATTAATCAAAAGGACTAGGAAAAATGTGCAGTCGAAAAGCAAATACTTTGAGTTATTCATAATCTTTATTGAAAGTTCAACTAAGTGGCACTACAGTTCATTATGATATACTAATTCAATACTTATTTATTGTGACTTCAAAAGATTCGGGAAAAATGGACAAGTATCGTTTGTGAAGAACATGACTTGTCTTTGGTACTTCTCCAAAAAGATTAGACAACTAATGAAGAAGACAACATAAGTGGATTGTGTTGGTCATTTGAACAAACCAATAAGAAAGGGGAGGATCTTTGTTGTTTTGAACGAGGTCATATATAGCTCTACAAGATTAGTTCATTCTTATTCAGTTTCATAAAGTCCTTGAGCTGAATTCAACCTCAAAACCTCCAAAGAGCATGCAGATAAATAATAATAGATTAACAATCCAACATAGAGAGACGATCGTGTCATAAATCGTTGGATTAAGCAACTGTTTTATCCCTTTATCTCTTCTTTGAAGATACAAAATAAGACAGAACCCTCACAAGCAAAAAGAATTTACCTTCACAATATTCAAATTTTTTGCTGAAATATTGACAACTAGTAAACAAATATCACCGTGAGTTGATGATATACTTCATTAGCTTATTAAGATTATAGTAAATTTTGTTTCCTTGATTAAACTAAGAACTAATTCAAATTTATAAATGAAGGAAGTAAACAAAATATGATTATACTTCTTGGATTAACAAGTAATTTTGTAACTTTGTAACATCCCCTAGTGCTCTTAATACAATATTGTCTGCTTTAGGTTAAAGCCTGCACGATTTTGTTCTAGAGACTAGCTCAAAATGCGTTGTACTAAGTAGGGAGGAAAACCCTATTTATAAACTATGCATTTTCTACTCTCCCAAGCAATGTGGGATTGTACACCCCCATTGATATGGGCAGGACCCATACCTGAGTCTTTCTTAGCCTTCACAGGGCGAGCTGACACAAAATGACTCTTTGTATTTGAGCTCACATAGAATTAGTTTTAATAATTTATTTTACCATTAGGAGTAACAAATGGTAATGTAAAAAAAAAACTATCTTAAATAAAATAATAAATCACTTTTTGATCACTCAATGCAACAAATTGCATAATTTTGCAATTTACTTATTTTTACTTCCATACACCACTTGAAATGTTTGATCATAAAAATAAGTGACATAGATGTTGTAACATCTCCAGTTCTCATGATTTAATATTATCCATTTTGCGCTGAAATCCACAGGGTTTTATTATTGGGATTAGTCTAAAACACGTTGCATTGTGTAAGGAGGAGAACCTTACTTGTAAATCATGCATTTTCCACTCTCCCAAATAATGTGGAATTGTGCACCCCCAGTGATATGGGTTGGACCCTCACATGGGCAAGTAATTAATTAATTAATTCCTTTATTCATTAGAGATAAAAGTTAAACCGCTAAGGACAAGCTACAATATCAAGCGGGGCACAAAAAATGGGTGAATTTTTGTGGCCCCAGAAGAACCTATGCAACTATAATACGACAATAAAGCAGCAATCAACTTTGCTACAATCCAACACAACATGGCTGCGCCAAACATGTTGACATTGATCCCCATTTCAGAGAGAAAAAAAATTAAGAATTGGAGCGCATGTGTGCCTTATAATCCAATAGAAGAACAATCAGCAATATCACCATGTATATATATATATATATATTATATAATACAAGTTTCAATTCAATCCAGAATATGAGGACACAAAATGCACTGCAATGAGTAGATTATGATAATTCATATTTCAAGAATTAGGCTAACCTTTGTTGTCTTCCATCAAAGCCAATCCTTCAATGCCAGAAGTCACTTGCAATGCGCCAGACTTCTTGACTATTACTTGTGTTGTATGCTTTTCAGATTCTAGCTTAAAACCTTTCATAGAGAAATGCAAAGGTCAAAAATTATCATAGGCTAGAATTTAAACATCACCAGACCAGGTAGAGTTTGATCCTTCTCATTATCTACCAATGACGCTCTAAAACATTCAGACTTTTATCATATTGGTACAACTGACCATGTGTGAGTGGTTCACCATCAATGTAGACAAGCTCTCATGGCTTTTCCACCATCTTAATTACGGCTGTAGTTACCTACTCCGTAGTTAAAGATTTTAAAATAGAAATCGGTTCGGAATTGGAACCAAAATCGAGAATCGGGTCCGGTTCTGGGTCTGGTTCCTTGCGTTTCTGGTTCTGGTTCTGGTTCCTCACTCTTGGAACCGAGAACCGAATGGTCGGTTCCAAGAGGTCTGGAACCGGAATTGGAACCGGAACCGAAACCGAGAACCGGCTTGCACACCCCTTTAGTGGAGACTATTTAGGACAAAAAATCATACCTTCTTCTTTCTCTTAACGAAAAAACAAATGAAAAAGGAAAACTGCCTCCAAAGACTATGATTTCTAAAAAGCATTCTGGTAACAGTTTTTTAAAACACATTTGGAAGCATTGTTTTTTCCAGTTTCCTATTTTCCAATTTGCAAAAACAAACAGCAGTGCAACATGCCTTGCGCCTTGGTCTGAACTGCGAACCCTGTTGAAGTTGTGTGCGACACTCAAAATTAAGTAAAAATAATCGGTTAAAATAAAATAATGCAGCTTTGGATTTAGAGAAGTACCAAACAGATGGCTAATCTTTGACACTACTTGTTCAAACCCACTCAAGACGACCAAACATCATTTTTTAACCAGAAAAAAATTGACTGATATGCTTGCATTCCCATATTTGACTTTGAATTTGTGAAACCAAATATCACAATTCATACAAGAAAATGAAAAAAACCAATAGAGAACAAAAGATTTACTGTTATACAATAGAAATAATTTCTCCAGAAACAAACGAAAAACCAAAACAGACGGGCAAAAATCATACACGTGAGTCGTGTGGAACTGAATTAATACAGAAAACAAATCTATAGAGGTATATAGGGGTGGGCAAACCGGTTCTCGGTTCCAATTCCAGACCTTTTGAAACCGACCATTCGATTCTCGGTTCCAAGAGTGAGGAACCGAAACTAGAATCGCAAGAAACCGGTCCCAGAACCAAGAACCAGACCCGAGTCTCGGTTTCGGTTCGGTTTCAGTTCCGAACCGGTTCCATATGCTGTCCAAAATTTTTCAAATTTCAAGTATCTTTTTTTTATCACATATATACATATATATACCATAAATTTTTTAAGACAAAATTAAAGCTATAAGAGAAGCAAGTATGCAAGCTTACTTCGGCTTTATTTTGCAGCGGAGAAAGTGTTGTCACAAGGTCTTTGATATTTGGTCGATCCCTTGGCTCGTATTGCAAGCATCGTGATGCCATATCAAAAACTATAGTTGCTTCCTTGGTCGTGAAGTTTCCCTCCAAATGTGAATCCATCAGGAGAAGAATATTCTTACCCCTTATCATATCAAGTGCCTGCCATACAAATGCAGACAATGTTCTCTCATGCCTAGAGACCCTTTTAAAAATGAATAATTTCTTTCCACGTTGAGAGAGGAAGAAAAAAGAGAACATCAAATAATACTATGTGGTGCCTCCAATCAAGGAAACAAAAGCAAAGATGTTCTTCTCAATAAGCTATCATAAACATGACATTATAGCATCATATTTTCTTAAATTATTTGTTTCTGACAAATCAAAATACACCAGCCTAAGAAATATCAGTCTCTTAATCTGTTATTTGTAATCAAATTATATCATTCACGTATAATGCACTAGATTACATCATCTACACAAATTACCCTGTGCAAATGGAAACTACACGCAGGTGTAAAAGAGTAGAAACTTAAATTCAAGTCAGGTGTTGCTTCTTAGCCACCTGTACTATAGGTTCTAACCATTGGATAAGACGACCAATGGGCACAGACACAGAAAAGCTAAGTATACCCATTTTTGGTAAATAACTCATATTACCATGAGACCCCACCTGCAGATTACTAGTTTTTGGCCAGATAAAGAGTACTGTACCTCAATTAACACTAACATGACTAGGAGGGATATGTTTTCCATTAAGGAGATCCAATAAAATAGTCCCAAAACTGAAGATCACACTTTCTAGTCTCACCCTTCCTACAACAGGAAAGAAGAATTAACTTTTACCAGTAATCAGATAACAAATGATGATGCATTTTTATTGAAATTTGTGCTTGCTTCAGAAATAAAATACAAATGAAGCAATTCACATAATGATTGAAGAGATAGATATAGATATAGATTTTGTTTGTTCCCAATGATCATTTATAAGAAGATCAAGTACCATTTTTTAAATATTCTGGAGGGGAATAGGCAAGATTAGTGCTGTAGCTTTTTCCATCCCTGCTGTTTCCCATCAATCCAAAACACGATAGCCGAGGATCACCATTCTGTTTAAACAAGCATATCACAATTTTAGTAATAGGAATATCTGTTGTTACAAAAACTGAAAACTATAGCGCATTAGAACACAATAAATAAAAGAAGAACCGCATGAATTTGTTTATTTTTTAAATGATAATATGGGCGATGAGAATAACGAGAGCATTTCCACAGTACCTCATCAAAGAGAACTCTATTTGCGTTCAAGTCATGGTAAAGTGAACACCCTCCTTGGCTGCAATAGTCTAGAGCTTCAGCAATGTACAGAGCAACTCTTAACCGCATTGCCCATTCCATGGTTTGATTTTCCCCTGTCAAGTAAAGTTGACTAATAACTTAACAGATTTGTAGAGAAAAATTTGAGTTCAAGGTACTAAGACGAGGACAAAGTTATACAAGCTAAGAGAGAAGTCAAAGCCTAAAATGAAAGTGGAAATTAAAAGAAACATTTTTTGAAAGAAATATTTTTTAAAATTTATACAAAATACCATCTGAAAGTGAAAATAGAGCAAAACATGGGCCTGTTCTCAGTTCCATAAATCAGGAACTGAGAACCGACCCGGAACCGAGAGCTAATTCTCGGTTCCTACCAATTTGCAAATTTGACAACCAAGAACTGGAACCAAAACGGAACTGAATCTCGATTTCGGGTCGATTCTCGGTTCTTCCCCACCCCTAGAGGTAGATGTGTGGAACATTTCATTGACCAAAGAACAACAAATTTATATTCACAAGTAGCCTGCAATTTTTGTTTTACTATCCTAAAAGGTGAGAGGGAGTGAGTTCAGGCAAAGAAATCATTCATTAATCTATGTCAGATTAAGGGGAAAAGAACTAAATACTATACCTTGCAGGTTGAGAAACCTTGAGTAAATTCAAATCTCTGTTTCTTATTCAAAATCTGAATTTGGGCATGCACCGATAAGATCAGGAAAATCATCCTCATCGTTCAATAATTTTTTTGAAGAATCATTTTCCCTTGAAATTCTCAATTCTTCATTCCCCATGGAATCTAAACTTGTAGGAGATAACTCGTTACCCCCAACTTTCATCAAGTTATACTATGCAGATTCCATTTCACTAGTTTGATTCCATGCTCCAAATGTCATTTAAGAATTTCTAGCTGCAGCATCTAGAGCATCTATTTGTAACTCTTGAGATTTTTCATGAAATTCTTGAGATTTGAGGGAATAGACCTGCATTACATTCCCAGTCGATCCAGTTGTGGTGTCTCTATTGATTTTCATATGCTCCTCAACAGTTCGCATCATAAGAATAGCAAAAGAATCAAATACACGGTGAGTTACCAAATGATATCCCATACAACTTGGGAAGAGCAAGATCTTGACTTTAAACCCAAAATAACAACTAGCTTCGAGTTGAATTCATATACTCTATAAATTCATATGCTCCATCCTTTGAAGAATTCAACAAGACTCCAGCCAGAAACACAGTGGATGAGATCAACTGTAGGAACAGTTACATTTGCATGAGAAATTCAAGTCAAACTATGATTCTAACTTTACAAATTAGATACATAAAGCAAAACAACACTAGAAAAAAACAACCATTGAAATTAAGTATAATAATTGTCATGAAATCTACAAAACTCATAACATTTAGCAAAAGCAATCATTGGCAGCATTACCATCCATGGCAGGTGAAAGAGGCAACAATGAGAACTGTAAAATCAATATCTACAAGTGAAATCGGCAACATGAAATTCCAACAAAGGGGGAAGGATGACTAATAATGAGAAGGGGAAAAAGATTATATAACCATCCTAGAAAACCTCCAAATGAGTTGAACGGGCAATAAAAGAAAATAACTTTAACTATGACTCTGATTTTTTCCCGAAATTCAACTAAACCATATAAAGTAGTCCATTGTCAAACTTTTAGAAGCTGTGGATGAAACTCAAGTAAATACGCAAAAATGTTCTCACGACAAAGCCATCACAAGTAAATATGCAAATAAAATGTACCTGAGATGAGCAAATTTGACCAGTTAGAATACAACCAAGAATCCCTTCTAATGGTCCAAGGCTATCACACTGCCATGTTTCCGGAGTTGCTGTCTCAGTAAGATCACAGAATCCTGCATGGAGTCCTTCACCAATAAAATCAGCCATAAATGACTACTGGTTTGAATATGAATCAAAGCTTTGCAGTATCTCATCTTCTTTTTCATTTTTCTATCCTTCCTACGTTCACTCCCTGAGATACCAAAAATATTCTCATGCTAATCAAATACGGGTTAACAATTACAGCAACTCAGAGAAACTATTTGGGAGATCCCACCTTATGACTATGGTGCAGGAGGAGTAACAATATCTGGGCCATTAGAGCCAAGTGTATTCTATGAAAGCACCATCATAGACTACCTAAATTACCTATGCTACAGTGGGCAAGATTTAAGGACGGTAAAGATTGCCACCAAGCTCAGAAGATTTAGCAGCTGGTTTGGTAGATTGAAACTTGGAATATATTGATGGACTTAAACAGAACTCTTCTTTGATCAAGTAAAAACAAATTTACAGAATATGATCGTCAAAATTATCACGAAAAATGATAAGAAATGCGCAGAAACTTTTCTTTACAATATCATTCTATCTTATACAGTAAAATGACTAATGGGGGATGACAGCAGCGGCCACAAGGAGTTGTCATCACTTAACCTCCAGAAAGAGTCGTCCATGTCAAAATAAGAGAACTCCGCGGATGGGTTCCAGGTCATCGCTTGATCGGAAATTGCAGAAGCAGATGTACCATGTCCAAGATCTTGGGTGCTGACAGAGACGGTGGATTTAGAAGTGGTGTCCTCATCAAACGCTTGCGAATCTAACGGCTGAGGATCAAACAACTCAGCACCTGGGCCCTGAAGGTCATCGTCACCGGGAAAAAGGCAATCTGGGTCGAATGCTTCGTCCAAAAAAGTTTCAGCAAATCTCTCCGCGTCCGTCATCATCTCCTTTTCTTTGATCATATGGATTCTTTTCTCTGCCTTCTCAGCCTGGGAATCCAAAATTTGAAGGAGGGAATGGAGCTCGTCAATACCCAAATTCCGAAGACGATCATCGCACCCGCTTGTTTGATGGTCGCCCTTGTTTTCGATCAGCAGGTAAAGTTTTGCTCTTCGGAACTACCATTCTCTGGTTTTTGCGTAAAACCAGCCCTTTTAGGGCTTTTCTTGAATTTTTGAAGAATGTGGACGGCGTCGCTGGAATTCGGCGGGAATGTGATCGGGCGGTCGTGAACTTCGCCTGCATAGATCACCATTGCGACATCCACATCGCAGAGCTTGGAAAGCTCAAACGCCTCCTTCATCAAGCATCGGCTTCTCCTCTGAAACGTGGCGACCCGAGCCTTCCTGCTCTGAATAAACTCCATCTTCAAGTTTCCGCGTCGACCCATTAAAACCCTGGGAGCGGGTTAGAATTAGAAAATGGGAATGCGGGAAAAGAGAGGAGGGAGTGAACAGTGTAATAGACACTTGGAATGGATGTCAGTGGAGTTGACTAAAAGTTTGACTGTTTAGTCCCGTAACCTCGGATTAAATTTTTATTATTTATTAAACTTAATTTTTATTCTATTTTTGAATATAAGTTATTTTGTATTTGGATTTTTAGAGAATTATTACTCATTACATTAGCACATCCCATACTTACTTTTATACACACAGTATTTCACTAATAAGATATAACGCTAAACTAAAATTTTCACCAAAACTAAACTGATATTTTAAGTTAAGCAAGTCCAATATAAGACACTAAAACTTTATGAATAGAAATCTAATCAAATACAAATATGAAATTAAAAATTATGTAATCATATTTTGCCACTGATCTCGGTGGGTATTATCATCTTCAGCTCTCTAAAATCTGAGACGACTTGATGATGTTGCACACTTGTGTAAACTAGTAATCACCACTAAGCCCTCTTAAATAAATTTGATTAGATTGATGATTAGAATGTTGCTAGATTAATTGATTTTGCTAAAGCCCCACCTTCATTTTCACGCTCCACATTCTATGTTTGTAATATTTTGTTACAAATTGCAATTTGAAAAAAGAAATTAAAAAAAAAACAAGAGGTTTTTTTTTTCTTCTGTTTTGCATCACCTCTGCCTCTTATTCAACAGAGAAGAGTTTCATTGCATTACTCGAGACAATGAGATGATAGGGAATCACAGAGTCTGTTGCTGTCGTTCGCCGCCAACTTTCTCCACCGCTGAGTTGAATCCGTCGTCGCACAACTCTAAACGCAACACAAATTCACCACGAGTTCAGCCACTACCGAACGAACTCGTTGTCGTTCCCCAACGATCCCGTGTCTCATCTTTGCCAAGCTGCCGTCCGAGAAGGGAGTTACTGTCATTGTGTTATGTCTCCTGTCCGACCACTGCTCAGCTGTCCTTCGATCTGATTGTCGACCACACAGCGCTCTCCGAATAGACGGACTAGACGCCAGACATGCAAATTTCCAGTTTTGCAAATTAAAATTTTGATTTGTAGAATTTGGGTGTGTTTTTGATTTGGTGAAAAATCTGAACTTCTTGCCTGATTATTGGGATTTTGGAAACCTATGATTTTTGTGTGCTGGAATTTTGATTGGAATATTGAATTATTTGATGATCAGATTTTTGGAGGCAGATATTTTTGGGTTCAGATATTTTTAGGGAAATTTCTGAAATTTCTAAGAGAGATGAATCTGTTGAAATAGATGAATCTGTTGAAATTTGATATTCCATTGTTGGATCAGAATACCAGATTTCATTTATGGCAGGTGAAGATGCGAGATGTTCTCGCATAGATGAATTTAGATGATGCGTTATTAGGGCTCGATAAAATGCCTACATCATGGAGTGAAGAGAGAAACTTCGAAAGGATCGAAAAGCTGTATCTTTGATACGTCTGCATTTGTCAAATCAGATTTTGTAGGATATTTTGAACAATAAATCTTCCGCTGAGTTATGATTCAAATTAGAGCAGTTGGGTATGAGGAAAATCGTGACTAGCAAGTTGCATTTGAAGTAAAGACTTTATTCTCATCAGTTAATGGAAGGAGTTTCGATAACAGAACACTTGCCCTCATTCAAGGAGTTAGTTTCAAAATTGGAGACTATGGGATACAAGTACGATAAAGAGGATTTGAGCTTGATTTTACTATGCTCATTACCTGATTTATATGGTGCTTTCATAGATACGATTTTATACAGTAGAGAAAGTCTAATTCTAGAAGAGATTTATGGTTCTTTGTTATCAAAGGAAAAAATGAAGCAGATTGTTGTTGGATCTAAGTCTCGAGGTGAGGGACTCGTCGTTCGGGGTAGAACAAGAGAGTCAAACAACAAAGGCAGTGATAATGTTCAGAATTCGAAGGGCAGATCAAAGTCAAGGAACCGTGATAGAACTTGTTACTTTTGTCAGAAAAAGGGGGCACATTAAAGCTTAGTGCTGTAAATTGCAGAATAAAATAAAAAGAGCTGCTGAGAAAAAAAATGACTGTGACGTCCGGTGAAGTTGTTATCACAGAAGAAGAAGATTATTGTAATACTCAGAATTAAGCTTAGACTAAAAATAATAATAATTATGAGTTATCAAAAATTATAGAATGTAATACTCGAATTTCAAGTTATCATAAGCTTAGGATGATAATGTTATTTAGGGATAATTCGAGTTATGTTAAATGTTAAGAGTATAAGTTTGGGTGATATTCGAAATGAGTGAGAAGTTAGAAATGAGTTAAATAATGGGTGGTACATATAATTAAGTATTTATTAAAAGATTAAGCGGAGTAAATTAAATCAGGCAAAGAGTTAAATAAGATGATTAATTAAATAAAAGAAATAAATATTTAAATGTAGAAATTAAAAGTAGAATTTCGAGACTGAGAAGGTAGTTTTGGAAGAACAATGATTGAGATTTTATTGTGTATTGGTGAAGGTTAGAAAGGAGAAGGGAAAATGCGGGTCACTTTTGGATGTTTGCTGGTGAAACAAATAAAAATAAAAGAGAAAAGGGCTAAGGGATTTAAAGAAAAGAAAAATTGCTGAAGGAAATAAGAGAAAGGGAGAGGGGCGACTCCCATGACCGAAGCTTCTTTGCAAAGACAAGGTGCTGTTCGGCGAGCAGCAGGCGACGACGCGATGGATAGTGCAAATAGCGAGACGCCTTTGGTGGGGCTCGGGCATGCGAGAATGTCGCTGTTTGACCTAATAAACCGCAGGGTTGGCGAGAGCGTCTGAGCTGTGGGGACAAACGGAACCTGCGATGCTGCGATTCTCATAGCGTTGGGAACAGGGGAAGATGCGAATGGCGAGAGGAAGCTCCCGTGAAGTGGCTGATATGTAATAAGGATGCGAATGGTTCAGTTAGTTGCTCTCTGCTAGAAATAATTGGTTGATAATATGTAATAAGGATCTATGCTATGTTAATCAAATTTCATTTCTAATTCACTAACGGTATTATGGAATGGACGATAGGAAATAGTTATTTACAGAAGTTTATTAATTTTGAAGGTGTACGTGAATACTCAAAGAGATAAGCATTTGTGTTAAACTGCTTTGAAGACCGCCAGGTAAGTGATATCGCTTGTGTTTTGCTGAAAGGCCTACATTGCAAGAGTTATGATTTGTATGTGTTGGCCTAATAGGCATTAGGATATTTGTTTTGATGATGATGAATTTATTTGTATAATTAAGCTGTTTATTATGCATTTATTTAAATTAATAAATACGTTATATTATTTATTAGAAATACCCTTAAATGGGTATTTATGTTATCTAACGTGTTTGCCTAAGTCCATGTAGCTTATAGGTTGAGTATTGAGATTTAGAAGATTCAAGAAATGCAAAAACAGTTGAAGAGGTCCACTAAAACAAGCAAAATGGTCGACCAAAACAATCTGCACGAAGATCTGGTTGACCAGTTGAACGACCGAAAGTCAAAACAGAAGGTTCCCAGGTTTTTCGGTCAAGGAAGCAGTCAACCAAGAAGAAAATGGTCGAGCGCACAATGATCGCTTCCCAATTTTGCAATCAAGCAGGGAAAAATGGTCGACTAAAAAAATGGCAGAGAAGCTTGGTATCGAAAAACCACAGGGAGCGGTCAACCGCGATATGTCCAAATTCAATTCCGAGGTCTAAAAACACAACAGTGGTCAACCACAACAGTGATCGTCGACCGCTGCAGTGCAAATTCAACGGATTTTTTCTAATGGTCATAAAAAATCAACGGTAACATCCAACGGTCGGAAAGCGGTCGACCAAAAGAGAAGTGGTCGACCGCCCGAGCAGTTTCTATAAATAAATGCACTCTGAATTGCAACGAGCAACAATCTAACCGAGAGAAACACTTCAAATTGGTCATCGACATTTCTACTTCATTTCCCTCTATATTTGAGTGTTAAAGCCTAACTCTTCCTCTCCTACACTTGAGATTTACATTTGGAGAGCTTAAGTTATAAATTGTATTTTCAATTTCCACATTTTTGTATCCAAACTGCTACATCTAGGGTGACGCCCCACACCAATCATTGTAAAGGCTAGATTAACGCCTGTGAAGATCAATCCAGAGGGTGACTCCCGGAGAATAGTCTATGAAGGTTTGGTTGGCACCATGAATCCAATCGATACTAATTAGGGAGGTTAGTGAGTAAAGGATCTCCAATTGGAAACTTGGAGCGTGGACGTAGACGAGATTTGCTGAACCCCGTGAACAAACCGATGTCAACTCTCTAACCTTTACTCTTTATATTTATACATTGATTGATTATACATTTGTATTAAATCACTTAGGGTTAGAAATATTAATATCACACAAAAAGTTTAAAACGCCTAATTCACCCCCCTCCTCTATAGGCGTGCACACGGTCTGTCAATTAGTATCAAAGCGGTTAATTAACATTTTTGTGTAATATTGTGATTGCTTGGAGATATTTGTTTGATTTGGATCTATTGGATTAAATTTCTTGTTGAAAATTATTTGGATAATTTTGATTGAATTCCTTGGTTGATTTTCTTGTTGTAAATCCCTTGATAAATATTTTATAAATTTTTATACAATATGGATTTCAATATTTATGTTGAAGGACAATCCATATCTAGACCTCCATTGTTTGATGGAAATGATTATTTATATTAGAAGTCTAAAATAAAAATTTTTGGTCAATCTTTAGATTATGAGTCGCGGCATATAATTGAAAATGGGCCATATGTGCCAATGAAATGTGTAAAAGGTATAAATGTCCCAAAATTTTATTATGAGTATGATGAATTCGATAAATGCAAATTGAGTTTAAATATTCAAGCTACTAATGTGCTATTTTGTGTTTTAGCAAGAAATGAATTTGATAGGATTCAAAGATGTGAGAGTGCATATCAAATTTAGAGACTACTTAAGGCCACACATGAAGGATCATCCTCCGAAGATGAGGATTTGACAAACATATACTTTATGGCCAAAGGGAATGAGGTAAGCGATTCTTCTAGTGATTTAGAAGAAAATTTTGATGAAGATGAATTGTTAAATGCTTTTAATGAATTGTTTTATTAATACAATGTGCTTAAACAGAAATATAAGTTGTTGAAAAAGGATAATGACAATTTGATGAAAAAGCATGTTGAAATGGTCAAATCTTTTGAAAATCAAATTGTTGAGTTAAAAAGCATGAAATATAATTTGGATACTACTATTAAATCCTATGAGATTAATGTTAGTGAATTGAAATTGAAAAATGATGAATTGGACTCTATTATTTTGAAATTCACTAATGGTAGCAAAAACTTAAACATGCTTTTAGGTTCGCAAATTGTTACATTTGACAAAGCCGGAATTAGCTATCAACCATTTGCTAAAAAGAAAAATTATAATAATTTCTGTAATACCTCGATTTCCAGTAACATAATTAAGTAAGGATAATTGAGAAATTAATTGAGCGTAATTGGACAATTAAAAATTTATTTGATGGAGTTAATTAAATAAATGAGGAAAATAAAAGGAGAAAGATGTAATTGAAATAAAATGTAAATAGAAGAAATAAATAGGATTTAAAATAAAATGAAATTGAAAAAAAGGGAGAATTGAACTAGTTTTCCCTGAATCGGTTTGGTTTTAAAATAAAAGAATGGGGAATAGGGGGAAGGGAACCCACGGCTGAACTTAAAGCGAAGAAGAGAGAAGGCAGGGGAGAGACTTGGGCGATGGGAGGCGAAGGAGATGACTCCCCTCGAGTGATTTTCTCTGTGGAGCCGGTGGGACGAACGGGTTGCTGTCCGGCGTGGGATGAGCGAGGTGCCGTCCGGCAGGTGACAAATGACAACACATGGAGCGAGGGCGGTGTATGGCGAGGCTAGGGCTTGGTGTAACCGACCCGTGGTGACAGAAGGGACGAAGGCTTCCGCGAGCTGGATTCTTCACAGGTTCTAACGGGTGTTTTAGAGACATCTTCTCCGATTGAGGTATGTACCCTATGAGTTTTAGATTATTGGCCTCCAATGTCGAGCTGTATGAATTGTTTGGATTTTGATGTGTTCTTCTCTGTCTGTTTACTGTTGATGAGAGTTGTTCTTTGTTGGGCAATTCTACATTTTTCTGTTGCCATGTGAATGGCCAAGAAGAAGATGGTGGATGGGAGTATGGGCTGTTGGATCGGTGAGGGACGTCCCTCATCTGGATCGATGGCTAGGATTGAATTTGGTGTCTTCCAAAGGCGACGAACGGACGTCCATCCCTGGCCGTTGGATCAAGCAACGGACATCCCTCGTCTGGATCGACGGCCAGGATTGAATCTGGCGTCTTCCAAAGGCGACGGATGGATGACGATCCCTGGCCGCTGGATCGAGCGACTGATGTCCCTCATCTGAATCGACGGCCAGGATTGACTCCAAATTAACTGAGTCACGTGCAAGGCACACACAATTTTAAAACGCGCGAATTCCCTCAATTAAGACAAACGTTCCTCGCCATAAAATGGACGACTGTCCACCAAGACTACCTCTTTCTACCCTCAATGGACGCCTCTATCACATGGCATCAGTAATAATTCATAAAGGCAGTCATTTGGCAATGCATTTGAATGTGGAGAATGATAAATTATAAGAAAACTTTCATATCTTGAAAAACAGGGGACTCTAGAGTCCCACATGCTGGTATATATCTTGTTTTTTTATCAACAATTGATTTAATCTCATTTGATTCCTTCCTTTTAGCTATTCAAGAGAAACAGATCCGCATAGGACAGTGAGTTAATGCTGGCATTTGAAACTCAAAACATATGTACAAAAAAAGAAAGATAAAGCCTTGTTGATGTGAAGTGCTTGGCAAGAATGATAGCAAAGTCCTCCACTGAAACTTTTTCCTCACATTCTTTTACTATAACAAAAACCTCAACGCAAGTCCGACACAATAGTAATGGCTATTCATGGTTAGCAACCATTAAAACAAGATGATGTGAACCTATTACAAAGTGCGAGATCATCACAAAGAATGAGATAATTTGTCTTAAAAATAGTGTTTTTGAGATTTACAAAAGAAAAGCTGAGGGAATAGATATCAAAGACCAGGAATAAAAATTCATCCCTCAAGTGAGCCATAAAGCTAGTTCAATGAATGCTTGCAACACATTTTGGGGGCTGTAATCCTCACGTTTGGAATGAATATTACTTCAACAGAAGTTGTTTTCCTTCTCATGGGTGGACATCTAGTCAAGTTGTGGTGCAACCACAACAAGTGGTATCAAAGCAGCAATGAATCAGAGATATTGAGCTTTCGTCTTTCAATAGCTTTGAAAACGTGTGCAGCGAATAGACGAACAGATTAACGGATTGCTAGTTGAGGTTGGGAGACTGTCAACTAGGATGGATTCCAACGATAACATACTCCAACAGCTTCACTTGCGACAACAACACTTGGAAGATACAATGCACCAATGCATACAGGATTCACAGGCGAAGCATGAAATCTTGCTGAACACCTTGCAAATACTCCTGTCGAGCTATCAGAAGCTTGATAGTATTGAATTCAAAGAGGATTGTGAGATCCCAGCTACCATTAAAAAAGAAATTGGAGTCGATGAAGTTGATGACCAGAAAACAAACGTGAGCTTCTAGGCTGAGCCAACAGAGGTAAAAGATATTTGGATAAACACAGTCTTGACACAGAACTCTGCCACGGTCACTCACCCCATTTTTTGGTTTGTAAAACTTGTTGCTCCAATTTTTCCTCTCTTGATATAGCGAATTCTACTTATGTAATACCCCGACTTTTTTTTAAGTGGGTTGACTATCGGGGTATTACCAAGAACGTATTCGTTAAACTATATATTATGGAAATAACCGCAATCAGAATAACAATACATTAAATTATAAAATATTGGATTAATATAAAGAATTAAACGAATTGTTTATATATATGTTTATTATATATATATATATATATATATATATATATATATATATATATATATATATTAAACATATATATAAAAAAAAAAAAGTAAAATGAAAAGAAGAAATGGCAGAAGCCATTTCTTCTCTGGAAGGAAATCGACGAGAGGGAGAGAGAGAGCTGACGATGGCGAGAGACGAGAGGCGGATGGACAAACGGCGGGGCTTCGCTCTGGCGAGGGTGCGACGGCCACGGCTCGGGCTGCGACGTCCAGGTGTGCGGTGGACGGCAAGCGAACGAGAGGCGCTGGACGGCTAGGGCTCGAATTTGGGGCGTTCACGGGTTGTGTTTCGGGCGACGATTTGAGTTAAGATTTAATTGGGTCTTCCTCCCTTGCATTTTTATGGATTGATTGTTGTCTGGAGGGATGATTCAAAGGGCGAATCATCCATTTCCCACTTCGGTAGTGGCTCCCTCGTGTTGGCCGGGGAACTTTGGCTGGCTGAGGGGGGAGGGTGAACCGTGAATGGTTTGCCTAGTTTGGTTGGGGAGTTTTGTCTGCTAATGTGGACAACTCCAGGTGGGAATTGTACTATTCATTTATGGGGTGTAAATGCACGTGGGGAACACACTTAAATATTGGACGGATTTTATGGGATATTGTCGACTGAGCTATGAATTTGTGCTCTTAAATGGGAATGCAGAAGACATCCAGGGGCTGGTTGAACTCGGGTGAGGAGAAGAAAACTGAAGGAGAGAGAGAGAGAGAGAGAGTTGGAGCCGAGAGTAGAAATTGCTCTCTGGAGGTAGAGCTCTCTGGAAGACCAAGCTTGACCAGGGCACTCTGGTGGCGATGAATGCTGAGGAGGAAAGAAGAGGAAGAAGTGAAGCAGAGAGGGATGAAGTTGGTGCTCTTTGGGGGTGCTTGACCGTAGCATTTTGGAGAGGTGGCCGAGAGCTTCTAAGGGTGAGCTTCCTTCTCTGTTATGTTGGCTATTTGGGTTCTGCCTTCTGATGATGAGTTATTGAGTTACAGGTTGATTCTGAATATTGCTTTGGGGTATATAACTATTGGAAGTTATTTCAGTGATGATACGTTGGAGCACTTCAAGTGTGCTCGGTAGTGTTGATTTGTGAGATCTCTGTAATGTTATTAGTCTGGAAGCATGTTAAGTGTATATTAGGTTGTAAATAATAGAAATGGTTAGGTAATTGGATATTAATTTGGGAGGACCTTGGATGTGGGTCGTAGAAGTAGGGTTATTAATATGTGATTTTAACGATAGGTCATTCAATGATTTTGAAGGTATCGGAAGGAAAGGGAAGGATAGCGATGAAGTGCGAATGCACGATAAGATTGAGGTAAGGAATGAGTTGTCTTGGCCTTGTGCCCTACACCCAAGTATAAATATGTTAAGTTTAGTGTTAATGTTCTTCAATTACTCTTACTAGTTATGCTAAGATGATTTCACGTGATGAATGCTTAAGGCTCATGAACGATAAAGAGAAAAAGAAATATGGTGAATGATAAAGAGAAAAAGGAAAGATGGTCTATTCTATGATAACTTTCGGTGAAAAGGCTTATATGATTGTTTTTCTTGATTGTTGTTATGATCGTATAGAGGAAATACAAAAATTGACATGTTACTCACAGAATGGTACAGGAGTCGATATCACTGTTGTTTGCCTTTAGTGTCAAAGTAGGTTAGAAGTACTGTTGTCAATTAATAGATCCTTGTTGTATTCTCTGTGACATGCTTAATTTGATTGAAAGGTAAAGAAGTGAATGAGCCTGAACAAATTGAAAGGAGATACCTAAAAGAAGGAAATGTAGAAATGAATGAAAGGGGATACCTAAAAGAAGGAAAGGTAGAAATGAATGAAAGGGGATACCTAAAAGAATGAAATGCAATGTTTGATATATTCTAGCGAATTGTTTCATAGTGATTCTGTTTTCTTTATTCTTATCATAGTTATACTCATTGTTCTTCTTGATCTGCATGTGTGTTATTTTGTTTGGTTCTGGTTAAAAGCAAGAAAGCTTAGCACAATTCTCGTTTAATAATATGGCAAGCTTTAGTCTAAATGTAATTTGTGAAGTAGATTTTTGTATATAATTTTATAGGTATGTTTACTTTCTGTTTATTTAGAAGTTCATGCATATATAGTTTGAGATTATCACTTGGTACTGGTTAGAAATGGTAAGTTTTCTTTATGTGATAGAAATGTGACTGATAAAGGATGAAATGAAGAAGAGAATATGTGATGAGCATGAATGAGATGTGAACTACAATGAGGTGAATGGTTAACAGAACAAACGAAGGAAAAAAAGGTTTAGTTAACTAAACAAGCGAAGGAAAAAGGTTTAGTTAACTAAACAAACGAATGAAAAAGGTTTAAGGAGTTAAGATGCATGAATGTTGTAAGTCGTTTCGGATTTTCATTGTTTCCTTTAAATGTGAGTTGTGAACGAGTTGATGAATAACAAACTTGACTCGCAAATGTTATTTCTTGGTTCGTAGTTTTTATAGATTTATTTAGCATGTTCATTATTGAATTCAATAGAACGGTAAATAGATTTTTATTACCTTCTTGTATTCGCTCGTTGTTACATTTCGATAGCATAATTGTTCCTCGTATCTACATCAACTATTGTGATTCTTTATATATGTGAAGTCAATTATAATATGTTTACTTCAATGTGTATTTCAGTTTCCGTTAATGTACGTTATAATGTATATGTTTCATGATAATAGAAACCAAGTCGAGGGTAACCTTCACGATGGTACCCACATGCATGAGTGAGGAAAATGTTAAGAATAAGAATGTTCGGGTGTGCGGGATACGTCCATCACTGAAGAAACCTTCTTGACAGGATACGTCATGAAGGAAGAAACTCTAAAGGCGGGATACGCTAGAAAGAGGAAGAACGCCAAAGGCGGGATACGCCGGAGGAAAAAGAAAGAACTCTAAAAGCGGGATACGCCTGAAAGAGAAATAACCCAGAAGGCGGGATACGCCGGAAGGAAAAGAATAAGGAGTTGGGGAAGATGGGTAGTCCGGATCTAGCCTAGCTGCTAGGATACACCCTCACCAAGTCGGGAAAGGGACTAGTATGCACACAGGAGGTTGGAATCTGAACAGCTATGCCATCTCAAAGGAAAACCTCCAATCTCCAGCTTGATGTACGAGTTAAGAATGAACGAAGAAAACGAACGTAATGAAAGAAGTTGGTTTGGGAGGCCCCCATTCCAAGAAGAACTAAAGAGAGAAATGCATAAATTGTTTTCCCCCATCTCCTTACTGAGCGTAAGCTCAACTCCTTACTTGTGGTGTAGGTACAATGACGAACAGATAATAAATGAATAAGAAGAAGATGAGAAACGCATAACGAAGCAGAGATGTATGATTTCCCATGCAGGAGACTCAGGCTGGCAAGGCACAGACAAAGGAAAGTAAACGGTTATGAATCAACGAAATTAATTGTGAAGTTCTATTTGATAGATGAAATGTTGAATGGCTTAGTATTTTCTTTAAAAGATTTCTTACGCTTCCGCTATGATTTACAAATAGTTATTTTATAACACTTCCGTAAGACTTTAAACAGATGATTTTTCCTACAGTATTTACGCTTTCGCATATTTAATAAGTTGGTTTTCACAACAAGTTTTAAAAAAGAGTTAGTAGCGCTTTGGATTTATGCACTTTGATTTGTCTCAAAAAGAAAAATTCAAAGTTTTACGTCATTTTAACGATTTACGAAAAATTCGGGTCGTTACAACTTAGGAGGCTGCCATTTACATTATCCATATTTCTTTCACAGACAAGTAAGGTCAGATGAAAGATTACTCTTCCCCTACTCTTGATAGTGCTGATTCTCCTATTGATATTATTGTTGTAGCTAGCTTTATTGTTGGTGAGATTGTGAACTATAAATCCACAAGAAAAAAATTTTTATATGCATTTTTTCTTGTTGTCTATATTTCCAATAAAAAGTGGGTAATGATAGATATACTGGAGGAAACATGGTCTAAGGCTGAGGCTATTGAAAGGAAGAAGATGGAGAATGGAAGGGCAGCTGTTGATTGCCCTAGACAATCAATTGTTCGCCACCTTTCAAGTGCAGATAAGATATCTCTTCGGGATATTGCAAATGAAAGGGTTGAAATAATAGCTGAAAAAATGCCACGTCTACCTGAAGAGTATCTTGAAGAATTGAAGAATGGGATTCGAGTTGTCTTGGATGGCAATGGTACTCAGTTGTAAAAAGAAGAATTTTTTCGTTTTGCAAAAGCTTTTACAAAACAGAACTAATTTGACCGCAAAGAATTTGGTTGTAGCACACTGAGGGCAGCTTGAAATACTTGTTGCAATAAATTCTGGAATTCAGGCCTTCTTGCACCCAAATACTAGTCTCTCTCAGACAACCCCCATTGACCTTTTTGTGTATAAGAGATGCAAAAATATAGCATGCCAGAACCTACTTCCTGTTGACGATTGCACTTGTGTAATATGCGCAAGCAGCAATGGTTTCTGCAATCTTTGCATGTGTGTAATCTACAACAAGTTTGATTTTGAACTTAACACTGTCGTTGGATTGGTTGTGATTTGTGTTCTCATTAGACTCACACTGATTGTGTTATTCGTGAAAGAAAAATTTGCATGGGTCCATCTGTTAAGAACGGAGTTGGCCCAGCTGAAATGCTTTTCACGTGCCAAGCTTACAACTGCACATCTAAGCTTCTAGGTTGGGTCAAAGATGTTTTCCAGCATTGTGCACCTACCTGGGATTTGGACTGTTTAACAAGGGAATTTGACTTTGTAAATAGGATCTTCTGTGGAAGTGATGATGCTCATGGGAGGAAACTTTTTTTTTTTGGAAGTCCGAAAACTATTTGGTTCACAAAAATTGTTTATTGATTTTGGACTTGCAGTCATTGTATTTAATGTTGATGGCGAAGAGCCACACACTCTTATAATTTCCTTGTTCGGCCATGACATCCCTGCTTTGTTATTTTGTGTTGATGATGAGAAGCTGGCAATTTAAGATTGCAATCTTGTTATATTCTCTGAAGTTCATGTAATACCCTGATTTTTTATATCAAAATTTAATAAGGATAATTGGAAGGTAATTCTGAATATTGAGTAATTGGATAATTATCGAGGTATTACCAAGAACGTACTTGTTAGATTCTATATTATGAAAATTAATGTAATCAAATAAAATAAATATTAATTAAATTAAATTATAATATATGTGATTAAATGAGATTAATTAGTATATGTGAGGAGATTAAATAAATGGGAATAATTGGGATTCAATAATGGGTTTATGGAAGAATTAATTGGGATTTAATTATGGGTTTAGTGAAGAATAGCTTAACCGATTTTGCTAGAGAATCAGTTTAAGCTTCTCATTTCGTTTGGCCTTCGGCCATTTGACGAAATGAGAAACGAAATGAGAGAAAGAGAGAACGCTAGATAGAGAGAGGACAAAGACGAGAGGGAGAGAGCTGGGAGTCGAGAGAGAGATGGGCGATCGGGAGGACAAGCCAGCGACGAAGAAGGGGGAAGGCGAAGATGTGGAAGGCAAAGGCTTGGGAGTCGTCGCTCAGCGTATGGTGAGCAGATGGCGTCAGGCGCTTCAGGTTGCAGTTCACGTGATGTCGATTTTGGGCGTCTGGTCGCGAAGAGCGGTGATGCTTTGTCGATTCTCGCCGATGCTCGACGACGATGAATGGCCTTGGCAATGATGAATGGCGATGGCGGGACGGCGTCGGGAGGCAGGGGAATTGGCGGTTCAAGCTGGGTTAGCCGAAGCCCTTGGTCCAACTTGTGGTTCAGTTTTCCTCCCTGGTCCTTGCTATGCAAAAAGTCGACAGAGAAGACTTCGTAGACCTCATAGCGGTGGTTGTGGCAGGGAGATAGGTTATGGAGTGCCTCTACTCTAGAAGAAGTAGAGGGGCAGATGAGTGTGGAGATAAATGACAGAATTGATGTGTTCTGTCAATTTTCCATCCTGTGAAGCCAAGTGCATAAAGAGGAAGTTGGAGGCAAAGCTGGGAGGACTGGGTGGGGTGATGGCCGAGAGGTTGGAGCTCTTAGGTTCTTCATGGATGAGCTCCAGGTTGGTGCTGGCAGCTCAGGTTGGCTGCTACGAATTGTTTGGCAATGGCTTGGAGCTGCTGCTGGCCAGTCCCCCCTGCCCTCTCTGGCGTATTTCTGGTATGGCAGCCTTTTGTGTTTTCTAAGGCTTTTGGTTGGATGATTGAATTATTATGATGATAATAAACTGTTGTCTTAGTTGATGAACCTGAATCTGTTGTTGGTTCAATTATGCTTTGTGAAATGTGTGATTGTTGGGTTGTTAATAAAGTTTGATTATATCTGTTGTTGAAGCTTACGATGAAGTCATGAGCTTAAGTCAGACTAGTTACAACATGAGTTATTTTATTAGGAATGGTTGGATTGTAAAGCATGATAATAATCTGTAAAGCTTTGGTTGAGGAGGAGTGTTACTCGGTGGTTTGATTAATGGTGGTTAAATTGTGATTAATGGAAGTAGTTACATAATTGAAGTTAGTTTTGCTACGGATATGTGTTCGGCTGATGGTTTGGGATTTTTTTTGCTTATAGTTCAAATTGAAATAAGTTATATCCCGTTTAGGAGTCGAAGAAGTTCTTAGAATTTGTACAAATTAGAATACGTCATTGATAAGTTGTGATGTTTAATTGTGAAGGTATCGGAAGGAAAGAGAAGAATAGCGATTAAGTACAATACACGAGAATTGAGGTAAGGAAATGAGTATGTCTTGGCCATTTTGAGGCCTTACCCATAAGTATGTGTGCGTGAGTTTATGCTTAGTCTCTGTTCTGTTCAGTTCCCTGCGAAATCCTTTGCTTGATTTCTAGTTGATAATTCCTTGGATGATTTCCTGCTATGTTTTCCTTGCTGATTTCCTTTGCTGTAGACATTCCCTGTGTTGATAATGTAGTTTCCCTTGTGATGGTTTTGTTATTTGTGCTTTGTTGTTGTGTGGATAGTTCTGGCATTTATGTTATAGTGATTTCTGTTTATCAATATCTTGATTGGATAGACAAGTGATGAATGATAGTAGGACTTGACAAGTATGAACGAATAAGATCTATGCTGAAGATGACTTGTTTCTATAGTATTTACTTATTGATAATTAATTACTTGTGTTGTATTTCCCTTCATAACACTTGTGTTGCTCTACTGTTGGTTTTGTTTCTCAGTATTTAAATCTCCATGTGATAAGCATAAACCATCAATTTCTTCATTGTATATTTATTGTTATGTCATTTCACGTATTGCCCTGCCATCACCATTGTTTGATATCCATGTTATATATTAACTAAACCCCATGTTGAGCAACTAAATTAATGTGTTAAATTAACTAGTACTTTAACTTAACTAGGGTATCTCATTAGAATCATAATTGTAATTAATTAACTTGAGCATGTTTGACTTGCTAGTAAGCATGCTAATTATTTAGAATAATCAACTGGTTGAGCAAGTTAGTTAATTAGAGTAATCATCTAGTTGAACATGTTAATCAAGCAGAGTAATTAGTTAGAATCACCATTATAACCTTACTTGAGCATGTTTAATTCGAATATGTTTAATTAACAAGTTAACGATAACTAAGTTGAGTATGCTTAATTAACCAATTAGCACGTTAGTTAACTAAGTTAATTAACTAGAATGATAAGTGTGATTAGCATGTTTATCAACTATAATTGTAATTAGCACATTTAATTAACTAACTAGACTAATATTAATATGTTAGATAATTGAAGCATGTTAATTAACTAGTTATCTAATTAATAACTAATCCTTGAACATGTTGATTAACTAACTAGTGAGTATGTTAATTAACGAGTTGAGCATGTTTATTTCACTTGATGCATGTAAATTAAGTAGAGCAATTAATTAACTACACAAACATGTTAATTAACTAGACTTGAACACAATTAGTCAAGTATGTTAATTAATTAGCTATGCATGGTTAATCCATCAAACTATTAAAGCATGCTCAACTAATTACGATAAAAGGATCTAATAAATTATGCATTACTTTCATATGCACGTTGCTTGTTAATCCGTTATATTTCTTTTATTAGTTCTATAACTGCTTCCTTTGCATGCTGTACTTTGATGGGGTGCCCCCTTGTAATTGCTTGTCGCTATGTGCGCTTTCAATTATCCTTATTCATTCTATGCACTTTCAATTACTGCTATTCAGTTACAGTTACTTTCCTTTTAAATGCGCACTTCAATTACTGTTAAAGTTATGTTATAATGCATCATGCATCATGCTAGGTTGAGAATGAATGGTCATGCATCATGCTAATAGAAACAAGTATGGAGCGCCACCTTGGGGTAGCACTCGCACATGCATAAGTGAGGTAAAAAGTTAAGAAAAAGAAGAAGAAAAAGAGAATTGGGAGTGGATGGGTAGCGGATGTAGTCTGCAATCTAGGCGGAGCCCCTCCCTCATAGGGTACGGGAGTTCTAGTTGCAAGTAAAAGGTTATATCTGATCACTATGCCATTACACGAGAAAAACCTCTCAATTCCTGCTCGAAGTACGAGTAGAGAATGAAAAGATTAAAGTCTAGTAAAAGTAATAAAAGAGTAATTGCCTTAATGAAATGATTAGTTTAGGTGGCCCCAATTCCAACAAGGACTAACGAGAGGCATTTCATAATTGCATTAACCATTTTTTCTTACTAAGCCCTCGGGCTTGCAATTTACTTGTGGTGTAGGTACCAATGATGAATAGATAATCTAAAGCAGGGATGAAGGGATTTGCACGAGCGAGACTATGGCTAGCTAGGCTAAAGAGAGTAGAAGAAATAACAGTTGTAAATAAATTGTATTTAATTGTTTAGTTTCATTTCTCAAGTGCAGTATTTAATTATTTAGTATTTCTTTCATTAAATTATTTACATTTCCGCACAAATGATTTTATAATGCTTCCGCATTTCATTAATTGGTTTTCATAACGAGTTTGAAGAAGGGATAATAGCGATCTAGTTTCAGCGTCGCACTCTGATTTTGTTTTATAAAGGAGTCTTTCAAAAATTTTAAATTTCTCTCATTTTGAAGGAATTATGAAAATCCAGGTCGTTACAGTTCAGGGAATACCAGAGCTAAATGATGAGAAATTACTCTTGGAAGGTGAAGTTGTTCACAACAACTTCCTGGTAGAGAAGCTGTTACAATGTATTGCAGTTGCACTTGTTAGGTATCAATTCATTAGGTCTTTCTTGATGGACATGATGCTTCTAGCCTATTCCGTAGCATTTGATGCTCCTGAAGGAATTCTACTGGAATGGTGGTTTGTTTTTCTGGCATTATATCCTTGGGGACAAGGATATTTTTTAGGGGGTTGGATGTTATGATGGGCTTATATAGTATACAAGGATTGCCAACATGGTGTTATATGTTATACATGGATTGCCAACGTTGAATTGATTAGGGAAGAGATACTGGGTAGATAAATAGAGGAAGGAGAAGCAGAGAAGGTGTGGAAGATGTGAAAACCCTATGTTTAATTTATGTTTTCCTTTCTATGTTCTCTGTAAAACGCCATTCTCCCTCTACTCCTTCTTCATTGTAATTCCTTTTTGGTAGCAGTAATCCTCACTTTTGGAATGAAATATTAATTCAACAGAAGTTGTATTCATTCTCATGGGTGGACATCCAGTCAATTTGTGGTGCAACCACAACAGGGTTCCGCAGGTGATTTGTGATTGCACCATGTCTTGCTGCGGGTTTCTTGATGCTTCACTAACAATGTAATGTGCATCTTTTTTTAGGAATTGTACTATGTTTGTAGATGTCTTATGCGTTGGCTGCTGTTTTGGATGTATTGTTCTATTATGCAAAACTGCTTACTGGGCATTAAGGAACATATGCATGCCCTGTTGAATTAGGTTTAGTTTTGAAATTTGGTTACTGCTTACTGGGCATGGTGAATATTTGTGCTCCGTCGATTTGATTTTAATCTCTATTTTGTATTGATAGAGATTATAGAGGAATTAAGCTATGGAGGTTGGGTTTTGGTTCTCTATCTCGCATATTGTTGTAATAGGCATTGCTGAGAATTATGCTCCACTTGTTGTACTTAATTCGTGATCTCTTCTGCTGCCTTGATAAACCTGGTTGAAATTCATGTTATGTTTATATCTTCATTAAGGTCACTATTTGATAGACCCTGTTAGGACTCTCGTTCTATTGATTGGATTATGTCATTGTTTTCCCTTACTGTTTGTTGGCTTAGAAATATATAATAAGTTGTTGACTTATTACTGAAATATTGGATTGTAATTTGTAGTTGCATGAAGATGGTTGTTAGGCCAAATCAAATGTATATGTTGGTTTCCTAGAACTGATAGTTTCTGTTAAAGCTTAGTTTATGCTATTGAGTAATAAGGTTGGGGATTCTGTTGGGATTCCTAGTTTCAGTTTCTAGGTTGGGGCTCGTGGTTGTCTCTAGGAACCGTCTTGGATTTTATTCTTCATTGAAAGTTGTCTATTATCCCTTGTATGTTTGTTAGGATGTTGACACCAGCCTTGTTGTCGGTTCTGGAGGTGTCAGGAAATTCAACTTTTTGCTTACGACAGCGCGTGGAGTTGGTTTGTCGATAAGCGTGTCATGGTCGTCATCGAGGTTGGGATCTTTATACTTCCTACACTGCATTGTATCATGGTTTTCAAAACTACTATTTTGTGGGATACCACACCTGAAAACCTGATGGGGACTGTTCGACAGCACGTTCATTTTTACTTATACGTATATTTTCTCACGTTTACATTCCGTACATGGTTCATTCTTGATATTCTGCCATATTGATGATGCGATATATGTGTATGTGTTGGAAGGATGAATCCTCTTGATGCTTTAGGCACTCTAGCGCTAAAGCATTACGAGGCTATTTAGTGACATCTTCTACTGCGAGAAGATGGGTTATATGATACGTACATTGGGAGGATGAATCCTCTTGATGCTTTAGGCACTCTAGCGCTAAAGCATCACGAGGCTATCCCTCAAAATCTTCTACTGCGAGAAGATTTGATATGTACATTGGGCGGATGAATCCTCTTGATGCTTTAGGCACTCTAGCGCTAAAGCATCACGAGGCTATCCCCGTGCAATCTTCTGCTATGGGAAGATTGGTTGTTTACGTGCGAAATGACAATGGAGCATTCATGACATGTCCTCATGTTTCTATCCCTAGAAGTGGAAAAAGAGGATGGGGCATTGGTGACGTGTACTCAGGTTGCAAGTCCTGAAAGTTGGAAATAGGATGAGAGGGTGATAACGCCTCCTTGGGTTGCAAGTCCCTAAACCTGGCTAGGGTATTTGTCACACAGAGTTGGCAGAATTGTTAGTCGCGAAGATTAGCCTATCATAGTACCATTTCATTTGGCCAGTGGCTGGACGGCTCGTAGCTCTGCTCGTCGGCAACCCTTGTCAATTTGGAACATAAAGGTATTTAGTGAGAAGATGTAACGACTTAGTTTTTCTTACCTTCGAAATCACGTGAAATTTAAAACTTTTCTTTCCTTTCATAAAAATAGTAAAAATCTTTATTAAAACCTTCTCAGTTAAAATCAAAGTTCTTTTCTTAAAACCTGTTCGATAAAAATCTTTTACTTATCTCGTTTCTTTAAATTGTTATAAATAGCAGAAGACTATAATTTCAAAATCTTTTTTTTTCTCAAAACATAGCGGAAACTGTTTACACAAAATTTACAAAACTCTTTGCTCTTTACTCCATTAGCCTAGCCAGCCACAAGACCCACCCGTGCAAATCCTTCATCAACTGCTCTTTAATCTGTTTATCATTCTCTCATGCTTGTACCTACATCGCAAGACATAGACTAATGAGCCAACGCTCAGTAAGTGATAGAACTAAAATAGCTAGATGCACATGTTATGCCACTTTAAAATCTGTATGCAGTTTCTCTTTTTGTTTTTCCTTTATCTTTTACCTTTTTCATTTTTGTTTTTATCTTTCAGTTTTTTGTTTTTGTTTCTGTATCCGTTTTGGTATCCATGCGCGTACTCATTTCTGTATCTGTATCTGTATCCGTTTCCATTGTCGGAAATCCATTTCTGTTTCTGTTTTCGTTTCTGTTTCTATTCCCGTTTTCGTTTCCGTATCCGTATCTGTGTTAGTATCAGTTTCCATTTTTGTGTTAGTATCCATTTCCATGTTCTTTACTTTACTTATCTTTTCTTTTGTTTTTGTGCCGGACATTACTTACTGGACCACAAAAACCATTATCTTTTCTTTCGTTTGGGTTATGTGCCGAGCATTACTTACCGAACGACACAACCGTTATCTTTTCTTTTGTTCCCGTGCCGGGCTTTACCTACCGGACCATACAAACTGTTATCTTTTTTTACTTGGGTTGTCAGACATTACTTACTAGGCCAACTCCTTTTAAAACAGTAGACATGCTATTAAAACAGTAGGCATGCTCGTAAAACAGTAGACATGCTATTAAAACAGTAGGTATGCTATTAAAACAATAGGCATGCTTGTAAAATAGAAAACATGCTATTAAAACAGTAGGCATGCTCGTAAAACAGTAGACATGCTGTTAAAGCGATAGACATGCTTAATATTCTACTATTCTAATAAAGCAGTAAACAATTCAACGTGCATATCCTATTCTTGCGATGTAGGGCCCCAAAGACCAAAACACACACATATTACTTACTTCGTTTCCTTGAAGCGTTCAACACTTAAACGTTACCATTTCCTTCCTTTTTAGTACCTTCACAAATAAATAACATATAATTATCAATAAACGCAACCTACTAATCTTAACGTCTTTCATACCCTTAATCCTTATACATTACATACTAGAGTTTCTTACATGAAACTGCTTCATCAATATAATCCAACTTAATAGTTTAATCAAAATCACACAGCAAAGTCCAACATAATTCCACCCATAGAAAATGTACTCATATTTACCAACGCCCAACAATAGCATCCAAATAGAGCATGAAACTTCAACATTTATCTACCAAGCAAACGTACAATGGCTTAATCCAATTTTTAGAATATATTTATCCAATAATGACTCGAATTCAAACCAATAGAGTACCATCCAACAGATAGCATTATCCATCCATTAGTAACTAACATGAATAGCTAGACACATTTAACAGAACAATACAACTCAACATTGTCTATCAAGCCATAACCAAAGCTACAGATTAACAACTCATTTCATAGAACAAATCACGGGCTATCATAGTACATCCAACCTACCCACACTTGACAATAATCAACAGAGGCATTTCGCAATTACCACAACAAACAGTAAATATGCAGAGGACACACCCAACATTTAGCAGTACCCATAGTTGCAGAACCAAACCAAAGGCTATCACAATAATCGATAGAACAAAGCATAATTCATCCAACAATTTCAAAGCACAATTCATATATTTTTCAGCACTAAATATCAGTAGAGAGTCATATTCTTCATCCATTCACTTAACAGGGTTTCACAATCTAAATACCACTTAGGTCACTTATCAAAATAACATACAAAATCCAAACCCCTAACAATATTCTTCACAATCAACAAAGCAGTAACTAATAGGGTGTAAAATCACAACATTTCATAACAAGTAGCAAAGGACTTCTTCTTACCTTGAAGAACTCCAGAGACTGTAGCCCGCTGCCATTTCTGAAATGCTCCCCGCAGAACAATGCACAGCTCCACGCCACAGGAGCTACAAAACCAACCCAACGACAGAGCCAATTCCACAGCAAAGACCATCAACAAAACCGAAATTAGCACACAAGATAGCACTCACGAATTCATAGCACTCGACTATGGAGGCCGAGAATCCAAACTCACAGAAATCTTACCTCGCGGAGAAGGCTGCCAAAACTGATAAAGAAGCCTCCAACCCGACACCCCGAAGAAGCTACGAAGAACACAACCCACGGGAGCTCACACCCGAGCCCTCACTCCCCACGCTTGTCCTTTGCAGAAGTTGCCTGAACTCTCACTGTTGAAGTCCCTTACACCCGAGGTCTCCCACTCTTTTTCTGTCTTTTCAAAATCGCCAAACCAATTCTCCCTCTCTCCCCTTCTCTTTGTCTCAGTCTATCTATCCCTCTCCTCACTTCTCTTTCCATCAAAACGTTAGCCCACTCACCAACTCCCATCACTTTGTCTCCCACGCACGTCCTTGAGCCACTCCCTGTCTCCCATGTCACTCTATCTCAATCTCCCATCTAGAGATGTTAAATGAGCTACCCGAGCCGAGCCGAGCCGAGCCTGTGAAAACCTAGCTCACCGAGCCTGGTGAGCCTAATGAGCCTAGCGAGCCTAACTAGCTGAGCTCAAAAAATTGTCAACCCGAGCCGACTCGTGAGCCACGAGCCGACCCAACGAGCCTAACGAGCGAGTTTAACGAGCCTAACATACATAAATAAAATTATTTTATATAAATATGTTATATATATATTTTAATTTTAGTTAGTAAAACTATAATAAATATTTATTATTATAATGTTATAATATGATAGAATTAGACGATTGTTAGTCGTATAAATAATAAAATTATTTAATTAATATAAAAATGCCATGTAATAAGTAATAAGTGTTAGCCTAAGTGTGTTAGGTGTAGTTATATTTTGATTATGATTAATATTAATAGATTTAATAAGTTGTTTATTTGTTGAATTTATATTACGCAAACATTATCGATTATATTGGAATAACTCTTAATGAGGGTATTATTATTGTCTAACGAGTTTGTCTAAGTTCATGTAGTGAGAGATATCCTTGTGGAATTTAGAGAATTCAAGATGTACGGATAGGAAGTGAAGTATTTCATTCTGGGAGTTTTCGGATAAGACCCAGTCGAAGACCCGGTCGAGGAAGTTGACCGAAATACTTCATAGATTCGAGTTTCGTGTTTTGGATGAAGCAAGGATGTGAGGAAATGCGTCCTAATATGTCAAGCTATGTAGAACATTGTTTTTCAGTCGTGGCGTGGTCGAAGCTGCAGATGAGTAATTCGACAGAAAAAGTCTGAAGTTCTCTTCGTAATATTTGGCAATTTTGTGGACTTGACACGGTCAAGGTTGTGGTCAAAAACCTCGTCCGAAAATGCGCCACTCTTTGAATTTGTAATATTTGGCGATATTGTAGACGAGACGCGGTCGACGTCCCGGTCGAATTCGGCGACCGAAAATGCACCACAGACCGAATCTGTAATATTTGGCGTTTTTACGGTCGAGATGCGGTCTAAGATTTTGGTCGAGGAATGCAACTTAAAGAGTAAAACAGAGAGTTTCAAAGTTTTTTGGACGATATGAGGTCGAGTCGCCAATCGAGCTAGGCGAATGAAAATGTGCAAAATGTGTAACAACTAGTTTTTATTGTCTGTGAGGTTGGTTGTAAAAGCTTCATAGCTTGATTTTGAGAGAGTTTTAGTTCAAAAAAATTGTAAATAATTACAAAAATCTCTTAGGTTATTTACAATCTTTCAATAGTTAATTACAAAAAAATTATTTGAGACAAATATATATAAAAAAAAAAAAATCATTCATTATCAATTTGACACTTGCATCACTACAAATTAGATACATCCCATCTAATTGTCAATTATGTGCAAAATGTCAAATAAAATTACAATTTAAAAAAATAATTTAAAATTCAAATTACAATACATCCAAATTTAAATGAAAATCTAATCTTCAACGTCTAAAATTTTAAATTCTTTTAGTATTTCGTCCTCTCGTTGTTCATTTCTTGTAATAGCGTCGTTCCAATTCTTCATGCAAATTAGTGCCTCCACGAGGTCGGGTGCAAGTCTTCCTCAACATTCATCATACACACATCCACCTGCACTAAAAGCAGACCCGATGCTACGGTAGAGACTGGAGGTGTTTGTAGATCACATGCCATTATGGAAAGAATAAGTATGTAGTGTAAGACTTTATCCACCAATCTAAAATATCAAAGTTCTCATTGCGAGAAAATTGATATCAAGTGTCAAAATAAATATTTAGTTTGTTTCGCATAGAACTAGAATAAACATCTGTATCTAATTCATTCCAAATATCATAAATACTAAATTGTGAAGCTAAGCTACCACCACCACTACTAAACCTAGCATGTAAAGAAAGACGTGAACAACTAACATTAGAATATTTACTTTCATAAGAAAAATATAAACTAGTAATTCCATGTGTTATTTGATCACTACAAAGTAAAAAAGTAGTACATAAATTAGTAGAAATTCTATTAATAATGAGACTCACTCCTCTTAATTTATACATAGGATCCATTATGCATGCGTACAAAAAATAAGAGGAATGTCAAGCCAATATTTTTTACAATTTCTTTCCATTTTATAAATTATATCTTTAAATTCATCTATTTGTCGATATTGTGCAAAATTGCCAGTTAAATTTACAAAAATTGGGAGAACAAGATGAGAAGTGAGATAATAAATTCTCGAACATTTATTTGTAGCATCATAAAATAGTTTTAAAAAATCAATAAATGTATTAGCTATATCACAACTAGATTTATCAAGATTATAACTTTGTGTTTTCTCATTAATAAAAACACAAATAACTTGCCAATATGGCCTAGCATTTTCTAACATTAAATAAGTTGAATTCCACCTATTATCTACATTGGTTTTTAATTACCTTGGTTTAAGTTGGGCAGCTTTACAAAAATCTCTATGTTCTTGTTGTCTTGAATTAGATCCAATGATATAAGAAATTGCAGATCTAATTATTTCAATATGAAATAAAATATATGTCATACCATCTTTAATAACTAAATTCAAAATATGACATACACATCTTATATGGAAAAGAGAATTGTGAGTAGTATCTAATTGAAAATAATTTTTAAAATGAGAAATAACAACATCGTGAGCACTAGCATTATCAAGAGTTATGTTAAATACTCTATCTCTAATAGAATATACTTGCAATATTGCTACAATATATTTATAAATAGTAAAATCGGTGTGAGAATATTCACAATTACGAAATCCTAAAATTCTTTCATTTAATTGCCAAGATTCATCAATAAAATGAGAAGTTATAACAACATAGCCTATAACATTACGTGCACTTCATAAATCAGAGGTAATACAAATAGACATTGAAGGAGCGTTTGAAAAAAATGAAACTAGTTCATTTTTCATATCATTAAACATTTTAATAATATCATTTCTAGTTATACTTCTAGGAACACGTTTAAAATTAGGAGTAGCATACTCTTTCATAAAATTTTCAAATTCATCACTGTCAGTGAACGATAAAGACAACTCACATTATTCTACAAGTTTTGCTATTCCTTCTTTCATTTTATTTTGTAAATATAAAAAAGTGTCACTATCACTAACATTCAATAATCTTTGTGTTGGGTCTTATACTTGCTCCTTTAAGTGACATATTTGATAATGCCTACAAAGTGTGCTAGTTGAACTATCGGCAACATATGCATAATTTTTTATACAATATTTGCATGGAGTTCTAAATTCAACTTTTTCACTAATTTTAATTTCTTTCATTTCAAAATGTTTTCATATCTCAGACGTTTAACTCTTTTTTTTAGGTGAAGAAGTGGATGCTTACGCAGATGAGTGTCATATTAAAAATGCAGGATTTAACTCTCTATTTTCCTCAATATCATCATCAATATTCTCAATATTATAATTACGTGGATCTATTAAAATTAAATATTTAAAATAAATTTCAAATAACAAATTGATACAATGATACCACAATTGATCAACAATATTTTGTAAGTGGTGTGAATTTTGTGATCACCTCCACATATATGAAATTTACAAAAATTCACACAAAAATTGTTAAATACCCGTAAAATTAACAACAATATAAAAATACATTAAATAATAAATTGTAATACATACCTTGTTGAATAAATGGAAAGAGTTTAAAATAAGAAAGAATGTATTAGCACAAGTTAAATTGTAGTAGAAATTGAGAGATTGAGAGAAAGTTTGATGAAAATTTTTGTGAGAATATGAATGATATTTATAAAGGAAGAGGAGAGAGAGAGAGAGAGATAGAGAGAGGGGGGGAGGTGTTGCCCTGCTGGCCTGGCGGGGTTACTATAGTGAGCTGAGCCTATAGTAATAGGCCGCCAGCCTGCCCGTTTAACATCACTGCTCCCATCTCTCTTTCTCTTTAGAAAACGCAGACCTAATTTCATTTCCCCTTTCAATTGATAAACCTCAACCGGACTGGACCATCAACGAACCAAACCAGTTCATTTCCACCTCCTCTCTTCAATTTCCCCCTTTTTATTTTATCCCTTTTAATTATTATTCCATTTACCTTAATTCCATTTTATTTATTTTAATTTCATTAATAAATCTATAATTATCAAATATACCTATCGTATATTAATTGACCCACTTTCCAATTTCTCGATTTATTTCAAACATTGCTTGATGATAATTAACAGTCCAATTTAATTTCTTCGATTCTATTTCCCAAATTAATTTTCCATCAAATAAATCCTCAATGATTATCCAAATAATTCTCAATTAAATTTCTCATCAAATAAATCTTCAATTATCCAATTATACCCAATTATTTCCCAATTATCCATATTAAATCCCGCTACGAAAAATCAGGGTATTACAGTTTATCGTGAGCAACCTCATCCATTACTGCGATTTTACGAGTTGTCTCGCTGAGCTACTCGCCGGAAACTTGGGTGACATGCATGATCTGTGGATCATCGTCAATGGTATTCTTTTCTGCCTCATGAGGTGTTGCTATTGGCGGATAGCCACCTTTCTGTGACATGTGTTGGGTGGGTCCTTTAGTGACCATCCATTTTATTGAGAACAAATTGAAGGTTGTTAGTCGCTAAGATTGACCTATCCTATTACTGTTTCATTTGATGGGTGGCTAGACGGCTTGTAGCTCTGCTCATTGGCAACCCTCGTCAATTTGGAACATAAAGGTACTTAGTGAGAAGTGGTATATGGCGAGAAACCTTATTCGTTACTCCGATTACACGGATCGTATCAGCGTTAGTTACGGCCCATCAGCACATCCGAGCGATTATACCACCTATCTATGATGAGTGACGGATGGGTCCTTGTGTGACCATCCCTTTTCACTATTGACATTTTCATACGAAAAATGATGTTGGCATGTAATACCCCGAAAATATATTTTTCCCCGTTTATCGATGTATTAAATTGGGATAATTAATACATATGTATACCATATCATGTTGCATGATGATACACGTTAAATTATGTTTGGAAAGTATAAGGTTAAAGTTGAAAATTAATTGAAGCGTAAAAGTTGAGGAGGAAGTGTATTGGTAAGTTTTCGGACGAAGTCCAAAATAGGGTCCAGACGTCGCAGACGGCACAGATGTTGTTGAATTGAATCTGTACAATTTTCTAGACGAATTCAGACGCCTCTGTCTCGTCCAAAATTGGGTATGGACGACGCGGTCGAGAAGGAAATGAATATGTACAAGTTTTGCTGAGTTTTTGGATGAGCCTTTTCCCGTCCGAAATCTACCTCGGATGACTGGTCTCGTCCGAAAAGTTTGAAAATCTGCAAAATCTATTTAAGTCTTCTCTCTCTCTCTTCCGATTTCGTGTCTTAGACAACAGAATCTCTCTCTCCCTTATCCTCTAGCTGCGACGCCAGGCCTCTCCCATAGGTGTGGAAGCCTTCCACCTTGCATCTCCTCAATGGGCCACCCCTTCATTGGTTCGCATACTGGTCAGACTTCAACCTGCAGTTTTAGCTTATCCCCTACTGCAGCTCTCTCCTTTGCTTATATAGGTATGTTCCCACGAAATTATTCTGGTCTAGAAATTGAGAGGTGTGTATGAGGGTGTCACTCTACTGAGAAGAAATTTGGTGAAGTGGTGTGAGTTATATTGGACAATTGCTGAATAGGTGAGGAGTGCAAGATTTTGTGTGTGGGTGTCCTGAAGACTGGTGCTGTAGGAAACTGTCCAACAGTGAAGGAAACGCAAGGTAAGAAATTATTGTTAAGAAGTTTGTTGGTTTAATTTTGGATCTCTGGTTTAATTCAAGTTAGACATGAAAGTGGGATTCATTAATTGTGTTGCCTTGTATAGGACCGACTAGCTGCTGTTTTGGCGTTTTACTGCCATATAACTTATGTTAAACTGCTGAAAAGCTTAAGGTAAGAATTGGAATATTGTTTTTGCCAAAGGGAGGCCCTACATTACTGGTTTTTGTCTATGAAATCATTTATTTGGTACTATCAAATTCTGGTTTGTTGTCAACAATGAAAAGCATGGATAGTAGAAGATGATAACTGTTTTATGAAGCATAAAATCTAGACTTAGTGAGTTGTCTGGGAATATGGACTGTCAATTACTTGATGTTGTTAAGTTATATTGGTTGTTGTTGTCAAAAGAACTATGATAAGTTAAACTCATGAAGTATGAGAATTTGGAGCTAGTAAGTCATCTTGAATTATGTATTGTTTAACGTTGTGGTATTGCTGTCAAGTGCAAATGCTAAGGATTGTGAATGTTGTACAGCATGTGAGTATTATAAGGCATGTAACGACGTATGAAAACCTGCTTATGGTTGTTAAAGTTTAATCTGGAACAGATCTTCCTTTGCTCACAACCACTAACTAATGACTCAAAGAAAGTTTTACACTAGGGAAACACTTATACGCAAATCTCATTTATTTTGTGAATAGTAATATTGATAATACAACACTTCTAAGTTGAATTAAGCCTGTAAATTTTGTTATGGCTGCTGTGTCTACTTATGCATTTATATGGTTTATTCTGTGACATTCATGCATCACCCTAAGACTTACAAAACTGTTCACATGTTGTGTGTCACCCTAAAATATATGTAAATAGTCATGTGGGGGTTCGGGAGGATTGAAGATGGTTATCGTGGTGACACCCCTATTGGAGTGCCTACTCCCATTTAGGGAGTGTGAGGTACGATTAAGCCACAAGAATCTTAAGATTCTCAATTCTCTTGTACTGAAATCCCCAATGCTTTCAACAAAGCGACTGGGTATGGCTCGTGGCGACACCCCTATTGGCGTGGTTCCTCTTTGGAAACACAGGTTAAGCCACGAGATCAATTGACTTATCCATCAACCCAAACTAACAGATACGATACGGATATCCTGTGTAATGCATCGTATGGTTATACATCATATGCATTTGCATTTATTATTCTGATTCTTGTTGGACGTTAGTCTCATTGTTAATGTAGGTGATTATTATAACGAGGATTTTGTACCAGTGGAGGAGGAGGCGCTCCAGGATGACCCCTCGTGTTATCAACTGATTTGACCTGCTGGATGTGGCTCACATGGTTGGGACTTATTAGTATTTTGAGAGAGGAGTATTTTGGTAATACATTTTTATTAATATTTTGACTATTTTAAATATTTATAGTAGGGACTTTGAGATTTTTGCTAAAATACTTAGAACTATGTTTTGAATCTCCAATATTATTCCGCATTAATTGCTCTGATTTCGTTTACTCCAAAAGTAAATTTTGAATGTTGAATAAATTAAGCAAAAAATTTTATATAACGTATTTTCCAAACGAGAAAAATATTTTTAAATTAAAGGGGCGTTACATGACATATTTTGCGATTATAGTTGTCTATATATACATCGAGTTTTAATAAAGCCACATTGAGGGCCATGGGCATGATTTATAAAATGATAAAGAGGTTTTGGTAATTTAAAAATCCATGTACGGTAAATGAGGATGATGAAATGATTTTTAAAGATAAGGAAAATGATTTTAGCATGCATTGCATTTAGTATAGATTTTCCTACTAAGTTTGTCACTCACCCTTTAGACTATATTTTTTTCCCAGGTTAGGGTGTAGGTTTGGTGCATTGGTCTTGTGTGTGTGGTAGCTTGGAAAAACTGGTGTTCCCTGATGGATGTCTCAATCTCCACGTGGATGGGTGGAGGTTCGTCGGTTCAATCCCTCTGTTCCTGGTATGTTGGGATTTTAGTTTTGGTGTTGTTTGATTTAATTCATGACAATACTTTCCTTTATTTACATTATCATGTCTTTAGTTGATCACTCTGTGAACCCTAACCCATGTGATTTGGGTTTGGGCTTGATATTATTCTCGTTAAAACTTTCGCAAAATAATCCACACCTTGGGCTGGGTAACCGAGTTCTCTTCGAGAATCAGGTCGCCTAACCCGATAATTCTGTCTGGCCACCTCTGGGTCGTGACAGAGGTAAGACTCTACTGATAACTAGTAGACCACTGAAAGTTGGTACCAGCTAGCTGATACTGATCTAATAAGGTAGCCTATAACCAGTAGTCTATGGAGGAATATATGTCTTGGTTCAGAATGAAAATGATAACCTTATTTAGAAAATCCTTTGTCAGCTCCAAAACTAAATCTAGAGAAAACTTATTGGGTAGGTGCTGAGTTAGCCTAAGAATGTCTCTGATTTGCTGGGCAGTTCCTCCTCAAATATCTAGCTTGACCACAAATATGAAAACATAAGGACCTGAATGCCCAGCAGCATAAGGTGCTCCACTAGATTGACCACCAAAGCTACCTTGAGTGTGACCTACTCAATTTTGACATTTCCTATGATCCTTTCTGGTCATCTTGCCTCCCGCTGGCTATTCTTTCTTTCCCTTGCACTTGTACTTGCTAAAGAATTCATTAAGGCCAACTTCAACATGCGAAGCAGTAGCCACTACCTCTGAAATATTACTGAACACTGCAACAGAAAGTCAAGAATGGATCTTTGGCCTCAAGTTCATCTTGAACTTTATCATCCTTTCCAATGGATCCACATCTTTAATGTACTGAGAAAGCTAACCAAATTCCGCATGGTACTAAAAAACAGTGAGGTCTCCTTGATATTAATTATGGTAGGTAGAAATTATGTTCTACTTATGACCAGCATTATAGTAGTTGTCCTTGAAAACAGCCTCAAAGCTCTCAACTCATCTCACTGACTGGGTAATAAAGTTTCAGAGACTTCTACCAAACTCAAGTCATCTTCTCAAAATAAAATACATCGAGACTAACTCTATACTCTGCTGAAACGTCAATAGCATCTATATTCTTCACCAAACACTTGCGAATTCATATGCCCTAACTCTCTTAAATAATGCATATGGTGGAAAATTCTAGGCAAATTCTGAAGTGCATCTCTCAGGGCTATAAGAGTATATGTTGGTTGTGACTCAGTTGATTGCACTGTTGGTGCTACTGGTGTATGATTTTTAGGAGCTTTTCTACGAAACATTTTCAAAATTTTGAAAATTGTACTGTGAAAGTTAGAAAACATCCCTAGGCATAGTAAATTGAAAAAAAAATCTCTTTATAATATCTTCTATCTATCTTATTAATGTCACTTTTCAAGATGATAATGTGACTCTGATACCAAAATTTTTGTGTAACAATCTCGTTTTTCCTTTACTTTAAACTTTGAGATTTGAAATATTTTCTTTTCAAAATACGTAGCGGAAGACTTTTTGTAATAAAACATTTGAAATAACTAAAAATGAAACACAGTAAATAAAATTGTCTTTCTTTAAATCTTTAAAGCATACATTTTTCGATTATATTTCATAAATTAAAACATTTCCTTTTCCTTTATGCTTTAGTCAGCCAGCACAAGACCCACAACGTGTAAATCTTCAATTAGCTGCTCCTTTTTTTGTTACCATGTTTACCTTCATCACAAGACTTAAACTAAGTCTAATGCTTAGTAAGAAATGACAATCATTATAAACGTGATAGGAAATATATAAAACCTTTCCATTTCAGTTTTCTTTTTCTTTTTCTTTAACATTATTTTACTTAAGAAAGAATGATGAACTTCGATCAATGGCGAACCTTGACTATAATGGTGAACCTTAGCCGTTACCCTTATTTCTTAACATTTTAGGATTGAGTGGTGAACATTAGTCAACTCAAACCCTTCTTTACTTACATTCATTTTCATTTCCATTTTCATATGCAAAACATATGTATATAAAAACTTTTTCTCAATTTTTCTTGAAATCATGGTGCAAGAACATGTATGCATTCATAAACATATTGCTTAACATATCATCAACATATTACTTAACATATCATCAACATGAACAAGTATATTATCTACTCAACCTACTATCAAGTCATAAAATATTATGTAGATGATGTCTATCACTGATATCATGCCTACACACAACAATTAACATTCAATTCAAACAACAACTCTTCCAACAAACATTATCTTGTATAGAGCCTCACCTCTAACAAATATAGCATATCATCAACATATCTTCAATTCAAAGCAATTATCATAGAAAGAGCCTAACTTCTAACACAACAACATATCCTCAAAAACAATAATCTAACTCTTGTGATGTAGCCAAAGAGGCAAACAACATACAATCATTTATTACCTTTAACTTCCTTGAAGAAGTTGAGAGATAACAAGCTTCTTAGGGTTTCTTCTCCAAATGGCTTCTCTTTCCAATTTAAAGCCTCTTCTTATTCTTCTTTTACTCCACTCTCACATTCTCTTTCTCCTCTTTCTCCTATCACCCCTTCTTTTCTTTCTCTCTCTCACTCCACGGTTTCTCCCCTCCTTTCTTTCTTAGGTTCTTTCTTAATACAAAGGAAATAATCATTATTCTCCCTCCTCAGTCATCTAAGCAGGATGTGTCAATCACTCAACAAAGAATTGGTGAGTCATCAATTCATATTCTTACTTAAAATCGTGACATGTCATCTAAAGTCAGGTGACTTCTCATGGTTCCCCGTTAACAACCTCTCTAATTTGGGTCGACCGGAAACCTACTGAGACTCAACTCTCACATTCTGTCACAATTCTGATCGACCACAAATCCATATCTGGGTGATCGCAAATCTACCCGAGGCTCACTAATTCTAACTTGTCACAAATCTGGTCGATCGTAAATCCATATCTAGCATACTACAAATCTATCCGAGAGCAACATATTACAATCTGTTTTGAATTCGGTCGACCACCCATCTAATTCTAGTCTACCTCAAGTCTACCCGAGAGCAACTCAATTTAATCCTTCACATCTAACCTCTATCTCTATCTCATCCTCAATTCACCCTAAATATAAACTAATCCATATCTTTCATCCTTCACTTTTAAACTCCAATTAAACATAATCCTATGAATAAATTTTGGGATATTACATTTTGTCATGCCCAAAAGGTGTCCTAAACAGAATGGGGGATGGCCTGACCCGAAAATGAACCGAATCTCCTAACCCTTTAACTCATAAATTAATTAGGCAGTGGGAGACTTAAATAAAATTACAATAGCTAGTGTCAACTAACTAAGTTAATCAAAAGGTCTATCAGTTACATTAAAATAAAATGATAATATAAGTTCAATAATATAAAGTGTCATAAAAGAAAATAACTAAATTTCTAATACAACTTTAAAACAAGTCTCAACCTTACAAATAAAACTTAAGAAAGAAAATACTAAAATCGGTGAAACTTCTACCGATCTCACTCCTGTGTCAGCAATTGGGGATCCTCCAAAGTAAAATCTCAAAATGGTGGAGTCATTTGGGGTGAGTCGACTAAACTCAATAGGGATAAAGTTTTATGTTCAATATTTTATGAAAAAAATGAGGAGCATGCTATATGGAAAATAGTTTCATAAAAATTGATTTTATAAAACAAGCAGTAGAGTAAACGATAAAACACTCCACTATAGTATGGTGTATAAAGAAAATAAGCCCTACTATACAATATAAAAATCTCAGAGAAAATGGAACTACTTACGGACTCTGATCACACCATGTCAGAGGCATATATAACAACTGTTATACTTGGCGATCACTAAATCCATGAAAATAACACCTTGATAAGGTTTAGATTTTTACGCCCAAAGGCACGACAAGTCAGCTAACTCATTACTCTAGTTAACACAAACAAACACATCCTCTAACGATTGAATGTGCATAAAAAATATGACCTCTTCACGGATCGATCAAACTTGGTTTACTCAACCAAGATAATCAATGAAAGAAATATGCATGCTTAAATAAAATATGTTCAGTGAAAAAATATAATAGTATAAAAATTGACAACCATAAAAATGGACGCATTATTTTGTATGAGAACACGTATCAAAATAAGATTTTATAAAACGCTGTGATGCTTGACATAAAATTAAACATTTACCTCAAGTTAGCCTACCAATAACCAAGCTCAATCCAAATTCGGGAAAATCCAATATACGTTGAGTTCAAACTCTAAGCCTCAGAACTTAAGGACAATAGTATCATAGAATTAGTGTTGAAAATCCTCACTTAAATTCCAAACTATGGGCTAAATAAAATGACTTAAGAATGATTGAGTTGAAAGCCCAAAACAGTGTCTAAACGAGCTCTAAAATGACCAAAAAATATTTGAAATCCAAATTGGGCCCAAAATAAGGTCCGAGCTGTGACCCAAACATTTGAGCTACGACCCAAAATTTTGGGCCTTGGCCGCGGCCCAACAGAGCCTAGTCTTAAGCTTAGCTCCTTATGAGTCGTGGCCAAACGTCATCTCCTCTGACACCAGTCGCACTATTTTGCAGGATTTCGACCATACCTTCCAACGAAATAAAAATTTGAATGTCCACAAATCATAGAGTCAAAACATAATATAATCTAGGACCATAAATAGACAACATAGATCCAATTATCCAAACTTAAAAGTTAAAAATTTGACTTCCAAAATCTTTTAACAAAATCTAAATCCGGTCCCACCCTTGGAGTAATTGTACCTCTATTTATTTTTTTTCATTTTTTTAATAAAGTGATGGAACGATACTAGCAAAAAGTTCTCCACCATTACAAGTGATAACAATCTCTTGACAATTGGTAGAAGATTAAGTCAAAGCTCTCGTAAAAATTAACGAATAAATTTAACAAGCGGAATTTTTAAATCAAGTAAACAATTAGCAAATTTTCAATAACAATAAAATCCACTTAAATAAGCATTCCAAGCTTTTCATATTCATGTAGTTAGTAATAATTCTATAATATAAGATCCATTTTATAAATACTCACTAATTAGGTCTCTCCAATTCCAAAACCATTAAGTATATTGCACTTGCAGTAAATTACCATCCTCTAACACCAACTTTTTATTGGCTTTTAAGTTCTCTCGCACGGTGAAATATAACATTTTACATTTTCGTTTTCCATTCTTTTCTTAACATCGATATACCTAGGGAAGGGTGATGAACTTAGATCAATGATTAATTTTGACCATAACAGTGAATTTTTTCTGTTCCCTTCCTTTTTAACGTTGTGAGAGTGAGTGGTGAACTTTGTCCCAACTCAAACTCTTTTATAGATTAGGAAAATCGTTATAGTGAACCATAACCATAATGATGAGTTTTGACCATTATGATGAACCATATCCATAACAATTCCCATTCAATATTTAGGAATTAGTGGTGATCTTTGGCCAACTAATCCCTTATCATTTTCTTAATTTCTCATAACTGTTTTGTAATTTCTTTTACAATCATGTTGCACGAACATAAGTAAATGCATACAACTTAACATATTTTCTAGCACATTATCAACATGTAAAATCCTCAACCAACATTATAGTCATTTGAATTCAACATCTATTAAGCATAAACATATTCAATAACACATCAAGAACTTAATATCTATCAAACAACATGTCAAGAACCATTCATCCTTAAACAACTACGTGAACAAGAACTTAACATATATCACACAATCATTAATCAAAAACCTACCTCTTGTGATATAGCTCAAAAAGGAAAAAAGACAACATTTTTTTACCTCAATTCCTTCAGAGAAGATAAGAGAAGACACAACACCCTTTAAGTTTCCACTTCTTCACCAACTTGCCTCTCCTACAAACTTTCCTTTACTTCCTCTTCTTCTTCTCCCTCACAACTTCCTCTCACAGTTCTTTTTCCCTTCACTCTAGCTTTTCACTCTTCTATTTCTCAAGTCTCTCCCCTTAATATAGCCTAATTTACTTCCTCAGCCAACCTAGCATGAGGTGGCACTTTCTCAGGCAATGAAGTGCTGAGTCACACCCTCAAATCCTCCACTAAAATCGTGACATTCCATCTTAAGTCGATGACCTTTCATATTACTGGTCGATCGTCTTCATCAAATGATCGACAGCCACACAGCTTGAAAATCAACTCTGTCTATTTCTCAGAATACCAGTTGATCACCAACACACAGCCAATCAACCACAAATATCCTTATTTTGAATCTATAATGACCGCAAATGACCGCTAAACCCTTATGATCGACCGCCAAACTCAATTATGCTTAGACATTGGTCATTCATCGAGCAACCACAAAACATCCTCAATTTGACTTTGTAATGAAGTCGATCGACCTCCACACAACAAAGAGCCCTAATTCCTCAGTCTGTACAATTAGTGGTCCATCACTACCCTTCCTAGATCAACCACTCCCTTCTAAATCTACTAAAACATAGAGAATTCACACTTCCATAAACCATAAACCTCAAATAACTATTATCACCAAATAGCATTATCATTATCCTAAACTTAATATGACATAAAAACTCGGGGTATTACACCAAATCATCAAAGCCTCACTGCCTCTCACCCTCCCTCTATTTTTCTTCTTTGTCGATGAAAAAAGGAAGGAAACTTCCTTTTATAAGGAAATAATTTAATTTTTATTAATTTATTTAATATATAAAAATATTATATTATATATATTAAATAAAATTTTAAGTCTTGATTTATCAAAAATTCTAACCTTATCCAAAATTTCGTGCAAAGTAACTTTAATTCACCTAACACTATTTGGGATTTTGAACCATGCACTAACATCCAAAACTTTATTGGTTCAACCATTTGACTAAAAAATTTGAATGTGTTCGAATGTTAATGGTTGTAAATATTCTATTCAACAAGAAATAAATTGACTTTAAAAATGCAATAAATTTACTTAAAATTTATTTATTTTAAATTAGCAGATTTTATATATTTTGTATTCATCATATCCTTCAAAGTTTAGTGGTGTAAAATCGCTGCACATTCCAACACAACTACAAGATCCATATAAATGGTTCAAACCCTAATTTCATTGTAAAAAAACATTTTAATTCAAAACTTTAATTATATAAATAGAGAAATTAGGGTTTCCAACTAATTCAAAAACGTTTTATGCAATGACCTTGTTTTACATTAAGTTGCCCAAAACTGTTTTATTTCTGTGTAGGTTTGAATTTGATGATTCTAGCCCAAATTCATTAAATTCAATAGTTAAACTGTTTTAAGGTGCGACTCAAGACACAAAAAGAAAATGTTAGACGTTATTTTAGTTCATTTGGATAAGTATACTGTCACAACCCAAATTGGGTCTGCGACAGAACGGGGAACGATCCGGCCCAAAAGGTCGAATCGTCCAACCCTTCTCTTAATCCAAAATTTATACGCAGCGGAATTAAAATGAAATTAACTTATCAAGCCAAATCCAAACGAAAGGTCCATTAGTGACTTTCAAATGACGTGAAATAATAGTCTAAAATTTAAAGGACAACATCTAAGGTTTAAATTAAATTAAAACCAACTTCAAACCTTACTAAAATAATTAAGTGTCTCTAGAAAGTAGAAAAATAACTCGAACGGGACGAACTTCTGAATTCTACTCTTGAGGTGGAATTTGGGAACTAATATTAATTCATGAAAAAAAAAATAAAGTCAATTGGGGTGAGTCGACTTAACTCAGTAGGGAATTATTTTATTTTCAACTTATATGTCATATAAATTTAACAGGCTTTTCAGTTAATTAAAATTACAGATTAACATATAAAGAAGTGCTGATGAGCAATAAATTGAATAACAAAAATTAACAAAAGTGATACTCAGGCGATCGCAAGCCAAAAAGACCCTGATCAGGTTTAGGGTTTTGCGCCTAGGGACACGGCACATACAGCTGTCCCATTACTCTAGTTAACGATAAAATAAATAAACGTAAAATAAATATAAATGAATTGAAAAATAAATGTGACATGCTCGAATTAAATTTAATATTTACAT
>CM039481.1:7464177-7566817 GCA_022433065.1 Begonia loranthoides | reverse complement strand
AAGGGTGCATGTGGCGGCTGCACGCCTCACAAATAAAAAATGAAATGACGTTTCAAATAAAGATGTACAACGACGTTCACACATGCTCCAGACAGATGGAAAGCCGCCATGCCACAGCCAAATGGGTGGCAACGCATTACTTGGACATATTTAAAAGTCAGGCCGACTGGGACATATCTTCCATAATTGAGACTGTCAGGAAGAACTTCAACGTCAACATCACATCCAGCCTTGCTAGAAGGGAAAGAAATGCGGCTAAGAAAATTAACGAAGGGGATGCCAATGAGCAATACAAGCTCATATGGTCCTATGCTGAGGAGATTCGGAGGTCGAATCCCGGAAGTTCACTGCGTGTTGACCTCGATATGAGTGTATTTAAAAGGATGTACATGTGCTTGGATGCATGCAAAAGGGCAGTGCTGAATGGTGGTAGACCTGTTATTTGTTTAGATGGCTGCCACTTGAAGGGAGCGACTCCAGGGCAACTGCTTACTGCTGTCACCATCGACGGGAACGATGGTATGTACTCGATTGCTGTAGCCGTCGTTGAAGCAGAAAATAGGGCTTCATGGAGGTGGTTTCTAGAATTGTTGCTGGACGATCTAAACACCCCATCTGGCAATGGGTGGACGATTATTTCTGATCGACAAAAGGTAAGGTGTTATTCACTGCTTTTGTATTATGTATTTATGTTTGTCATATATTACCAATGTCTGTCTCATATTATGAATCTTTGTAGGGACTAGTGCCAGCTGTGAGAGAGGTGGCATGGCAAGCAGACCAGCGGTTTTGCATCCGACACCTGTATGCCAATTTTCAAAAACAATTTAAAGGCAGGTTGTTGAAAGATGCAATGTGGGCTGCATCAAGAGCCACAACAGTGAGGCAATTTGAGAAAGAGATGGCCAAGTTATGTGTCCTTGACTCGGCGGCCCATGACTATTTACGTGGAATAGAGGCGACATGCTGGGCCAAACATGCCTTCTCTTGGATCCCAAAGTGCGACATAAGCCTCAACAACCTCAGCGAGTCCTTCAATGCCTGCATCCTACCCGCCCGGGACAAACCAATTCTAAGTATGTTCGAGATCATTCCAAAGGGCATCATGGGTAGGATCATAAAAAAAATGAAAAGATGGCTCAGTCGACCGAACGGTTGTGTCCAATGATCAGCAACCGCCTCACTAAAGTACAACATGCCAGTAGAAATTGGAGCCCCCAGTTTGCAGGAGCTGCCCAGTTTGAGGTCACCAACGGTACCGACATGTACTCTGTTGATTTGGAAAGGTGTACTTGTACATGTTACCGATGGGAGTTGACCGGCATCCCGTGTGTGCATGCAATCCCGTGCATTCACTTCATGAGGAGATCTCCTGAGGATTTTGTGCATTGGTGCTATCACCGGGAAACATACATGGTGATGTACTCCCACTTTCTCCGCCCCCTTAATGGACCAATCGAGTGGCCTCCTGTGACGAATCTTGATCCAATTACCCCACCGCCTTTTAAAAGGCTTCCAGGAAGGCCGTGCGTCCGTAGAATACGGGATGTGGACGAGGCCCCCATCCGGACAGTGCTAAGCAGAAGACATTTGAACGTCACTTGTGGGTGGTGTGGGAGTGTGGGGCACAATGCCCGCACGTGCGAAGGGGGAGGCCAGTCAAGTGCAGGGGCTGGCAGAGGCAACAGAGGGAGAGGCAGAGGCGGCAGAGGAAGGTCGGAGGACACCTTTATGGGGTTCAGAGTCCCCGAGACAGCTCCCGAGACAATTGCTTCCCTAGTCCCTGAGACAATTCCTTCTCGAGTGTCTGAGACAGTTCCTGATAGAGTTCATGAGACGCAGGTCCGTGCATTATCACGTTATGCTTTCAATTGTTATTTGAAATATGCTCATTTCCTTTTCAATGTGATCTGCAGGAGTCTGATGCGGAAGGTCCTCCCACACAAACGTACACAAATGTGGACCTTAACCTGCCGTGATACAATTGTTTTTTCTTTCGACAAATGTAGATGACAGTGAAATGCCACTGATGTAAAGTTGTGTTTTTCTGATATAAAAAGAAGTTTTGCAAATTAAAAGCTTTGTGTTAGTAAGTTAATGTATTTTTTTCTATTCCAGGGGCGTTACAACTAATCAATTGACCTGACTTGATAATTTTTTAAAAATTTTGACATAATGTGCCTTGTTTCTTTACTCCCCCAAAGCTACTCTCGTACATCCTGCACAAAAAAGAATCCCAAACAGTTCTAGTATCATCCAAATCATCCGCTAAATGTAAACTATACATAACATCCAAACAACATATCATTGAACTAAACTACGCCTTCTTCTTCCTGGTCGGTTTCGGGCGCAAATCCGTGATCAGAAATGATAAGTGCGGGTCAAAAAATACTCTATCTGCTCGGGTGAACAACGGACCCTCATACTGAAAGGTTGGAGGTTCGTGCAGGTGGAATTGTTCCTTAATATTGCACTGTCCTATCACCTCCATCCCCTCAGGGGTACACCGGAAGACGCCGAACGGCCTGTAATGCAAAGGGAACAATTGGCGGTCAATTACGTGGAAAGCAATATTAAGAATGTACACAAGGGAAACTTCTTACCGCTGTTTGTCGGTGGGAGCTACGATAATGGAGATTGATTCCGGCAGTAATTTCTGGTAAGCGAATTGCTGGTGCAGGTCAACGGACGACATAAAACATTCATGTCTCGGGTGTGTCTGCAATGTAAACAACGCATTATATGATCTCAATAAACATTAACAACAACCTGGAGACGCGAGATGAATACTTACGTGAATCCATCCTACGGTGAGTAGATCGTGTTCATGTTGATATCTGAAAACATGTTCGTCTGCGCCGTCCGCCGCATAGCACTGCATATAAGTTTGGATGAGTACTCAGATAAAAGCTTATAAACTAGCACACAACGAAGGCCTCTCACAGTATCTGCCGTGCCGTTCTGATCCGGGAAGATAATATCGCTGACGACGTACTCATTGTTGGTCAGCTTTCCCCCAAGAACTGCGCATGTCTCTATGTTCCTTCGAAGATTCCCGAGGCAATAATCCTTGAACTTACTCATCAAATCATGCGCCTGCAACCAAAATGTCAAAAAAGGGTGAGCGTAAACATTAATGAACACACATATATACCGAAATGAAAGACATACCACGCGCACAGTTTTAAGGGGCGGCGGCCCGAGAGGCACGGCTGGAGGAATACGTTTGCTGCTTCCAACAGGCTTTCTGCCAATTAAAAACATGTCATTACATGAAACAAAATAAAGTAAAAAAGTGGAATTCGCGTTCAACGGAATGAACTTCCAATCGGAATGTCGTATCTGGTGCGTCAGAGGAGGATGACGCGGATGCTAAATGGGTTGATCGCCTCTCACCTGGGTTAAAGGCTGCCGCCATCTCACGATGCCACTCGGCAGATTGCATATGCCATTGTTGTGCTATGGCCCACCTATCTTCTGCGAGCTTGGCCGCTTCTTGTATTTGGACTTGTTGCATTTGCAGCTGCTTCTGCATTTTGTGCATTTGGGTCATGGACATATGATGGAGCTCCTCCATCCTGCTCATCCAAGCGAATGTCTCATCAGGCATCGAACTAAAGTGAGATGACTGAGGAGGAGGAGGTTGTTCATGCAACGGAACTGAATGCCTAGGCTCTGACAAGGGTGGATGTGTTGCTTCCTTCTTGGACTTGCGCATCCATTCCCCTCCAGTTTGGGTGATACCCATTCGGTTTAATAATGAATTGTTGTAAATGTCATTGACTGACTCTTCAATTCTAGGTTCCGTCTGTGGGATGGGGACCCCAAACTGCTCAACGATACTCTGGATGAGCCAGTTGTACGGCAGTGACTTCGCCGAGTTGTTGAGCACCTCTTGCATGTGGCTCATGATGATATATCCGATGTGCACCTTTTGTCCCGTGAACACCTTCTCTAACATATAGAGATCCATGCTGGTAACAAGGTCTCGATGCCTATTCCGAGGCAAAATTGTGTACGTCATTATCAGGTGGATTAATCAGGCTAAGGCATTCAACTCCTTGCCCTTTGGCTTGCTGTACTCGGCAACCTAGGGATCCTTATGCAACAATCTAATCACCGCTAACCCACGTCCTTGTTTGACGAATGGTGGCTCCCGAGCCATATGATAATATTCATCGCTTGGCTCCTCCAGTACACATCCAAGCATAATGTTGACATCATTGGAAGTGAACCTAACCTCCTTTCCAAAAATATATGTATGCACCTCTAATGGTTGGGTGGAAATTCTCAAATTTGCATAAAACAATCGTATAACTCTCTCGCAATAACTGCCTCTCATCCTGCACAACCCGGCTAACCCAGCAGCCTCAAGCATACGATCAATTCCCATCCCTGCGAATGAGTCCAAATCTACTATCTTTGACACAATAATTCTACGGTGTTGTTTATCTTCTACGTACTGTGCTTTGCAATTCGGGTTCCAATATAGTTTGGATCTTGAACCCACTTGAACGGGTTGGAATGGGACCAAGGAGCATCCGGCTTCTCCTTCTTCAGGCTCAGCGGTTTCTTCCACCGCCGCCACTGCATCGGCTTCGAACGACGCAGTTTGAACGGGTTCAACTGCCTCCATCGTTGCCTTCCCACGCTTCGAGGTCAATTTCTTAGTCCGGGATTGCATTATGATAGTTGAGAGTAATTCACCAACCTGCAATATAATAACCCACACAACATGTCTAAGTTAGCATAACAGTATTTCCTCATAGCGTCGCTTGGATAATAAAAAATGTAATGAAACAAAAACAAAATTCCAAATTCATTTCCGATAACAGATTATTACCCCAATACTTATCTCCAAAATAATTTCAAGCTATAACTATCGATTTACAAATTTAAACAAAAGTTTAACTTGAATATTTCTTGCATGGTATAAGTCCTTAAAACCTTCACCAATACAACAATCTCAATGTACACTATGGTTTCACCTTTAAACAAGACCAACATCTAAATTCCTAGTTTTCACCTATAGTCTGAGAGCAAAATAATAACAGCTAGGTGTGAACCAAACTCAACAATAGTTCAGGAGCATTAACCAACACATTCAATAAATCCATAATTTTCTTTCTCCCCTACTGTTCAATAAACGAAAAGCAAGACAATAACATCTAAAAGTTTATCGCGCAATCAAAACCAATTTTTCCAGCCAAAACAATTGAACCAAATTGCAACATTATCAATGCCAGCGCAAAATGACAGAACACAACAACGTAAATGCTGTAGATCAGAACCCAAAAATCAAAACACGATCGGCTATTTTCTCTTCAACCAAAAACTAAGAATCGACATTTATACCTCAATCAAAAAAATGGAGAGCGACAAATCGTCGGCACTGTCCTAATCACCAGGGGGTTCGACACCCGTTCGTCGTTCGGGCGCTACTCGCCTTTCGGCCGGACGAAAGTCGGTCGTCGTCGGCTGGTTCGCTCGTCGCGGTTCCGTCGGCTGGTTCCGTCGGCTGACTCGTCGGGTCGCTGCTCGTAGCTCTCTGCCGATAGGGTGAAGGCGAAAGCAAATCGGGTGAAATTGAAATTGGGCGAAATTTAGATATATATTTTCTTTTTCTTTTTTTTTTTAATTCAAAATCATTTTGGCCTGGACGCCACGGCGTCCAGGCATACATTGTGGGGCCATCAGCTTTTTTTAATGGACAGCGATGGTGCATTTGTCATTTTCACATACGTTGGTGGTTAACTTGTTAGAAAACATACCACAGTTGTTGACTTGTTATTGATCGCAAACCACGATGGTTGATTTGTCATTTTCCCTAAAAAGATACTACCATCAAATCTTATCAGCAATTTAAAGAGAGCATCCATGAGAATGAAAATTATTTCAAAAAAAAAGTTGAAACAGTTCAAAAATCAAGAAAATCTTAGAGGTTTAAGCAGTGAGTTTGAATTTTCAACTCAAATTAAGCCCTCCTACCAGAGAAAACATCTTCAATCTCCATAATGGATATCGAGAAAATATTATCCAGCATCATCAAGCACATACAAAGCTATTGTTAACAGAGTGTAAAAATGGCGTTGGAAACAAGGTTGCAGAGCTTGCTGGGTAATCCTTGTTCATCCACTACGATGAGAGAGAGAGAGAGAGAGAGATTTGGACTTTTACAAGATGTTGAAACGATGGTCAAGAAATAACTCAAAAGAAGAAGTCCGAGGAAACGGATGAAAACTTACATCCACAGAGAGGAGCATATCCGATAATTTAACAATGATAAAATAGACAAACCCAAACTGTACAAATAGACCCATAAGTTTTCTACTAATCTCTTTCTCGCAAACCCACCACTTGTCCCTCAAAAATCAGGCCTTCAACATTTGCGTCCGCTTTTTAAACAAATTTATCGGCAACGGTACTGAACTTGGAGGAGGAGCATATGTAAAGGTCGATCTGGAAAATCGAGTATCCTCATCATTGAAATCTTGAACCCTAATTTGCATCGTCATATTATCTGTATGCCCCAATGCCCGTTCTTTCTTATTGTTCAAACTCAACTTCAAAGAATGTCTCTCGTTAGGTTTATAAACCTCTCCTCGTTTCAGGATTCTAACCCCCTCCGTGACCAAATTTCTGACGGGAACTTTATCTACCAAAGACTCTTCTTTCCATCTATTCTTATGCCGATTTCGAAGCTTCATGTTTCGCGGTCCTGATTTAAGCGCAGGAGGAAGAATCACAACATCCATATGAAAGAAAAAGAAAGAGGTGATAGAGAGATAGCGTGAGAGAGTGTGTAAAGTATGTTAGGAAGAAAAGAAGAGAAGCAATATATGTATTTATAGATATTCATTTAGATTTGAGCACCTCTTTTATCTTCTCCTAGTTAATTTAGATATCTTTTAAATCTTTTGAATGCAGCAGTGATAATATATTTAGTCATCCTTAAATAATTATAATAAATTATTTAGCAAATACAAAGCTTTTGTTAACAGAGTGTAAAAATGGCGTTTGAATTTCGAACTTTAAGCAGGCCAGTTTGAATTTACTTAAAATCTTATCAACTCAAATTAAGCCCTCCTACCAGAGAAACAATCTTCGGTCTCCATAATGGATATCAAGAAAATATTATCCACCATCAAGCACATTCAAAGCTATTGTTAACGGTTTAACGGCGTTGGAAACAATGTCGCAGAGCTTGCTGGGTAATCCTTGTTCATCCACTCCGAGGAAAGAGAGAGAGAGAGGTTTGGACTTTTGTAAGATATTGAAATGATGGCCAAAGGACCTCAAGAAATAACTCAAAAGAAGAATTCCGAGGAGAAGGATGAAAACTTACTGTAATGTCGGCTAATTTCAACCAATATATATATATATAAACAATTCATATTCATGTACAACCATACTTAATTTATTTTTCTTAACTTGATTTGTGTCTTCATATATGACCTCAAGTAGTTTCCAAATGTCATACGTATTTTCACAACTTTAAATTCTATTAAATTCGTTACTACTCAAAGCACAATACAGTTGATTTATAGCTTTAGCATAAACTCAATTTATGAAAATCTACCCCATTAAATTCATCGTCAAACTTAGGCACTTTCAATCCATCTTCAATTTTAATTGGGACATAAGGTCCATTCAATACAATTTTCCACATTTCATAATCAGTGGATTGAATATAAATTTTCATTCTAGTTTTCTAATGCACATAATTATCACCATTAAAGAAAGGCGGCCTAGTTGAAGATTGTCCTTACATGTTTACGCTATTTGAGTTTGATGTCATATCGTTTTAGTTTATAAATTCATAAAATTCACAAATGATCACGAAGAAATAATTATAACTACTTTGATACCAATTGAATGATCGAAATTAACCTAAGAGGGGCGGTGAATTAGGTTTATAAACTTTTTCGTGCGATTATAAATCTTCTAACTGTGAGCTAATATATCACAACAATGTAATTAACTAATCACAATAACGATAAGCTATAAGAGATAGGGTTAGAGAGTTTGACACCGAGTTGTTAATGTGGTGCGCCCAAGCACACCTACGTCTATGCTTCAGGGTTCTCCCTTGAAGATATATTCCTCAACTGATCCGGGTTACACATGATTGATCTTCTCGAGTGTCAATCGTACTGTTACAAGCAGCGAATTCTTAGAGCTTTACCCTTTTCTCTCGATTACAATTTTCTCTCGGAAAATTCTCAAAGCTCAAGATTACAACAATCCTCACCAAACAAATAATCACACTCGGTTTATTTGGAGGATGTGTTTGCTACTCAAATTCGTGCACAATGATTGAGTCAGAAATTTGACAGAGCTTCGCTTATAATGGCATAGGTTGCCTCCATCCTCGGAAGCCAAGTATTTATAGAGCTGCTGAATTCGGACATCCGAATTCCTTTTTGGTCGACTGCATCCGACTGTTGAAAACTAAACATTGCGCAAAATTGGGTGTTTTCAGACGCAGGACCTCATCCTGGGATCATCCGCGTCCGTCTGAAAAACTCCTCTGGACTCTCCACAATGCTTTTTCGGACGCAGAATGTCGTCCACGTGTCGTCCGCTATCGTCTAAAAAGTTCCCCAAAAATGGACAGATTCAAAACTTCGACATCCGCTATCGTCCTGGTGAGTCCGTTGTGTCTTTCAAAAAGTCATCTGAATATTACAGATTCAAAACAGCGACGTCCGCATTCGTCCGCTAGAGTCCATTGTGTCGTCCGAAACGACATTTGAATATTACATATTCAAAACAGCAACATCCGCCTTCGTCCGCGAGAGTCCGTTGTGTCGTCCAAAAACGTCTCTGAATATTACAGATCTAAAAGTTATGCATCCGTGTTCGTCTGCGTTCGTCCGTCTTTGTCCACATTCATTGGCAAGAACAAACTCTAGAATGGGACGCTAAATCTCATCCTCGCTCGTCCAGATTAACGCAACTCTGGGCTTTTTTGGACGACATGGCTCATTCGCATGTAATCCGAAAAGTTCCAGAACAGAGAACATTAATTCGGAGCTACACGAATCGTATCCTCTAAGTCCCACAAATATTTCTACTCATTGCAAGGACTTAGTACAACTCATTAGACATTACCAATACCCTTATTAAGGGTATTTCTAATTTAAGAGCAACATATGAGTATTTTAAATTCAACCAATAAACAACTTATAAAACTCAATAATATTATTCATCATCAAAATATAAATATGTCTAGCACACTTAGCCTAGCAAACTATAATCATGCTATAAAATAGTAAACAACAAAACGTGCTATTAAAACTATAGACATGCTTGGAAAAAGGTAAACAACGAAACATGCATATCCTATTCTTGCGATGTAGGGCCCGAAGACCAATGCACATACGTACCACTTATTTGGCGTACGTAACGCATTTCAGCATTTTAGCCTTCTTCCTTTAATACCTTTAAAATCATTAATAGACAATCTTCAATACCATTATTCTTACACCTATCATTTGATATCATGCATATACATTATACTTTTATTTCATATTTGTTTCAATTCATAAACTCATTTTCCTCTGTAACCTGCTCATATATCACATTTCCCATCCAAGAGAGGCTAACATTATTAACTAGTTCATAAATTCAATTACATTAATCAACTAGCTTTACTCTCAAACATTTTCTTCACTTCCTTGCCTATCACCTTGGTATACAACAAATAGTATAATTTATCCTTATAGTTTTCATCACTTTGTAGCCTTAATAGTTTCTGTAAACTAGTTCCAATAGGACCATATTTCCCCAAACCAAAAACACCATATAGAGTACTTTCCAACTACCAAACAAAACCCTTCAACATTACCTTTGAGCAGAAACCATTCCCAAGTAAAAAAATCTACATCAGTTAGTCAATGTTTTCGCACACTAAAAATTGGGCAAGATTAATGAGCATTATATCACAGTCCATCCATAAAATAGAAAGCATCAATGGACACAAATGGAAGAAGTCATCATTGACTCTCAACTAAGCAGTAGCAACATAGAGCATTTATCCATAATAGACAATACAGAGAGCATCAACCACTTAAATTGACAAGGCATAAAGGAAGAGTTAATCACCTTAAGACAGGAGTAGACCCGAGTGCAAGGAGCTCCTTTCTTCAGCCTCTGCCTTCTTTCCTTTCTCTCTTCCTCTTCTTTTCTCTTATTTCTCCTCGGGCTCAACCTCTCTAGAGAACTCACCCGAGAGCTCTCTCTTCCTGCCATTCCCCCTTCCTCGGCATTTCAACTCCCAGACAAGCACTCCACACCCTGCCACAGACACCCATGCCATGCCAAGTGTCATGCTTCTACTTTCAAGAGATTTAGATGGGTCGTGCGGCACCCGTTGTTAGGGGGAACAACAAGTCATCCAACGAAGTGTGCCAACGGCACCTGTAATACCCCTAACTTTTTTTTAAGTTGGATAATTATTTAATTATCAGGATATTATGAAGGACGTATTCGTAAGAATTCCATTTATTGAGATTAAATGAAATTTACTGTAATTAAAATAAATATTAATTTAACAAATTTAAATTATAATATTTGAGATTTATTATAATTGTTGTACATTAAAGATTAATTTAATTGTTTTACATTAAGAAATTAATTAGGATTAAATTATGAAAGAATTAAAATATATTAGAATAGTTAAAATGAGGGAAGGGGAAGGAATGAACCGGTTCAGTCGAACCGGTTCACTTTGGTTGGTTCAAGCTGACGGTTTGGGCAAATTTATGAGTGGCCTTCTGCCATTTGCTGGGAGAGAACAGGCGAGAGAAAGAGAGAAGAGACGAGGGAGAGAGATCGAGACCGAGGCGAGCGAACAAGCGAGGCAACGACGATGAGCGAGTTACTGGTGACGACGCGTGAGGCTCGGAGCTCGGTGCTGGGACGTTTCTTCATGGAAGGAGGCGTTGCGGGTCGTGCTAGGTCACAGATTCGATGGGTTTTGCAAGACAAATTGGAGCTCCCCCGGGTTGCTTTTTTTGGCGTCGATTCGAGGTATGTTTGGCCTGATTTTCTCCTCCTCTGTTCTCTGATGATCAGACATTGACAGGGAGATATCAATGATGGCTGGAACGGTTAGACAGGGGACTTCGATTCGCTGGGCAGTTATTGGTCTGGGTTGCTCATGATTGGACCGAACTGGTCCATCCTCTGGTTCCTACGTTGTGATGAACGACAGAGGAATGTGGTTCAGTTACAAGGATTGGATGATGAAGATTTAGCTGAAAAATCTAGATATGTAGCTAGAATCGTGGGATAAATTGCCTCGGATTGTTAAGCATTTCAAATTACATCTGTGTTTAAATTCAACAAGTGATGGAGATTACAGAGAAGGGTGATGGCCGAGGAATGAGGATGTAGGGGTGTGATGGAGCTGCTGGAGCTGGAGCTCTCTGCCGTGAGTTGGGGTTCTGCGAGATGTCGTGGAGTCACCTGTCCGTGAATAGTTTTCTTCAAATGGTAAGACTTGGGTGTGTCTTGGCTAGGTGGAGGCCCTACACCGAGAGAGAGAGAGTATTACTTGAGAGAGAGAGAGAGTATTACTTGAGAGAGAATATTACCTGAAAGAGAGACAGAATATTACTTATGAGAGAGAGAGACAACATTACCTGTGTGTGAGAGAGAGAGAGAGTATTACTTGTGAGAGAGAGAAAGAGAGAGAAAGAGGATTACCTTTGAGTGAGAGAGAGAGAGAGAGTATTACCTCTAAGAGAGAGAGCGAGCATTACCTGTAAGAGAGAGAGAGAGCATTAACTGTAAGAGAGAGAAAGAGGGAGAGAGAGAGAGAGAGTATTACCTGTGTGAGAGAGAGAGTAATACCAGAGAGATAAAGAGAGAGAGAGTATTAGCTGCGGGAGAGAGAGTATTACTTGAGAGAGAGAGAGAGAGAGTATTATCCTAGAGAAAGAGAAAGAGAGAGAGATAGAGTATCACCTGTGAGAGAGAGAGAGATAGTATCACCTGTAAGAGAGAGAAAGAGAGAGCAATACCTGTGAGAGAGAGAGAGAGAGAGTATTACTTGAGTGAGAGTATTACCTGAGAGAGAGAGAGAGAGAGTATTACCTCAGAGAGAGAGAGTGGGAGAGTATTACTTGTGAGAGAGAGAGAGAGAGAGAGAGAGAGAGAGAGAGTATTACTTGCGAGAGAGAGGGAGGAATAGTAAAAACACTGTAGCAAAGAACCAATCATGGATTATATAATTATTATAATAGTCGTACATTTAATAATGCTATTATTTCTAGTCATTTCATTTTTCTGTATTGCTGAATGCTATCTAAAGGAACCAATAAATACTAACAGAACACTAAACCGTACTCCACCAACTTCTCTTGACCAATATATGCATAATATTGAAATATAATTAATCATTGTACCTATTACTCCACTATCATTTAAACTATTTTATAATAGATTATATCATCATCATATTAATTACTGTACCTTTAGCATTTTTATTAACCCTTATAATTTTATTTTTGTGTATTGTAAAATGTTATAGAGAAGAACCACTGTTTAGGATAAGATACGCAAATGCACCACCTACTGGATTACCTGATAACATCGACAACGTCGAAAAGTTACAAGTTAGCAATTTACACATTAGAACCTTAACTACAAAATTAAGTAGTTTACCAGGAATACCCTTTCAAGAAAAAATGGTTATTCTACCCAAAAACTTACCTATGGGAACCCATTACGCTATAGGAAGTAAACACTCCCAACCAGATACACCAGACAATTCTAAAATTAAAGCCCTTTTAAATAACGTCATGGAAATTCTATCATATATTACCATTAATCATAATACAGACGATTTACAAGACATACAGAGTAATGTAGTTAATACTAATGAATTCCTAACAAAATATTATTATAAACTTAAATCAAAAATCAAGAATACTCATGATATCGTAATAGAAAATCAGTGCAAATTAATTAAGATAGAAAAAGAAATTATGGACCTAAATAGAAAAATACATGACACGCAAATAATGATTGCTGATTTAGAACATTATTTAAGAAAAATGTTAGGATGAATAGTAGTTTAGTTTAATTAATAAAATACATAGAAATAAATATAAACGGAAAAATTGATGAAATTAAACAACAAAATTATGAAATACAACGAATAGTAATAGGACTAAATAGTCATAAAGAAAATTACAAAGAATTAACAGAAACAAAAAATATAGTGCTACAACTGGTCGATAAATTCTTAAAAGATCCAGAAAAATATAATCAATCTATTCATTATGGAAAAGACATAGTAGATATAATTACTAATCTTCAACAAATTATAATTATACAAGAAAAGCAGAGGTCAATCACTATCGAGGACCTAGAACATATCAACTTAGAAAGAAGGATAAGACTAAAATTAACAATTCAACCACCGCCTATGATATGATGAAAAATTTAGAAGAATAAATAATTAAACTTACTAGATTATTTTCTGAATTAGATATACCCAAAGAAGACACACAAGAAAATTATTTACTCATGAACAGAGAAGCAGAGACAGAAACTAATGAAATAGTTTATGATTATACTTCCGATGAAAATCCATACGAAAATCCATATAATCCTCATTATATAAAACAAGAATTGCTCGAATCTAGTCGTCTTAATAAAAAATGAATGTATGAAGAAATGGAAGATGAAGATTTTAAATATTACATGAACAAACAAGGATATTATTATAACAATAAATGGACTAAGATACCCAATCAATATATCCCTAGGATTGAAAGTTTTTTAGTAAACCACATATTAAATATAGATTGTGTTGAAAATGAATATAAAGTATTAGAGGATTGGAAGAATAGAATTAACATTTTCATACAATTAAATCAAGAGATAAAAGATCTAACTCCTGAAGATTTATTTAATTACGTAACACATCAAACAACAGGTATAGTATACAACTACTTAACACACTTAAACCTTTATGCAAAAGCGATATTATTAGAAACAGATTCAATTACTACATTTAAAAATATAACCCAGTTATTAACCAAAGAATTCATATGAAGATATCCCAATGAGATTGAAAAAACAGATGTTTTTGTCAAAAAAGCTTTCTGGCATTTAACAAATATGAAACTATGTGATTTTTGTTATTTAGAAAATTTTATCTGTGAATTCAGAGATATCTATTATCAATTGGATTATAAACATCGGGGATTAGCAGATGAAATATTTTATAATAAATTTCCATCTCAAGTTCATTCAGAATTAAAAGAAAATTACAAAAAAGAACTTGAAACAGACGCTCTACAACATGTAATATTAAGAGCATGGCTGCAACAAGCATGTAATACAGAAATAGTTAAGAAATAAGCCAAAATCAAGCTATGTTGCGAAAAAATCACAAATAGAATTGGAAAATACGGATGTAATGAGAAAAGAAAAAGGAAAAAATGGAGAAAAATTCCATTTAACAAATATCAAAAAAGAAAAATAAAAAATCCTAGAAAATATTTTAGAAATAGACAACAATTTCGACAAAAGAAACGAAATTGTTCCACAAGTATTGAGTAAACAATTACGTCTTAAAAATCCAAATGCCACATTTATTAAAATTATTATTCAAAATAAAAATTATTTCGCTTATATTGACACGGGATCAACCTTGTGTTTTGCTAAACGACACGTTTTAGCAACATGGACTAAATTATCAAATCCACTTAAAATTATAGTTGCAGATAAATCTGTTCATTCTATATGGTATGTTAATTTTTATATTCCTATCATTATTGAAGGATATCCTTTTATTGCCAAAACTATATATCTGCATGACTCTGGCGTCGATATTATTTTATGAAATAATTTTTTAAAACTGTATCATCCCTTTATTCAACGCCTTCACACTATTTTTCTCACTTTTCCGGGGGGTGGGTGGGGGGAAGATACTAAACCTTATCAAATCACTACAAACCTTATCAAATCACTACCAAAATAGTCACTCCTACCGAAGTAGTTAAAAGTATTGGTCATGAAGTTTTACATATCATTAACTTTTTATATACTACCTTATCAAATCACTACCAAAATAGTCACTCCTACCGAAGTAGTTAAAAGTATTGGTCATGAAGTTTTACATATCATTAACTTTTTATATACTACACGACAAATTCTAGAACACAAATTACAAGAAGTTTGTCGTGAGAACCCTCTTGATGAAAATAAAAATACTAATAAAGAAGAAATTATTATTAAGCTAAAAGATCATTTAGCTGAAATAAATGTTCCTAATCGAATTCCATATAGTATTAGAGATGTAGAAGAATTTTAACAAGAATGTAAAATTTACTAGAACTAGGAATTATAAGAGAAAGCTTGAGTCCTCATAGTGCTCCGACTTTTATGTAGAAAATAAAAATGAAATCAAAAGAGGAAAACGAAGAATGGTAATCAATTACAAATAATTAAATGATGCAACTATAGAAGATAACTATAAATTACCAAGAAAGAATTATATATTAGAAAAACTCAAAGGAAATAATCTATTCAGTACGTTAGATGCAAAATCAGGATACTGGCAACTTAGACTAAGTGAAGACACTAAACCCTTACCAACATTTAGCTGTCCTCCACAGAAACAATATGAATGGAACGTATTACCATTTGGCTTAAAACAAACACCATCTATCTATCAACGATTTATGGATCATAATTTAGATAGATTAGAAGATATATGTTTAGCTTACATTGATGATATTATCATTTTTACAAACCTTACANGTCCTCATAGTGCTCCGGCCTTTTATGTAGAAAATAAAAATGAAATCAAAAGAGGAAAATGAAGAATGGTAATCAATTACAAACAATTAAATGATGCAACTATAGGAGATAGCTATAAATTACCAAGAAAGAATTATATATTAGAAAAACTCAAAGGAAATAATCTATTCAGTACGTTAGATGAATCAGGATACTGGCAACTTAGACTAAGTGAAGATACTAAACCCTTACCAGTCTTTAGCTGTCCTCCACAGAAATAATATGTGGAACGTATTACCATTTGGCCTAAAACAAACACCATATATCTATCAACGATTTATGGATCATAATTTAGATGGATTAGAATATATATGTTTAGCTTACATTGATGATATTATCATTTTTACAAACCTTACAAATCACTACCAAAATAGTCACTCCTACCGAAGTAGTTAAAAGTATTGGTCATGAAGTTTTACATATCATTAACTTTTTATATATTACACGACAAATTCTAGAACACAAATTACAAGAAGTTTGTAGTGAGAACCCTCTTGATGAAAATAAAAATACTAATAAGGAAGAAATTATTATTAAGCTAAAAGATCCTTTAGCTGAAATAAATGTTCCTAATCGAATTCCATATAGTATTAGAGATGTAGAAGAATTTCAACAAGAATGTAAAATTTACTAGAACTAGGAATTATAAGAGAAAGTTTGAGTCCTCATAGTGTTCCGGCCTTTTATGTAGAAAATAAAAATGAAATCAAAGGAGGAAAACGAAGAATGGTAATCAATTACAAACAATTAAATGATGCAACTATAGGAGATAGCTATAAATTACCAAGAAAAAATTATATATTAGAAAAACTCAAAAGAAATAATCTATTCAGTACGTTAGATGGAAAATCAGGATACTGGCAACTTAGACTAAGTGAAGACACTAAACCCTTACCAGTCTTTAGCTGTCCTCCACAGAAACAATATGAATGGAACGTATTACCATTTGGCCTAAAACAAACACCATATATCTATCAACGATTTATGGATCATAATTTAGATGGATTAGAAGATATATATTTAGCTTACATTGATGATATTATCATTTTTACAAACCTTACAAATCACTACCAAAATAGTCACTCCTACCGAAGTAGTTAAAAGTATTGGTCATGAAGTTTTACATATCATTAACTTTTTATATATTACACAAAAAATTCTAGAACACAAATTACAAGAAGTTTGTAGTGAGAACTCTCTTGATGAAAATAAAAATACTAATAAGGAAGAAATTAATATTAAGCTAAAAGATCTTTTAGTTGAAATAAATGTTCCTAATCGAATTCCATATAGTATTAGAGATGTAGAAGAATTTCAACAAGAATGTAAAATTTATTAGAACTAGGAATTATAAGAGAAAGCTTGAGTCCTCATAGTGCTCCGGCCTTTTATGTAGAAAATAAAAATGAAATCAAAAGAGAAAAACAAAGAATGGTAATCAATTACAAACAATTAAATGATGCAACTATAGAAGATAACTATAAATTACCAAGAAAGAATTATATATTAGAAAAACTCAAAGGAAATAATCTATTCAATACGTTATATGCAAAATCAGGATACTGGCAACTTAGAGTAAGTGAAGACACTAAACCCTTACCAGCCTTTAGCTATCCTCCACAGAAACAATATGAATGGAACGTATTACCATTTGGCCTAAAACAAACACCATCTATCTATCAACGATTTATGGATCATAATTTAGATGGATTAGAAGATATATGTTTAGCTTACATTGATGATATTAGCATTTTTACATTAAGAAATGAACAGGATCATATTAGTGCAGTATTAAAAGTATTACAAAGATGCAAAGAAAAAGGACTGGTTATATCCCAAAAGAAATCTAAATTACTTCAAAAAGAAGTCGAATATTTAGGACTTAATATAAATCATAAAGGTGAAATCAAATTAACATCCAATATTCAAGAGAAATTGTACCAATTTTCCGACAAGTTACAAGATAGAAAACAAATTCAGAGATTTTTAGGATGTTTAAATTATATTGCAGATCAAGGTTTCTTAAAATAATTAGCTAAAGAAAGAAGAGAATTACAAAAGATGATATCAAAAAAAATAAAATGGACATGGTCAAATCAAGATACTAATACAGTAAAATATATTAAAGATAAATGTCAAGTTTTACCAATACTATATAATCCGAATATTAAAGATTTTCTCATCATAGAAACTGATGCATCCCAAGACACTTGGGCTGGGTGTATGCTGGCTATAGTAGAAGGAAAGAAACTCTTAAATCTCGATATATTAGGAAATCTAATCGAACAATCAGATACCGAAACCTCTCTTAAGACAGAAAAACAAGAGGTAAAATTATGCAAATATTTATCCAAAACTTTTACTTAAACCGAGCAGAATTATTCAATACAAGAATTAAAAACTTATGCATGTCTTAAGATATTAAAAAAATGGAAAATTGATTTATTAGAAACAAGATTTGAATTAAGAACAAATTCAAAATACGTAATTGGATTTTGGAAATATAAATTACAAGAAGATTATAGAAAGGGACGATTAATTCGATGGCAATTACAATTACATCAATATCAACCATATATTAAATACATAAAATCCAAAAAGAACTGTTTTACAGATACATTGACCAGATAATGGAAATAAGACAAGAACACATCAGGTATGCATCTCTCCTCAAGAGAATCATGACACATGAACAAATTATTACTCTTATCAGAGCTTTTGCTCAAAGAACGTATCATTACTCTTATAAGAGCTTTTGCTCAAAGAATGTATCATTTCTCTTATCAGAGCTTAGGCTCAAAGAACGAATTATTACTCTTATCAGAGCTTAGGCTCAAAGAACGAATTATTACTCTTATCAGAGCTTATGCTCAAAGAACGAATTATTACTCTTATTAGAGCCGTCGCTCATTAAACTACGATTCATATTGCATATATCAGATCGTATTAAGAGTACTATCAATATCAAGATCATGAATATAAAGATTCCCACCATCGAGACATCATGGAGGTTCAAATATCTTACTGAAGCAGATATAATACAACTACTATCAGACCCAGTTGATTATGCAGAATACTCTCAAGCTCCCAGTAGATAACAACAAAGACTTTTATGTAATTATTTATGGATCAGGAGAAAGCATAACGAAGTATATCAAAAAATTAGTTAGGGACATTATTATTTGGAGCCTATAGAAAAGAAACAGATCAAGGATGTCAGACTATCAGCTTTTGAGATAATAGATCTAGATCATTTGATTCATCAAAACGCAGCCATTTATATTGACTGCTTCATCTCTATGGCCAAGAGAAGCAACAGATGGACAAGTGAAGGAGTAATTATCAACGCTATCAGAAAATTTGTTTCAGCCAGAGCTTCCTACGAAGAAAATAAAAAGTTTAATGACTATTTATCATCATGCAAAGCATTCTTCAGAGAGAAAGAAAAGTTAGCTAAAAGAAGGAAAATAGAATCCTCAGTCAGATGTGACTATAGCCATCCAGAAACTTATCATCTCCTTGACTAATAAAAATCACATGGCTATAGCATCACAAGAATCATCATCAGAAGGAATCTCGAAGAGAATCACCAGAAGATAAGCAATAATGTAAACTTTAATTATTAAAGTTTGCAATAGTATGTAAATTATTGTACTTTTGTTTGTTTGTGTTTGCTTTATGTCCTAGTCGTGTAAAAAGAAAGTTGTAATTCAGGGAATATATTCTCTGCAACTTTTCTTTCTTCATGTCAATGAGAGTCAGGGAATCTATTCCCTTAGCTTTATGTCAATGTAAATAGCAAGTGTGTCGAGGAATATATTCCTCTAGGATTTATGGGTTTGTAAGTAGGCCGACCCTCTCCTATAAATAAGTGTGTTCTCCTTCAAGAATACACAGAGTGTTATGGAAGAGCATTTGGTATAAGTCTCTTAGCAATACTCTCACGATCCTTGAGGTAATACTCTGGAGGGATCATTCTCATCATATTATCAAGATTACTAGCAGATTATCAATCCAAGAAATATATCAAGTATATTTTCATTATGTCAGATTATTCATCTTCTAGTAATAATATTATTATTAATATTAGTAAAATAAGTAATAACATAATCGAATCATATGAAAAAGAAACAAATTTAGGATACATGTGTAACAATATTATTGACTTACAAAAAATAAGAAAGAGTGAATTGTCATTAACTAAGAAACATAATTTTGACATATCTTTCTTTGAACTACTAAAACATAGATTATCTCGAAAGAATATTATTAAATATGGAATAATGGTAGGAGAAGCAACAATTCCTATTGAATATACTCAAGGAGACATTATTATTCCTATTATTAATAAAAATCAAATCTATGAAAGAATAAGGAAAATGGAACCATCTGAACGACTAAAAATATCATATATTCACTGTAGTACTATTCAATTATTATTTAAAAGCACTTTTATGGAAGAAATTAATTCTCCTCTAGAACTAGAAATACGAGACGATAGATTAATAAACAATAAGGACTGTATTATCGCAAAAGGACAAGGAAATCTTTCACAAGGAAAAATAATGTTCAACATAAATATTCAATTAGGATTAAGTTTACAAGATCAAGATTTGAGTAGATCCATTACATTACGATACGAACTAAAAAGAGACAATTTTTTGAAAAGTAACAACCGTCCTTTTACTATAACTTATCAAATCAACTACGCTTTAACAAACAGTCATCACAGCTTAGCATTTAAACGAGATAAAAGAATATTTATAGACGCATTATTCAAACCAGTATTAAAATTAAAAACACCTTCACAATCACTTTCACAAAAAACCGAACCAAAATACATAACAGACGATAGAAAACAACTAAGAACTAAATCATTTTAAAAAACAAGTAATTTTGTGCCCTATGAATTCCCTAGACTATCGCTCATATCACCACCACTACATATTAAAGAATCCATTCCTTTAGTCTCATGATCACCTGAAAATGATCAAGAAGAACCACTATTAAAATCATTAAAAACTACTATTAGATCACTAAGTACTAAAAGAAATTAAAAAAATAAAAATAAAATAAAATGTCCTTCTACAGAGTTAAACTTGACTACGAAAACATACAACAAATGGAAAATAATATATATCTAGCACAACTTCTAGATTATCTTATTTACTATTTTAATGAATATTTAGTAGATAATGATTATTTTGACTTATACCCAGATAATTAAAATGAAATATTTATACATACAAATTAAAATCTGAGAATAGTAAAAGTAAAGTATTATAACAACAAATATTTAATGCAATAAAAATGTCGAAAGAAATATGTGACGTCATTATGGAAAAATTAGAATTCATTAATTTTCTTGATAAAAAAGAAGTGAAATGGTTTTCTTCAAATGGTAAGACTTGAGTGTGTCTTGGCTAGGTGGAGGCCCTACACCACAAGTAATGTGTGCGTGAGTGGTAGAGTCTGTGTGTTGTATATGTTTGCTTGCTATACGTTTGGATATGCTTTTGTATTTGGACGTTATGTGTGTAAGTTCCCTGAAATGCTCATTGTTTGTTATTGGTAGTGTAGAATACTAATATTCAGTAGATTGTTATGTTATTCTGTATGTTGATCTTTGTTGTTAGTCAGTATGTTGTCTATGCTTGTTGTTGTGTGTTTTTGATGCTTTGTGCCTTAGTTGTTGTAAGCTTCCTATGGATGTGTTGCTGTACTTTCTCTGTGATATTGCTCTTGTGTAATTTCCTCTATTATAATTCCTTGGATTTCTGCTGTGAAGTATTGTTGAGTTCCCTGCTAAGGACTTTAGGTCCTGCGGACGAAAGTACGGACATATGTTGAGGACGGTACGGACATATGTTGAGGACGCTGTTTTCCGTTCGAAACCAGATTTTTTCCTAAGGACTTTAGGTCTTGCAGACGAAAGTACGACATCCGCACAAGTTCGAAAGTTAGCAGATCTGCGAAAAATCAGGAAATAAAAGTTAGAAAACTCGACGTAACTTGGTAATTAGCAAGTTAATACTCGCACTTTCGGTGAGAAAACGATGGCAGTAGCTCCGTAGCCCACCCTATATGCACGCTTTGTCTCCTAGGTAACTCTCCCCTCTATTTCTTCCATTTCAAACTCTTCTCTAGCATTCTTCATCTTCTCCTTCATTTTCTGCTGGGGGAGGTTCTGCTGGAAAGGAAAGAGCTATTGTACGAGAGGAGGTTCAACTTCAAGTGTAAGGAATGGGTTGTCTTGGCCAGGTGGAGGCCCTACACCCAAGTATTTGTGTGTGTGAGTTGTGTAATGGTTTTGATTATTCCTTAATTTCCTCTATATAATTTCTTTTAGTACTTTGATAGAGATTTCATATGTTTCTTGTATGAATATGAGAATACTCCTTGGATTTGAAAAGAAAGAACGCTTAAAAATAGAAGAGGAAAATATGAATGTATAGAATTTTCTTTAGTGACAATGAATGATGACCATGAATGATGAAGAAATTATGATGTTAGAAAAGGGCTATATGATGCTTTCAAGATTTCTGAAGATATTATGATAAGTGCTCAATGTTTCCTATTTTGCTATGGATGACTTTGTTGGTGGTGTTTAAGCATATAGGCTAAATATATTCTCTTTACTTGTTGTAAAATTTATGATGAACTCCGTTGATTTTTTGCAATAGTTGTTACTGCCTTTAGAAACAAGGGAAAAAGAATGAGATCTAGACACCTCAAAGGGAAAAGTGAATGAAGCAGGAACCATGACTGAAAAGTGAAAATGAAAGGAAGAAATGACAATTGTGAGGACTTGATAGTATGAGCCAATTTTTGTTATGTTTCTTTTATCTTCACTGTTGTAGGTGTCACATGAGAAACATGTTATTTTGCTTCTGTGATTTTAGTACAGAAAGCATGTTTTCATAATTGATCAAGTGTATATGATTTTCGCTATTTCGTGTAACCTTTGGTTCAATTACTGTATACTGTCTACCAAAAGATCATGTTTAGTTGTCGTTGATTTAGTTAAGATGAGAGCAGGAATTTGGTACGTAAGTTTCTTGTCATTAAGTCTGATTTTGAATATGATGTCTTTTGAATGAAATACTGTTAAATAGTCATTTAGAAGTAAGTTTCCATGATCGCATTTTCTGCTGTATGGTAATTATTTTTTTTCTGCTACAAAATAAGTTAAAAAGCATGTTATTTGTAGTATAATTTACTGCTGTTAATTTTATGAAGCATGCTATTTATTCTTAAGCTCGTGTCCACTCAATGAATTCTTACATAAGAAACCATATTTTGTTTTGAGATAGAGTTTATTACTTTTGATAAGTGAAGCATGTGATGATATTAGTTTCATTTATCGTCTTTATGGATTTTCTGAACTGGTGATATTATTTCTTATATGTGCTTGGTTGATTAGAAAGAGGTTAAATAGATCGAGTTCATGATAATAGGAACCAAGTAGGGGGTGCCCTTCGGAGGGAGGTATCCACATGCATGAGTGAGGAAAATGGTAAGAACAAGTATCTTTGGGGTGAGCAGGAAACGTTCATCACCGAAGAAACCCTAACGGCGGGATACGCCGGAAGGGAAGAAACTCTAAAGGCGGGATACGCCGGAAAGAGGGAGAACTCCAAAGGCGGGACATGCCGGAAGGAGAAAGAACTTTAAAGGCGGGATACGCCAGAAAGAGAAAGAACCCAGAAGGCGGGATACGCCTGAAAAAGGGAACGAATAGGGAGTTGGGGTAGATGGGTAGTCCAGATCTAGCCTAGCAGTTAGGATACACCCTCACCTAGTCTGTAAAGGGACTAGCATGCGCACAGGAGGTTAGAGCCATAGCTAGGCCATCTCAAGGACCACCCCCAATCTCTAGGTCGAAGTACGAGTTAAGAACAAACAAAGAAAATGAATATAATGAAAGAGTTTGGTTTGGGTGGCCCCCATTCCAAGAAGAACTAAAAGAGAGAAATGCATAAATTGTTTTCCCCCATCTCCTTACTGGGCATAAGCACACATCCTTACTTGTGGTGTAGGTAACAAGGGGATTATGCCAGAGGTTAAGGAAGAGGTCATTCCTTTGGAGCCTGCGGTAGGTCCGATGAAGAGGCCAACGGAGTAGTAGTACGACACGGCAAAAAGAAAGAAAAGGAAAATCAATAAGAGCTAACGTTGAATGGCTATCTTTTACGAACGTTAAATTTTCCTTTTATTGCCTTTACTTGGATATTCAGAATATTATGTAAATCTTATTTGGAAACTCAAAACCTTCGATTTTAAATTATATTTTAAATGTTGTTTTCTGATAACTATTATTCACTGTTCTTTGTTATTTGGTAAAGGTAGATTTTCTCGTTAATTATGTTTCCGCAACTTTTATGAATGACTTTTTAAAGAGATAGTTTTCTTCTCTTTAATGAACGATGCAAGAATGAGTTTTTTATTCACAATCAGATTTTATTGCACTCTGATAACCCCTTTTTCTCTGGAAACGATTTTAAATTTGTCGTGTTAGTAAGGTCAAATGCATTTTTAAAACGGTTAAGAAATCCGAGTCGTTACACCATTCGATAGGGGGCTTTTGCTGGGGGTTTAGTTCCCGGGGTGAGCTCAATCTGATGATGGATGTCCCTAAGCGGAGGTAGAGACTTCAGTAAGCATTCAGGCATAGTACTCTTGTATTTTTCAAGTACTTCCATGATTTCCGAAGGCACTACTACTTCGTTGCCTTTTTCCATGATTGAAGGGACAAGGACATAGGTCGGATCTTGGTTCTTCAATCCTCTTTTAAACTACATCGCCGAGATCATATTTATGTTACTGGTGCTTGGTTGCTTGAGAATCGCGCGAACTACTGTTGGATTGTTCTCTGTAATCACCAGACACTTGGTAAATTGAATTGGGATGACCTTGTGTTCTATCAAGAAATCACGCGAACTACTATTGGATTGTTCCTTGTAATCACTAGACACTTGGCAAATTGAATGGGGATGACCTTGTGTTCTATCAAGAATTCCATCCCCAATATAGTAACAAAGTCATCCATTTTTGCCACAACAAAATCAACTGGTCCCGACCATGAGTTGAGCTTTAACTGAGCCCTTCTTACGACCCCAACCACAAGCATTGCTTTTGCATTAACAGTCTTCATCTTGCCAGTGGTCTTCTCTAGATTAAGGCCTAAGCGGTGTGCTTCCTTTTCTGTTATGAAGTTGTGGGTAGCTCCTGAGTCAATCATAGTGCTTTTGAGGGCTTTATTATCGACAAAGGTCTCCACATACATTAGACCTTTAGTGGGGGTCTTTTTCAGTTCTTCCATCTGTTGCTTAATAGCTGATAAGAATGTCATTATCCCAACTTCTGCAACTTCTGGGGGCTCTTCTTTGACAGCTTCTCCTACTGGGTTGTCGCTAGTAATTGAAACTTGTAGAGCTGTTAATGCCGACCTATGTGGGCACTTAGCCACTCGATGTGATCCTTTACATAAGAAATAGGACATAGGCCTATTCATTGGTCGCTGGTAATTAGCTCCCCTCGATGTCTCTTGGCCCTCTCTTGGGACATACGACTTTCTTTTAACAGTACTCATGTTTGGTATAAGGGACTTTGTATTGTTCAGATTGTTGGAGGATTCTTTTTCTGACCAGGATTCTCATTGGTGTAGTCGAATAATCGTTCGGCAGCAGCAAGAGCACTCGAGAGGGTCTGTACTCTTTGTTCATATAGCTTTGTCCTGGCCCACGGTTTCAATCCTTTGATGAAGGTGAAGATCTTGTCTTTCTCTAACATGTCTCGAATATTTAACATGAGGCCTGAGAACATCTTAACATACTCGCGGATGCTGCTAGTTTGTTTTACTTCTCGCAGCAATCGACGTGCATTAACTCAACATTTTCAGGAAAAAACTTATCCTTTAGCTGCTTTTGAGCTCTTCCCAAGTATCGATGACACAATCGCCATCACAAATGTCATTGTATTTTGACCTCTACCAAAGTTTTACATCACCATTAAGATGCATCGTGGCCAAGGTCACCATTTACATCACCATTTTCCTTGGCATCGCGGGCTCCCCCAAAGGAGTTTGGTTCTGAGATTTTCACCCGACTACGTTCAGTCGAACTTGAAGCTTGAGCTTGGTTCCCATGGCTCTCATAGTGACATTCAATTTGACGTTCATTTCAGCAATCTCAGCTTTGAGAGATTCAAACATCACCTTGAAGTCTTCCGTCAGGTTAGTGACGGTGCTTGACAGTCGAGTATGAGCATGGTCGATCTTTTCGACGCGCTCCAGGACCTCAACCATAGCACTTGTGGAGCTCTCTCCACTATCTACCCCTTTTCCCTTTTTCTTGTTGGGATTCAAGGTTCTCCACCCAATCTATCAGCTCTCCAATCGGAATGGAGTCTATCCGGTTATGGATAGCAGCAATCTCGGTAGGAAATTCAGCCATTTCCTTTATTCGTTCCTCTAGGAAACGAACATTATTTGGGATCTCTTAGAGGTACTTCATCTCCTCTTCCAACTCGACTAGCCGTTCGAGCTGGTCCATCGACGAGTTTGCCTTCTCTGACGAATTCTTTCTTGGCATGATTTCTTGTGATTTGAGCCAACTGGGCTCTAATACCAACTGTCACGGTCCTACTTTTAAGAGACTTAAGATGGGTCGTGTAGCACCCGTTGTTAGGGGAACAACGAGTCAGCCTACGAAGTATGGCAATGGCACCGATTGCCCACGACATTAGAGCAAGCTTTTTGTCTAACGAGTGAGCAATAAGCGAGCGAGATTAATCGAAAAGATCGTCATTGAGCATAGTGAGCATAGTTTATATGTAAAAAGCTTGTTCATTGATTGGTAGCAAATTACATTGGGTCGGGGATCAACGTGCAGTCATGTCTCTCCCCCTAAAGAGCAATCTGCACCATCTCCACCATGGCAAGAGTAGACATACTATGGTGGTGAGGAGTCACTTGCCCGAAATAGAAAGAAAATAAATACAAAGGAAATGCCTTAAATGGAAAGAAATCTACTCTAACAGTATGGGCGGCCATAGACAACACGTCTTGGACAAGCCCAGATTCTTACACCAAGCCATATCCTGTCCCTCGCCATTCCTCATGCACACTCCACTGTCGATTTCTTCAGAGTAGAACCAGAGGAAAGATTGGTTCAGGCCGAACCGTGATCCAGACCCAGCTCTCATCGCGAACCGCCAGCCTAACCCTGCCTTAGACCCGAGGCTGGAAATCGCAGCCTCCTCGTTGTCGCCATCCCGTCGTCACCGTGCGTCACCAGACACCCAAAATCGGCAGAACATCGTCACCCGACATTGCCACAATCAGACCCACAAGCAGCAACCCGAGCCCTATCCTGCGACCCGACGCTCCATATCATCGCCAACTGCTCGATCGACAGACCCGAGCTCACCACCACACGCCACCGTCGCCCGCGCCTCCCTGCGTTATCCTCTTCGTCTTCGCTCTCTCCCCGTCTCTCTACTCTCCCTCTCATTCTTCTTTCTTTGGTTTTCACCCACTTCTCGGGTTCTTACTCTCCAGAACAAATGGTTGAGGGTCATTTGTTCCTTGTGTTTCAGCCAAACAAGTTCACAAAGTGAACACTTCCCCCCTAATTTTCTTTATTCCATTTCTTTCTTCTTTTATCTTAAATTCTCCTATCTCATTTATTTTTCACATTTTAATTTAAATTAATCAAATTTCTTTTTCTTCCTTTAACTGAAAATCGGTCATCCATAATTTTTGGATGGAGCTAAACCAACCCAGTTCAGTCCATGTTTCTCCCTTTGTTAATTCTTATTTTTATCCGATAAATTCCCATAAATTATAATCTAACGAATACATCCTTGGTAATACTTCGATAATTATCCAATTAACCAAATACCCTCCAATTACTTTACAATTATCTTTATTAAAGTTTGATATAAAAAATCGGGGTATTACACCAAGGGCCTCTAAGAAGATAGCATTCAAGGCAACATTGGATGATAGAGATGACAATTCATCGCCGAAAATTGAAGAAGTATCCAACTTTTGCTTCATGGCCAAAGATGACAAGGTACACAATTCATCTAGCGAAATAGATGATAATATTGATGATAATGATGAATTGTTTGATGCCTTAAATAAATTATTTGATCAATTCAATTTGCTTAAACGTAAACATAAATTGCTGAATAAGGAAAATGAGAATTTTATGAAAAAGCATATTGATATTGTTGAAGCTTTTGAAAAAGATGTTAGCATGTTAAAAACTAATAATGATGAATTGAATATTGTTATTAAATCACTTGAGAATGACATTTGTGAATTGAAAATGAAAAATAATTATTTGAACTCCATTACCTAGAAATTCACAAATGATAGTAAAAATTTGAACATGCTACTAAGAAATTAAAGGGTTACCTTTGATATAGCCAGACTAGGCTATCAACTCTTTGTAAAGAAGAAAAATTATGAAAATTTTTTTGTTTGTCCTATTATTTGCTTTACTTGTAATTGTATAGGACATAGATCATTTTGTTGTCCATCAAAATTGAATGATAAAAGGGAAAATTCTAAATTGGTATGGGTCCCTAAAGGAACCAAACCTATCACTCAAGGTTTCAAAGAGATTTGGGTTCCTAAGAAAGACAATTGAGCCTTGAGTGTAGGATGGATGTTCTCCCTTAAGGTATAAACGATTTGGATTATGAATGAAGGGAGACTCCTTAAATTTTTATTATAATTCTTATTGAATTTTTTTTTTTTTTTGTAACTTGAATAATTCTTATTGAGTTTAATCAAATTGATTTGAATGTTTACAATTGGTATATCAGTTTGATTTTGATGAAGATATAAATAATGAAGTATTCAATATAGACAAATTCTTGGTTTGGTATCATAGAATGAGATATCTTTTCCAACCTTTGGTTTCATGAGATTTTTTTTTTTTTTTTTTTTATGTTTTGATGATTATACAATCCCCATTGATTTGATTTAGTATCTTGATATAGGGGGAGGAACTTTATTGAATTGTTTTGTTTTCTCTTATTACCCCCAACTATGTATTTCTGGATAATGTCAAAGGGAGAGTCATACTCTTAAATGATTTGAGCTATAAATTGAATTATTTTGTGTATTTGATTTTGATTGTTGTTTTTCCTCCTTTAATTATTTTTTATATTGCCAAAGGAGGAGAGAAAATTGATATTAAGTTAAGTTAGTTAGAATAGCATGAGTTGCATGAACAAAAGGAAAGATAAATTGCATAAACTTAAGGAGAGAGATAATAATATGCAATACACCATGCTCATACATAGGGAGTATCATAAAGAACTTAATATATATTTGTCATCATCAAAAAGGGGGAGAGTGTTAACCTAAGAGACTTAGGCTTATTTGTTTTTATGATGAGTGTTTTATTTGTTAATTATTTGTTTATGAAATGTATGAATTTACTATGTTTATCATTATGATTATATATAATCTTTATTGGAAATACCCTCTAACAAAGATATATAGATTTGCTAATATCTATGTTTAAGTCCATGTAGTTAAATGATAGATCAATTGGACTTAGAAGCATGAAAATGTGCAAAACAAGGAGTAAATGTTAACCTGTGTAAAAGGGCGGTTGACCAATTTGCATCAAAGGCAGAACAATGGGGTGCGGCTAACTGGAGAAGGATATGTGGTTGACCAAAAATATTAAAAATTGCTCGACATATCCTAAAGTACAGAAGAGCGGTCAATTGAGATAAATGGCGGCCGACCGAAAATTGGACAGTTCCAAGCCAATTCCTGAAATTCATGGAAGTGGTTGACTGGAGACAAAGAAGCAAGGGACTAGATCGACATAATTATAACGGCTACATTGCATTGGTTGGGAAGCGATTGACCAGACGAGTTGGGTGTGTAATGCCCCGATTATTTAAAATTATTTTTCCTTATTTAAAAATCCATCATATAAAATTTTTTGTTTAATTTATTCAACCTTGAAATTCATTTGAAAGAAAATACATCAGAGTAAACTATGCGGAATAAGAAATGGGATTTCAAACATAGTTTCCAAAAGTTTTCAAAACAAAAGTCTCTGCTGGTAACATTCAAAATAGTACAATTAACAAAATACCCAAAATACCCATACTACCAAAATACCAATATATCTCAACCCAATGTGAGCCACACCCAACAGGTCAAATCAACTGATAACACAAGGGGTCATCTTGAAACGCCTCCTCCTCAATTGGTATACCGTCATTATAAGTGTCACCAAAAGTATCACCTACATTATGGGGAAAACAATGAGCCTAAAGCCCAACAAGAATCAGAATTTAAATGCAATGCATATGATATGCATGTTCACACAATGCGTTACAGAAGAAAACCGTATCTCTTCTAGAAGTCAAAGTGGAATACTCCCTTGGGTCATGTGGCCTAACCAATCACTCCGACAAGGGGATATATCCATCGGGGGTGTTCCATAAGTTGGTATCCTGACTTTTGTTAAAGACGTTGGAGATTTTAGAACGGGGGAAGTGTGAACCCTAGATTCCATGTAGCTAACTCCTATCTCATTGCTCCCTAAGTGAGAGTACCCTACCGTATGGAATGTCACCAAATCACTCGAACCCCCACATGCCTATTTATATATATTAGATATGTCATACAATATGTAACAGTTTCATAAATCCTACGGTGATGCATGTATGCCAAAATCAATTATCACAATAAAAGCATGAAAGAAACGCAACAGTTAACAATGAATTTATAGTTGAGATTCAATTTAGGAAATGTTGTCCATTTAACCCTTACTAACAATGATGTACATTTCAAATTGACAGTAATAGTTTAGCGTATAACAAGAAAGGGCTTTGGCTACTAATAGAGGTCTAACTTCGTATTTCAATAGAGAATAACATTAGATAGTAGTCTCGTTTCTCATTGACCAATCTCTTTCATTTTACAATAATATAAACACCATCCCAATTGTTACAAAATTTCCAGATTTAATCCAAGTAATTAAATTGCTAAACGTAAATTAATCGTACCAATTTATGGTGTTAAACATAGGCAGAATGGCAGTTCAAAATCCATGCTTCACAATATTCAGTTTACCACTTCACACTACCCACTTTTGATGGTAACAAAACAATAATAGTATGCACAACACTCGAATATGGTAGTAGAACTATCAACTCATAGCACACATAATTCTAGTTCTTCACTCTCCAATATTTAGTTCAACAGTCCAACTTTTCTCTTGATAATAAGATCAAAGTAGTTGTTAGCTTAAACAATATGGTGATAGTTCAACTCAAAATCGATACTACACAATATTCAATTATCGTTCCTCACTACCCACGTTTGACAGTAACAAAACAACAATAATATACACAACACTCAATATGGTGACAGTTCACAAATTCCAGCAAAAATCAACAGAGACTTAACAATCCAAAACAACCTGAACCCGTAAAGTAGGGCCTCCCTTGGCCAACAATTCCAAATTCTTACCTCTTGAAGACCTCCAAGCTATTTTACCAAATCTATAGAATTTCAGAGCAGGTACAGGGGAACACCAATAGAAATCCAATGCACCTCTCACTAATAAGAAGAACGTAGCACCCACAAACTAAGAAGAACATAGCACTCACTTTACTCTTTTGCCTAGTACCCAGGGTAGGAGTCCAGACACTCCAACTTTCCATCTTATAGACGAAGAAAAAGAGAAGAGAAACCCACCTGAACACTGCAGCACTAGACTGATGAGATAATCACACACATCAATGGAGAGTGGTCCATTAAGAGGGGACCACGTGGAAAACTTCCATGTTAGCAGGGAAGGAGGAGACGTCCTGCAGGAAAGCTAGAAGGAGAGCATAACACGAATTCGAAAGAGAGAGAAGGGATTTTAAATGGGTTTCTCAGATTTTCCCTGATAATTCGGACAAGTAAAGTCATCCAGGCCTCATCTACACTAGTCCAAAAGCTTATTTCGGATGAGAAAATGCATTCCAAGCCTTCATCCGTACCTTCCGCAGGCAACATTTGGACAAGGTTTGGAGTACGCATGCACCGTCCGTAGACGTCCGAATGTGTCCCAAAATTGTACAGATTCAAATTGGATGTTGTCCCTCTTTGTCCGCCATCGTCCGCAAGTCGTCCGAATGTGTCCAGAATTTGGACAGATTCAATTCAGATGCAATCTCTCTTTGTCCGCTATCGTCCGCAAGCGTCCAAGTGAGTTTGGGATGCAGAGTCACGTCCCCATGTCGTCCCAAGGTTCAGGGACGAAGCACTACGTGTTTACGGATGCCACTTCACGTCCGCATGTCGTCCGTACATGTCCGAAACTCATCTGTACACACTTTTCCTTAAAATCTCACACTTTAGATAATTTTCCAATATTAACTCTATACTTTCCAAGCACAACTTAACGCATACCATCACACAACATGATATAATATTCATATATTTTAACTATTCAATTTTTAATATATCAACAAAATAGGGAAGAATATTCGTGGTATTACAGGGTGATCGACCGCTGAAAATATTTTTATATATAGAAGCACTTGCAATTGGAGATCATAAGAAGAGAAACCATAGCAAAGTGCTGCCGAATTTATCTGAGATATTTCTCTTCATAAGTAAGTGTTTAGTCTAGCTCTCTCATTCCCAAACTTGAGAGTTACATTTGGAGAGCTTAGGCTTTAGATTCTTTCCATTTTCTATTGTACCTAAACTTGCAACATCTTGTGAAGAGGAGCTAAAAGGGTAATACCCTGCAACAGTCAAATAGCAAAAGGTGACGCCTCGTGAATAGCCATTGTAACAGCCTAATTGATGCCTGTGAAGTTCAATCAACAATAAGAAGTGAGGTTATTATGTTAAGGAATCTTCAAGGGGGACCTTAAAGTGTTGACGTAGGTGGATTTGCCGAACCGTGTTCACAAACATGTTTGCACCTCTTATCCCTTAACTCTTTATATTTATGATTGTTTGCATATATTTGTGGTAGAGCACTTAGGGAATATAATTATAATATCGCACGAAAAAGTTTAAATAGCCTAATTCACCCCACCCTCCACCCCCCTTCATTAGACATATATCGGTCCAACACTTGGATGCAAAATCCTAAATCTAATTAGGGTCTTATTTTTGTGGCTTTAGAGATCGTCGAGTATTGTTGTTACTTTTTATGCCTATGGCATAGTGTGCCCAGAGTCCGTGAGTGACTCCATTTTCATTGGATTTTTCATTTGGGACAGTAGGGCCTTTTTTTTTATGTACTACACTATAGTAGATTGTTTTCTAATATCTGTCATACTGTTTGTTTTATAACCAGATTTGTTTTTACATTGATGTTTTATATGACATACTCCCCATTTTATTTTATATTTATTTTATCATGGTACGTAAAGCTTTACCCCTATTGAGTTTAGTCAACTCACCCTAACAATATTTTTCATAGGTATTAGTTTTGAAGATTATCAGTTGCGACGCAAAAGTTAGTTCAGCAGTTTGTCTATCTAGTTTATTCTCAATATGAGTGGTGAGATTTATATTTTTACTTGTATTTTTGGCACAATTGTTGTTATTTGAATATTTGTATTACTATTTTATCATGATGTCACAATGGACTTTTGGATTAGCATAATTAGTTGAGCCTTGGTTATTTAAGTTTCATTTAAGACTTCCACTATCCAATTATTTTGAAAGTCAAAGGTTTGGGCTACTCGTTCAGTTTTGTGTCGATCGGGTCATTCCAAATTCTATGTCGGATCCCTTTTGAGGTGACAGAAATTTTGATATCAGAGCTAGGTTGACATATTGGAAAGTGACATCAATAAAATAAATATTGTAGTGATATACAATAGATGAAATTACTATGCCTAAGGACAAAGTACTAAAACAAATTGATTCAGGGTGCTACTAGGATGGCATTTTGAGACTATGCACTGGTGTATGATGATATTTCCCTATTCAGACGCGAGTAATTTAGAATGGTCAAAAATTTACAAGCAATTGGAAGAAGGATTTATAAAATCGTTAGAAGAAATATTTCTAGAAGTATAAGTCTGTGAACTTTTTTGGATTGTGTGTGGGCCTGTGAAATTCAAACTTAAGAAACCTAACTTAGAAAGGCTTGCCTTGTTTTGTTTGGAATTCATCAGTACAAACTAGAACTTTTCGATCATAGAATTTGGTTTAGTGACAAATTTGTTAGCCTTTTTGTTTGACTTTGTTTTATTTTGATGATAACTTCATGATGACTAATTTATTGAAATTAATATGTTAATTATTGTATTTTTAATGATAATGTTCTTAATTATTTAATCATTATATTTATACATATATATATATTGGAAATACCCTCAAAAAGGGTATTAAAGTTGAGCTAACAAGTTTATCTAAGTTCATGCAGTGATTATATATCAATTTGGGACTTAGGAAATCAAAGAATTATGAAGCAGTGGAGAATTGGAAAAAATGGACGTTGGGCGGACGAAGTTTGTGAAGAAATGGACGTCCCGTGTGCTAAGAAAATGAGTTTCGGATGTCCCTCATGGAGTAAAAGATGTTTGTCATAATGTCGTGATGTGGATTTGAAGAACAGATGAAGCTGTGAAGAGAACGGATGTCCCGGGTTAAGAAACGATGTCGTGCTTTCGAAAGAACTTGAGGAACAGACGGCATCTTGACAAAACGGACGTCCCTCGTGATGAAACGTCATCCGATATAGAAGCAGAGTTTAGATTACTTCTGGATTTATTTTCGATGAACTGCTGTTGAATGTTGTGGATGAAGAATGCGTTCGAAATGGATTACAAATTGGTCCATGAGGTTTCAGACAATGCGGCGATCGAATCAATGGACGAAAGAGGCGACCGAAAATGTGTAGATTCTCCAATGGCTAAATTGAAGACCTCTATAAATACATGGACCTCCAAAGCTCAACACAAAAAACCGAAAATGTGCAGATTTCCAACAACTAAATTGAAGATCTCTATAAGTACTTGGACCTCCGAAGCTCAACACAACAAACCAAGAATTGAGGTGAAGCCCTATCGAATTTCATACTCAATTCTAGATCATATTTGTGAGCATTGTAATCCTATTCTCCCTATCCCAAACTTGATATTTTAATTTGGGAGAGTTTGGAATCGTATGTGAGCTTTCAATTTCCAAAACCATTGTACTAAATTGTAAAGGGGTGACTCCTTACGAATCATCATATTAGAATGACGCCCCAAAATAGTCAAAAGCTTGATTGACGTCCGAAAGCTCAATCAAAGAGTGACTCCCCGCAATAGTCAAGAAAAGAGTGACGCCCCAGAACAGTCAAAGAGTGACGCCTAGGAATAGTCATTGTAAACGGTTTGGTTGGCACCCGTAAGCCAATGTTGTTAGTGATCTCCAAGTGGACTCTTAGAGAACGGACATAGGGGGGTTGCAGAACCGCGTAAACAAACTTTGTGTGCATCTCTTAACCCTTACTCTTTATTTTATGGATTGAATTATATGTTGTATGCAATAAGTCACATAGGATTTTAGAGAAATTAATTATCGCACGAAAAGATTAGAACACCTAATTAACCCCTCCCCCCTCCCTCTTCTCTTAGGTGTGAATACAGTCCACAAAATTGTGTTGTTTACTTGGTTCGGGAACAGCTGGTAGAGGTTGCTGAATATGCCTAATTTTGTGCATTTTGGCGTTAATATAAATTTTTGCATAAACGATTAGGACTCTAGTTATTTAAGTTTCATTTAAGACTTCTGTTGTCTAATTATTTTAAAAGTTAATGGGTGAGGCGACTCAATTTGATTTTGGGTAGAGTTGTTTCTCGTTTTGTCTCAAGTCCCCTTTAAAACATGACAAAGATTACCTTATTGTAGGTTTGCCAAATGGAAACCATGCTGATTTAAAATGTTACTATGAATCTCATCATCTGCTTTGTTGTATTAACCAATTGTTTTATAGACTTACAAAGCATTCTTATTAGATATTTTAAGAAGTTGCAGTGTCTAATACACACAATGTTGTACATGTCGAGTATGCTAACCTAACCATTATCTTTTAATTAATATATGTTTGTTAATATCTTAATATACCACTATATTACTATTATGTTGTTACCTATAGGAAGTCCATTTTTTGATTTTCTGAAGTATTTTATCTTTATCAAGTAAAACAATTATAACTTGTGGTACTAAGATGATGTTAAAGAATCAATTTTATATAAACTATTATTTTATTAAAAAAATCTACAAATTCAATATTCGTTAACATTCTAATTTTGTTACTATCCATGTGTCTGATTTTTAAGTGGCTCTTTCTCCATTGTGGACCACCTTCTTCTACTTATGTGATGTTTTTGTGCCTAATAAATTCAAACAACGTACAAATCAAAATACCCTTATTGAAAACAAATTGCTATTGAAATTGAAGAGCAAACACCCATGTTTATATCAGCTATAAAACCTGGCAAAAAAATGTAGAAGAAAGAGCCAATGACATTCTCTACAAAAAATGATCATCAATTCACGACCCTTCATTAGTGGAGACATAAAACCTTTCTTTCTAACTTAATTGCATGTTATAATTCTCACACACGCCCGAGCGATTAAGGCATAGTCATAGATACAAACCACCTAAAATATTCCAAAAATAGCCATAAAAATTTACCAATTTACCACAATTCATCAACTGCTTGAGTGCAAGTGGACTTAGGTCTGGTGAGTTTAATGAGAGGTAGAGATGGGCGAGAGACGAAGCAAACCAGAAATTGATACGTTGACTACTATATTAGACGGTGAAGTGCAAATTAAAATTTAAAATTAATGGTGAAGAGTAAGTATATCTTTAAACTTTTATTTTAGACAAATAAATTCTTAAACTTATGGATGTTAACAATTAAGTTCTTATCAATAGATATGCTATTAAAGAAATCATGTTTCCGTCACGTGATCTTCTCTTTCAAGCAATTTTCATAAAAATAAAAGAAAATAAAATAAAAAAATAACTCTCGATATAACGGTTTTTGCAATTTTAGCAACTTTCAAAGATAAACAACTTGAAACATAGAACGCCCATAATCAGTAAAACCATTCTATTGGGAGTTGTTTCTCTCTAAAAATGTCCAACAAAGAAGATCATGCAACAAAAACGTGATTTCTTTTACGAAAATTTTAACAAAAAAGAGTCTGTCACTCCTCAAAGGGAACTCGAGACACAACGGGAGACGGTCTGGTCTGAAAACAAATTGAATCGTCCGACCTTTTAATTGTTAAATTAATTAAGTAGCGGAAGACTTAAATAAAATTACAATAGTCAGGGCCAAACCAACTGAGATAATTCAAAAGTTCATCAGAGACATTAAAATAAAATAATAATATAAATCCAATAATATAAAAGTGTCATAAAAGAAAATAACGAAAATTCTAATACATGTTTGAAACGAGTCTCGAACTCACAAATAAAACTCTCAAAAGAAAATACTAAAATAGGTGAAAGTTTCGTCGAGCTCATTCCTATGTTAGCAACTAGGAATCTTTCAAACTAAAATCTGAATAAGGGTGAGTAGTTTAGGGTGAATTGACTAAATTCAATAGGGATAACGTTTTATGTTCAACAATTTAAGTTATGATAAAAATGAGGAGCATGCTATATGGAAAATAGTTACAAAAAAAGCTGTTTTATAAAACAAGCAGTAGGGTAAACGATAAAATACTTCACTATAGTGTTATTCATACAGAAAATAAGTTCTACTGTACAACAAAAAAAATCTCAGTGAATAAGGAGTCATTTATATACTTGGGACACACTATGCCAAAGGCATATATAACAACAATGATACTCAACGATCGTTAAAGTCACGAAAATAAGACACTGATCAGGTTTAGGGTTTTGCGCCCAAGAACACAACAGAGTCAACTGTCTCATTACTTAGTTAACACAAACAAACACATCCTCCAACGGTTGAATGTGCATAATGAAAATATGATCCCTTCATCAGTCGATCAAACATGGTTCATTTCACCAATTTGATCAATGAATGAAATGTGCACGCTCAAATTAAATATGTCTGATGAAAATACATGATAGTATAAAAATCGACGACCATAAAAATGAACACATCATTTTATATGAGAACATCTTTCAAAATAAGATCTTATAAAATGTTATGATGTTGAACTTAAAATTAAACTTTTATCTCAAGTGGATCTATCAATAATCAAGACCATTATAAATCTAGGAAAATCCAACATATACGAGTTCAAACTCTAAGTATCAGAACATAAAGATAACGATATCATAATCTTAGTATCGAAAACCCTAACTGCCGGTTTCGTTTCATTATTTTACTATATAAAAGCCTAACTGCTAATTCAAAGGCATCAATCAAATATCAAAACTAGAGATTGAAAGTTCTGATTTTGGCCACCGAGCAGTTATCTTATCTCTTTCCCCATTCTGCAGTTGTCTTAAACAGGTTCAAGAAAGCCGGTTTAAAATATAAAAACCGAACATGTGTAATGCATGTGTCCAATTTAACAAAAATTTATACGGTAAGGATAAGATTGTTAAGGGAGCATGTTCAGGAGTCACATTGTTAATTAGGGTCGGATTGTCGGGACTCCCATAGTTTAGAAGTTATTTTGGCATTTACCCTAGACTTAAATTTAACTCTACACTTTATACTTTTTTTAAAGGGTTTACATATTAGATTTTAAACTAATTTTTTTGGATAAATCGAACTTCTACTTTTAAACTATAAGTAATTTGAACATTGTCGCAAATTTATCCGTTAAATCTTGCATATACATGTCACGTTTTCTATTTAACAAGATGTTTTTATCTGATTTCTAATTCTTACGGTGATTTCTAACTCAATTCAAATTTTATCACACGATTGACAAAATTCAAAATCGTTAAATAATATATTTGCAAAGTTCAAAATCATATTAAAAATTATCAGAGTTGTTAGAAATAGAGTTAAATACCTTATTTAAGTGAAAAAAAAATTTAAATACACATGTTGAATTTAAGAATAAATTAAAGACAAGATTTGAAATGCAGAAATTCAATTTGTTCAAAATAATAGTTTAAGATGAATGGAGTTAATAACAGAGATGTTAAATGAGTCAACCCGCTTACTCACTCGACTCGTTCCTGTAGCGAGCCGAGCTTGACTCAGCTCATTTAACTCTTGGTTCGTGAGCTGGCTCAAATTGAATTTTTTTTTGGCGAGCTAGTTAGGTTCGGCGTGGTTCGTTTAATTCGCTACGCTCTGTAAGCCGAACTTTTTCAAGCTCGATTCGATCAGCTTATATGTTCTCTCTTCTTTCAAATGCACTGCACCTGTTCGTCTAAATGCCGAGATGAAAGTTTCATTGATGAAACTAAGTTACTCAATTAACACTCATCATTCCAAGTGAGATTTTTTATTATCTATATAATTATTTTAGATAAATCTCATTGTTAGATAGACTAATTAACTAGAAATTTGGTTATTGAAATATAAAATTCAGCAAAATATGGTGTTTGTATATCTTTTTAGTTAATAGTTTTTTATTATACTATTTCTTGAGTATTATTGGAAACACTAATTATAATTACATCATGTGTGTCTGTTGGATGTGTATGTTTGATGAAAAATCAAGAAATGTTACAAGATCCATACAACCAAAGTACTAATAAGAAAAACATCTTCATATCAGCGTGGTTTCTTCCCCTACTACTTCTTTCTTTCCTCCCTCCCTCTTTTCTCTCTCTTCCTCTTTCCTCCATTTTCTTTCTTTCTTCTATAAATATCATATTTCCCATTCATTTTTTTCACTAAAAATTCTTTCAACATCTTAACTTTTTACTTATTAATTTGTAGTACTCCATCGATAATATGCAACGTTAAATATGTGTATTGTTAAATATGTGTATTGATATTCGTGTGATATATTTTTTTATTGAATCGTCTCAAATATTTTTTTTTTCCTCAATACATGTCATTTTATATATTAATAAAATAATTTTGTTAATTAAATGACTAAATATTATATTTTGACATAATTATTATAATTTTAATAACTAAGTTTTAAAAAAATATATATTATACTGACATAAATTATAAATATTTGTGTTTGCTCAGCTCGTAAAGCTTGGATCGTTAAAACTATTTAGACTCGTTTAGTCTGCTCTGTTTAACTCGTTTAACTTGTAGTTCTCGAGTAAGCTCGAGTTAGAAATTTTATTGAACAAGTTCATTAGGCTCAACTCATATATCTCATTAATTTTGGTGACTAAGCTAAACATTAGGCTATAAACAACCTTTTTCTGAAAACCTAAAAAAAGAAATGTGTGAGGAGAGGGTTGTTGGTCATAAGGGAAATGAGAAGGGTATTTCAGGACATGAGAAGATAAAATTGAAAACAAAAAAAAAAAAAAAAAAAAAAAAAAGAAATTCCGAAAATAGAGGAAGACGTGACTGGCGCCAATTGAATCAAGCAAAACGGACGGTCAAGATTGGCTCTCGCTGTAACTCTCTGGCCTCGCTTCCGAATTTCTCGATACCTATATAACTCCATTTCGACGCATATAACTTCCAAGAAGAAAGCGGAGAGGAAGAGGAAGAGGAAGGAGCTCAACCACATCTCCTAGACCAGGCCGAAGAAACCCAAGGAGAAAGAAAGAGGTTAGGCGGAGAACGGTATAACAATGTCGTGGCAGGCATACGTAGATGAACATTTAATGTGCGAAATCGATGGCCAGGGCGGCCAGCATCTATCCGCAGCGGCAATCCTCGGCCATGACGGTAGTGTTTGGGCCCAAAGCTCTTCCTTCCCTCAGGTCTCTCTCTCTCTCTCTCTCTCTCTCTCTCTCTCTCTCTCTCTCTCTCTCTCCCCGTCTGTAACTTTAATTCAACTGCATTTTGAATTTATTAATCTGATCGTTCTAATTTTTTGTTCTGCGTTGTGATACCATTCGCGTGTTTTTCAACGTGCATTTTGCCAAACTAAAGCTCTCCAATCCTTGATTCAGCTACATCTTGACCTGATCGTTTTGATCGGTCAAGTTTTATCTCTGCCTTTGAAACGAGATGATCTGATTTAGTTATTCTTCCATCTTTGATTCGGATACTTTTTTTACCTGATCATTTTGATCGCTGAAGTTTTAGCTGCCGTTGAATCGAGATAATCTGATTTTTTTTTTTGCAAACACAAGCTCGTCGATCCTTGATTCAACTACATTTTGACCTGATCGTTTTGATCGGTGAAGTTTTGTCTCTGCCTTTAAAACCAAATGGTCTGATTTGTTTTTTCCAAAAAAAAAAAAAGCTCTTCGATCCTTAATTCATCTACATTATGACCGGACTATTTTGAATGGGGAAGTTTTAGCTCTGCCTTTGAAATGAGACAAATTTATTTGGTATTTTAAATGTTTCTTTTTTCCAATGTAAGATCTTCTATCCGTGATATTATTTCTTTCAATTGCATATCGACTTTATGTTTTTTATTGGGGAAATTATTGACCTGCCTTTGCATCTCTTACAACCTGAACGAGATGATCATATTTGCTTATTTATCAATGTGAATTTATTCAAACAAAAGCTCTTCAAACCATTAATTTATTTATTCAGTTATCAACAGCTATTGCATTTTCTTTGTAGCTATTGGTTCTCTTTTAGCTCTATTGTGCTGTTGGATTCATTAGTTTTTTCATACGTTCCATTCCCGCTTTCCTGGGATCATTTCAAATGGCAGCATCTTAATGTTTTTCCGTTTTTTACCTACACATGATGACAATGACTTTTTTTGTATCATTTCCAATTCTGTTTCATTGTGCTATGTGATCTTATTTCCATTAGCTGTAGCAAGATCTTATTGAACTTTATGGAGACATGAGCTTTTAGGAAATGGTGAATGTTACACTTGAGCCATTTGTACATTTGTTTGATGAAGCCAAGTAATTATGCAATTTTTCATAAATTCCACCATAAATTAGTCATTTTATTTCTATATTTGCTTAAAGTTTTATTAAATGAACACGCATCTTCTTAATCTTCTCGTCAATGTACACTATTTCTAAACATTTGCCATTGTAAACACTATTGATTCCGTTCTGTCTTTCTTTTAAATTTGCAGTTGAAGCCCAAGGAGATCGCTGACATCCTCAAGGATTTTGAAGAACCAGGTCACCTTGCTCCTACAGGTTTACACCTTGGGGCTGCAAAATACATGGTAATCCAAGGAGAGCCTGGAGCTGTCATCCGTGGGAAGAAGGCGAGTGTATATACTTCTTTAAACATATTTTGTGGATGATTTTAGGTGTAAGCACCTTCTATATTTTTCAGTTTGATCATTGTCCAAGCCTGAGACTTTTAGGGCACATATTCATTGGGACGTGATGAAATTCTTCTCTCCTTAGACTTACCTTTCCAAACGTAACCAGTGTTGACGAAAATATACTCAAGTTATTTGCTCATTATTCTTGAACCTTTTTGTTTGGATTCAGGGATCTGGAGGAATCACCATTAAGAAGACTGGACAAGCCCTAATTTTTGGCATCTATGAAGAGCCTGTCACTCCAGGACAGTGCAACATGGTGGTTGAGAGGTTGGGGGATTACCTGATCGACCAAGGCCTTTAAGCTCACATTCATCGAGAATTCATTCAACCATTATTTTCCGGCTAGCAATTATTGATTTATGAATTCCGCTTTTTGTTTGAGATTTTTCTTCTAGTCTGCATCTACTTCATTTGCAAGCCTCAAATTTGCAGACAATAACCTTGTGAAAACTTAAAAGTATTGCTTTCTGAGTACTTTGCCACATGATTTGCTCAATTACATTGCCTAAACAGTTTGTGTAATCCCAGTAACCATATGGGATTTCTTCTATATTTACTCTTCAATTTGATTATTTGCCAAAAAAATATTTGGTTATTGTGAAACCCGTGAAAATTTTGATAAATAATTTTTGCGTTTGAATTTTTCGCTTAAAAAAAAAATAGTCATGATACTGAATAATTGATGCGAATTGCCGCATAGCGGGCACATGTGAGATTTTGTTTAATAAGTCCAATTGGTGAATAAATGGAATTAGAAATAAAAAGGGAAATGCATTGTAGGGTTTCGAAGGAAAAGAAAGGGGTAGAACTCCATCTCCTCCTTCGGCCGAGAGAGCTTCGCGAGAGGGAGCGACTCCGTCTGTGAGGTTTTTCGAGCGGGCTTGGCAAGAAGGCGAGCTGCTCCTTCGAACGAGGAGTTCAACAGCTACGAACAGACGAACGGCTCGGAGCTATCGGTTGCGGGCAACTATGAAGGCTCAGCGAGGGCATTTCGAAAAGGCAAAGCGGACTTGGACAATGGAGGGCCTCCACTTCTTCGATTTCAGTTCGGACGAGTTTGTGAACTTTGAGCCGATACATGAGGTTGCTGCTCCTTTGGATACGAGGAGAGACCGCCGTCGAGGTAGGGGTTTTATACCTACTTGCTTTGCATATCCCATACCATAATTTTTTTTAAAAAACTAATATTTTGTAGATTACCACATATGCATAAAAATTGATAGGGACTGTTTGACAGCACGTCTGATTTTATTATATCTATGTACGCAAGTTTTACACGTTTAAATTCCGTGCATAGTTTTCATGGTATATGATATCTGTTTTGGGAGCGATGAATCATCTTGATACTCTGGACGGTCTCGGTATCAGAGTATGACAAGGCATCCTCGGTACGTCTCCCGCTACGTGGAGATGAATGTTTGTACGTTGTGTGTGAAAAATGAGATTAGGAAGGTGATGACGCTTCTTTAGGTTCGAACCCCTAAACCTGACCAGGGTGTACTTTGATTCAAGTTTGTCGGCGCTGAGCTTTGGCTCGTCAGCAGACTTGGGATTGAGTTTATCGGCGTTAAGCTTTGGCTCGTCGGTAAACTCAAAGAGGTGATTCGAGTTGTGACGGCACTAAGCTTTGGCTCGTCGACAGGCTAGGGTTTATCTCAATACGAGTTTGTTGGTGCTGAGCTATGACTCGTCAGCAAACTCGGGATTTGATTCAAGTTTGTCGGCACTAAGCTTTGGCTTGTCGGCATACTTGAGATTAAGTTTATCGATGTTGAGCTTTGGCTTGTCGGTAAATTCAAGAGGTGATTCGAGTTGTTTTGGCGATGGGCTTTGGCTCTTCGGCTGGACTAGGGTTTATCTCGATACGAGTTTGTTGGCGCTAAGCTATGGCTCGTTAGCAAACTCGAGATTTGATTCAAGTTTGTCGGCACTGAGCTTTGACTCGTCGACAGACTTAAGATTGAGTTTATCGGCGCTGAGCTTTGGCTCGTCAGTAAACTCAAGAGGTGATTCTAGTTTTGTTGTCACTGAGCTTTGGCTCGTCGACAAGACTAGGGTTTATCTCGATACGAGTTTGTTGGTGCTGAGCTATGGCTCGTCAACAAACTCAAGATTTGATTCAAGTTTGTAGGCACTGAGCTTTGGCTCATCGACAAACATGAGATTGAGTTTATTGTCGCTGAGCTTTAGCTCATCGGTAAACTCAAGAGGTGATTCGAGTTGTGTCGGCGCTGAGCTTTGGCTCATCGGCATGACTAAGGTCTATCTCAATACAAGTTTGTTGGTGTAACACCCCAAATCATATTATCCCCAATTTTGAAAAACCCTAAAATTTTTCCCAAATCGATTTACAAAATTAGGTTTAATTTGGTCGTTATAAATCCTTAATTTACAAAATTAGTTAATGAAATAGTTATTTATGGCGGAAGCATTTAATTAAATAACATAATAGTTTAAAACCATTTATTAGAGTTAATCCTAATATTCAAATCCCATAAAACATCTAATTAAAACTTTATTAAATCAAACGTAGTTCATTGAAAAACCAAATGCAAACTTATTCAAATAAAACTAAAGCATTAAATAAAGTTCTTCTCGAAATATTAAAATTTTAATAAAATTATTCTGCTGACCCATCATTGACATATTCGATATTTCCCTCTGTATGCTCTTCTACTTCGGGAAAATCCTCGATCAGTCCAAGTTCCTCATCTGTTAAAAATTCACCTACATCACAAGACTAAAACGTGAGATAAACTCAGTAAGTGGAAACACGTGCATAATGTTTAATCTCATGCATTACCAAGTTTTTAAGTTTAAAAGTTACATACTGGTTGGAATTCATTTTCCAGCCCTACCAAGTTTCAAGTTTTCATTAGCTATCACAAGGTTTCATGCGTTCAGGCTTTCATTAGCCATCTCAAAAATAACTACCAAGTTTCAAGCTTTCATTAGCTATCTCAAGGTTTCATGCGTTCAGGCTTTCATTAGTCATCTCAGTTTCCGTCAATTCCATCAGTTTCATGCACATACAAAATGACCTATAGTTTTTATCTTTGATTATACCATGTGTCAATATCTAATCGTGCGTGACAGAATAAAACTATATAACTCAAATAACAAAATAATAACTTTAATAACGAAAATATTATATGCCTTGTGATGTAGGGCCTATGGCCAAAACATTTTAAGTGTACCACTTACCTAGATTCCGAGAGAGTAAAGACTTTAGGAAAAATTTAGAATCTCGAATGAACGCCGAAAACCGTCAAAAACCTTCCAAAATAATTTATCTATTAATTTCCCACAAATAATGATATAAATCCATGAAAGAGATTTGGACAGAATATCGTTACCGTCGAAACCTTAGATGGATCGAAGGCGAACTCGGGTCGGGTTGGTCGAAACTGGATCGGTTCGGGTCGGGTTTGCTGGATCGGTTCGGGTCAGTTGGGTCGATTTTTTTTGGGTCTGCTGTGTCGGTTTGGGTCGGGTCTTACTGGTCGGTTCGGTTCGGGTTTGCTGGGTCGGTTCGGGTCGTTGGACCGATTCGGGCAAACTTCTTTGAAACACCCGAGTCTTCTTCTTCTTCTTCGTTCTTCGCCTTCACAGGCAGAGTTCCTCTCTGTCTTCGCTTCGGGAGGTCGCCTCACGTCCTTCGTTCGTCGTCGGCCGCCGCTGGAGGAAGAGACTTCGCCGCGGAGAGGAGTTCGACCAGAGACTGTCTCTTTGGGAGGGATTTCTTCGCTGATAGAGGTGAGCTTCTCTGAGCTTTGAAGACTTTCTTCGATTTGGTGTGTCTTTCTTCACTGTAAAGACCCTCTATTTATAGGGGAGTCTCGATCTTCCTTCCTTCTAAGTGTCATCACGAATCTGGCCTTCCAGAGGTCCAGATTCAGTGACAGAAATAGGAAACATTTCAAGTTTCCTGTGATTGCTCCAACCCGCGTAGCTTACAAGGAAGCCAATTCATTTTAGGGTTTTGATTTGGTTGAATTGGGGAAAGTTTCCATTAAGTTCATTTGGAAATTCCTCATATCTGTCAATCCGTGTGGGGAATTTTGGAAACTAATTCCAATTAGGGTTTTCTTGCCTTTGGATTTGAGGAAAATTGTCATTGGCTTGATTTGATTTTGGAAAGTTTTCCCAAAATTGTTGATTCCGCGTAGAAATTTAGGAAACTCATTCTATTAGGGTTTTAAATTTGAAAAAAATACAGTCAATTGGGGATTTAATTACTTGATACGTTACAATCCTCCCTTCTTACAAGAAATTTCGTCCTCGAAATTTAAATTATTACATAAAAAGTTCAAGGTAGAGCCTTCTCATATCTTCTTCTTTTTCCCAAGTTGTATCTTCAACGTTTCCATTCTTCCAAAGCACTCTCACAAGCGAAACTTTCTTATTTCTCAATTGCCTTTCTTCAACATTCAGGATCTGAATTGCTCTTTCTTCATAAGTCAAGTTGGGATTGATAACTACGTCGGAAGATACCATGGGTAGAATGTGCGTGGAATCCGGAACATACTTCTTTAACATGGAAATGTGAAACACATTGTGTACATGCTTGAATGATTAAGGTAGCTCCAATCGATATGCAACTTCTCCGATCCTTTCCGAAATTGTAAATGGGCCAACAAATCTTGGGCTTAGCTTTCCTTTCTTTCCAAATCGCATCACGCCTCACATCGGTGAAACCTTCAAAAATACCTGATCTCCGACTGCAAACTCTAATTTTCTTCTTCTTCGATCAACGTAACTCTTCTGTCTACTCTGAGCTGTAAGGATCCTTTTGCGAGTTAAAACGACTTTATCTGCAGTCTGTCTTAAAATGTCAAGTCCAATAATTATTTCATCTTCAATTTCGTCCCAATGCACAGGAGATCTACATTTCCTACCATAAAGTGCTTCATAGGGCGCCATTCCAATCGAAGCATGATAACTATTGTTGTATGCAAATTCCACAAGTGGCAGATATTTACTCCAACTTCCTTGAAAGTCGATTGCACAAGCTCTCAACATGTCCTCAAGGGTTTGAATCGTCCTTTCTGACTGTCCATCTGTCTGAGGGTGAAAGCTGTACTGAAGTTTAACTTAGTGCCCATTGCTCTTTGCATACTTCTCCAAAACTTTGACGTAAAACGAGTATCACGATCCGATACTATAGAAACTGGCGTACCGTGTAATCTCATGATTTCATCCATATAGAGCTGTGCATATTGATCCATATCATATGTGGTTTTAACAGCGAGAAAATGTGTTGACTTGGTAAGTCGATCCACGATCACCCAAATAAAGTTATGTCCTTTAACGGTTTTTGGAAGGCCAACAACAAAATCCATTGTTATATGCTCCCACTTCCATTGAGGTATCGTTAATGGTTGCAATTTACCAGCAGGTCGCTAATGCTCCGCTTTGACTTGTTGACAGGTGAGACATCTTTCAACATATCTGGCTATATCCCATTTCAATCTACGCCACCAATAGTGCTGCTTCAAATCTTTATACATCTTGGTTGCACCAGGATGCACAGAATATGGGGTTAAATGTGCCTCATCTAATATAACTTTCTTCAAATTGGGGTTGTTAGGTATGCACCATCTCTTTTTATATTTGACAATTCCATCATTTGACATAGAGAAAGCAGACTTCCCTCTAGCTTCCAAACGATCTTTTATTTTATTGATAAAAGCATCATCACGCTGCTTCTCCTTAATTTGCTCGAGCAGTGTTGGTTGTAGAGTCATTGCTGATAGTTGTTCAAGAAAACCAGGCGATACAATTTCCAGGTTGAACTTCTGCATTTCCTCATTTAATATCTTTGAAACAATCTGCAGAGATGAAATATGTGGCAACGCTCTCCTACTAAGTGCGTCGGCTACCACGTTAGCTTTTCCGGGGTGGTAGATGATCTCGCAGTCATAATCTTTTACTAATTCAAGTCATCTTTGCTGTCTCATATTCAAATCCTTTTGAGTCAAAAAATACTTCAAACTCTTGTGGTCGGTGTAAATTACACATCGCTCGCCATATGAATAATGTCTCCAAATTTTCAGGGCATGAATTACTGCTGCAAGCTCCAAATCGTGAGTTGGGTAGTTCTTCTCATGTTCCTTCAATTGTCTTGAAGCATAAGCTATAACTTTTCCTTCTTGCATAAGAACACAACCAAGTCCTTGTTTCGAGGCATCTCTATAAACAACAAATTTTCCCGTTTCAGATGGTAGAGTAAGAATTGGTGTTGTAATCAACTTGTTCTTTAACTCTTGAAAGCTCTGCTCACATTCATTATTCCATATGTACTTGACACCTTTCTTAGTTAGCCTTGTGAGTGGGGTGGCTAATTTCAAAAATCCTTCTACAAATCTTCTATAATAGCCAGCAAGGCCTAGGAAACTTCGTACTTCAGCTACATTCTTGGGTTGTGGCCACTTGCTAACTGCTTCAATCTTTTCAGGATCAACAGAAACATCTTCCTTTGAAATAACGTGACCAAGAAAAGCCACTTCCTCCATCCAAAATTCGCATTTCGAGAATTTTGCATACAACTTTTCGTGTCTCAAAGTTGATAAAACAGCTTCCAAGTGCTCTTCGTGTGCTTCCTTATTTTTTGAGTAAATGAGGATGTTGTCAATAAAGATGATTACAAAATCGTCAAGGAATGCTTTAAATACTCGATTCATTAAGTCCATAAATGCCGCAGGTGCATTACTCAATCCGAAAGGCATCACTTGAAACTCGTAATGACCATATCTCGTCCGAAACGCGGTCTTTGATACATCCTCTTCTTTGATTCTTAGTTGATGATAGCCAGATCTGAGATCTATCTTAGAGAAAACTGATGCTCCTTCTAGTTGGTCGAATAAGTCGTCGATTCTTGGAAGTGGATACTTATTCTTTATAGTGACTTTATTAAGCTCTCGATAGTCGATGCATAATCTCATAGATCTGTCCTTCTTCTTCACAAATAATACTGGTGCTCCCCACGGTGAAAAGCTTGGCTGTATAAATCCCTTTTCCAATAAATCATCAAGTTGGACCTTCAATTCCTTTAATTCGGCAGGGGCCATTCTATATGGGGCCTTAGAGATTGGGGATGTTCCAGGTAGAATCTCAATGCTGAATTCCACATCCCTCGTCGGTGGCAAACTCTTTAAATCATCTGGAAAGACATCTGGAAAATTGAGAACTATCGGCACCTTATCCAAAGTTGATGCTTCCTTAGCTTGAGTACATAGAACACTTGCTAAGAATCCAAGACATCCGGAACTTAATAGCTTTCGAGCTTGTGGTGCTGATATCACTGGAGTTCTCGAGCTTTGAGTGTCGCCTTGGAATACGAATGATTTTTCTCCAGGTAGTAGAAATTTCACCATCTTCTTGCGACAATCGATGGTTGCATAATGCTTGGATAGCCAATCCATTCCAAGGATAACGTCATAATCTTGCATTGCTAGCACGATCAAGTCAGCTTCGAGTTCTTTATCTCCAATAAGAATATTACACCATCGCAATATAGAATTAGCAGACATTACAGTACCAGAAGGTGTAGCTATTCCTAACTCATATCCTAGAGGTGTTGCTATTTTACCTAATTTCTTATAATGTATGAGGGATATAGAAGAATGTGTTGCTCCAGAATCAATCAATACATATGAAGATATACTAGAAATTAGGAGCGAACCTGTCACAACAGATGGGTTCTCTTCTGCCTCTTCCTTGGTCATGGCGAAGACCCTTGCAGTTGTCATGTTCTGATCTTTGCTATTCATAGGGCAGTTGCTGATGAAGTGTCCATTTTGACCACATTTGAAGCAGGTCATCACCTTCGCACGACATTCTCCGGTGTGAGCTTTCTTACATGTAGGACATATAGGAATAGTGGAGGGTATCCTTGTTTGATTCACTGGTTCTCTTCTGATAATCTTAGAGGTTCCTTCATTAGATCCATGAGTCAAAGGTCGTTTGGATCCGGCCCATTGCTGCTGTACTAGTTTATTCCTTTGTGTTGCTTGATTAAATCTTCGTCTGTACTCTTGAACTTTGTTGACCCTTTGTTCTCCCACTTCAACATTCAGTGCGTTATCAACCGCGACTGCAAATAGGGTATCCTTTGAAGTAACCATTTTGACATCCTTAAAGATCTCTGCTCGCAGTCCTTGAACAAACCGCTTTACTTTCATTGCTTCATTGGAGACTATGCTAGAGGCGAATCGGGATAGTTGGTCGAACTTATGCACATATTCAATCACACTCCCAGTTTGTTTCAAAGCCATGGATTCCTCAAATTTCGAATGTTTCATGGTGTCCGCAAAATACCTCTCGTAGAATAATTCCTTAAGCTTCTCCCATGTCATGGTGGCAATGGTATGCATCGCTTTCATAGAATCCCACCAATAACGTGCTTCACGTCTGAACATAGATGATGCACAAGACACTTTTTCTCCATCTAAAATCTTTGCGTGACCAAATATCTCCTCAATAGTCCTTATCCAATCTTCCGCAGCAGCCATATCTGCCAAATTCCCTTCAAAAATTGGAGGCTCCATTTTTCGAAACCTTTGGTAGTCAAGATCCATCAGTTGAGGCCTATTAGGAATTCGAGTTGGAGCTTGGACTTAAGCTTGAGCTAAGACTTGTGCTTAGGCTTGAGCCTGGGCTTGAGCTTGAGTTTGGGCTTGGGCTTGGGCTTGGGCTTGGGCTTGGGCTTGGGTTTGGGATTGGGATTGGGATTGGGATTGGGCTTGGACTTGGGCCTGAGTTTGGGCTTGAGCTTGAGCCGTAGTATTAACTGTTTGTGCTAATTGCTCAATTTGTCTAGATTGTCTCTCCATCATATCCATCATTCGATCGAGGATTGCATTGCGTCCAGCATTGTTTCCTCTACGATTTGTCATAGTCTACATCACAAAGATTTTATCCTTAAAATCTATTTTGGAAATATTTGAAAATTATTTAGATTTTTTAAACTAAAATTTTATAACAAAATTTTATGAAATAGAGATATATGAAATTATTTAAATTTTTAAACTAAAATTTTATAACAAAATTTTATGAAATAGGGATATATAAATCAGTCTAAATAAATTCTGAAAATAAATAATTACTTGTTGATCGATGATCTTTCCTGATGTAGATGAACATACAGATAGTCTACAGAATCTTATAAACTTAGAGCTCTGATACCAACTTGTAACACCCCAAATCATATTATCCCCAATTCTGAAAAACCCTAAAATTTTTCCCAAACCGATTTATAAAATTAGGTTTAATTTGGTCGTTATAAATCTTTAATTTACAAAATTAGTTAATGAAATAGTTATTTATGGCGGAAGCATTTAATTAAACAACATAATAGTTTAAAACCATTTATTAGAGTTAATCCTAATATTCAAATCCCATAAAACATCTAATTAAAACTTTATTAAATCAAACGTTGTTCATTGAAAAACCAAATGCAAACTTATTCAAATAAAACTAAAGCATTAAATAAAGTTCTTCTCGAAATATTAAAATTTTAATAAAATTCATTCTGCTGACCCATCATTGACATATTCGATATTTCCCTCTGTATGCTCTTCTACTTCGGGAAAATCCTCGATCAGTCCAAGTTTCTCATCTGTTAAAAATTCACCTACATCACAAGACTAAAACGTGAGATAAACTCAGTAAGTGGAAACACGTGCATAATGTTTAATCTTATGCATTAGCGAGTTTTTAAGTTTAAAAGTTACATACTGGTTGGAATTCATTTTCCAGCTCTACCAAGTTTCAAGCTTTCATTAGCTATCACAAGGTTTCATGCGTTCAGGCTTTCATTAGCCATCTCAAAAATAACTACCAAGTTTCAAGCTTTCATTAGCTATCACATGGTTTCATGCGTTCAGGCTTTCATTAGCCATCTCAGTTTCCGTCAATTCCATCAGTTTCATGCGCATACAAAATGACCTATAGTTTTTAGCTTTGATTATACCATGTGTTAATATCTAATCGTGCGTGACAGAATAAAACTATATAACTCAAATAACAAAATAATAACTTTAATAACGAAAATATTATATGTCTTGTGATGTAGGGCCTATGACCAAAACATTTTAAGTGTACCACTTACCTAGATTCCGAGAGAGTAAGGACTTTAAGAAAAATTTAGAATCTCGAATGAACGCCGAAAACCGTCAAAAACCTTCCAAAATAATTTATCTATTAATTTTCTGCAAATAATAATATAAATCCTTGAAAGAGATTTGGGCAGAATATCATTACCGTCGAAACCTTAGATGGATCGAAGGCCAACTCAGGTCGGGTCGGTCGAAACTGGATCGGTTCGGGTCGGGTCTGCTGGATCGATTCGGGTCAGTTGGGTAGATTCGGTTCGGGTGTGCTGTGTCGGTTCGGGTCGGGTCTTGTTGTCTGTTCGGTTCGGGTTTGCTGGGTCAGTTCGAGTCACTGGACCGGTTCGGGCAAACTTCTTTGAAACACCCGAGTCTTCTTCTTCTTCTTCGTTCTTCACCTTCATAGACAGAGTTCCTCTCTGTCTTCGCTTCGGGAGGTCGCCTCACGTCCTTCGTTCGTCGTCGGCCGCCGCTAGAGGAAGAGACTTCGCTGCGGAGAGGAGTTCGACCAGAGACTGTCTCTTTGGGGGGGATTTCTTCACGGATAGAAGTGAGCTTCTCTGAGCTTTGAAGACTTCCTTCGATTTGGTGTGTCTTTCTTCACTGTAGAGACCCTCTATTTATAGGGGAGTCTCGATCTTCCTCATATCTGTCAATCCGTGTGGGGAATTTTGGAAACTAATTCCAATTAGGGTTTTCTTGCCGCTGGATTTGGGGAAAATTGTCATTGGCTTGATTTGATTTTGGAAAATTTTCCCAAAATTGTTGATTCCGCGTAGAAATTTAGGAAACTCATTCAATTAGGGTTTTAAATTTGAAAAAAATACTGTCAATTGGGGATTTAATTACTTGATACATTACAGTTGGTGTTGAGCTATGGCTCGTTAGCAAACTCGGAACATGATTTGAGTTGTGTTGGCACTGAGCTTTGGCTTATCGACAGGACTTGGGTGACGATACAGATTGGGTCGGCGCTGAGCTTTGGCTTGTCGGCAAACCCGAGGTGACGACCTAGGTCTACGGACCTCCGTTGCTTTATTCTGTGCAATTGACTGGAGGAGTCCATGAGTGACCTCCTTTTTCACTGGTGATGATTTTCAGTGTAATCGACGAGGATATTTCTAAGTATAGCTGTCTATGTAAACAGCGGTGTTTTCTACGATATCTCGTCGAGGCCCTTCAAGACTAGTTTTCTTTACAAAAGATGTAAATGATTTTGAAAATGTTTTGCTAAAAATGCATAGCCCCTAAAAAGAATCAAAGTTTTGATAAAGAAAAGATAAAACAAGTCTTCTCACGCGCTTGGCCGTGAGTATAAGTTTTCTACTGAATTAGTCACTCACCCCTTAGACTATATTTTTTCCTAGGTAAAGATAAGAATACCTAGAGCATGAACACATTAGACTCTGGAGTTCCAACTTTGGATTGTAGCTTACTTGTTTTGCTTCCATTGGTTTAGTTATATTTTCCGCTAGTGAGAACTACTGATTTTCTGTAATATTCTATGATTTAGAATTCTAGATGTATGAACACAGATACACAGTTTGTTTTGGATTTATTTTATATTGGATACTTCAGTCCTCGCCACGGAAGAAGGTGATGAAAGTGCAGTTACATTGCTTACAACTGTTTTGTTGTAACTTCTGCATGTCCAAAATCCAGGAATATTAACCAGTTTTCAGAAACAGAAAAAAAAAACAGTTTCTGAAAGTACTTGATTAACAGTCAGTAAAATCATATTGTTCTTAGAAAAGTATTTTTCTAGGATTGAAGAATTTGAAACAAAGGCTGTCCAGAGCATAGAAAACTTACCCAAATGTTGTATACAAACAACTATCATAGCCCGCAAGATCATAATGGTGAATCAGTAAAGGCTTCATCTCTTTTAAACTTAGGTAACCTAAAATCCAAAAACTGAATCAAATAACATGACTTGGCAACAAAATACTTACTTGGGTCTTTGTTAACTTTAACTCCTGTACCACTGAAACTGCAAGCAACATCAGTAGCTCCGTTTTGTTGATAGTAGCTGTTGAATGCAAACGATGCATGAGAGACAACAGAATCCGGCTCAAAACAAGCCTGACTCGGCTGAATCGCAGTGCAATCCACATTTCCCGACCCACAAGCCGAGTCTAGAGCGTTTTGCAAATCAATCTTCAACGCCTTACTCGAAGTGATACACCAAGCCGTCCCATTTGAACTCGTCACATTCGCTCGAGTAATCACATCCAAAGAACCCCTACCAGTGAAATCCAGATTATAAACGTTTGTCTGATCGGGATAAAACAGCCCCCAGTTCCGCTCCGAATCCATCCCCGATTTTCTATTTTCATTGAACAACGATTCGTGTTGTAAGTTTGAGCATTATCTGATGTGGCTTCTGTCTCTTTTGGTGTTCCTCTTGAAGGCCAGCCAGTTTCTGTCACCATGACTCGAATTGTTCTAAAATTAAGAGCTGTGAGGGCAAAATAAAGTGCATCAATTTGAGCATCAAACATGTTCATGTAGAGCAAACCGGTGTTTGGATCGATAACTTCTGCTGATGACTCGAATAAAGCATAGTCCAAGGACACTTTACTTGGGGATTCCTTATATGCGTAATAAGGATACACATTGATCATGAATGGCGATTGATTCTCGGCCAGAAACTCAAGCAAGGGCTTCAAGAAAGATGCAAATTTACTATCAAAAGCACCTGCAGAAGGAGGGAAAGATCGAGATAAAACTCCTAGGGAGTGAGTAGTTGAAACTATAATCTTCTTTTGGAGACCTGCCTTTTTTGAGGGCAGTAAGAACATTATTCATTGCCGGTACAACTAAGGCCGAGACATTCCCGGAAGTCTCAGTCACTTCAGCACCGACCGTGATGTAAGTTATGCTTGTGGCAGGATAATAGGGGAGGATACTGTTCTTGAGCCAGGTGTCCGCATTCGATTGGAACTGGGCAAAAGATAATAAATCTGAATTTGGAATTCCAATCATGAGTTCGACTTTCGTGTTTGCAAAAGCCTTCAGAACCTGGATGCTGGAATCGTAGATTCTAACACGTTTGACGTTATGAAGTTGAACCAGCTAAGCTACTTTATCAGGAGTGGGAAGATCATCAGCATTTCTTCCATAGCAAACACCAATGGTGCTTCCTCGGCAAAGATGCAAATCTGAAAGTTCAAGAAAAAAAAACCGCAATTCTTAGAATTGTATTTAAATGATCGAAGAAACCTTTTATTCAAATGGACTAATTTTGACAGCTGATAAAAGACTTTCTCGATAAGCAAATAGACAAATGAAAAATGAGAGAGAGAATGATCGTAAAATCAAATCTACAGCCAGTTTGCAATAAAAATCCTTGTTGCACACCCTCGTCTCTCTTATATATAAATACACATATGGTAAAGGGCAATATAGCCTTTGCATTTAGAGGTTAGGGAAAACTAATACTCTATACAATTTTTTTTAAACAAAACTGTCAAATTGCCCCTTTCATGACAAAATTTGTCAAATATATCAAGTTTTTCACTTGTAATGGTCATTTACGTACCATGGTTACGATGACTCACTCGATTTCTCACACATACTCAATTTTGAAGGCTAGAAGACAGTCTAATTGATATTTGTGTTCATAATCGAGTAAGTCAAGGTAACTAAGGAGGGTTGAAATTTCCACCACGTGCAAAAAACATGAAATATTTATCGGAATTTATCTCCGCAGAGGCCGTTTTGCTAATGACCAAAAGAACAAAGGTCTTTTTGCATAAAAAATTTGTTCCGGGTATCATTTGCCACTCACTTCTAAGCACAGGAGCTATATTACACTTTAGCATATATATATGCACAATTATCATCCACTGCTTTTTACAACACGAATGAGAGAAATTTGGCCAGAACAGCAATGACCTCCATTCAATGTTCAAAATTTAAACAGTCAGCAAAGCATTTCACTTACTGAACATAATACTTTGAGAAGCCATAAACTGCTTGTTGTACTCAAATGACAGCCAAGTATAAGACATAAACATATCGCTCATACTTGTAGTTGACACGGCAATCACGTGACCATAAGTCACTTATTTAGCGTACATTATTTAAAACCCAAGAAGCTGCAAATCAAGCTACCACAATGAGCAAGCTAAGCCCCAGAAAATTCATTTAAAAAACAAAGCATTTGACGAGACACTCACTTCCACTTCAGTAGCTGCAGTAAAAGATCTAAGACAAAAGAAACCCCCATTGCCAATAACTAATGCAGCAAAAGATTTAAAAAATAAGAGGTAGAAGACGAAGAGAACTGTAATCAGAGGAAGTAAATTGGTATAATCAGAGGGAAAAAAATTATTACAGACCCAGAAGTACGAGCAACAGTGAGAAACAAAAGCTAGGCCAGAATCTGAATCCACCCCACATTCCCATTTTCATTTCCATATCTTCTTCTTCTTCTTCTTCAATCGTAGTTTTTGGAGAGTTAACGGCTACTACCTTTGCTCTCTTTATCCCACTGCACGCTGGAGGTCTTCAGCCGTACAATCACAAACCTCTGTGCTCGTGTCAGCAAAAATGGTCGGACTGCAGAACAATTATGAAATCTAGTTTAATGAAAGGCATCGGATCCGGAACCAAATATGTCTGCTGGCCTTTTATTGTACTACAATATAGTATTCTGCCTTATATTTTGTTCTCCCAAACATGGGATTGTCTGATTTCGCTTTTTCAAGGGAAGCCGATGAAACTTTATGAGCCGTCAGTGATATCCACTTGTTAAATCTTATAATTATTATAAGCAATAATAAAAACCTGTTTTTTTTTTTTTTTTTTTTTATAGTCGACTCATTCTCGTATCATCCTTAGCTACAAACTTAATTTTGAAAGTTTTTACAATCTCTTTCACTTCTTTTTTTCTCTTATAGATTCATTTATACCTTATAAGTTCACCTCTTCTAGTAGATCTACAAAATCCTAAATGGAGTTAGAATACATTGATTTCATCTCAAGTTTCATAGCTTCAAAACAGGCTTCTTTGTCAGAATATTCCATTGTACATCTAAATGATAATGGATCATTTTTTCCATCATCTGTGACAACAACTTGTGTTTCACCGACTCGTCTGTATCGAGCTAGTAGTCGTACTACCCTGTCGCTACGTTTAGGTGGCATGATGGTTTGACTAGAAGTAGTTGTCTTTTAAGTACCAAGTGGAACAACAACTTTTGTTGTTTCCAATATGATCTCAACAGTATGAATCTCTTCTAAAATGGTCTTGCTTTGAGGTATGAAGTTTGTCATATAGTCATATTCAAGAAATGTGGCATTGTCAATACAAATACCTTGTTATCTTGAGTACTAGTGAACAAACCTCCTCTTGCAATCTTGTGTCTTTTGCATATCCGACAAACATGCAAACCTTGTATTGAGATTGTAATTTTCTAATCTTTCCTACCATCACATGTTTTGAACGCCCCCATATGCGAATGTGTCTCAAATTAAGTTTGTGACTACGCCACAACTCTAAAGGTGTCTTAGGAATAGACTTGATGGGGCCATATTGAAAATTTAAGTCGTTGTCTGTATGACATATCCCCAAAATGATTTTGCAAATGCAGATTAACTCACATTGGATCAAACCATGTTAAGTAAAGTCATATTTCTCCTCTCACCAACACCATTTTACTAAGAAGTGTAATACTTTGACTTTTTATATCAAAATTTAATAAGGATAATTAGAAGGTAATTGTGGATATTTAAATTTATTAGATAATTATCATGGTATTACCAAGAACGTACTCGTAAGATTACAATTTAAGGAATTTATTAAGATTAAATGAAAATTAATTTAATTAAAATAAATATTAATTTAATGAATTAAATTATAATATTTGGGGATAAATAATTTAGAAGGAAAAATTAAAATAAGAAAATGAAAATATTGGAAATTTAAAATGTAAGAGGTTAATTAATTAGGGGATAATTGAGATGGGATTAGAAATTAAGTGGATTAATTAAAAGAAGAAATTGTGAGTAGGGGAGTGAGATGAACCAGTTCACGCTGTGAACCAGTTTGGGGGAAGACAAATGGCCCTTGCCATTTCCGCGAGAAGAAACAGAGATAACAAACAAGAGAGAGAAGAAGATAGAGAGAGAGCGACAAGCTCGAGCTTGGCTCGGTCGGCTCCTTTGCGACGAACGGCGAGCGGAGCTTGGCGACTGAGCGACTTGGGGAGGAGGTCGAGCGCAGGGCATTGGGCTCTGCAGGGCGTCTCGCGGGTTGGTTCGGTGAAGCATCGGGTCATGGGACGGAAGAACGGTGATGGTGAGGTTGCATCCGGCGTGATGCTTGTCGACGGCGATGGAATGGCATGGGTGAGGAGGTTGGCGTCGGGGGGTTGCAATTTCTGGCCTCGGGTTGTGAGGTTGGGTGTCGGTGATTCAAGTTGGACTGGCCGAAGGCCTGTGGTCCAGCTTGCGGGTCGGTCTGAACCGATTTTCCTCCTTGGTTCTTGCTCTGCAGAAACCGATAGCATGGATGTGTGTGGAGTGCGGGGAGGAATGGCGAAGGCATGGCTGTGGTAGAGGCATGGTGAAGGAGTGGCTCTGGATGAATTAGAATGCAGAAGAAAAAGGATTGGTTGGAGGGTAGTGTTCGGGTGAGCTGGAATTGGAGAGAAAAATCGAGAGCTGTGAGAGGAGAAACTGAGAATGTGAGATAGAGTAGGGGAGCTCTCGGGTGCTGAGCTGGGAGTTGCCGCTCTCTGGTCTTCATGGTGAGAATGATTCCTTCTCTTTATTCTGGATTTTTGGACGTTCTTGTTTTCTTAATGGATGAATGTTGGTGGTGATGCCTCCGTTGGGTTTCAGTTTCTTGATTCTGTGAATGGAATTGCTAATCTGTTGTTGTTTCTGTGAAGGATGGTTCAATTGTGTGCTCTGTGATTTGGGTTAATAATCTGTGAGGGTTGATTTGTTAATGTAGCACTCTGTTGGTTATTTTCCACAAGCATGAATATGTTGGAATTTGCTATGTTGCACTCTGTTAGTTGTTGTGTTCATTAACCTTGTGGTGTTAGGGTTGTGATTGATGCATGAATGTATGCTCTTTGTTGAAGCTGTGATTCGTGTTAAATAATGTACTCTGCCGCTGTTGGATTAGTGTTCTGGTAAAGAATAATGTTTTGTGATTTACTGCCTCAATGATTTAGAAATTTTAGATTTGATTCTTGAAGTGAAAATCAGTTTTAGAATGGTTATAGAATATGGAAGAATGAGCTTATTATGTTCGAAATGTGTGCTTGAAGTTGGAGATAATGTTGTTGAAATAGTTGTTAAATATGCATAAGGATTTGTAAAGATTAAGTTGGAATATAATAACTCTTTGGATAATGATAAGTTTGCATGTTAAACCTGTTGATGTTACAAGAAATGGACTAGCCTTACTGCCTAGTTGTTATGTTAAATGCCTCTGTTGATGGTTAATGATAAGCATTGTGAAGTTTCATGCTCCGTTAGCTATAAGTGCGTAATGCTAATTGAGAAAGATTCTCCGTTGTAGTGTTAGAAACTGTCAAATGGTTGAGGAAAAAGGAAATACATAATCTACGAGTACTGCAAGTTGGGATAGGTTATAATTTGTTAGGTGTCAAAGAAGTCCCTAGAATTATTATATGATTTAGAATACAAAAAGAAATTAACAAATTGTAAATGTTTTAATTATGAAGGTATTGAAAAAGGAAAAGAAGGATAAAGACTAATTACGAATACGCGATATAGCCTCGAGATAAGAAATTGAGTAGAGTCGTTGGCCAACGGAGGCCCTACACCATTAGCCATGTCTTTACTTTAATTGTTTGTTTATGTTTCCATCATGTTGCTTTAATTATCATGCTTATGCAAATCGCACGTTATTAGTTTTATTTCCGAGCATGTTTAGGATATTAGCATATGATTATTATTTCGTTTAAACTGTCAAGCATGTCTATGTTGTTACCGCTTTCCTTAAATCGCCAAGCATCTCTACATTGTATTTCTTTTGAATTGTCAAACATGTCTAATTGTTAGTCTCTTTTAAATTACCAAGCATGTCTTAGAATGTATCGCCATGCATAGTACGTTAGTAGCTTTTCTTATGTCTCTTACTTTTATACATGGCTGTGATTACTGCTTCTTATTTCATGTTTTTATATCATGATTATTACTGCTTTCCAATGTTTCTCATGGACATGCATCATGTTAAAAGAAACAAGTAGGAAGTGCCACCTTTGGGTGGTACTCACATGCATTGAGTGAGAAAATGAATGAATGAAAGGAAAAGACAAGAAAATAGAGAGTTAGAGGACAGACGGGTAGTTCGGATCTAATCAGGTAGTGTGGACTAAGTCTCCTCCCTTTTCGGGACGGGACCAACTACTCTAGATGATTAGAAGCCAACCAAGACTACACCTCCAACACAAGTTCCTCTAATCTCACGCTCAACGTACGAGTTATGAAAGAAAGAAAGAATGAAAGAACGAAAGTAAAGAAAAGACTGGTTTGGGGTGGTACCCATTCCAAAAAGAACTAAAGAGAGGCATGATCATACTGCATAACTCATTTCTTTTTAGGCCTCGGGCTCATAGTATGCTAATGGTGTAGGTACATGTACGAGAAAATGATGAATGGATCAAGTAGCAGCTGATGAAGGATTTACACGAACGGGACTTGTGGCTGGTTAGGCTAAAGAAAGTAAAAGAGAAAGTAATTTTTAATTAACACGTAATTAATTGTTTAGTATTCCTTAAATGAATTTCTTACGCTTTCGCTATGTTTTGAGAAAAGATTTTATAACTATGGTTTTCCACTATTTAGAACGATTTTCATAATGAGTTTAAGGAAATGGTTTTAACGGACCCACTTTTTAGAAAAGAACTCTGATTTAATTTAAAAGGGTTTTCTGCTGTTTTACAAAAGAAAAGAAAAGTTTTAAATTTCTCGTATTTTTAAAAGGTAATAAAAACCGAGTCGTTACAAGAAGTGTCAGATGTTGTTTGCCGAAATATAATCTTATGTTCTAACAAGTAATCATTAAATTCATGATCAAGATATTCACCTCCATGATATGATTGAAGGAACTTGATCGACTTGCCTAATTATTTTTCAGCTCTGGCTTGAAACTTTCCAAAAGTTTTTTTATTTAAATTGAATTAGATAAATAAATCCTATATTGAGTAATCATCAACAAAAATGATGAAATACTCATAACCACCTCTGTTTTAGTAGTCATAGGGCTACATACATCTGAATGTATGAGTTCAAGTGACTCTTGGGCCCTTCAAGAACGTGCAGAAAAATGTCTCTTGGTCATTTTACTCTCTAGACATAATTCATAAACTAGTAAAGATCAAACATTTAGATCTTTTAAAAGACTGCCCTTTACAAGTTTATTAATTTTATCTAGATTAATATAACCTAGATAAAGATGGTAAAGATATGTGTTTCATCATGAGAAATTTTAAGTTTTTTGAACTTAGGAAATTCCATATTAAATATTTCAGTATTCAATAGTGATTTGTTGGTTAGTCTTATCACATAAAGTTTACTTTCCATAAAATGAGAACAAATATCTAGTCTATTTCTAGAAATAATAAAAATATTATTATTAAAAGATATTAAATTACATTGCTTAAATAAGTGAAAAACAGAACTAAAGTTTCTAGTAAATCCCGATACAAAATAAACATTAATTTATTATGAAAGTATAATTTTGTTTCTCCTACTACTAAAGTTAAAACTAGTGTCTCATTGCCCACTCTCATAGTGAACTCCCCATTTGCTAGCTTCTGGTAGAAACTAAGTATCTGTAAAAAATAACAAACATGATTAGTCGCACCTGAATTAATTATCGAGGGTGATAAATCATTCTTAACTAAACAATATTCAATAAAAAGTAAATCAAATTTACCAGTCTTCTTTTGCTTTAGCCCATTGAGATACTTTTTACAATTTCCTTACTAATGGCCATCAACTCCACAAAGGAAACATTTTCCTTTGGTTTTTTTTTTCTGGCTCGAGCTATTCTCGTTTTCCTTGTTAGACTTTTTCCTTTTATTAGAGTTGTATTTCTTACCCCTTGCTGAATATGTTCATGGACCTTTGCCTTTTTCTGAAACTTCTTCTGCTTCTTAAGGGAAGAGTGAGAAGAGAAGGATTTAACAACATTTATTTCTCCCTTCTTCTCTATAAAAGAAATGAACTCATAAGTTGTAAGCTCGTTGAGCAAGAAAGTCATATCGTAACTTAGTTTTTTCATAAAGTAGTTGCTCTTGAAGTGTAAGAACTGTGGCATCAAGCTTTCTAAAATCATGCATACTTGGGTTGCTTCATCAATATGGGTTCCATTGATTTCAGTCTCACGAATTGTGCTTATTATCATCAACATTTGCTCTCGAACAGAGATACCGACCCACATTATGTTATTCATGACTTTCTTGATAGTTTCATGACGGGCTTGGTCAAATGGTTGACCAACATGTTCTAGAGAGACTCCATTATCTGATAAGTAGTCTATGTATTCTCAAATTTTGTGTTGAGAACATCTGTTATGGAAACGAGTAAATAATAACAAGTTTTGTCATCTATTCGTTGTCATGTCTTAAACGGTTATCTCTCTGCCTTCGTGACATTTTCAGCAAGGACAAGAGGATATTTCTCAATTAGGGCAAACTTCAAGTTGTCGTGCACAAAAATCATATTCATGTTTTTTTTTCTAATTAACAAAATTATCACCAGTCAATTTTTCAGTCACAAGTAAATTAATCATGAAAGAAGACATTATGTTGTAATAAATAAATATGAATATTATGCTTAAAATTCATAAGACATATGACATAGTAACATGATGCATGAATATGTTAAAATCTCTAAATAAAATGCAAATACTATTATTGCCTCGATACATAATATTTTTCCTTAGGGTAAAAATATTATCTATTAATAAATTTATTCAAAATATTTCATATTTTTAAAATTTATTAACTATCGATTAGTTTTTGTTAAATTGTGATTAACATTAAATCACATTTTTCATGAGTGTATACCACTATTTTGGTTTTATAAAACTTAACTTATAATTGCTGCCTCAGGGACGGTCAACCATAAAATATATTTTATAAAATATATGTCTAGGAAACCAACCATGGTATTGATCTAAGTGAACGTTCTCCTTAGGGAGGATGATAATAAAGTCGCATCAGAGCCCTGCTTAAATCTTACGTTGTTATATCAACGATTGAGACTATGAAAAGTTAGGCTTAACTCTCGGCACCTACTCATTATTTTGAATTATAGTGATTTTATAGAATATCACATATTCTATTAAACATATATAAAAATTATTTAATCAAAATAAATTTATTTTATATGGATTATCAATTTTATAATCAAATTATAAAATTAATTATTCTAAATACATAATTTATTTAGTATTTAAAAAATAATGTAAAAATTTTAACAATTAAAATTTTACATTATTTTATTTTTTCACATAATTCATAAATATGAAATAATAATTTTAATCTAATTAAAACCACTTGATTTTTTAACAAACTAATTTATTATACTAAATAAATCAAACATATACTATGAATACATATCAATGTGAGAAATATAAATGATAAATATGTTTTATATGCAAGTACTATATGACATGTGAATACATGACAATGATAAAATAACTTATATCAAGAATAAAAATAAATGAAATAATGATTGGGTCGATTTGGGTATTTCTAAAATTACATGTAAACCCATAAAAAAAATTATATAAAGTCTTGATGGAGCAACCTCATCCAATGTGTACTTCGACCTCTACATTTATGCGTCCTACATTACAGTGTCAACAATTGCACACCATAGTCTTGCTCTAAAATTTTCTGTTTTTTCAAAATTTGTCACGTTCTCTTTCGTTCTTTGATCTCTATCAATATTACATAAAGAGTATTTATCCAAGACAATATGAAGTTTACATCAAAATTAAAGAAAATATGAAGTCTAAAAGATATTCCTAACCCAAATCGGCTACATAAAATTACGATTATTATTTCAATCGTGCATATATCCATACATTCAACATTAAAAAAATGCATAAGTCTACTCATCATCACATACCATGACTCTCATGAAATCATATTATTAAATATATTATAATGGTAATGATACTCTGATATGAATTGTTGGTTTTTGGGTTCCTTCGCATATCGGAATTACCGATGTTCATAACACTGATAATTATGCGTAACCTATGCATCATGAAATTTTTTTTAGCATAAACATAAAACGGATCATTTACAATATATTAATAAATAATCATGTGTTAAAAATATTTTATTTTAGATATGATCTAAAAAATTAAGAAATTATACATTTTTAGCTAACTTTACATGGGTAAAAAATTGAGAAGCTTTGATAACAATCTTATCAATCTTTGAAACATTTGATTTTCTCTGTCAATCTTTATCACTTCGAATAAGCACGTGTACATGATGAAAGCAGAAAGATTACATTCAATTCATGATAGATCTTATTCTCAACACATGAGTCGATCTATTTAAATTTAGAGAACGATTCTCTAAGACCAATACAAAATACTCACGGATTTACTCTCAAAATAAGTTATACAATCTTAAAGATTCCCACCATCACTTGTTAATGAGGTTATAACCTATGTTTATATTGAAATAATTCCATAATGGCCATTATGATATTTAGTGAAAACCATTACAAAATTTAATCTCCCGTTTAAGTGGAATTGATTTCATAATGACATATTCATGACAAAACCGTTATAAAAATCAAAACAACTTGTCACCATGGCTCAACACATGACATCATGACATTAACTCAAATTTTGCATAATCCATTTTAAAAAACTGTTTTCAAAAGTTACTTTATATTTGTTAATTAATTGAATAATCAATAATTTAATTATTTTATTTAATGAAATATAACAAACATATCAACTATAACAATTTTCATCATTGTGTCTAATCAATAATTCAATTATTCAATCTAATGAAAAATAATAAATTTATTGTTAAGTGCCTTAAATAATTAATTATTTAATCGTCTTTGTTCATTTTTTTGTGATGATCCGGTTTTTCATAAGCTTTTAAAATACGCGAAATTTAAAACTTTTGTAAGACAATTAAAATCCCTCATAATCAGAGTGCTAAAACTGAGCGTCAAAATCCATTCATTACATTCGTTATAAAAATCATTTATTAAAACATAGCGGGAGCAAAAATATAATAATCAAAACATGTTAAGTAAATCGTTATATTTTACAAATTACTTTACTCGTCTTTAGCCTGATCAGCCACAAGCTCAGCCTGCGTAAACCTTTCATCGAATGCTTTGAGTTTTGTTCATTGTTCTTCTCGTCATACACGTATACCTACACCAAAAGTAAACTGTAAGCTAAAAGGCTTAATAAGGAAAGAGAATATGCAATATGATCATGTCTCTCTTTAGTTCACTTGGAATGGGTCCACCCCAAACTAATATTTCATTATGTTTCATTCATTCATTCATTACTCGTACATCGAGTTGGAAGTTGAAGAAACACGTATGTGATGAAATAGTTTGATAGGCTTCTAACCCTATGTGAGCTAGATCCGAACTACCCATCCGCCCTTTAACCCCCCATTGCATCATTCATCATTGTTCATTGCATTCGTTCATTTCATTTTCCTCACTCATGCATATGAGCACAATCCCGATGGCACTCCTACTTGTTTCTATTAACATAATGCATGTTGATATAACATAAAAGAATTGATAATTCAAACAATACAAGTATCAAACAACGAATAGCAAGAATAGTAATAATGGAAATCAATGAAGACAAGAATATTATAATTGAAAGCAACATAGAAGTGAATTAAAAACAACTTATGACATGCTTGATTTTAACGAACATACAATACGGATATGGCAAGAATAAACTATAACATACAAGATATCTAATGAATTGAACATACTTCACAATGTTATGAAAGCTTAGATGCAATTTAACAATTGAAGGAAACATACTCCACAAACGACAATTGTAAACATGCTTGAATTATAATTATAAAGTATTAAAATAAACTAATTATGCATGCTCATCTACACTAACCGACTTAAACATGCTTAATGATTAACAAATGGAAACATGCTCATAAATTAAAACGAATTAATAACGGGATCATGCTTAATTTATCATCGCACAATCAAAACTAAAACTAGCTTTACATATTCTTCTAAACAAAACAAAACACAAACTAAATAGAATATAAGCATGCTTTTCAAACATTTGCTAGAAACGTGATTAATGAATCGATAATAACTAAAGTCCTAATCAATTATAAATGAAACGACTAACCGATCTTATACATTCAAAATTAACATGCTAGTTCATTAAATTAACTAAACATGCTCAGAATACTTAAGGAACTCCAACTAAACATATTCGAATTATATTCAAGAAGGTCAAATAATAGATTACATTTCCCAATTGAGTGATCACGTTTTATTCCAATTAATTAAACATGCTAGTTAATTAAATATGCAAAGAGTCTTATTTAACTAGACGTGCTTGGTTTAGTTAATTACGCTAAATATGTTTCTATAATCATCATCCTAATTTATCTACACATGATAGATTTACGGAATTGAAGCAAGTATTAACACTTAAGAAGCTACAACGAATTATATAATGAATTGTACGGGAACTACAGCAAGTGAATATAATAAATTCTACAAAACAAAATTTAAATTCTCTATTAATTAATAATCATACGTGCATATCTTGTCATCCTTCATTTCGTCATTCTATCCTACAAACTTAACATTTCCATTCATCATTCATGCAACACATTTCTATTAACGTAAAGAGAACAACAATTCCTAATCCAGTACCAAGAAACAACAATATTAAGACTAGATTTCAAAATACGAAACTAAACTACATAGGTATGCTATTCCAATTAAAGTTGAACATAACACACTAATTAAACCATAAGCTATAAATCTAATTAATGAATCATAATTTGAATATGCTCAACAATTTGATATAACGAGAATTATGCTAAATGAAATGACATCAATTCAATTTAGAGCATTTATCGCTCCTAACCAGAACCAAGGAAATCAATAAGCATTACAATGAATTTATAGCAATTAAAACAGTTCACAAAAATAAAATTTTTAACTTATACAGTTCATAAATCATTTGATGCACATCTTATCATCCTATAACTTTTCATTCATTCCTTCATTTCATTCCTAAACATTTCGTTTCAACATTTATAGTAGGAAAATGCACAAGAATTGAAACAACACAGTAGCAAGTAAATCAAAGGAATTGCACAATGAATTCAAACAATGAACATAAAATAAAGTCAATACAATTCACACAACTACTTGTGGGTAGAGCTTTGACGGCCAAGACTCTACCCAATCCTTACCTCAAGTCTTTATCCTGTATTTAGTAGTTATCCCTTCTTCTCTTTTCCAACACCTTCAAAATTAAACATTACAATTTATAAATGAATCATACTCTAACTTGTATAGAAATTCTAAGAATTACTTTGACGCCTAACAAAGCATAACCTATCTCAACTTGACTACTTGCAGACTAGGCATTTCCTTTTTCCTCGGCCATTTGCCAGCATAAAAACGGAGAACATCTCTAAAGCTAACGGAGCATGAAACTGCACCATATTTAACATCATTAACCCTTAACAAAGGCATTAATTCATTTACCATACAGTAAGCTAACATCAACATGCTAAACATTGCCTACGGTCAACAATTTATCCAACGGCAGTAGGGTTAATTTCAAAGTTTCATGCTTTACATAGGTGAATAAAGACTGACTAAAACCAAACAATTTGTCTATGATATTCATTGCAAGGAGTTTATCAATTCTCATTCCAACAACAGTTAAATCTCAATCCAACAACAACAGAGTAGTTCATAAACAATTCCTATCAATCATCTAACAATTTGATGCATCGGCTTATCATTCCTACGTCCAACAATTAAGTCACAAAATAAATCCACATCATGCTTCAGATTAGAAACTAACAGGGAAGGCTGAGTTACCTAGCGGAGGAACTGAGACATCCAAGAGCACCTCCTCCAGAGAGCACCCACTGTTGATGAATACCCGAGAGCTCCTCTTCTTTCTTCTGCTTATTCTTTTTCTTATCCTCAACTCTGTCACTCGCAGTCCTTCAATTCCCTTCAGATTTTCTCTCGCTGTGGTGCCCTCTCTTACACAGTATATATACTTAAACGACTGAATTTGAAACGTTGTAACAGGTTATCCCATGACTTACGCGATTTTGCAGATTCTTCGGCCACATCTTGAGCTATAAGCTGTCGTCCTTCACAGGCAGGAACCAGCCAGCGAACCGGTTGGTTCTAATCGCGAGTAAACCAAACAAGCAACTGCCAAGTTGAACCAAAGCTCCCTTACCCAGTTGTTCCAGCCATCGCCGATCGCCAAACAGCGCCTCACCGGAACGACAGAGCGTCGAAGTTTGACGCTGCTCCGATGCATGCCGTGAGGCCGACACTTCAATCTGAGCCAGCAGCTCACCCGACCGGCCATCACCGTCGTCTGAGCCGTTCATCGCCGTAGCAACGTACCCCCACCGGAACGAACCCGAGACGGCCGAGCTTTCTGTCGTTGAACGTTCGTCCTTCACTGAGTCTCTCCTTTTGGTTCTCCTCTCTCTCGATCTCACACTCTCCCTCTCCTTTGCTCTTCGGGTTCGCTCACGTATAAAATGGCCAGGGGCCATTCTGTTTCTTCTTATTTTCTCCCAAACTAGTTCACAGCGTGAACTAGTTTATTCTCTCTTCCCTAATTAAGTTTCTTTTTCTTTTATTTTAAATTTTATTTTATTTATCCTTAATTAAATCACTTTATAAATCTTAATTCTTCACTAATTATCCCCCCTTAAATTATATCTTATGAATATGTTCTTGATAATACCCCGATAATTAAATAATTATCCAACTTAAAAAATTCAGGGTCGTACATATTCGAATAATGAAAAAATGTGATAAAGAGACCGATAGACCTATAATTTTAAGCTCCAATAATTTTTTCTTCAATTAATATGTGATAATCTGGATTAAGAATTAACCATAATAATCATGTTTTGTATGATTAAATATGATTAAGTGATAATAAGTCATGAGGTGACTTTGAAGAAGAAATCGATTAATCAATTGAGACTATTTTTCCAAACTAAAAATAGGTATAATAGTAGATACCTTAGATTATGAAATGACGATAAAATTGGATCAATTAGATGTATGCTCATTAAGATATGAATTGGATATATGCTTATTAGGATTTGAGCATAGTCATTGTTTGTGGCTAATTGAAGAGGTTATAGTGATTATAAATTCCAACCATTTTAAGGTAATAAAGTAGACACATAAATGAAGTGTATAACTTTGAATTGAAAGAATTTGGATGTATGCAATAAAAGTTATATAAGTTTAAAGTTGGATGAGTCCAAAACTACACTGTTTTGAAAAATGTCTTTAAATGAGACTTTAGAGAGAGAATTTGGAAGTGTGTATACAAGAAGAAATATTTCTAATACATTGAAGTATGTGGCCATGTAATAAAAGTGGACATCCAATGGGGTATTGACACATGTCACTTGTGGATTAGTGACTAAGTGTGTGATTAAGGTGTAATTAGTGGATGATTAAGGTTAATTTATCATGATTAATTATGATAACCATAGGGATTAACTTAGAACTAAGCTAGAGTGATTATTTTAAACTAAGAGTGATTAAAGATAATTAACCAAGATATTTTTGTAAATTTCCAAGGAATTAAGGATAAAATGGTAAAAATCAAAAAACAAATTGGACAAAAGGATAATTTCATTCTATGTACTTTCTAGAAGTGAAGAAAATGGCTAAGATTTAGCCATTTCTTGCTGAAACCATGGAGGAAAGAAGAGGAAAAAGAGAAAGGAGAAAAGAGGAAGAAAAAGGAAGAAAGAGTGGAAGAAGGAAGAATTGGCCTTCAAACCATTTAAGGAAAAATGTTTATCTCTCCAAGAGGATTCTCTTGAGCCTAAAATCAAAACGAAGTGAAAAATAAGTTATCTTCTAAAGGTACATGTTGAATATTGCATGATTTAGGTAATAGAAGTTGAATATGGAATTAATGAGTTGAACCCTTGGATTGCACATTGATATTTAGTGTTGAGAATAGTTGATTTAGTTCATATGGGTTTGGTTATTGTAAAACTTGAAATGTTTTGGATTTTACATTTTTCTTAGTAAATTTTTTGATTTATTATAAGTCAAACTATTTTTATGACCAGGTTCTCGCGACGTGTCGTGAGTCTTCAACCACGTATGTAAATTCGATCAAACAGTCAAACCATTGGATTCATGTGTTATCGTGTGGTTTAGACTAGGTAATTATATTCGATAAATTTAATTTAAACTATAGGAGTGACGACATAACATAGATTATTTCGTATATTAGTAATTATTTAATGTATATATATATATCTTATATTTATTATATATTAAATAAATTTAAGTTTTATTTAAATTAGGGTAAATGACAAATTAACCATCGTGGTTTGCGATCAATGACAAGTCAACCACTATCCTTTATTTTCTAAAAAATTAACCACTGACGTATGAAAAAATGACAAAGCAAACATCGCTGTCACGTTTGCCGTTAACAAGCTGATCTGGAGCCACAGCAGTCCGTGGAAAGAAGGCCAAATTTAGCCTGGACGCCTCGGCGAACTGCGATTTGCCGGGAATTGTTACTGGAACGCCGTGGTTTGTTACTGGAAAAATGTTACTCAAATCCATCAGAAACCCTGCAGTTTGTTATTAGAAAATTTTTTTATCACAAAATTGAAGGCTTAAATACATGATTTTGGGGCCAAGAAAGGGGGGTTATGGGATAAACCTTATGGCAAGTCGTACATCTATGAGAGAGCTTCAATTTGATACCTTTTGCACCCTATTCGGACACCCGTAACCAAAGTTATGGTCTTTTGAAGTTGAAGACGTCAAAAATCTAATAAAAACATTGCATTCTGAAAAACAGAGAGTTTGACGATGAACACAATTGTTGTTTTTATGGGTTGCGATTAATCTAGTGAGGATGAACATGAGGAAAATGATTCCAGTAGCTCTCACACAATCTGGATGCTCGAATTCAATCGCGGTCTCGGTCTCTGAGAGACCGCGGGCTTGTGGTCTCTCGCGGTCTCTGTGAGACCAGAGACCGCGGTCTCTCGCTGTCTCTGTGAGATTAGAGACCGCGGTCTTTGTGTCTCACTCTCACAGAGACCGCGAGACCGCGGTATCTGGTCCGCTTTGTTCCAGGAAAAACTACTTCATTCTTCTTAGAACAACGCAGCATTCTTCCTGGAACAACGCCGGAGTTGTTCCATGAAGAACGCCACAACGCTGCGGTGCTATTGGATTCCAAATTTGTCCTTCAAAAATTTTCATCGCGAAATTGAGGCCGTTTGTTATTGGATTCGTTTTTTTATCATTTTTGAGGTCGCGGTTCGTTATTTGATCGCAAAATTTTTTACCACAGTTTGTTATTGAATTTGTTTTTATGGAAGAACGCCGCGGTGTCCAGATCAGCTTGTTAACGGCAAATGTGACAATGATGTTGCCTTTATCATTTTTCCATATGTCAGTGATTAATTTGTTAGAAAATAAAATATAGTAGTTGACTTATCATTTACCGCAAATCATGATAATTAATTTGTTATTTACCCTTAAATTAATTATTATTTTAAATTATTATTCTATTTTATTTTTATTCCTCTTTCTTCATCGTTCTGCTTTCTCTCTTACATTTAATGTCTCTCCATCAATCACATTATCTCTCCTTCAATTATTTTCTCTCTCTCTCTATTGCTTTTCATTTTTGTTCACACTTTGGCAGCGCCATTTTATGACTTGCCCAAGTCGCGTCGAGTGATAGTTCCTATTGAGAGATTCATTTTGGTATATTACTAGTAAAAAATGGCTATGTCATTTAGGAGAACACGATTGTTGAAATCGTAACAAAAAACATTTCGATCAAAACTTTAAATGCTCGCCGACGACGATCCCAACGTCTAATCACGTCGTTTGACCTACCATTAGAAAGCTCTAGAAGATCAATTTGGACCCAAAGATTGCTTGAATCTGTCGTCAGATGTGGTTCCGAAGTTTCGTCAAAAAAGTCACATTCTCGACTTTAATCGTAGATCCAGGCTATTCCAGGCATTGTCTCAAAAATCCGATGCCACCATAGATTCAAGAGCTCAAAACCTTTAAAACCCGACCATTTTCCTTCCGATGCAATGTTGTTTGTTGTTGCAGAACAAATCACCGTCATCGGAGTGCTAACGTGGTGTTGATTGTTGACTAGACATTGATTGATGACATGGCAGATGAGGTAAGCATTAATTGTTGACTGTTGACTTTTATGTTGATAGTTTGACCACGTTTTTGAACTGCCTAACTACGTTAGAAAATTTAACGGACCCCATTTTCTGACTCATTTTGACATTTCGAATGCACTGGTGACCTCCATTTGTTGAAATTTCATCCTGATAATTTAGCACGTATATCAAGGTGAGATCAAAACTTTATTTCGAATATTAAAATGAAGAGATCTTTATATTTGGTCAATAGGAGTTATTCCTTAGATAAATTTTAGAAGTCTATTAATTTGAGAGTTTCAAAAGTTGTACGTATTTAATTTAAACTTTCAAAATTTATCGCCGATGCACACAATACTCGTCTAGATTATGGGTCATTTGTCGTTTTATATCGATTTGGGTTCCTTGTCCCGATTTATGACCTATCTTTTATACCTAGTGTGATGCTTTGGATTTTGATATTGATTATGTCTTAGGTTTCGACGATTTTAAGGATTTGGGTACCTGTGTCTGATGGCGCGTGTGGCTGGTCAGCAGGCTTCTGTCTTCATCAAGGTATGAATTTTTATACTTTATGCACTGCATTGCATCATGGTTTTCAAACCATTGTTTTGTAGGTTGTCACATATGAAAATTCGATGAAGGCTTTTTGACAACACGTATGTTTTTACGTATATGTATGTATGTTTTCTCATGTTTAATTTATCGTACATGGTATTTTGATTTTTGGTTATCTATATATTTATGTGGATGAATCATCTTGATGTTTTGGGTAGCCTTGGTATCAAAGTATCACGAGGCTATCTCATTCATCTTCTACTGCGTGAAGATTGCTTGTGTGCATGTGCAAAATGGGTAATAGAACATTGGTGACATGTCTTTGGGTTTCGAATCCCTATTGAAATGGGTAATAGGGCAATGTTGACGCGCTCCTTAGGTTTCGAATCTCTAAACCTAATTAGGGTGTTTAGTCATCTTGTTGTTGATTATACATATGGTGTTGCTGCTTGGTCTCTAGAATATGAACTCCTTTTTCTTCAGACTCATAAGGCGTTGCCATCGACGGATGAACACCTTTCTATGTTGTGTGTCAGATGGGTTCTTGTGTGACCATCCCTTTTCACTGATGACGTTTTCAAATGAAAAATGATGTAGGCCTATTTTATGATATAGTTGTCTATGTATACAACACATTTTACAAAAGCCTCATCGATGGCTCGTGGGCCTTGTTGTTGGATAAAATGATAAGTGGTTTTTAAAAGTGATTTACAAAATCCATGTAAGATAAGAAGATAAATTTAACCATAGTTTTCATAGAAAAGTAAAACTAGTTTTCTCATACATTGCATTTAGTATAGATTTCTTTATTGAGTTAATCACTCACCCCAACGACCCCTCAATCCTAGGTTTAGTTCGTGGTGGTCTGGTATGGCGTATGAGGTGCGGTTACCTTGGATTTGGGTTTCTTTCTGGTGTTTCTCTGTTGCCCTAGGTGGAAAATTTTCTTTCTTGTATTAGTTTTATGAAAATTGTCGTGGTGTTGAATGACTTCATTTTCTGCACAGTATTTTTTTCTATTTGTTATTTTTACATTATCTTTAACTATTGTTGATCACTATGTGGACCATGACCTATTTGTTTTGGGTTTTGGACTTATTTTTATATTAAGACTTCTGCTGAAAACCTAGCTTTGGATTGGGCGATTGAGTCCTCTTTGAGGATTGGGTTGCTTGACCCAACATTTCTATTAGACCCATCTCCAGGTCGTGACAGTTATAGTGCTTAAATGGAAACATGAAAGATGCATGTTTGATGGTTAAATTGGATGTATCTAGTTATAAAATGAATTTAGAAAAAAACCTAAAAACTTATAGGTTGAATGTTAATATCCATTATTGAATATTATTGATGATATTGATTGGTTGAAGTTTGGATATAATTGTTGAAAGTGAATGATCTGAGTGAGAGAAGTCTTTTAAAGATTCACTAAAGCATGTGATTATTAAATAGTTTTATTGATAAATTTGGTACATGAAATTGGATGATTATGTTAAATATCGCCATGGGTTGTTTTATTGGATATAAATGTTTAATTGGTGGATTATGTGTGTAATTATAATCCTAGAAATGTTAAGTGTTGGTTTGGTATGAATTTGGAATGGTTAGAATGGACTTGGTATGAGAGAGATGAAGAAAATTGAAGAATTTTGGCAATTTGGACAAATTGTGGTTGACCGCGACTTAGCACGATGGATCGGACATGAAATTTAAGGGGAGCAGATAATAAAAAATGGTCGATCGCAACGTAAAGTTCGAATCTGTAAAATTTACGGACAACTGCACCGGTTGACCAAAAACCTTGTTTTATCGTGTTTTGTCTTCAAAATACACTAGAGCGGACGATCATGGATGAGGGAGCGGTCGATTGAACCCAATATTTTTAGAACTTTTTCTTTAGGTTTAACCTAAATGTTTACCAATTGTATAAACTATTTTGAGAGATGATTGAAACATAGTAGAACATGTCTAGATAGATGTATGACACTATTTCATGCATTATTTATGTGTGTTTAATAACAAGATTTGCATGATTTATTTTACATGTATTATTAGTATGTATTATATGCATTCAATATATGCATAGTGAGGATGTCAAATTATGCATCATGAAATATTTATAAGTAGAAAACATATTATCCAAGTGGTATTATTGGTCACAGAAGAATCCAATATATCTTATCAGACTATGTATTATGTGACATATGTAAAATGAGAAATCTGAAATAGAAGGGAGTGACTATGGGTCCCCCTTGGGTTGAGAGTCCCTAATCCTCTTGAGGTTTTGTTATTTATGGACACACTTATTAAAGACAGTGGCCAGTATGGTGGGGTTTCATGATCATCCACGACTTTACATACAATGTTGTATTATCATTAATATTGATAATCACATAAATTTTGACATTCACGAATATGATGATATTCACTTACATGTTAATAAAATGGTAATTATTAAATAATATAACCATTTGATAATAAATGGAGCATTGCACTGATTCACAATATCACTACATTATTGTCAAAGGAGAGTCATGATATATATTTCATATTTATTGCATAATTGTGGGTCATGGAATGACGTAGTTGGATGAATTGTCATGACATCTAGGCTATGATATGTTATATTATAAGTCTAGGGATTTATATATGAAATATGTTGAAGAATTCCTTCCTATAGAAGGATCAATTGAATAGACATTAAATAGAAATGTCTAGATAGTTTGTGATAGACATTAATTAGAAATGTCTAGAGATTATTCGACATTGAACATACCTTGTAAATATCTAGATCGCTTGAGATTAAAGACGTTAGAGTTGTCTACCATTGGTATTAAATAAACTATAGAAGAAAACGAGAGATGATTTGGGGAATTAGACATTAATTGGAAATATCTAAATAGTAATGGTGATAGATAGACCAAAATAGAAAATAATCCATAACAAGAGAAATCACATTGAAAAGTACAAAGAAATTGTAGAATTAAACATTCTCTAGAGTTTAAAGGTGTTTAAATGGAATAGCACGTATGAAGAAATTATATGGAATAAGTTATCCATGAAGTGTGGTGTTTTAAAATGATATAACACATGTAAATTGTGAAGGAAATATTTCGTAATTAAATGCATATGGGAATATGTTGTGTATGAACAGTAATTGTACATGAGAATGAGAAAGGTAGGCTATAGTTATATAAATCATAGGTCTAAGCATTTCTACATATACACGAAACACTTCTTACATAAAGAAGTATATCATGTAGTTGAGATATTAATTAGAAATATTTAAAGATCTAGAAAAAATATAGATTTTGGAATGTGTGATTATGAGAGTAAATCAAAAGTTAAATGTTGGAAGTTGAGGATATGATGATTAATTATGTTGGGCTTAGTACATGGTTAGTTGTGATATTTGTATGGTTTATTGGATATTTAGATTAATATTCTTATTAAGCTCAAAAAATCTCACGATTCTATTTATCCTGTTTTTCAAGAACATGTGCTAGTAGCTCAATAACAAAAAGGTAAAGATTAGTTGGACGGATAATTAGCACAACATAGGCCGAGAGTGTGAGTTGAGTTTTTATTTTGATGTATTTAGTTTTAGTTCGACCTATGTTCGTAAAAATAAATTTAGATACAGTTTTATAAATAAATAGTATTGTACAACTTTCCCATTTGGATTGAATTTTATTTTTATGTGGCTCATTTGCACGAGCGCATGTGTATGTAATTGATGAGCTTCCATTGTGAGTTGTGAGTTGTGTAATCGTTCTCCAGAGAAGAGAATCTGGTTCGTGGTGCAGTTCTCGAGGGCATTGAGGATCAGGTCATGATATAATATAAACTCTTTATATCAATTAACATAATTATTAACTCTAAAGTAATTCCACTAAATATTTAGAATTGTGCTTTTAAAAATATAGAGTATATTTACTTAAAGTAATATCTATTGATATAGTGATTATATATAAATATATATATTTATATATATATATATATAAATAAATATATAAAACCCTCCATTTAGATTTATAATAAAATTAAATTTGTAATCCTTTAACCTCTTATATTATATCTTTATCTTTGACCACCGTTACTTTTTTATTGAATAATTAATTTATAAAGAATATGAATTTTACATTAATTATTCGATCGTTGAACTAACAAATAAAAGAATCTATAGAAATAGATTTCGTTGTATCGATGTTAACATTCTCAGCTATTCATTTTAATTCACTCCCAATATACAAGGTATACGAATCGTAACTCGTACAAAATTTTTCCAAATAAATCAAATAATAAATTAAAATGAAATATGAGTTTGTTAAATACAACGAATTAAGATCATATATATATGACTATCATTATAATAAAATTAATTGTTCTATATTTAACAGAGATTATCAGAACAATTCAATTTTTTCTAGTCCAATTCTATATAATCATATTATAAAAAATATATTTATCTTATGTCATTACATATATAGTCGAGATATGACTATACATTCTTAATAAGATAAACTATGTTTATGATTAAAAATTATTTAAATATTTCATACTTTAAATATAAGTCACGAACTTATTTTGACTATTACTTTTTATATTTTAACCTATATATATTATATCTATGTTAATATAAAGTTTGTATAAATAATTAATAAATTTTCTATGAATTTTATAAAATATAATATAAAATAAAAACATAATATTTATCCATATAAAATTATTCATATATTGTAAAAATTATTTTATTATATTTACTTGTTAGATACATAATCTCCAATCGTTTTAGTTCAATCCTATGGTTTAAATTTTCTCATTAAAGTTTCAATTTAGTTTTTAAATGGTAATTCAATTCATTTTCATTTTTAAATTTAACCAAAAAAAGTCATTTATCATTTTTTTTTATCTACGTCGTACATTATTAAAAGTCAAGATATGTGATTGAATCTTGTGTCAAGTCATTTTTTTTAATTAAATTAATTTAGAAAAAATATTTAATTTAAAAATAACTAAACTGTTATGAATCCTTTTAATACAATTAAGTATTCTAGCTAATATAAATAAATAATAAAGCCACAACATTATTTTGTAGCTTTTTACGTTAAATTTAGTGATAAAAATAGATTAGATAGCTATTTAAAAAACAAAATTAAAATTATAAAAATATTAATAAAAATAAATAAAACTCCAAGAGCTAAGTTAAAACGATCTTTAAATTATATTTTACCCGAAAGTAAATAGATACTTCCATGTGTGATAGACGTAAATTTCAACTTTTAACGCCATTCAAAATAAAATATATAAAATGATTTTCAATACTTACAATAGAAGGTAGAATTTTATAGAGAAAATGACAAATTAATTATCGTACTTTGTAATCAATGATAAATTAATCACTAAATTAATTTTGCTAATAAATTAACCACTGAACTATGGAAAAAGGTCGTCATAAATATCGCTATCACGTTTGCCGTTAAACGCATTAATTTCGATCTGTAACGGATCATATACTATTCTACCGCGGATCAAAATTTTTAAAAATAACGTTATAAAATTAATGATCTGCAGCAGATCATATAAGATCCGTCGTAGATTGACTATGATCTACGGCAGATTGATAATAATTTGCCGCGGATCATCGTGTCTCATCTCATCGTGATTTTCTCAGAGATTTTGTCAGCAATTAGCAAACCTTAGAGATTTTTGAGAGCTGAAGTGTACCGCATTTTTGGCAAAAGTTGAGAGCACCAAATGGCGTTTGGAAGTGTAAAGGAATCTTTTATTAACTACCAAATTGAAGTGGGGCCCATGTCGACAATTTTGGCAAATGATGCATGTGCAATTGGAGACGAAGCTGCTATAGTGGTGCATTCCATCTTGGCAACTCTAGACAAATAGGAGCTCCATTCATTATACGAATCCAATAGTGATGAAGACATGGACATGGCCGAGAGTAGGCTTAGATGCCCACCACAAGTAGATTGTATGTTCGCTTGTATGGATCTCAGCAAGAAATATAGTTCACTAAATAAAATTAGACAAGAAATTATCGATCATGCTTTGAAGAATGGGTATAGGATAAAATTCACCCATAGTGAGGCTCATCGGTTGAAGACTGCCTGACAGGAAGGATGCATGTCGCAGATGTATGCCTAAAAAATGCAAGGTGAAATGACATTTCAAATAAAGTGTTATAACAACATTCACACTTGCTCGAGAAAGATGGAAAGTCGTCATGCCTCTGCCAAATGGGTGGCAGCATATTACATGAACAGATTTAAAAGTCAGGCCAATTGAGACATTTCTTCCATAATCGAGACAGACAGGAAGGACTTTAACGTCAATATTACACTCAACCTTGCTAGAAGGGCAAAAAATGCAGCCAAAAAAATTAACGAAGGGATAGCAATAAGCAATACAAGCTCATATGGTCATATACCGAGGAGATTCAAAGGTCTAATCCTAGAAGCTTGCTGCATGTTCACCTAGAGATGAGTGCATTTAAAAGGATGTACATGTGTTTGGCTGCATGTAAGATGGACTTGTTGAACTATGGTAGACCAGTTATTTGTTTGGATTGTTGCCACTTGAAAGGAGCGACTCAGGGCCAACTGCTCACTGCTGTCACCATCGATGGGAAAGATAGAATGTATCCTATTGTTGTAGCAGTGGTTGAAACAGAAAATTGGGATTCTTGCAACTGGTTTATGGAATTGTTGCCCGACGATCTAAACACCTCATTCGACAATGGGTGAACAATCATTTTTGACCGTCAAAAGGTGCGGATAATTGCTTTTGCCATCTAAGTTTATGATGTGTTGTATACCAATGTTTGACTCCTACTGTTATTTTTTGTAGGGGCTAATGTCAGCTGTCAGAGAGAACGTTGGGCAAGCGAATCACCGTTTTTGCATCCGACACCTGTATGTAAATTATCAAAAACAATTTAAAGGTAGGTTGTTCAAGAATGTAATGTGGGCCGCTTCTAGAGCCACAACAGTGGCGCATTTTGAGAGAAAGATGGTGAAGTTATTTTTGTTTGATCCCGCAGCTCACAACTATCTACGAGGAATAGATGCGAGATGTTGGGCCAAACATGTCTTCTACTCCATCCCAAAGTGCGACATAAGCCTTAACAACCTCAACACCTGCATCCTACTAGCCTAGGACAAACCGATTCTCAGTATGTTCAAGATCATATGAAAGGTCATCATGTGTAGGATCATTCAAAAAATGAAAGATGGTGCGCTCGATGAACATTTGGTGTCCACAGGTCAAGAATCGGCTTGCCAGACTACAACTTGCATGTTGCAATTGTTTTCAGGCCCTGCCCATTTTGAGGTCAACGATGATAACAAACAATACCATGCCGATTTGGACAATCGTACTTGTAACTATTACCCGTGGGAGTTGAGTGACATCTCGTGTGTCCATGCAGTTCCATGTATGCAATTCATGAAGAGAACTGCTGAGAACTTTGTGCATGAGTGCTACCACCGGGAAACATACATCACGATGTACTCTGACTTTGTCCACCCCGTCAATGGACAAATCATGTGGCCTCTAGTGATGCATCTTGATCCAATTACGCCACCCCCATTTAAGAGACGTCCTAGAAGACCGTGAAAATGAAGAATATGAGATTTTGACGAAGCCCCAAGCCGGACAGTACTGCCTAGGAGACATCTGAACATGACGACGTATGGCCGGTGTGGGGCAAAATTCTCGCACTTGAGAAGGTGAAAGCCTAGAGTCTAGTACATGTGGCGGTCGTTGGTCCAGAGGCAGAGGCGACAGAGGAAGCCCTTGAGATAGTTCCTGACATAGTCCACAAGACAATCTCCGAGATAGTTCCCGAGACAACTCCTTACATAGTTCTTGAGACGCGGGTGAGTACATTATTGTGTTTCATTTTTATATGTTATGTTTTAAACTATGCTAATTTTATTTCCAATGTGTTATGCAGAAGTATGATGCCCAAGGTCCACAAACAGAAACAAACACGAATGTGGACTTTAACCTTCATTGATTAGAGACAACACACAATCAAAATGACTATTAACTATGTGTCGAAACCAATATATTTCATTTACAATAGTTCATTCGAGGTAGCGTATTGTAGAACCTCGAATAAACTATTGTAGATGATGTATATTTGGTTTCAACGCATAGTTAATAGTCACTTTGATTGTACATTATCTTCTCTAATCAAGCAAGGTTAAAGTTCACATTCGTGTTTGATTCTGTTTGTTGTCCTCAACCACAATTGTAATGTAGAGTCGTCCCGGAAGGCCATGGAAACGAAGAATACAGGGTAGATATTTTGGTTTGCATTTGTAATACACCTATGCACGATATGGTTGTAATTGAATTGATGATAAAATTTGAATATGTACTTCATTTTGAATCTGTAAACAAAATTTTGAATCAGTACTTCATTTTGAATTTGTGAACAAGATTTTGAATAGGTACTTCATTTTGAATCTATGAACGAAATTTTGAATATGTACTTCATTTTGAATTTGTAATGAAATTTTGAATCTGTATTTCAGCCGTTTGACCGCCTTCACTTTTTGATCGACCACGCTGACGTTCCACCGCGGAAAGTTGTCATTCCGCTGTGGAAAGTTGTCATTCTACCACGGAACGTCATACATTCTACATTGGAATGACGAGTTTTTGCAACGGAATGTCAACTTTACGCTGCGAAAAGACAGAATTCCCCTCCCTTGTACATTTTGGTGTTATGCATAGATTGCTTAAATTGTTGTAATAAACATATTAGTTGTTTTTTAATGATGAATGAAATGGTTTGAGTCAATTTTCTTTCAAAAAATTGTAAATTTTGCAAGAATTTATCTTATTTTTAGTCTATCCCTTATGTGACATTATCAAAAACCATATATTATCCAAGCCAGATATTTTTCAAACATATATTATCTCAGTAAACAAAACAAAACATCAACATCAACATAATTTTTTTTTATGTACAACAAAATGAGTATCTCTATTTGTATCCCTACACATCTCAACTACCCTAAGCCGCCTTCTTGTCAAGTTTCTTCCTCAAATCCTTGATGTCAAAATACAACTGCGGGTCCACGATTATGTTGGATGCTTTGGCAAACAACGGACCCTTCGCGGGTACATCATCATGATGGTGGAAGTATTTCTTCTTCATGCAATCTCGGATCACCCCCAACCTCTCACTCGTACACCAAAAGATGTCGTATGGATTGAAATGCAAAGGAAAAAAATCTGCACATAAGCGGAAAGTAATATGAATATACACAAGGGAAAATATATACCTCTCTTTGTCAATTGGCACTAAGATGATCGAAATTGCTTTAGGCAGCAACAACTAGTAAAGATAGTGAGTGTGCTGGTCAACAGACGACATAAAATACTGTTGCTTTCTATGTGACTGAGATGCAAACGAAGCATACATAGAACTGTTGAAACATGAATGACAAACCAACAAAGGAGAGGTTTACTTATGTGAATCAACCCTATTGTAAGGAGCAATTTTTCCATTTGAACTTGGAAGTATTATTCTTCATTCACCCCATAACAATACATATAAAGAACGCAACACACAGATGAGTACTAAGATAACACCTTCTGAACTACTCAATTTAACATAATGTAATTTTCACCGTGTTTGGCATCCCTTCTTGTTGCGAGAAGATGATCTCAGTGATAGTGTACTCATCCTAGACCAACTTTCCAGAAAGAATTATGCACGTCTCCAGGTTCTTTCAAGTTTTTTTAGCAACAAGCTTCTTGAAAAGATCTATCAGTTTACCTTCTTACAAAAAGCATTGACAATAGACCATCAAACTAATAAGGCATGAATAAGTGTAGACACATGTAGATAACCAAATCGAAGTCATACCACGCACACAATTTTAAGTGGCAGAGGCTGCAATTCACCCGATGCATCTGTCTCCTACACCTTTGCAAGCACGACAGGAGGAGCAGGTTTGCCTCTGAAGGCAATGGTGTTGCAAATTTTAAACATGTTGTTACATCACACACAAATAAATTAAATAATGGACTTTGTATAAAAAGTAAATAACTTACAAGCAGTATGTGTCTTCCGTTGTTGAAGAGAATGATGGAGAGACTGCTCGAGGGCTGCTAGAGATGATGGTGGAGGGGCTGCTCACTGCCCCATTCTCTGCAATGTTGCCAACATCTCACGATGGCGCTCCTCTGCTCACTCTTCCATTTTTGCATTTGGAGCAGCCCCATTTGATGGTGTTCCTCCATTATTTATATTATGTTTAGCCCCATTTGATGGAACTCCTCCATTGGACAAGTCGGTCCTCCATGCTACGCATCCAGCCGAACATATCCTCAAACATCGAAGTAAAATGAGATGTCTGAAGAAGGGGCAGAGTCATTGGCTATGGAGCATCATCCTCCATCTACTACAGAGGTGATCCTGGAGATTGTTCATTCGAGGGGGATCAAGGTTGTTCCTCCGAGGGGGCTAGAGGCTGAGCCTCCGAGGGGGCTTAAGGTTGTGCTTCAACCTCGGTTTGTGCTTTAATTCCGACAACATGGGTAGCCGTGGGTCCTTCAATTTCACCCGCAGTTGCTACACCTTCTGTTGCGGGTGCTTCACCTTGCACCGCGGTGGAAACATTGCGGTGCAACTGACTCACAATGAGATCGGTTGAGATCCGACTTCGTTCACGACCCGAGTCGGTCATTTTTGTCTGTGGTCGTGGCTGAGTCTGCGACGGACCACCATTTCGCTTGAGCGCCATTTTCTTTTCACGAGAATCCATTGGTATCGATTAAATAGTGTTGAATGAAGATTTGAGAGTACGAATGTGCACTGAGGATATCGTGGTTCGCGGTGAACTCGCCAAAGCGCACAGTCAAGTCTTATATAGTAGGGCACATGAATGCAGAACGAGGCACAATGATCCACAACGGATCATTATCAATCCGCCGTGGATCATATACAATTCACGGCGGATTGTGTATGATCTATGGCAGACTATCAATATTATAACATTATTTTTAAAAATTTTGATCCACAGCGGAATAGGACACGATTTGACGCGGATTGAAATTAATGCGTTTAATGGCAAACGTAACAGCAATGTTTGCAGCGACCTTTTCCCATAGTTCAATAGTTAATTTGTTAGTGAAAATAATTTAATGGTTAATTTGTTATTGATCACAAAGTACGATAGTTGATTTGTCATTTTTCTAATTTTATAATGTATCCACTCTTTTATTTGAAGCTTTATGTTATCATTGTTGGACAAATATAGTGGTTGGATTGTGATTCTTTAAATACACAAATTAATTTATATTTTAATAATTTTATAAATAAAATACTTGAGCATGTTTTAAAAACAAGTAATTTTATAAAGGAGTACTATCCATCAAAATCACATCTTATAATTTTAAGTAGAGTGCAATTCAACCCCATTAATCCTACAAATAATTATTTTATGTGGGACCGTATGCATGCCTATAAAAAGAGGTAAATTAGGTGTGCTAACTTTTTCGTATGATATATTTATCTCTAAACTCTAAGTAATTTATCACAAATAAAGCATACAATTAATAATAATTATAATAATAATAAGGAGTTTAAGGGATAAAGTGTGCAAACAAACTTTGTTCGCGCAGTTCGGCAAATTCGGCCTTCATCCGTGCTCCAAGTTTCCCACTTGGAGATCCTTAATCACCTAACATTCTTGATTAGTGATGATTGACTTCACGGGTGTCAACCAAACTCTACAGTGACTTTTTCTAAAGGCGTCACTTTTTTCACTTGACTATTATGGGGCGTCACCCTTGATTTAAGTTTTACAAGTGCGGAAAGATAAATACAACTTTAGAACTTAACTCTCTAATATGAAATCTCAAGTTGAGAATTGAGAGAGTTATGTCTATTCACTCATTTGCATATAGAGAAATCGTGTATGAAATTTGGCAAAGTTTCATTACGATTCTCGCGTTGTTATAATGAGCTTCGGAGAGTCTTCTATATATAGACTCTGCGCGACCGGTCAACCACCTCCATTTTAGTCTACTGTCATTCGACCATTGGAACTAGGTGTTGCGTTATACATGCTTAATCGGTCGACTGCCTTCTTCACGCTGGTCAACCGCCTCTTCACAATTTAAAAACCCACTTCAACTCTATGCATTTTGTGGTCGATTAAACCGTCCGCCGCTCAACCGCCTTCCTCGGCCGCTAAAACATCGAGCCCATTGTCCATTTTTTCAGTCGACCACTTTTTCCAACAGTTTCAGCATATGAGCAATTTGTCTTTTAAGCCAGTCGACCACCTTTAAATTGATCGACCGCTTCCTCTATTTTTCACTAATTTGGTCGACCTCCTCAAGCCTTTAGTCGAACTCTTCTCTTTGTTTTTCCCAAATTCCATCTCCTAAGTCCCAATAATTTAACTATATGCTACATGAATTTAGATAAACATATTTGTAGACATTAGTACTTGTATTAAGAGTATTTCCAATTAAAATCAATATAATTATAAAGATAGAACAATTAAGTATATTCAAACAATAAACAACTTATAATTACAATTAACACATTTATCATTAAAACAAATAAGTCTAATGACACTTAAGCCAACAATCTCCCCATTTTTGATGATGACAACATATTATAAGTTGTTTATCCCTAAGTCTAACATGTGCATATAATATTGCATAATTTGATCTCTCCCCCTTAGTTTATGCAATATTTCTAACTTTTAATTCCATGCATACATGCTACAACAACTTATATAATTCTCTCCCCTTTTGTCAAAATCAAAAAGAATTTAATGGGAATGTCTAAAATAAATTCATAAAAGATTTTTCCCCTTTTCTCATTATTCAAAGCATGTAAATCATTGGAGGGAAATAATTTAAGAATGTGATAGCAATTAAAATAAAATTTTTCTTCCCCTTTATCAATATAAAAAAAAATCAAGTCATTGAAGAAATCCAAAATATCAAACCACAATAACTGAAACAAATTGATTTTCCCCCTTTATAATTAAACATATATAAGATTTGGGAATTGAACCATCAAAACAAAACACTTAGATTTCTCCCCCTTAGTAACAAACAATTGTTGGGAGAATCTATCTAAAATATATACCAAGAAGAAAATTCAATTTACCAATTGTAATCAAACATTTAAACTTTGATCAAAAGATTTATTCAAGTTAAAAATTATTTTCTCCCCCTATTTCAATATACAAATTCAATTCAATGTGGAGGAAAGAAAAAACTTATTGGATTATCAAATATTGAGCTATAAAATTTCAAAGGTTAAAATTCAAATTTTCAAAAAATGGATACCAATTTTAATAACGAAATCAAAATAGCTTATTTCAACAAAATCAAATCCAATAACACAATCCAAAAAGAATTTTATGATACCAATAGTTGGATTGACAAAATTTTAAACCCAAAAATACCAATTGAAAGAATAAAAACCAATTGAAGGATTAAAAAAAATTAAATCAATGACACCAAAAAAATATGCAAGTAATAGAATCAATTTTAATCAAAAGTATAAAATTTTAACTTATGAAGCACACTACCAATTCAAATCAAATCAAGTGTATATGCAATTCATTAAGTATTTTCGTCAAACAATTATGCACTTTTGATTTAAAATTAAAAAATATCTAAGTGTTTTTCTTAGTCACCAAAACTTTTTTAGGTTCTTTCATCATGGGTTTGATTCCTTTTGGAACCCAAACCAATTTAGAAGTTGCCTTATTGTCATTCAATTTTAATGGACAACAAAAAGATTTATGTCCTACACAATTACATGCATGACAAATAGTATGACAAATAAAGAAACTATTATAAACCTTTTTTTTTAAAAAAAAAGATTCATATCTAGTTCCGCTCTTATCAAAGGTTACCCTTTGATTTCATAAAAGCATATTCAAGTTTTTGCTTCTATTTGTGAATTTAAGCACATCATTGTTCAAATCATTATTTTTAACTTTTAATTCACAAATATCATGCTCTAATGGTTGAAAAAGTGCATTAAACCATTATTCATACTTTTCAATTCACAAATTTGATTTTCAAAAGATTTAATCATATCAACATGCTTTTTCATCAAAGTTTCATTTTCTTTTTTCAATGATCTATACTTTTGTTTAAGCATGCTAAAATGATCAAATAACTCATTAAATGCATCCAAAAAATCATTATTTTCATCTAAGTCGCTTGATGATTCGTGTACCTTATCCTCCTTGGCCATTAAGCAAATGTTGGCTAACTCCTCTTCTTTGGAGGATGAGCTTTCTTCACTTTCATCTTTTTGATTTGTACCTACATGTGTTAGCTCAAGAGATTTTCATATATCATAAGCACTCATACATGTTTGCACTTTATCAAATTCATTCATACCCAACGCACAATATAATATATTCATTGCTTTTGCATTCATGCTCAAATTCTGTTTATCACAATCAAAAGGCAAATTTAGAATATTGATTCCATTTCGATAATTTGCCATAAATCATAATCTAGAGATTGAATAAAAATTTTCATCCTAGACTTCCAATATAATAATCATTCTCATCAAAATGATTTATAACAAGAAATTCAACTAAATAAATAAATTTATACAATATGCACAATATCACTCAAAAAGTTAATTAACTCTGCTCTAATACCAATTGTTGGACCGTGTGCACGCCTATAGAGAAGGGTGAATTAGGTGTGCTAACTTTTGCGTGCGATATATTTATGTCTAAACCCTAAGTGATTTATCACAAATAAAGCATACAATTAATAATAATAATAATAAGGAGTTTAAGGGATAGAGAGTGCAAACAAAGTTTGTTCACAAGGTTCAGCAATCTTGGCCTACATTTGCACTCCAAGCTTCCCACTTGGATATCTTTAATCATTTAACCTCCCCAATTAGTGATGATTGACTTCACGGGTGTCAAGCAAACCTTTACAATGACTCTTTCTATTTTGGTCGATCGCCATTCGACCGTTGGAACTAGTCGTTGCGTTATACATGCTTAACCGTTTGACAACCTTCTCACGTCGGTCGACTGCCTTTTCACAATTTAGAAACCCTCTTCGACTCTGTCCATTCTGCGATCAATCAAACCACCCACTGCTCGACCGTTTTCCTCGCCCGCTAAAACATCGAGCCCATTGTCCATTTTTCTGGTCGACTGCTTTTCCAGCAGTTTCAGCATATGAGCGATCTGTCTTTTACGCTAGTCGACCACCTTCAAATTGGTCGACCACTTCCTCTATTTTTCACTAATTTGGTTGACCTCCTCAAGCCTTAAGTCGGATTCTTCTCTATGTTTTACTCAAATTCAATCTTCTAAGTCTCAATAATTTACCTATAGGCTACATGGACTTAGATAAACATATTAGTAGACATTAATACTTGTATTAAGAGTTTTTCCATATAAGATCAATATAATTATAAAGATAGAACAATTAAGCATATTCAAACAATAAATAACTTATAATTACAATTAACACATTCATCATCAAAACAAATAAGTCTAATGACATTTAGGCCAACATTTTAATCACGCGTTCTTAATTTGTAATGATTATTTTAATCTACATTGATTCACTCAATTTTTCTCACACACTTAATATCACAATCGGGTTCAAAGACTAAAAGACAATCCAATTGATATCTATGTTTGAAATTGAGTGTGAAATCGAGTGTATATTTAAAATTGAGTGAGTCAAAGTAATTAGAATGAATTGAAATGACAATTATAAGCAAAAAAAAAAAGGATATTTGACAAATTTTATCAAACACCAACTATTTTTCTAATGACCCAAAGTAGTACAATTTTACTTAAAAAAATTGTTTAAAATATCAAATATATTTTACTTATAAATGTAGAGTAATTTACTCTTTCATTTTATAAGACCTATTAGGTCAGTTCTTTCCTCCCCTTTATATAAATAATTATATAAAATCAGTAAATAAATAATTAATTGAAAGTATGTATAAAACAGTAAATACAACTTATAATTTGCTTTTCACTATTCATGTAAATATATAATAATCAATGAATAAAAATTTGACTTGATCATTAAGTTTCTTATTAGAAAGAACAATTTTATTAATATAATTCAGCACACAAAATATAGGCTTATAGTATAAATATAATATAATATATATAAAATATAAAGAATGGGTTAGAAATCGAACGATAATCGGAGAAAATACGATATAAGATATTAAAATTTATATGAAAAAATTTTTTCAGGAAAAAAACCACTAGTAGAGGATAATATTACTATTTGAAGATCAAGATACAATCGCGAGTTTTACGACTATAACTTATATGAATTTATAAAAAAAATAAAATCTTAAATGAAATCTAGAATACGACCCACCAATTCTATCCAATAGAATTCGGTCACACGAAACTCTAATAAAATGTTAAAGTGCAATTTAGTTCATAAACCTAAGGGTCGGAGAGACAATTGAGGCCTTAAATTATTTTTTTTTTAGGAAAATTGTCTCCGTATTTTGTGTTGTTAGTAAAATAGTTCATACTTTGATCAAATGCATCAAATATCTCTCATTTTTCATTTGTTATAGTCATTTTAAAGTTCTTGTTACATTGATACGTTCAATTTCTTGCCAAACTCGATATTAATCGATTTCAAAGACTAAAAGACAATCAAATTGAGCTGTGTTTGAAAACATGTGCGACATTGAGTGTGAACGTGAAATCGAGTTAATCAAAGAAACTATGATAAATTAAAATGATCATTACAAGCAAAAAAAATTGAGATATTTAACAATCTTATTAGAGCATAAGTTGTTTTGTTAATAACCTAAAGTACATGACATTTTTCTTAAAAAATAGTTTAGGGTATCAATTTTTTATCCTTAAATTCAAGAGAAGACTATTAAATTGCTTATTAATTTTTATATTATATTAAAAATAAAATAATAAATATTCAAAAAAGAATATTTAGCATGTGAGCAATTTACCCATTAATGGGGATATTTAGCAATTTACCCATTAATGTGAGCAATTTACCCATTAATGAGATTACATGCCATATTAATGGGGATGCATTATTGTATAAGTAAAGTTCTTTTCTCTACTTAGTACAACGCGTTTTGGGCTAACTCTAAGAATAAAACTATACGAACTTCAAAGCGGACAAGGTAGTACTAGGAGGACTGAAGACGTTACAAATGGTATTAGAGTCAGATTCTAACTGAAAGTATGACCGACGAGGACGTCGAGTTTTCAAGTAGAAGAGATTGTGGCAGCCCGCCCTGTGAAGACAATGATGATTCAAGTGATAATTCAATTCATATCAATAGAGGTGCACAATATCACATCGTTTGAAAGAGTGAAAGACACATGGTTTATAAGTAAAATTATCTCTTTTACCTAATATAACATATTTTAGACTAACCCTAAAAAATAAAATCATACAGACTTAAATTCAAAATAAATAATATTATAATGAAAGAAGTAAAAAAAATTAACAGCATCCTCATATTCAAATCTAGATTTGCAATGCATATCTATCCATAAAAGAGTTAAACATGTACCGACATAATAATTTTAAAGGAAAATGACAAATTAACCATCGTGGTTTGCGATCAATGACAAGTCAACCACTATCCTTTATTTTCCAATAAATTAACCACTGACGTATGGGTGAATGACAAAGACAACACCGTTATCACATTCGCCGTTAAGAAGCTGACAGGGAGCCGTGGCATTCGTAGACAAAACGCCGCGGCGCCGTGTTTTCCAAAAAAAAGAAGGCAAAATTTGGCCTGGATGCCGCGGTATCTTGGGACGATGTCGCGGTGTCCTGGGACACCACAGTGTCCAGGCCAAGTTGGCCTGGACGCCTGGACACCGTTGCATCCCAGGATACCGCAGCGTCGTCCCAAGACACTGCGGCGTCCCTCTTTTAACTCAGCAGTATACATAACACAAACTCCGCGCGGTTTGCGATATTCTCAGGCATTTTGTAATCGATTAGCCAACCCTAGAAGAGAACTACACTTTGGCGAAGTTGAAGAATTTGTTGAAAAGAAAATGACATCTTTGAGTGTTGAAGAATCTGTTATTAACCGTCAACTTGAAGTGGGACCCACAACCACATGTTTGGCCAATGAGAATGAGGTACGTGGAATTGGAAATGAAGCTACAATTGTGATGCATTCCGTCTCAGCAACTCTACACGAGGAGGAAGATGAGGACCTCCGTTCATTATGTCAATCCACTAATGACGAAGACATTGACATGGCCGAGAGTAGGCCTAGACGCCCAACACAAGCAAAAGGCAGCTTTGCTGGAATGGGCCTTGGCAAAAAGTATAGTTCATTTAACAAAATTAGAGAAAAAATTGTCGATCATGCGTTGAAGAATGGGTACGGGATAAAATTCACCCACAGTGATGCTCATTGATTGAGGGCTGCTTGCAAGGAAGGATGTTCGTGGCAGTTGTACGCCTAAAAAATGCAAGGGGAAATGACATTTCAAATAAAGTTTTAGAACGACATTCACATTTGCTCGAGAAAGATGGAAAGTTGTCATGCCACTGCCAAATGGGTGGTAACGCATTACTTAGATAGATTTAAAAGTCAAGCCGATTGGGACCTTGCTTCCATAATTGAGACAGTGAGGAAGGACTTTAATGTCAACATCACACCCAGTCCTGCTAGAAAGGCAAGAAATGCAGTGAAAAAAAATTAACGAAAGTGATGGCAATGAACAATACAAGCTCATATGGTCTTATGCCTAGGAGATTCGGAGGTCTAATCCTGGAAGCTCGATGCACGTTGACCTAGATATGAGTGCATTTAAAAGAATGTACATGTGTTTGGCTGCATGCAAGATGGTCGTCCTAAACTGTGGTAGACCAGTTATTTGTTTGGACTGTTGCCACTTCAAGGGAGCAACTCCAGGCCAGCTGCTCACTACTGTCACCATAGATAGGAACGATGGTATGTATCCGATTGCTGTAGCAGTGGTTGAGGCAGAAAATAGGGCTTCATGGAGCTGATTTCTAGAATTGTTGCTCGATGATCTAAACACCTCATCTGGCAATGGATGGACAATCATTTCGGACCGATAAAAGGTGTGGTTGATTACTTTTGTCTTCTGTGTCATTTTGTACCAATGTCTGACTAATATTATGAATCTTTGCAGTGTCTAGTGTCAGCTTCCAGAGAGGTGGCAGGGCAAGCAGACCTTCGGTTTTGCATCCAACACCTGTATGCCAATTTTCAAAAACAGTTTAAAGACAGGTTGTTTAAGAATGTAATGTGAGCCGCATCTAGAGCCACAACTGTGAGGTAGTTTGAGAGAGATGGCTAAGTTATTTTTACTTGACCCGGTGGCCCACAACTATCTACGAAGAATATATGTGACATGCTGGGCCAAACATGTCTTCTGCTCCATCCCAAAGTGCGACATAAGCCTCAACAACTTGAGCGAGTCCTTCAACACCTGCATCCTACCAACCCGGGACAAACCGATTCTAAGTATGTTCGAGATCATTCAAGAGGGCATTATGGGTAGGATCATGAAAAAAAAATGAAAAGATGGCTCACTCGACAGACCTTTTGCGTCCAATGATCAGCAACCGGCTCGCTAAACTACAACTTGCCGGTCGAAATTGGAGCCCCCCAATTTTCAGGACCTACGCAGTTTGAGGTCAGCAATGGTAATGAACAGTACTCTGTCGATTTGGATAGACGTACTTGTACCTGTTACCGATGGGAGTTGACCGGCATCCCATGTGTCCATGCAGTCCCGTGCATTCACTTCATGCGGAGATCTCCTGAGGAATTTGTGCATGTGTGCTATCACCAGGAAACATACATGGCGATGTACTTCCACTTTGTCCGCCCCGTCAATGGACCAATCGAGTGGCCTCCTGTGACGAATCTTGATCCAACTATGCCACCGCCATTTAAAAGGCTTGCAGGAAGGCCACGCAAATGTAGAATACGGGATGTGGACGAGGCCCTAAGCTAGACAGTGCTGACCAGAAGAAATCTGAACGTCACTTGTGGCCGGTCTGGGGCACAATTCCCGCACGTGCGAAGGGGGAGGCGAGTCTACTGCCGGGGCCGGCAGAGGTGATAGAGGGAGAGACAGAGGCAGCAGAGGAAGGTTGGCGGACACATTTATGGGTTTCAAAGTCCCCGAGACAGCCTTCGAGACAATTCCTTCCATAGTCCCCGAGAGAGTTGGCGAGACAGTTCCGGACACAGTTCCTGAGACATAGGTGAGCCCATTATCACGTTTATGTTTTCAAATGTTATTTGAACTATGCTAATTTCATTTACAATGTGTTCTGTAGGAGTCTGATGCGCAAGGTCCACAAACACAAACGTACACAAATGTGGACCTTCACCTTCCATGATACATTCGTTTGATAGATTAGGTTTGATATATATGTGATTGAACTGTACGCTATATTTGTAAATTTTGAATTTATGTATATGAATTGGTTTCATAAATTTGAATTGATAAATTTAAATTGGTTTCATTTTAGCAATTTGAATTCATATATTGGATCCATACATTTGGTTGTGGATATGCAAGTTTGAATTACTGTCCCATTTTACTTCTCATTTAGTAAGCACGAATGAGCTTAAAGTACACCCATTCGTGCTAGGCCTCAAAGTGAAAATTTATAAAGGTGTAAAAATATCAAGTATGCATGCAGTATTGTATTTTGAAGTTGTAGTGAAAGCCCTTGAGTGGAGGAGGCATAAATTGAAGTTGTTAAACAATCGAAAGCAAGAAAGAAATTCTTTGATGTATTCTGGTGCTACTACACTCACAAAACGGGAAATATTTTCGGGGTATTACACTTATCCTCACCCCAATTTATAAAAATTTTGCCAGAGTCTCCCTTGTTTCTTTACTCCCCCAAAGCTATTCTCACACATCCTGCACAAAAATCTCATGCAGTTCTAGTATCATCCAAACATATCATGCATCCACTAAATGTAAACTACACATATCATCTAAATATATCATTTGCAAAGTAAATGTAAACTACACATAAATTACAACGTAAATGTACTCAAATTCAACTAAACAAAAACTACAACGTAAATCATTGAACTAAACTACGCCGCCTTCTTCCTGGTCCGTTTGGAGCGTAAATCCTTGACCGCAAAAGAAAAGTTCAGGTCTAGGAATACTTTATCTGCATTTTTGAACAACGGACCCTCATACTGAAAGGTTGCAGGGTCATACTCGTGGAATTGTTCCAGAATAGTGCACTATCTCAACACCCTCATCTCCTCACTCGTACACCGCAAGACACTGACCGGCCTGCAATGCAAAGGGAACAATTGCCGGTCAACTACACGAAAAGCAATATTAAGAATTTACACAAGGGAAAATAGATATCGCTCTTTGTCAGTGGGAGCTACGATGATGGAGATTGATTCCGGCATCAATCGCTGGTAAGTGTATTGAGTGTGCAGGTCAACGGAGGACATAAAACAAGTATGTTTCGGGTGTGTCTACAATGTAAACAACACATTAGATGACCTCAGTAAACATGAACAACAACCCGGAGAAGCGAGATGGTTACTTACGTGAATCCACCCTAATGTGAGTAGACGGTTTTCCTGTTGATACCTGAATACGGCTTCGTCGTCAACCGCATAGCACTGTATATAAGTTCGGATGAGTACTAAGATAAAATCTTATACACTAACATACAAAGAAGGCTTCTCACCATATATGGCGTCACAACTTGCTCCGGGAAGATGAGATCAGTGACGACATAATCATCGTCGATCAGCTTTCCCCCAAGAATTGCGCACGTCTCTATGTTCTTTCGAGTATTTGCCTGGACATAAGTCTTGAACAAATGCATCAAATCATGAGCCTGTTACAAAAATGTCAAAACGCCATCAGACTAACAAAGCATGAACATGAATGAACACACATATATAATGAAATGAAATACGTACCACACGCACAGTTCTAAGGGCCGGAGGCTCGAACAAACCGGTCCCCTCCTCCTCGACAGGCACGGTTGGAGGAGCAGGTTGGCGGCTTCCGACACGGGTGTTGCAAATCAACAACACGTCATTACGTGAAACACAAATAAAGTAAAAAGTGGACTTTGCGTACAAAGTAAATAACTTACAAGTGGAATATGGCATTTTCTACTTTAGAGGACGATGACAAGGATGCCGTATGGGCTGATCGCCTCTCACATCCCTTAAGTGCTACCACCATCTCACGGTGCCTCTCTTCTGCTCGCGCATGCCATTCTTGTGCTATGCGATGCCTCTCTTCTGCGAGCTCCACTGCTTGCATATGCCACTGTTGTGTTATACAATGTTCTCTTCTGTGAGCTCCTCCGCTCTTTGTATCTGGACTTGTTGCATTTGCAAGTGCTTCTCCATCATTTACATTCTGGTCATCGACATATGATGGAGCTCCTCCATCCTGCTCATCCAGGTAAACGTCTCCTCAGGCATCGAAGTAAAGTGAGATGACTGAGGAGGAGGGGGCTGTTCATGTGAGGGGGCTAAATGCTGAGGCCCTGAGAGGGGTGGAGGTGCTGCTTGCTTCTTAGATTTGCGGAATCATTCCCCTCCAACTTGGGTGATACCCATTCGGTCCAATTTAGCTTTGTTGTACACATCATTGGCCAACGCTTCAATTCTCGGCTCTTTCTCCGAGATGGTACCCCAAAATGCTCAACGATACTCTGGATGAGCCAGTTGTACGACAGGTTCTTCGGGGTTGTTGAGCACCTCATGCATGTGGCTCACGATGATAAATCCGATGTCCACCTATTTCCTCGTGAACACCTTCTCCAGCATATAGAGATCCATGCTGCTAACATGGTCTCGATGCCCATTTCGAGGCAAAATTGTGTAGGTCATGATCAGGTGGATTAATCGGGCTATGACATTCAACTTCTTGCCCTTTGGCTTCTTGTACTGGGCAACCTCGGGATCCCAGTGCAACAAAATAAGCACTGCTAGCCCTTCTCCTCGGTTAACGAATGGTGGCTCTCGAGACATGTGATAATATTCATCGCTTGGCCCGTTTAGCACACATCCAAGCATTATATTTACATCATTGGGAGTGAACCTCAACTCCCGTCCAAAAAGGTATGTTTGCACCTCTAATGGCTCGGTGGACAGTTTCAAATTTGCATAAAACATCCTCACAATTCTCTCGCAATAACTGCCCCCCATCCGGCACAACCCGGCTAATCCAGCATCTTTAAGCATATGATTAATTCTCATTCTTGGGAAAGAGTCCAAATCTACTATTTTGGAAACAACAATTCCACGGTGTTGTATATCTTTTTCATACCGTGTTTTGCAATTCGCTATCTTGAATAGTTTGGACCTTAAACCCGCTGTAACGGGTTGGAACAGTACCAATGAGCATCCGGCTTCTTCTTCTTCAGGCTCGGCGGTTTCTTCATCTTCCACCGCCGCCGCGGGTTGAACATCTTCCACTGCCTCGGGTTGAACTAGGGGTGGGTAAACCAATTCTCGGTTCTTGTTCCGGTTTCGGACCTCTTGGAACCGACTGTTTGGTTTTCGGTTCCAAGAGTAAGGAACCAGAACCGGAACCACAAGGAATCGAAACTGAGCCTCGGTTCTAGTTCTGTTCCGGTCGGTTCCGGTTCCTAAATTGAAAAACAAGATTTTATCTCTCGCACAGTTTTTCTCTCGCTCGCTCGCTCTCTCTTTCGCCATCTCTTTCTCGCTCGCTACGTGAAGCGCCTGATCCTGCTATTCGGCCACCATTTCTCGACCCTCTGACCATTCTACAGCCATTCTGTCATTGATCCATTTGATTTTAATGGTGGAAGGTTGCACATTTCTGACCTAGAAATCCCGGCCCTTCCGTTGTTATTGCAAGGGATTAATCAGCCCTTCTGCTGATTCCCCGATTTAGGTGAGGTTTCTGTCGGTAAATTTTCCAAGCTTTCAACCTAATCACTTCTGTTTCTGTTGCTGCTTACAGAGTAGGGGTTGAGGAATTTACATTTCTAAAGTTGTGATGTTTTTTTTTTCTCGACCGATTGTCTGTGTTCTGTTAAATGTAGTGAATTGGAGTCTTCTCCGATTTGGTTCTATCTTGCGATGAAATGCAATGTCCTCGGTTTTGAAATTTTCTTTCTGATTCCTAGTTTGGGTACTGGCAGTTTCGAATTTGGTTTCTGCCGATAGTAAATGTTGAGAGTTTTGTTCTACTGATGTGAAATTGGGTTTCTGCCGATAGTAAATGTTGAGAGTTTTGTTCTACTGATGTGAAATTGTGCACAGTTGGCTGTGCTTATGGGATAGTGTGGATATAGCTTTTTTTTACATGTAGCTTTTGTTTTTTCAGGTAAAGTCTTTTGTCATCTGCTCTTGATTTATTATAAGTGTGTCATTAAGAGTTTCTAGTTGCTTAGTACAGGCAAGGTGTATTGAATATACACGAAGAAACATTGAGTTTTTTGGCCAGTTTGCTCTGTTCAGAAATATGTATATCAAGCTATTTTTGGTTATCAACCACCTGAGGGTTATCAACCACCTGATCGAAGCTGGTTATGGAGGCCTTGACCAAAGCTGGTTATGGAGAGAAGATAGCTCAAAATGTCTTGATTCAGTCTTCTAACTCCTCTGTTTTAAGGAAATTCAAGGAGAAAAGCAATAATAAGCTTGTGTACACACTTGACGAGAATGTTTGGGATCATTACATGTTGTAAAGAGGATTATGTTGACTGACACATATTGTAAATGATGATTATAATATTTTAAAGTTTTGCAGGGAATAAAGAACAGAAATTGTTGTATTACATTTGATAATTAACTTGAAGTAATTATATTGTTTCTATTTTGTTCACTATGAAAATCATTGAATTGCACTGTCTAATTCTAGCGCAAATCCACTTGAGTCAAGTATTTTGAAGAACGAGCATGACCTTTCTAGCGCAAATCCACTTGAGTCAAGTATTTTGAAGAACGAGCATGAGCTTTCTAGCAAGAACCTAAGAAACATCAATTTATCAATTTATGTAAATAAGTCATATAAGGACTAGGATTAACTATGCACAAAATTTCAACATACTATCAAAAGTCAAATTTCACTCGTCATAATTATAAAAAGGTTTCCTACAAAGAGAATGATAAAGCTTGGATTAAAAATGACAATGTTGTGCATTTTTTCAAATCAACCAGCATAATATGCTCTGCATATTGCTTTTCATCATTTAACAGTTCTTTCTCTAACATAATGTCCTCTTTAGGCGTTTTCCCTCTTCTAACAATCCCAGCAAGAGGTCTGTTTGTGATCTTCCTCTACAAAAAGGAATAAGCAGGATCACAATTTAGGTTTAGGCCAAAGAACATAAAGAACATATCACAATTTTAACAGGAACTAACACCACCAAATACAGCTACAAGATAAGTAATGAAATACAGCTACAAGACAAGGAGATCACCTCATGGCAAAAGATCACCTCCTCCTTCGTCATCTTTGTCTTTTTGGTCATAAGCAGTAAGTGCTGAAACAGAATTATTCATATTAATATTAAAAAGTTTCATCAAATATATAAAAGTAATTGTACAAGTAACGCACTTTCGTCAATAGTGTCATAGTCGTTTTTTGGCTGCGACGTATCTAGATGAGTTTGGGAACAAATCCAACTATGTGTGCAAATTATAGCTTCAACTGTTTCAGGTTAGAGGGTAGTACGCGATGAATCAATAATACGGCTCCCACAACTAAAAGCTAACTCAGAAGGGACAGTGGAAATCGGAATGCTCAATACATCTTTCACAATGTTGCTTAACACTGGATACTTATGTGTCATCAATTTCCACCACCTTAATATGTCAAAAGTCGGTGTGAACTTCTCAGCTCGCTCACTCACTCAAATACTCCTCCACTTCTGACATATTATTTGAATTTGAAAGCCTCACAAGTGCATTTTCATAGAATTCCACATAAACAATATCTACCTCATTTGATAGATTCCAATATTAGCAACATTAACAATCTCCACATCATCAGCTGAATCACCTCTATACTCCAAAAATAATTGTTGTAAAACATTCTCAGTTACTTTCACATACTCATCAACTCTATCGGCTCCAATGAGAGTGGAGATACAATGTCTTAAAAACTTCGATTTACCTCTTGGGTCAAGGAAGACTGTCACGAATAGAATTGTGTTGATCTTATCGAAATATCCCCAATACTTTCTCAACTTGATCATCATTCCATGAGCCATGTTCATCAACGTCAAACTATCATCGTTGGCATACTGATCGATGATCATCTTCAACTTGCAAGCTTCAATGACATACTGATGAGCTGTAATTGACAATGATTTTGAAACCGTCAGAGTGCTATCGTAAAACACCTTCAAAAACTTAACAAATATCCGAATGTTACTCAAATCTGCAGAAGTAGGATTTCCTTCCCCTTCCATCGCCATTGCGTAAGTATTATCACATTCTCTCAACTTATCGAATGCTACGACATACTTTTCGGTATTATCGAGTATCAAATAAGTGGAGTTCCATCGAGTCGACACATCAAGAGTTACATTTCCCTTAAATATAATCTTCACATTGTCGATGCAAGACTTGAAGAGTCTAAGTTGTTGCGGAGAAGATTTAACATACTTCACCGCATTTCTCACTCGAACAATTGAGTCGTGATGCTCTTTTAGCCCATCAGCAACTATCAAGTTCAGAATATGAGCAAAGCATCGAACATGCATGTGCTCTCCATCTAAAACCAAACCACTCCAATTTCTTACAGTTCACACCAAGTTGAAATACCAACATCGTTAGATGAGGCATTGTCAACAGTTACCGTAAAGACTTTGTCAATCTCCTATCCAAGTAGACAATGCTCCATTGTGCTGCCAATTGTTTCTCCCTTATGGTCATAGATCTCACAAAAGTTTAGTATCTTCTTTTGCAACTTCCACTCGTCATCAATCCAGTGTCCGGTCATCACCATATATGACTTATTTTGTGTAGAAGTCCAAGTGTCTGTAGTCAAACACACTCGTTGACTTCTTTGCTTGAAGTATGCTTTCAAATTTGTTTTTTTCTTTCCTGTAAATCTTCTCTATGTCTCTTCCAACCGTTCTACGAGAAGGCATAACAAAGTCGTTTCTGAAAAGTTGAAGTAGTTCTTTGAAGCCTTCCCATTCAACCATTCTCATCGGCAACTCATCATTGATTAACATTCTGGCTATATATTCTGTTGTAACCATGTGACTATATGTTGGCTTATTGGAGCATTCTCCATCTTCTCTTTTCTGAAACGGCAACTTACTTTGATTGTTATCAAGATCAGACACATGCTTTTTGCACAATTTTAAGTGCTTCCACAAACTAGAGGTGCCATTTTTTCTAGTATTCGATGCAAGTATTTGCTGACAATACTTACATTGTGCTTTATCATTTTCTGCATTAGGACTTTCAATCTCAACAAAACGCTCCCAAATATTAGAATTTCTGGTGCATTTTTTAGAAACAGTTTGTGTCGTTTCTGCCATTCTGTTCATATCTTGAAAAATCACATAATCATGAGTTATTTTCTAAACTGCATAAACATCATAAAGCAGTTCATTAGTTCATCAGTTCTAAATTGAAAAATTAGTTCATTATGGACTGATCATTCTGTGGTTTAATTTTGATGAATTGATGAACTGATCATTATGAATTGATCATTATGAACTGATAATTATAAACTGATCATCAGTTCATTAGAATATTGCAGTCTGATCATTCAAGATAACCATTATAGAAACATGTAACTACAATTAATCTAAATATGATTCTGGGTGATGTTGAAGAAATTGTTACCACTGTCTAAATCGATGATGAAACTTACGAAGTTGATGATGTAACTTTAGTGTGATGAAGTTTAGTTTTCTTTATATCAGACAACGCGTTCAGTCTGAGGAGAGGTGAGAACAGAATAGAACCGATCGTGACTTGAGAACAGAACCGAGGCGAGGCGAGGCAAGGCGAGGCGAGGTGAGAACAAAACCGAGGAGAGGCAAGGTGAGGTGAGGCGAGGCTGGGTGAGGCGAGAATAGAACCGAGAAGCTCTCTTTCCAGAAGAAGCCCTCGTTCCAAAATCCAGAAGCCCTCGTTCCAGAATCCAGAAGTCCTCGGTTCTGGTCGATTCTCTACACCAATAACCGCGAACCGAACTGACAATAAAGATAATAACCACAACCGACCAGCAATACAATTTTTGGGACCAAGAACTGGTACCGAACTGGAACCGACCAGCGGTTCTGGGTCGGTTCCCGGTTCTGGTAGGTTCTTGCCCACCCCTAGGTTGAACATCTTCCACCGCCGCGGCTTCCACCGCCGTGGTTTGAATGGGTTCAACAGCCTCAACCATTGCCTTCTCACGCTTCAACGTCAATTTCTTAGATCGGGAATACATTGTGATCGCTTTCGCCAAGATCCGAGAGTATTTCGCTGAGAGCCGAGAGTATTTTCGCCTAGAGCCGGGAGTATTCTGTTGTCTGGATGAAAATGGCCGAGCCACAAGGGTGCGATGGTGCAACGGTGAGCACTCAGACCGTGTCGAGGCTTCGGGAGCGAGCGGACCATGTCGAGGCTTCGGGAACTAGGGCTCGATGCGCTTGGGTTTGGGAGCTTTGAGAGCGAGCAGACCGTGTCGAGGCTTCAGGAGCTAGGGCTCGATGGAGCTTCGTGAGAGAGTGGACCGTGTCGAGGCTTCTCTACTTCAACGGTGCGACGGTGAGCACTTAGGCAGGCATGGACGTCGCCTCGCATTCGAGTCTACGAGATGGAGCTTCGAGAACTGGATGTTCGCAATGTCAAATGTAGCCCAAATCTGGGCAATTCTATCCACTTAAATGGTGCGTGGCGTCTAGGCCAAATTTGACCCTTTTTTTTTGGAAAACTACGGCACCGCGATGTTTTGTCTGCGAACGCCACGGCGCCCTGTCAGCTTCTTAATGACAAACGTGACAATGATGTTAGCTTTGTCATTTATCCATACATCAATAATTAATTTGTTAAAAAATAAAAAATAATAATTAATTTATCATTAATTTGTCATTTTTTCTAATTTTAAATATCCTATCTAAATTATGTTTTAGTTTTAATTTAAATAAGGGAAACTTCAATACCCATTAGTCAAACTTCTTTTTTATTTTGTTGTCATTCCTTACCATGGATTTGGAATTCCAATGCTGTGGCCCACATTACATTAACATATAAAAGCAATTGAGAGAGAGAGAGAGAGAGAGAGAAGAGAGAGAGAGAGTGTTTCTCGAGCCAT
>CM039481.1:7394323-7464080 GCA_022433065.1 Begonia loranthoides | reverse complement strand
AGAGAGAGAGAGAGAGAGAGAGAGAGAGAGAGAGAGAGAGAGAGAGAGAGAGAGCAGTGGATAAGATTTGGCAAATCTACGAGGGATGATAAAGAGAACCGATGAACAAACAAGTGGTGGCATTTGAGAAGAGCCCCCCATCAGAAGCTCTACACCTGTCACCTACCTATCTTCTTCCTGACATGTTGCCAAGTCAACCTCCTCATCTCCTTTTTCTTTTTCTTTTTTTGGACCCACCCTTTCCATATACATTATTAAAACCTAATTTAATTAAATATTCAAAAAAGAATTATTCATTGCTGATTTTTCATGTTAATGACCCTAAAAGCATTGAGATTAATATTCAAATGATTTTAATTTTGAGTCATTTTTCAAATTTAATGCCTAAGTAAAAGGTGACCATGGCACTGGAAAGTTATTGTTTTTTTAACGTTTAAAAGATTTTAAAAGCAAAACAAGAACCAAAAAGAAATTAACCAGAAGTAGATAATACTTCGTTTCAACAAAAGCCAACACTTTCACTCTCCCCAAAGTACATACACAAACATACAGTTTCAATCTATCAAATTAAAGTCCAACACTCCATTTTCAAGTGACTTTCAACTTCCACTTTAATTATTTCTTTGTTTTTAATGGGAAGAAGCGTATATTATATTAAAGAAAAAATAACAAATCAACCCTCATTCCTTAAATTGATAAATTAATTATTAAATTATTTTAATTAATAAATTAATCACTGAATTATGAAATAAAATTGTCATAAATATCGTTGTCACATTTATCGTTAAACATATTAATTTTAATCTGCTGTAGATCGAGTACTATTTTGTTGCAGATCAATATTTTTAAAAATAATGTTATAATATTAATGGTCTGTCGTGAATCATATACGATCTGCCACAGATTGACTATAATCTGTGGCTGACTGATAATGGTCCGCTACAGATTGATAATGATTTGTCGTGAATCATCGTGCCATAATTATAATGTAAAGGCGTCCCGAAAGACCACATAAACGAAGAATATGGGATGAGTATTTTGATTTGCGTTTGTAATACACATATACACGATATGTTTGTAATTGAATTGATGATGAAATTTTGTATCTAACTTCATTTTGAATCTGTAAACGAAATTTTGAATCGATACTTCATTTTGAATATGTGAACGAAATTTTGAATCTGTAATTCATTTTAAATTTGTAAACAAAATTTTGAATCTGTATTTCAACCGTTCGATCGCCCTCACTTTTTGATCGACCACGTTGACATTCCGCTGCGGAAAGTTGTCATTCCATAGCAGAACGTCATACATTCCGCAGTGGAACGACGTGTTTTTATAGAGGAATGTCAACTTTCTCGGCGAAAAGACATAATTCCTCTGCCTTGTATATTTCAGTGTTAAGCACAGGTTGCTTAAATTGTTGCAATGAACATGTTAGTTGTTTGTTGATAATGAACGAAATTGTTTGAATCAATTTATCTTTCAAAATATTGAAAATTTTGTAAGAGTTTATCTTGTTTTTAGTCTATCTCCCCTGTGACATTATCAAAAACCATATATTATCCAAATCAGATATTTTCCAAATATATATTATCCAAGTAAACAAAACAATACATAAACATTAACATAAATTTTTATTATGTACAACAAAATAAGTATCACAATTTATATCCCTACATATCTCAACTACCCTAAGCCGCCTTCTTGCTAGGTTTCTTCCGCAAATCCTTGATTTCAAAATACAACTGTGGGCCCACGTATACGTTGGACGCTTTGGCAACAACGAACCCTTCATGGGTACATCATCGTGATGGTGGAAGTCGTCCTTCTTCTTGTAATCTCATATTGCCCCCAACCCCTCACTCGTACACCGAAAGATGTCATGTAGCCTAAAATACAAAGGAAAAAATCAGCACATAAGCGGAAAGCAATATGAATCTACACAAAGGAAAAGATATACCACTCTTTGTCAGTTTGCGCTACGACTATCAATATTGCTTCAATCAGCAACAACTAGTAAAGGTAGTGAGTGTGCAAGTCAACGGACGACATAAAACATGGTTGCTTTGGGTGTGACTGAAATGCAAAGGAAGCACGCATTAAAACTGTTGAAACATGAACGACAAACCGGCAAAGCGAGAGGTTTATTTATGTGAATCCACCCTATTGTAAGGAGTGGTTTTTCTATTTGAACTTAGAAGTATTCTTCTTCGTTCACCGCATAGAACTGCATACAAAGAACACGACGCATAGATGAGTACTAAGATAACACCTTCTGAACTACTTAATGTAATAGAACGTAATTCTCACTGTGCTTTCCGTCCCTTCTTGCTGCGGGAAGATGATCTCAGTGATGGTGTACTCATCCTGGACCAGCTTTCTCGAAAGAATTGCACACGTCTCTAGGTTATTTTGAATATTTCTAACAACAAGCTTCTTGAAAAGATCCATCAGTTCACCTAATTGCAAAAAATATTGACAAGAGACAGTCAGATTAATAAGACAAGAATAAGTGCAGACACACATAGATAACCAAATCGAAAATATACCATGCGCACAGTTTAAGTGGCAGAGGCTGCGATCCACCCAACGTATCTGTCTCCTACACCTTAGCAAGCACGGTAGGAGGAGCAGGTTCACCTCTGAGGGCAATTATGTTACAAATTTCAAATACGTTATTACATCACACACAAATAAAGTAAATAATGGATTTTCCATAAAAAGTAAATAACTTACAAGCAGTCTGTGTCTACCGTTGCTGAAGAGGACGATGAAGAGGTCACTGGAGAGGCTGCTAGAGGGGCTAATCAAGAGGCTGCTGGAGCTGATAGTGGAGGGACTACACGCTGCCCCATTCTTTGCAATGTTACCAACATCTCATGATAGCGCTTCTCTGCTCGATAAAGTCTTGCATATCCATACCCCTTCAACTTTGCTGAGGCCCATTCAGTCCACTTTCACTATAACTCACTTCTTCGGGGCGGGCTTGGATAAAGTCTTGCATATCCATACCCCTTCAACTTTGCTGAGGCCCATTCAGTCCACTTTCAATTTGTTGTGGACGTCTATAGCATTCTCTTCAATTCTCGGCTCCTCCTTTGAGATTGGTACCCTGTAATGCTTAACAATCATCGGAATTAGCCAATTGAATGACAGACTCTTGGCTGGGTTGTTGAGTACCTTGTACATGTGACTCAAAATAACAAAGTCGATGTCTACTTTTTTTCTGTTGAACACCTTCTCGAGCAAGTAGAGATCTGTGCAGCTAACATGGTCTCGATGTCCATCCCAAGGAAAAATAGTGTGCGTTATGATGATGTAGATCGCTCGGGCTATAGCATTCAAGTCATTGGACTTTGGTTCTTGTATGCTCCAATATCGGGATCACGGTGCAACAATCTAAGCACTTCCAGACCTTCTCCTCGTCTAATGAAAGGTGGCTCCCGAGACACGTGGTAATAATGATCGCTTGGTCCCTCCATCGAACATCCAAGCAGCACGTTAATATCGTTAGGAGTCAGCCTCAACTCCCGTCCAAATATGTAAGTCCAGACCTCTAATGGTTGGATGGACAGTTCCAAATTTGCATAAAACAGTTTGACAATCCACTCATAGTAACTTCCACCCAATTAACACAAACTGGCTAAGTCAGCTCCCTCAAACAATTCTTCAATTTCCAACTCAGCCAATGACTTGAAGTCTACTCTTCTAGAAACAATAATTAAATGGTGTTTAACATCAACTTTATATCGTTCCTTCGTGTCGGCTGTCCTGAAGAGTGAGGAGTGGAAACCCGCTGTAACGGGTTCGAAATGGACCAGTGCACCTGCTGCCGTTCGTTTTTAAGGCTGAGGTTGAGGTTGAGATTATGCTTCAACCTCGGCTTGTGCTTAAATTCCGCCAACAGGGGCATTCGCGGTCTTCCAACTTCACAAACAGTTGCTGCACCTTCCTCCATGGGTGCTCCACCTTGCACCGCAGTGGAAAACATTGCGGTGCAACTGACAAACAATGAGATTGGTTGCAATCCGACTTCGTTCACGACCCAAGTCCGTCATTTCTGTCCATGGCTACGACTGAGTCTGCGACGGACCACCCTTTCGCTTAAGTGACATTTTCTTTGCACTGGAATCATTGGTATCAATTAAACAGTGTGGAGCGAAGGTCTGAGAGTACTAATGTTCGCCAAAGATATCGTGGTTTGCGATGAACTCGCCGGAATGCACATTTGAGTCTTATATAGTAGGGCACATGAACGCAGAATGATGCACAATGATCTGTGGCGGATCATTATCATCCGCGGTGGATCATTGTCAATCCACTACAGATCATAGTCAATTCGTGATGGACCATCAATATTATAATGTTATTTTTACAAATATCGATCTACGGTGGAATAGTAAATGATCTCTCGCGAATCGAAATCAATGTGTTTAACGGCAAACGTGAGAGCGATGTTTGCGACGACCTTTTTTCATAGTTCAATGATTAATTTGTTAGTAAAAATAGTTGAGTGATTAACTTATCATTGATCACAACGCAAGATAGTTGATTTATCATTTTTTTTATATTAAAAAATTGAAGAGGAAGTAAATTATTGTATTTTTAAAAAAAATAAATAATTTTTTCCATTTAAAAATATTAGCAATTAAATTTCATATTATTGTGAAATATATCATATTTTTTATCACGTGATCTTTTATAATTAACTATTTAAAAAAAATGATAATTTTGGTAATTTCTATAAAAAAAGAAGTTGAAAATTTTAATGCATAAAGTGATTTTGACGATAATACCGAGCTTCAGAAGTCCAATTCTCTTTATAAATCCTCCGAGACAAAAACATATATTTTTTTTTATGTTAATTCTAATGACAATGACTTATTTGTTAACGTTTTTAAAATATGGGGTTATTTACCTCAAATAGAAAAGGACTAACATGCACTTTAGTATTTTTATTTTTATTCATTAACCTTAAAAAATAAAAATCAAAGTTAAGATTTTGGCCTCCAATCCAAAGGCTTCACCACTTAACTACGTTTGATAAATCCAAAAATAGTAGAAAAGTTTAATTAATTCAATTAATGCGCCTAATTGCTCAGGGGAGATTCCCATATTAATAAACAAGAAAAGATGCAGATCTGTCGTGGCTTTACGAGGCAAAATAGAAAGATGTTGACCTCACTCAACCCACACAATCAGGAAATGGAGATGGTGACTAGGATTTGGATATGCCTTCACGTTTTAGACCTTATCCTCTTTTCTGGTAGTAATAGAAAACACAAATAATTTTGCACCATAAGCTCTTGATAATGACAAAAATTTTAGATAATGCGGCGTCACAGAATAATTACTTTCTCACTCATCAATCAATAAATTTAGAAAAAAAATATATTTTATTCATATATATATATATATATATATATATATATATATATATATTATCCTTGAATCAGCTTGATCCTTTATTCATTCCGTGTTGGACGTCTCAGAACCAGGAGCTGTTCATCTGCTTTGTTGCTTCTTTTTCTTCTTCTTCTTCTTTAGTTTTCTGTTGAGAAAAAAAAATATGGGTGAAGAAGTTGATCGGTTTTTTCGAGGTGTGGATCCAAAGGGTATGGACGTTAATGGAGTTTTGAGTGAAAACTGGATGATCGCGGAAGATAATGAAGATTTTCAAGGAGCGTCGACTTCATCAGAATCTTTATTGGAGAGTTCGGAAAACTCTGTTGCTTCTTCTCCGTCTGACTTGGCGGAGGATGCGTCTTCTTCGTCAACCTCAAACTCATTTTCGTCTGGACCTTTGTATGAACTGTCTGAGCTCATGGTTCATCTCCCTATGAAGTAAGTATTTCAAACTATTGCATAAAAAAGGAATTTTTTTTTTGTATGGGTACCGCTAAATTCTCAAGATATATCACCTGGTTTTTTTTTTAACTAAGATTAGTTTAGATAATCCCATGATACTAATTAGGTTTTGGTGGATTTTTCAGGAGAGGTTTGTCGAAGAATTACCAGGGAAAGTCACAGTCTTTTACATCACTGGCAAATGCGAAGAGCTTGGAAGATTTGGCGAAGAGGGTAGTGTCGCTGTCGCCCACGAGGAAGAAGATGAAGTCGTGCAAGAGCTATGGAGGAGGTTTAGATGGTCAAAAATACTACAATCCGAAGGCCGCCATAGCTAAAAAAGCTTCGAGGGGATCCAGTTTTTTCTCTTCTTCAGCCAATAAGAGTTGTTTCGCGGATGTGAGTAGCACGGGCTGTAGATCGTCGTCTCGTCCTGTTCACAGCGATTATTGATGGCGTCATAGGAAGAACATCTTCTTCTTCTTCTTCTTCTTCCATGGATGAGTTCAGAGCTTTTTTTGTATGATAATAGGCCCAGTGGGTTGAGGGTAGTTTTCCAGTCTTAGGTAATTCTGGGTTGATAAGGTTTGTTTTGGGGGGTGGCAGAGCCTTTTCTCCTACCTTCTTGTTTTGCTAAAGTTGGAAGGCTATATTTTTAGAAAGTTAACGCTACAGCCGGATACACTTTTGTTTTAATGTCTTGTAACCGATGTTCAACCGGAGAAGAGGACACTGGAGAATCAAAGAAAAAGAAAATTAATAACAATTAACATATTAAAGATAAGGTTATATAATTAAAAGGTTAGATCTGAAATGGGTACGTATGCAACATAAATTTGCCCAGGTTTCTTCGTTTTTTCCAGGTTCTCAATCAGAGAACTGCCCAAATCTCCATGGAAAATCATCAATGGTTTTCGTATTGAAGTTTCAGATTTAAGTATTGCAATCAGTTTAGAATTGAAGAACCATCTTCTTCCATCCATGTCTTTCCCACAGAAACAGCATATCATTTTGCATATGAAGTAATGTTCATATTACACGAAAACTTACACCATTAACACCAGCAGCCAATTTGAATGTCAGCTACCGGAAAAATGCGCCTACACGAAGTTGTTTATATATATTTTCTCAATAAATAAAATGCCAATAAGTCTATTCGTATCAAAATGTTAGAGAAGAAATGGTCGCATCAATTCTTTGATTAATTCTTCGAGTATTATATCTTGTAAACAGGAACTATGCCGAGAAGATAGAAGCATTTCCTCATGACTTTACCTGTGGCTTCGCATAATAACAGTCTACTGGCCTCCTCTGTTGACCCAATAACCTGATGACATTATGCGTTACGGTCAAAGAGTAATGCTAACCCAACAATCCAATCATATCAAGTGACAAATTATTGGTCACATATTATGATTGTTATAATTATCATTAGAATAACTTACCTGGCAATTGGTGTAGAATTTTTTCGTAAATGTTTCTGATAAGTTGTAAAGATATTCACACAGCACGTTAGGCAACAAGTTGGTGCATGCTTCTTCAACAACCTATATACCAAGAGAAAAAAATATGAGATTCTTCAAAAGTTCGTAGTCATAGACGATCATGAAGCATGAAAAACTAATTGCTTAGTTTATATTCCATTACCTCAGCAAACTGCAACAAATGCAGCCCTAGTGCTCTCTCATCCTCATGTTCCAACACTATTGCCCCCGTCTGTCCCATGAGTATGAATAGATTTTGGGAAAAGAAAGAAAATTTCGTTAGTGAAGATGCAATCATTGAGGAAAAGAGAAGATGAGAACCAAGGGTCTCTATTGGGTAAAGAATGCAAGAATAGGTCCGTGGTCACAACAGCGTGGTGATACTTTTTCCATTATAAGTTATTTTAGATCACGAAAAAAGGGTAAAAAAACATATAGAAGTCCACAATTGCTGCTTGTGTTTACTAGTTTTATACCGATCCTGGTAAAAATTCAAAGAGAGGCAAAATCTGAGCAATGAAAAGGATTTAGGATCAACACTGAAAGAGTAATTATTTGAGATTAAACTCGATCATCAAACTAGTCATGAGAGTCATTACTTAAAATGGAAATGCTACTTCACAAACTCTATGTATGAAGACAAACTAATATCATTGTGGCAAAAATCTATTGGCAACTAAACACTTCAGACAAAATGACTATGGGAGAGTGCCAGTGCAAGAAAAAAGAAGCAAACTTACTTTCTTTAATTCCTCTATATCTTTACCAGATTTCCTTATGATTGAACAGATACGTGCATGGGCGTAGAGCAAATATACAGCAGTATTTCCCTGCTCATCAGGCACAAAGAATGAGTATTAAATGCAGTGCCAAAAGTAGAATAAGACCAATTACTAATAAAAGAGAGGGAAAGGAAGAATGAGTGAGAGAGAAAGAATTGAAAACATTAGAATCATAGCGTGCCCACGTTTGATAGCCAACTATCAAAGCAAACATTGAGAAAAGGAGGCTAGTAAAAGTAGAAAAATGGCTTCATACAATTGCTTCAATTGAGGCATTTTGAGGAAAAATCAGTATTTGGAAAGCACCTTATCATTGAGCATCTGATCAAAATTAAAAGTGTAGTTTGTCAACCTGTTGTTTTTTAGATCTGCGTATCTGCCAAGTGAAAGAAGAAAATATCATTTCAAATAACGAGGCTTGAACAAAACAAGCAAGCTGAAATCACATGTGCTACCAATGCTGAAAGATAAAATGTTGGTGGCGTAGAAACAGGAACAGTTCTAAAATGAAACACAAAATTTAATAAAGAAACAGATGTACAGAAAAATAAAGGAACTTAATAGTCAAACTATCACCAGTTATATGATGCATTCACTGAAAAAAAAATCACTAAATTTCTAATATCAAGCATATTTGAAGCTATCGGCTGCTTTCATAAAAACTCCAACCTTTCTTCATTAGTCCCATAATTTAACCCAAAAAATGATGAATGTCGTTTCAGAAGGGCCTTTATAAACCTATAAATCCACAATGTACGAATGGCCAACTATAATAACTTAATGAGCAGTAATAAAAGTATGATAATTGAGGAAGACTATACTTGATTCATTACACCATATGACAAAAAGCCATCTTAAGTTTAAGTATTTAAGATAGTTTTCCTCTTACACATTGTTTAGTTCTCTCAAGCTTATTAACATGGAAAATCACGCCAAGAGGTCAGTGACTCACTTTACTGCACCATAACCAACAGCCTCAGCTATTTGATCAAGCTCCTTCTCTGTCCATTCCACGGCTTTCTCTATAAATAGAAAGAAGGAGCTAATGAGCAACTTGAAATGTTAAAAAGCAGTTCTTTATTAGATAAATTAGAAAAAAGAATATAAGCACGATTTTCTAGTTTTCTTCTTAATTCAGTATTACATATAAGCCCTTGCTCATAAGGCAACTCACAGAATGAACATTCACCATACCACGTTCGATAAGTGCAGTTTTACTACGATTCTTGGCTTCATCAAGTAAATCTACAAGTCGGACCACTTCAGTATTTCGAGTTCGAAATCGCTTGCCATCTTCCCCAAGAACCAGACCAAAACCAACATGAGTTGTTTTAGGGTACGCTTTATCGTCACTTGGAAGCCAACCTGCACGTTTTGCAGCCTAAAATAGAAAAATAAATCAAAATTGCATTTCATGTTCAACCTGCAACATAAATTATCAATGAAATAGTGCTAGAAAATAATTATAAATCCAGAAATAACAAAGTACGTTCATTCAAATATCCAAACTAATAGCTGGAATTCTAGAGATGCCACACTATCGTTTGCACAAAAAGTAGAACGGAATAAGGATTTTGTCATACCTTGAATACCATATCAAAATGCTGCTGCTGGCCAACATCAGTTACATATATCATCCATTCAGCTTTTTCTTCATTAAGGCGATACCTACACATCAAAAGGAAAACTGCAGTAAATAAAAAGCTTTAGACACTAACAACAGACGAATAAGAGAAAAGAAATACATGAATGCTGAACTCAAAAATCACAAGAGATAACAATAATGTCAAATCACTAACAACCAAAATTTTATTCAAAAGAAAATGATAAGCTAACCAGAGAGCTGCCAGATCAGTTGAAGCATAATTGTAACCACCATCACTCTTCACAACAATTAGAGGAATATTGATTCCTTCAATGAAAATGACCCGAGCACCCTGACTTTCCACAATCAATTCTTTAGTACTCAATTCCTTCAAAACATTTGGGATGAATGGATTATAGAAGCTCTCTCCCTGCAACAGTGACCAAAAAATTGCAACATAACTTCTTTAGCAAGCAACATTCCAGGAGCAATCAATGTAGCAAAATGAGAAAGAACGAGTGGAGCCACACTCATTACTTAATTATAGAGTTCAAAACTTTACAACCAAGAAAAAAAAATGTAGTCCTTACTAGAAAAGCCATAGATTGCCCAAGAAACCATTGGGAACTTTTGAGGTTAATTTTGATATATAATGATTTTTAGTATTGAAACCATCCAGTAGAACTGAATTCAAGAACACACCTTCTCCTCCAATTGAACTCCAAGGCGTTCGTACACTTTATCAAATTCATTTCTGCTAATTTCACATATTTGTGCCCATGCCTTACGATATTTGGGTTCCCCACCCTGCCATAATGTAAGTCTTGATAACTTCTGGAGCTTTCATAATTAATATATACATAACAACGTAACTACCAAATAGATTATCCATTTGTCTAGCTACAGAAATTTCAAGTTCACCTGAAGAAGAACCACTCCCTGTTGTGCCCTCTCCTTAAAAGCAGGATCGTTGTCAAATCTCAGTTTTGATGCCTTATAAAATGCCTAAATCCACGACCCAATACAGGAATTATCCACTAGATATCATCCAAAACATAGATGGATGATTGGTGAGAATAAGAAAAGGAAAAGTAATCAACCCTCTTTCTTTAGAGGTTTACCAGTCGCCTGCTAAAAATATGTGGAAATAATAATGGGAGTAATCCTAATCTATGTTATTTTTTATTTTAGTAATAATCAACTGACCTGTAAATCTCCAATGGCAGCTTCTGTAACATCTTCCCAGTTGGGGAACTTCTCAAACAGGAATTCAATCAACATACCAAACTGCAAATACATGAAAAGAATAAGTGCTCAGGAGCATATCACATTAAAGGCTTGAATTAAACTTTCCAGTATCTAACACAATCTTTTCAATATTTGTCATCTGCATTAAAAAGTAACTCATAAAAAAAGAATAAGGCAGCAATCAGTTCATGACAAGAAAACATTAAATCAAAGTGAAAAGCTTAAACAGCGAATAATCAAGACAGAAGCAATATATACCTGCGTACCCCAATCACCAACATGATTCCGTCGAAGAACTTCTACATTTGCAAACTCAAGCATCCGTGCTAGAGTGTCCCCAATGATAGTAGATCTCAAATGGCCAACATGCATTTCTTTAGCAATATTGGGTGAGGAGAAGTCGACAACCGCTCTTTTAATTGGCAGTTGTGGCCTCCAAGTATCAATCCCATCAATTAACATATTTTGTATGCTCTGAGTGAAAATGGTAGGTTAATTGACATTTACAAAACTTTTACATCAATTGAGGAAAAAACTAAAATTGCAGATATGAAATTAACTAGTACGTTTTGGTAAAAATTTCCAATGTGAATACCTTGGCTATCCAATTCTTTGATAATACAATATTCACAAAACCAGGCCCTGCAACTGAGCATGATTCGATTATTTCAGATGCAGGAAGATTTTTCATTATGGCCTACAAAACAGAGTAGCTTTTATTCAACGGTGGATGATCGATGGTTCAATGGTGAAAATAGAATCCTAATGGCACATCATATATGAAAATTTTTGCTGTAGAACTGAGGTAGAAAAAAGTAGAATGTCTATACCTGTCCAACAGACGGGGGTCCCTTGAATTGAGTCCCCTTACCTTTTATTTTAGACCATAAACCCATTGCATTATTGCTGCATCAAAAAAAAAACCCAACTAAGCACACAAAAATTAAATGAAATATTAAAAGGAATAACCTCCCTATCAAGAAAAACACAAATGTATAACTTGCAGAATAAGAGTCTCAAACAAAACCAATGAACTTCTCAGAAGAATTCTGAGGCTTACCACTGATAATCACCAAATTTAGCCGTACAGGCAGCTATTAAAGGCTCGATATCTGGCTCATCTGGGACTATAGCTCTAAGTGACACTTCAAATATTTTTGCTAATATTCGCTTTAAATTTCCCACATTTTCTTTATCCTGTACCATGAAAATATTAGTTTGACAAAAGCAACTAGCCTTGTGCATAAAAACTGAGAAAGACACTAAAGTGGTCAACACACAGTGTACTGGAAAACAAACATGGGTGAAAGAAGAAATTCGTCACATAATGATAGCTAAACAATAGTTTCTTCTTCTGTAAGTACAGTTCATTTTCGTTAAAGGTGATTACTTTTCTTTCAAGCGGTACAACAAAATATAAAAAAAGTGAAATTATCTCACAGTTGCCATAGTTGATGCCGACTGAATACTTGAAGCAGAAATGAGTCTTCTTCTTCTAGATGCCGCCTTTAGCAAGTCTGTCTAGTTTGACATTGGCAACAAAAATTAAATCCAGCGTGAAACCAAGCATGCAGAGATTAATCCAAACTCAATCACAATTATAGACAATAAAGTTGCTTCGATACACAGTATCAGCAGAGGAAATCCGGGAAATGCCAATTAATGTCGGTACAATATTCAAAAAAATAAAATAACATCTAAGGCTAAGAAAAACACAAACAGATACAAGGACACATAATCAGCACAAACACGAGCGAGCGAGACAGCGAGAGAGAGGGAGAGTGAGATAGAGTTAATCTAGAGCAAAGAGAAACACAGAGATACAAGCAAACCTTGAGGTTCAAGGTCTGGAAAGCAGAAATAGCAACAGGGAGAGAGAGAGTGGTGAAGCTCACCGGCGGCGGGAGGGCGAGAGGGAGGAGATGGAAAAAGAGGGAGTCGATTGAAGGAGGAGAGAAGTGGAGAAGAAGAGGAGGAGGAGGAGGCAGGAGCTAGAAATAGAGCTAGAGACCCTAACATTCCGTTTTATGCCGTTCGCAATCCTCACTTCCTACTTACCTTCTCCAACGGACCTTTTTAGGGCACAGCCCGACTGTGAATTCTTTTCTCATTTTTAATTAATTTAATTCACTTGCTTTATCATTGCGGAAAGTTCGTTGTTGGCCAATCATCACGCGCCAAAATGAAAGGGCCAAGATCTCTCCTCTCATTTTTTTTCTCCTTCCTCGTACCTTCATCCAACCGTTGCTATTTTGACAACACATTAAAAATTCAACTTTTAATCTAAATTACTTTTTGTAATAAGAAATTAAAAATAACTATTATAAACTATTCAAGATAATAAATTAATCTTTAAACTATCATTTATTAACAAAACAACTATCCCTCCTCTACTTTTCTGTTAAAAAATAATTTTGAGCTGCTCGCACGTACCTCGCTAATGTTCATGACTGGCTTCCTCACTTAAATAGCAGGTGCCCAAAAAAGTCATCTATAAAATAAATTGTATCTCAAATTTTTCAAACACTTGGTATTTAAGTGTAGATGTATGTTGTAAACGCCTCTAAGATTGGATTGGATGCTCGAAAATAGAATAGTCGAAATAACTTTTGTGTTGAACGTTGATTGGATTGGATGCTCGAAAATAGAATAGTCGAAATAACTTTTGTGTTGAACGTTTGCATGTTCCACGCAAGAGTCTAGAACTCATTTTAAAGGAGTTGATTTGTTGACTGATAATTGCTTAAAAATTAATTTAATAATGAAAATAGTTTAAGAGTTAGTTTGTCATTAAATCTCATAGTTTAAGGATTTTTTTAACTTTTTCCTTCGTTTTAAATACAATGGCTCCCATGATAACACTACATTAAAATACTTGTTTTAATAATAATCATCCATTTTCTTTTCAAATTCAACCGTAAATTTTTGTCTGATATAAAAAAATGCTATAAACATTATTAAATTGAAAATTATAAAATATAAAATTCTTTCCTTAATTATAAAATATAGTGTCCCCTAATAGTGTTTTTCTAGTTTTTTTTTTATTTAACTTAATCTCTCAATTTTTTAAGATTGGCATTTATGAAAATTTCTAATTAAATAGTTTATTTTATTACTTGCAAAAAAAAAAAAAAAAGACCTCATAATAATTTTAAAATATAAATAATTAAAACATAATAAATATATTCTATAATAAATTCCAAAAAATGTTACAAAATAAATCATAAATTTTATTAATCTTTTTTTATGGGCACTAGGACAATATGATTATATATATATAGTAGGACAATAATAGACCATTGAATTGAATAATAAAAATTAAATAAAAAGTTGTGACTAAAAGATGAAATATTAATGTAGTGTCGGGTCATTAGATTTGAAGATAAAATAGAATATCGTGATTAAAAAAAATATTTTAATATGATGTCATAGTAGAAACTGTTGATCTACATTAAAACTGTATTTTTAATACGTTGTTAAAGCATAGATCCTTAGATCAATGACTAAAATTGAAAAGAGATAAGAGAAAAATAAGAAGAGATGATGTTTGGCCAAATGAAAGAGGCAGCAAAATCATTAATCAAAAAGAAAGTTAAGTTGTACAATAACAATAATTAGTTTGATTTAACATAAAATGGTGTCATGCCATAAAATATCTCACTCATTATTAGTTTTATTTTATTTTAAAATATTACCTTGAACATTATTATAAATCTTACACTCATATCATTGTTAGTATTTAAAGGTGGGGAGTCTTGCGCTAGTGTAACACATAAAAATTTTAAGAAAGAAAATTAAAAAACAAAAACAAATCAATTAGGGATTACGATACATCCCACTAGAATTGTTAATATTTTAATGGTTATCATTTCAATAGTACATTTTAATATGAAACTTTAAGTTTCATGTGTAATATTGGTGAGTTGTTGTCAATAGTTATGATAGTGTAGTAGTGGAAAACTTTTAATAGTGGAAAGATTAGCATGTAGTGAAAATTTTATTTTAGGTTAAACTACAATTTAAACTCTAATGTACGAGATAATCTACAATATGTATCTTGAATTATTTTTTTAACAAAATAGACACTAGAGTATGAGTTATGACCAATTTACCCTCTTGATGTTAGTTTTGTCGTTAAATCATTCATGTACAAAGCACATGTGTGGCAACCCACTATTTGAATGCAATAACGGCTCAAAATTTTATTAATTGAGAGGACCCCCCTCATACCAAAAGAGATGCAGAATCTCACATTACTTGAAAGAAGTGAAATTAAATGGTTTATAAGAAAAGTTCTCCTTCATACATAGTACAACACATTTTCGGGTAAAAACTCAAGAACAAAATTGTGCGAGCTTCGACATGAAACAAATAATATTGTACTTACCAGGATCGAGAACTCCGTAAAAAGTATCAGAGTCAAAGTCCAACCAGAAATGTGGTCGGCAGAGACATTAAGCCTCTAAGAGAGAAGATTGTGGTATCATACTCTGTGAAAGCAAAGATGACCCAAAATTCTATTAATTGTGAAGGCTCAATCTCAACCTATAACAAGGAAAATATACAATCTCACATCACTTAGAAGAAGTAAAAATGAATAGTTTATAAGAAGAGTTTTCCTCTTTATCTAGTAGAGTGCGTTTTGGGATAAAAACCCAGTAACAAAATCATGCAGGCTTTGACCCAAAACCAACGATATTATACTAGCAGAACCAAAAACTTTACAAATGATATCAAAACTAAAGTTCAACAAGAAGTGTAGCTGATAAGGACGTCGTGTGATGATCTAGATTAAAAATTAATAGAATTAATCACATTAGAAAGTAATATGTGATTAGGAATGGATATTGATTGGAAATATGAGTCAATTTGAATTGAAATGGAGAAGACATGCAAATAGGAAGCTAAAACCTTGTTTAGTTTACTTTCAATTTTGGAAGGTAGAAAGTGGGTGTTAGAGTTAAAAATGAGGAGAGTGAAACAGGTTACAGTGATGCGTGCTAATGGTAATGACTTAGTTAATGAATTTGCAAGTTGATCAATTGAGGAGACATGAGTAACCTGAATAATCTCATTCTAAACTTGATCACGAATGAAATAAAAATCAATGGTGGCCACATGTTTCATCTTAGAATGAAATACACAATTGAAGCACAATTTAGTTGTTACAATGTTATCATAATAAATCACTAGATATTTTTGAAGTTGAACATCAAGATCATTTAACAAAGAGCATATACAATTTATTTCAGCAGTAGTATTATCAATATAGCAATATTTTGTATCAGTTGATGAACGAGCCACAAATTGTTGTTTCTTGGAACATGAAGTATTATTATCAAGATAAACAATGCAAGCACTTTGATGCACCACAGGGCCGGTTACCTGCATTCCAATCCAAGAAGATTATCAATCTCTTAATGAGCTATTGTTTTGCATGAGGCATAACCTTAGAGGGACTTGAAGAGGAGCCAAAACATGAAGATAAGGAGATGCCAAAACATCTCCTCACTTGGAGTACCCTTGTGCACACTCGGATAGCAGAGGTCCACAATACCAAGGCTTAAGGTGGAGCTCAAGCTGAAGTTATGAACATTCAATAATTGAACATGCTTATTTACTCTCATTCTTACACATTATTGTTGATTGGGTGTATTTTGGAATATTTTTTTTGTTGTTTGAACTTTGGACATTTTGGTGCTTGGCTAGTATGTTAGCTAAGCACTCATGCCAATTTTGTGTCTCTTAAGGATATTTTTGTAATCTTGATTTTAGGGCTTGTCTTAGGGAGGTATTTAACCTTCCTTAAGACTTTCTTAAAACCTGATTTGGAATCACATTAGCTTAAGCTTATTTTGTTTGAAGGATTTCCCTCTCAAACACTCGGTTGCTCACCTAGGTTTTCAATCAAGCTTGCAACAAAAAAATTGCCTCTCTCATTGTTCTTGATTCGTCTTGGAGAGAGGCCCTTATACTAGTCCCTCCTACATCTCCTCTAGGGGTGTTTCCAAGCGTGAGGTGCTAGAAGACTGAAGGAAAACAAGGTGGAGTGGTTTCTTGGATTAGAGACTCATTGAAGTCGATACTACCAGTTTTAGGTATTATCGGACCAGCTTGTAAGTTTGCTACAATTTTCATTTAGTTGTGTTGTGATTCTGGCTTTGGAATTTTGAGACTTTATTCTTTATTGGATTGAGGTAGAGTATATGAAATTTGAGCTTGATTGGGTGTGGATTGGTGATTATGTGTCATTTTCATTATAGTATCTGGAATTGTAATTTTACTTGCACCGTTTCGAGCAGTGGAGTTTCTTCAGCATAACTTTTGCATCTGTCTGATTTTAATTGTGATTTTTGGTGGAGCATTTCTTCTCTATTAGTTTGGCATTCCCTCCAAAATTTGTCTCAATTGGATCTTTGGATCGAAAGTTAGAGCATTTTCAGTTCTACTTGCATAACTCCCTCCTCGTGCCGAAATGAATTGTGATTTTTGGTGGAGATTTTTAACTCTGTTAATTTTATGCACCCTCCAAATTTCGTAGCAATTGGACATCGGGAGTGAAAGTTAGGGCATCTTCAATTTGGGTGTTCGAAATTGTGTTCCTTGGCACCTTTTCAGGCAGTGAAGTTTATTCAGCATAACTTTCGCATCTTAGCTATTTTAATTGTGACTTTTTGTGGAGCGTCTCTCCTCTGTTATTTTGGTGTTCTCTCAAAATTTAGCCTAAATTGGATCTCTGGTTCGAAAGTTATAGTATTTTCATTTTGGGTGCACAGTTTTGAAATAAACCGCCAACCACCCCCTCCGCCATTGTTGAACATTGGCACCCCGAGGTGCATCACTCTTGTTGAGTGGAAATGATCTTTGTCACCTATCCAATCAACATATGAAAAGGCATGCAAAGGAATAAGAGACTAGTGGAATAGTTGAAGACCAAGATGATGAAACATTCCACCAAGATAACGAAATAGGCGCTTTACAATAGCCAAATGCTTAGTTGTTGGTTTTTGCATAAATTGAGAAAGTATATTAGCAACAAATGTTATGGCAACTCTAATAAGAAGAAGATATTAGGAACTCCACACTATACACGAAATTTTGTTGGATTGGATAAAGAAACCCCAGAGTGCACTAAGAGAGTGAAACTTACAAAAAACAAAAGTTTGAACTAGTTTAGATTCATACATGTAAGCATGATCAAGAAGATTCAACAAATATTGTCGTTGAGAACATAGAAAGCCATGCTTGTAGGGAACAATTTATACTCCAAAAGAAAAATAAGATAAGTCTCCAAGATCCTTGAGTGAAAATTTCTTGGCTAGCATAATAATAAACTAATTATTCAATTTGGCATCGTTTCTAGTATTAATGAGATCATCGACATAAACTAATAGATATAATATTTGGCTACTAGATTTAAACACAAATATAGATGAATAAGACATTGGAGTTTTGAAGCCACAATGAACAAGAAAAATGCTGAGTTCTTGGTACCAAATACATGGAACTTGCTTTAGTCCATAAATTATTTTTCACAGCTTGTCGACATGAGATGGAAAGTCATGATCAATGAAACTTGGTGGTTGTTATATGTATACGTTTTCACTATGATAACCTTGCAAGAAAGCGTTATTAATATCAAGTTGATGAAATTTTCATCCATAATTAACTTAAAACGAAGAACAATTCTAATTGTCATGGGTTTCACAAATGAGTTAATTTGTCATAAAAATCAACTCCTAGAAGTTGATGAAACCTTTGCAAACAAACGAGCTTTAAACCTACCAATAGGGCCATCGAAATTGCGTTTAGTATGAAAATCCATTTGCAACCCACAACATTTTGACAAGGATCAGATGGTACTAGCTCCCAAGTTCTGTTTTGAAAAAGAGTATCAAATTCTTCTACATGGCTTGACACCATTTTGGATCTTTCGAGTGCTTGAGTTGATGTAGCAGGTTCAGGAGTATGAGGTTTAAAAAGTTGATGGACTACGGATTCCCTCAATCCTCAATCAAGCACAAAGATTCTCTAACCGTATTTTGAGTGATTATTTTGTACATATTCAAAGAGGAAAGATGATGAAATATATTCATCAACCATCCAAAAATATAAAGGAGTCATTCAGGATCAAGCATAAGTGAAAATTCAAGTACAAGGGTAGAATATTTGGAGGACTTCACAAAATCTGCCTACAATCTGACCTCCGACTAGTAAATGGCATTTTGGAGAATACTATATCAAAAAGCATTCTTCATAAAAACTGTAGTTGACTTCTTAATCTTTCTAAAATGGGCTATTTCGTTAAAATTAGAGTTTTTCTTGCTATGCCAAAAGTTCTGTGAACATAGAGCAATTTCTACTTGAAGCCCAATTTCTCTCAATTGTACTTCAAGGCCCAATCACAAAGGCTAAGGCCAAAAGATTAATCAACACTTACATTTCTACTTATTTGGAAGGTAACTCAATAATAGACCAAGTGGAGGAGTCACTATTTCGTGATGATCAAGAAAAGCCAAAGCAAGTTGAGTTATGGAAACCATCCCAAGCGGCCAAACATGAAGATAAAAGGAAAGTCGAAGATTGCATTGATATGGAAACCATCCAAGTGGCCAAGCACGAAGAAAGAATAGCTGCCGAAAGCCCTCAAAACTTAGAGAAGAAGAAACAAGAGATAATTTAAGTAATTTACTAAAGTTAAGTTCAATAGTTTTTAAGTATAGTAATCGGCCAAGTGGTGTTTGTTTTGGCCGATTAGTACTTACTTTCCTTTTTAGTTATTTCCTATTTTATAGTGTATGAGTGGCTATTTAAAGCCCCCTTGCGTGATTGTTTAGACCCATTAAATTTGAATATTAAAGTTTGGCTTTGTTTTTTTTTTTAATTATGAGTGATTCTTTCTTCTACCTTTGGTGTGCTCATCCAAAGTCTTGTGGTGTGATATCCCATTAAGGTTATTTTGTGAGTTGAGTAATCTTTCTTATTGCCATCTGTGTCCTTATTCTCTTGAAGAAGGGTGTGTGAAGTAGTGTTCAACTTTCAAGAAGAATTATATTGGTGGAGTTTTCTGTTTGAGAGTGCAAGTTGTGATTTCTTTTTATTTTCGATCAATCTAGTTCAACTAGGCATATTTCCATATTTGTGGCAATTACTAGCATTATTTTTAGAGGAGTTATTCATCATTCATCAAAGGAGTTGCTGTCCAAATTTCGTGAGAAAAACTTCTATATTCATCAAGTTATAGATTTCTAAAGTTGGATATTTCCTAAAGAGTTTATGGTAAGAAACTGCCCAAGTCAACCGGTCGATCATGTAACGACCTGATTTTTATTACCTCTGAAAAACGCATAAAATTTAAAATTTTTCTTTTGTAAAATCAGAGTAACAGATTTTTTTTAAGACCAAGTGCTAAATCTATTACTTAAATTCATTTTCAATAATAATCATTTAAAAAAATTTTAGCAGTGGAATAATTCTTTTCTTGAAAATATAAATAATAAATTCTTTTATAAAATGTAGCGGAATTAAAACAAGCATTAAAGAATTTTAGATAATTTACAAACCCTTTTACACATAAATTCTCATTTACTTGCTTAGCCCAGCCAGCCACAAGATCCACCCGTACAAATCCTTCATCAACTGTCTTTAACCTGTTCTCCTGTTTCTCGTATATACCTACATCACAAGACTTAACTAATGAGGCTAATGCTCAGTAAGTGATATAAAATAAAATACACATATTATGCATCTTTAAAATCCTTTTTCATTTTTTTCGTTTTCCGTTTTCGTTTCTTTTCCTTTTCTTTCCATTTCGCTTCACGTTTCATTTCCTTTTCTTTTTCAGTCTTCTTAATCTTAACTTTACTTTATCTTTTCGTTTCATACTTTGTTACTATTTAATTTCACTTTCTAGAAGGGAACCTATCTGTTATCTATATTGAGAGAGTGGATACATCATATAGTCATATAGCTATCTGTCACCTTTACATGGAGATACATCATATGGCCTCGCTACCATGACCGTCACCATTCTCTTTTTGTTGAAGATATTGAGGATTTCCGTACAAAAGAAATGATGAACACTGGAGTCCACGTGGTTAACCGTCACCCTGATGAGGAGATACATCATATAGTGTCCCCACTAATGGACAGTCACCAAATCTCCCAAACCCTCACACGCCTATTTATGCATTCTATATACCAAGAGAGTGGATACATCAATAGTCATATTGCTATCCGTCACCCCTACATGGGGATACATCATATGGTCTCACAACCATGACCATCCTCATTCTCTTTTTGTTGAAGACATTGGGGATTTTCGTACAAGAGAAATGATGAATACTAGAGTCCACGTGGTTAACCGTCACCCCGATGAGGGGATACATCATATAGTGTCCCCACCGATGGACCGTCACCAAATCTCCCGAACCCCCACATGTCTATTTACGTTTATTCGATGAAATAATGAATACTCCTACAGCCAAGTGATGGTTGTTCGCTCGGGTGATCAGCCCTTGAGAACGCCGTTCACTTAGTATGTATGAGCATCCATTCTACCACTTTTTGTTTCATTTTTAAAACCATATGTATTTCCATTTCTTTTTCTCATTTCATTCCTTACAATTCATGACTGTTTCGTTTCTTCTTCGTTTTCCTTTCAAAACTATGCATGGAAACCATTTTCGTATCTTTTGAAAACAATTATGCATGATGCTCGTGAATGCATACACTTCTATCATATCATTACAATAATCTCTAATCATGGTCATCTATAAAACATATCATTAAAAGAACATGAATCTAATAAACAGTCAGCAACCAATAGCACAACATACGGAACATGCTCAATTTTTGGTAAAGCAGTAAACAACCTAAATATTCTATGAAAGCGGTAACAATCAACAAACAATGTCCTAATTTTTGTGATGTAGGGTCCGAAGACCAAGGCACAGTAAGTATCAACTTACCTGCGTCTGTGGCGCGTTTCTACACATAAGTTCTTCCTTTCCAATACCTTCAAAAATTCAAAGCGATTAACATAAATAACATTATTATTTATGAACGCTGCAGAATATACATCCTCACCTTATTTCAATAACTCCTAAACCTTAATAGTTTCATTACTGTTATTCCTCAATTCACAAATCATCATATTCACATACTACCAATAGCATTAAGGTCCTCAACCGATAGGGCATACATATTAAAGCTGTAAATGCAACCCAAAATAACATTCTTCACCAATAATCATCAATGGGGAACCATTGCATCAATATCGACCAATAGCAGTACCCAAACCTCAAACAGAACACGATCCTCAACCATAGGCCACTACAGCAACCAACTAACCACTTAACAGTTCCAAAACTCATAATCAAAACAGAGAGAATTATTCAGCAGAGCAGAAATCGTCCATTAGCAGGGCATATAAAATCACATACTTACCCTCACCAATACATTCCTAGTGGTATTTCTCAACAAAACATAACAGTGAACATAAAACCCAACAACAGTGAGCATCATCCAAAATATTATCTCCAATTTTTCATCAACAAACCCATCAAAAATAGTAGCAAACATGACAATCTAGCCAAGAGATCAAATGCAAGGGGTTCTTACCTTAGTCGCAACGCAGAGGCCTCCTCCTTCTAGCCCCGCCAAGAGTTCGCCTAGGTTTGGAGCTGCGAAGCTCCAGCATGCGATGGGCACGAACGCACCGTCTTTCTATTCCTAGAGCGCAGCAAGAATCGCAGCTCCGCGAGTTCCGTTCGCACCCCACGGCGCAGATGTTGTAGCCCCTCCACGGTTCGTCACTCGTCCCTCGCAGCTCACTTTTCGGACTTTGCCTCGTCACAGCGAAGAGGCATCAGCACGGGAGTCGCCCCTCTCCCTTCTGCCGATTCCTCTCTTCCCTTCAACCAAACCAAGACCTAATTTATTTTCAGCAATCCACTCCATTATCTTCACTGAACTGGGCCAACCTCCTCCTTCAACCTTTTCTTTAATTTTAAACCAATTTCTTTCTGTACTCTAAATAAATTTCATTTATTTATTTTCCCCCAATTTATGTATATATGTGTGTGTGTGTGTGTGAATTTCTTTCTTTACTCTAAATAAATTTCATTTATTTATTTTCCCCCAATTTATGTATATGTGTGTGTGTGTGTGTGTGTGTGTGTGTGTGTGTGTGTGTGTGTGTGTGTGTTTGTGTACACGTGTCAATTTACGTATCGAATATTAATCGACCCAATTTCAATTTCTGACTTATTCCGAACATCACTTGACTATATTTATGGGTTCCATTTAAATTTTCCAATTTTGTTTCCTAATTAAATTCCATCAATTAAATCTTTGATAATTCTCCAATTAATCCAATTACACCCAAATAATTTTTCAACTATTCTCACTTAATTCCATTACAAGAAATCGAAGTATTACAGATCAACCTTCTGCAGCTGGTCGACCAATATTCGTCTAGAAGCAACAAACTTTTGAATCTGTAAATTGACCGGTCAACCACTCTTTAGCTGATTGAGCGCACAGTTAAAGTTCCTCCTGAACTTGTCTGTGGTGCATCAAAAGTTGGGTATGAAGATTCAATTTATGAATTGGTTGTGAATGTTGTCTTTGGAATTGGTTTGCATGGAATAGTTTGATTTTATGGGTTGGTGAGTTGGTTGAATATTGTTTGGGAGAGGTAATGAGGTTTATGGTTGAGGGCAAAAGTATAAGTTTGTAGGAGGTAATTGTGTAAGAGGTTCACCTTTGGAGCAACATTGAGTGGGAACTTCAAATGGTGACACAAGTGATGATATAATATTGATAACCCTATAAAAATTAGAGTTATTATCATAATTATAAGCGAAGTTAGATACTTATTCTCGAGTTTTTGATAATTTTAACCTATTTTGAGTTATGGTACAGATAGAGAATCAAACAGGTTAAATAAAAATGAAAAATAATATATTTTGAAAGTTTAAGCCGTGAAATAAAAGAAAGAAAATCTGTGTCACACATCAACATTTGCGCGACTCAATGACGTTAAGCTGCAGCCCAAGAGAAGAAAAAGAACCCTAGCCGCGACCTAGAAGAGTTCAAGCCGCAACCCAACAGCAAAAAGGAGCTTGAGCCGCAACTTAGAGAAGTTCAAGTCGCGGCTCAAGACCAAATTTAGTTTTCGAAATTATAAAATCCGGCAAATTTTGAAAGATTTTTTCTGAGATTTCAAAAACCCTAGTAAGACTTTATAAATATAGAGTTATCAGACGAAAGGAAACGCATTCGCTAGCCTTGAGACGAGTTTTGGAGAGTGATCAGAGATGATTTTCGACGTCGGACGAAGATATCAACACACAGGTTACACCATTATGGTGACATCAAAAGATGAATTTTCTCTTCTACCTATTTCTTATCTTTGATTTTCTTATGTTCAACATATTTTTCATTATTTTTATTTCGATTATGTTGAACTAACTCTCTCCTTCTAGAGGAGAGATGAATCGTTTATTTGAAGTATTATTTTGACTTATTGAATATTCTGTTGATTGGATTAATTATTTATTTGTGATATTCTGTTCTTCATAGTTTCAATTTACTGGTAACTTATTGAATGATTTTATATTTAGGATTTGACGTTCGAGAGAGGTAATTCTAAATACGATCTGAATATTACATCGTAAAGGTTTAATAACTTGAGAGAATGTTAGAGTTTTACGAAATCAATTAGAAAACTATGAAATTTTATCGAATGACAAAAAGAACGATTTTTATAGAGATATTGAAATTGCGATTTTAGAAATTAAAGTTAGCTCGACACTTGAGATAGAGGAGTTTAACAAATTAAGGTTTTTGATTTATAAATAATTGTTCAATTATGAATTATTGAATTTGATAAATAATATGACAAATATTCATGAAATCAATCTTCTAGATCTTTTCTGAATTACAGACTTTCCATTAGTGATTTGTTTTACTTAGTTATTTATTTTATTTTAGTTTTCAAAAAACCAAAATTTTAATTATACCTAAATGTTAAAATTAATTAGAGCAATACTTAGTAAAATTAATAAATTATATATTTCCTGTAGATTCGACATCCCTATCATCATTATACTATAAAACTTGACACCATACACTTGCAGTCTTTTATCACGAAAATCTTTGTACAAGTCTTTGGCACCATTGTCGGGGAGTATTTTAGTTTATAATTTTTGCTAATGTTGTTGAAAATTTTATTCTGATTTCAATTTGAATATTTTTTAGTTTTATTTGATCTTCATTTTTATTTTATTTTTGTTTTGTAGTTTATGCGTCGTGGCAAATAACTGCAATTAATTCCATTTGATCGATAAATTGAAAAGACAGTATGTGAAATCAAAAGACCAAAATTTGAAGAGGGTGAAAATATGGTTGGATAAGAAAGAAATCAAGAAGTTCCTAGGTGAGCGATCAGAGACTACTTTAAACCGGTGGTAACTAATAACTTGTATGGTATTGCTTGTCCTGCTATTCATGTAAATAATTTTGAATTAAAACTCATTTTGATTAATATGGTTTAACAAAATCAATTTGGGAAATCTTTAATTAAAGATTTCAATATTCATTTAGTCATGTTTAATGAAATAAGTGATACTGTTAAAATGAATGGCATCTCATGGCTCGAGGCCTTGTGATTGGTCCTTGTGGTGCATCATCCTCCCGAAGTGATTGAGAATTTGACCTAAAATCAGGATTGGCCTCCATTTCTCTTTCTTCTAACTCTTCCCCCTCATCACCCAGGTATGAAGATAATTTTTTCACATTGAAGGTAGTTGAAACTCTATATTATCCTAGAAGTTCTAGCTTGTAAGCGTTGTTGTTGATCTTCTCTAGCACCTTGAATGGACCATTGGTTCTAGGTTTGAGTTTGGACTTTCGTTGCTTGGGAAACCTCTCCATTCTCAAATGTAGCCAAAACAAGTCTCTTTCTTTGAAAACCACCCCTTACACCCTCGGTTTGCAGTTTTAGCATAAGCCTCATTCTTCTTTTCAATTGTCTTACTCACCATCTCATGCAGAGACTTTACTTCTCAGCCTTTTTACAAATGATGCACTTTTCCACAATCTTGTGAACAACTTTAGCATATGCAGCCAAAAGAACAATTCCTTCATAGCTTCATAAATTTTTTTTTTCCTTCAAAGTGGCTTGCTAGATCCCCACCATGAGCTTTCTTCACTATTGATTCTCGAAGTCCGCAATTTGGTATGCAAAGTTTGTCATCTTTGAAAGATAATCTTCCATGATATAATAACCACCTTTGGACTTATTAGTGCATAGATTATACCAATGGTTGAAACATTTATCATCCACATAAATTCTTTTAATTCCAACCAAAACAAAAAATCTTTGCATTCAATTCGATTAAGAGGGAATACCTTTGTAATGGTGCATTAGCCGCTATTTTTGTCTGCCCTTTCTTGTACTTGATCTTATAAGAATGACATTCTAGCAAATCATTTTTGGACATAAATAAAGTAGATTTTACCTTTCCTTTCTTGATCCCTTCGTAGTCTTTAGCAACTTGCTTCAGTTTGAGAAGAGCTAGCTTGATGACTTTTCCTCCAAACTTGAATGAGTAGTAGTTAGAATAGCCATCATGTGAGATTCTTCTATCATATGTGAACTTAGTTTTTGAATTAACTGAAAACCGCTTTTGAAAGGATTGGAGTTCCCTCCACAATCGGCTCTATTCCCTTGGTGAGAATTCGAGAGAATTTGTGTCAAAAATTGAATCACCGTTGTTCCTTGCAAGCTTTGTGGTGATTTCTCTTAAGCTACCCCTTCCTCCACTTTCCTCCAGAGGTGGAGATCCCTATAAAGGTTTCGAAGGTTTGCTACAACCCAAGTTGGAGTGTCTTTTCCGTTGGAGACCATTGAAGTCGATAAGTGCAATTTTGGCACCTATTTGAACTAGCATGTATCCTTCCATGCACAACTTTCAATCTTGAGTGTTTCTTCCTCTGATTTTTGGAGGAGGATCTCTTCACTTATAGAGAGACTTGTGGTTCAAATTTCACATTATTTAGACCCTATTTGGTCAAGTTACGATTTATACCATTGGGACTCTGATTCTACCCGTTGGCACCTGTTCGGGTCAATAGCTCCTCTCCGCACATAACTTCCGATTCATAACGCAACCTCTTCTGATTTTTGGAGCGCTACCTGTTGATTCATAGAGAAGGATGTGGTCCAAATTTCACGCTATTTAGATGCCTCAAGACCGAGTTGTGATATTTTCCATTTGAGATCTGTTCTTACCATTTATAGCCGAGTGCATTGAGGAATTGTCTACTATACACACATCTGTGGTGCATCATTTATCATCAAAGCCTCTTCCCCTGTTCTCTGCTCTGTTATTTGGTATTTTTTTCTTCACATCATGATGATTAGAAGTGGGGCTATGGCCTTTCAAAATTGTGACTATAATGTTCAACCATCGAGCCAACCTCCATTGACGGAAACAAATTCAAGCATTCAAGGGCAACTCAATGAACTTAAAGCCTCCCTTGCTGCCATTACTCAACAACTCCATGGAATTTTGAACCAGAGTATAAACAGTTCAAGAAACCCTAGACAAAGTGGTCGTGGTAGTGTTAGAAAAGGGAAGCAAGAATGAGACACAATGTTAGAAAAGTTTGAAGAGGAAACCGATTGTTATGAACCATCTAGTCCAAGGTACCAAAACAACTCTTGTGTTGAGTTAAAATATTTAAAGCTATCTATTCCTATTTTTGAAGGTTCTAGAAATGGTTATGATTTTTTGATTGGTTGGAAATAGTAGAGAAAAATTTTGAATGTTCTAATTATTCAGAAAAGAAGAAAATTCAACTAATTTCTTTGAAGTTAAAAGGTTATGATAGTTTATGGTGGGAAGATTTGAAAAATCTAAGGAGGCATGATGGATATGGAGAAATTCATACTTGGAATATGATGAAGAGGTGATGAGAAGGACATTTGTTCCAAGCCATTATAGACATGAGCTTTGTCTTGAAATGTAAAGTTTGAGACAAAGGTCACTCAATGTGAAAGACTATATTGCCAAGTTTCAATCTATCAAATTAAGAAATGGAGTTGAGGAGCTAGAGAAACAAACAATTGCTAGGTTTCACAAGGGCATAAATAAGGATATTACTGATGCGGTGGAGTTTCAACCATATTGTTCATTAGATGAAGTAATAAAATGATCAATTAAAGTGGAAAAGCAATACAAGAGGTCATTCAGGTCCTTAAATATTCGGTCGTTCTCAAAAGTTCAAATTGTACATAAGCCTCAAACACAACAAGTTGATAAGTCCTATGCTAGCATGAGTGCGACAGGTCAAGGGCAAGAAGAGAGGGAAAATGTTATTGAAACCTCTCGGCTAAGAGCTAGAGATGACCATTGCTCTAAGTGCCTTGGGTTTGGGCACAATGCTTCAAAATGTCCAAACGAAAAGGGTATTATATTAAAGGAATGCTCGATTGATAAAGGAAGCAAAGATGACTACTTGGCAGCAAATAATAAAGAAGAAGAATTGGAAGAAGAACTTATTTATGCTCACGAGGGGCCATTACTCATGATGGAGTCTCCAATGGACGAGGAAAATTTTTCGAAAGAAGAAATCTCTGAGGGAGATCATCTAAAGAGTAAAGATAAATTGATGACAACAACTAATGAAGGGGAATTGAAACATGAAGAGATGTTTTATTCTCAAGAGGAACCTAACATCAAGGTGTTGGGAGTAACGTGCCCAACAAGCAAATGTAATAGAACAATTTTATAATATATAAATAAATTTATATTGATTGATATTATGTTAACATTTTATATTATGTTTTATAAAATTCATAGAAAATTCTTTGGTTATTTATGCTGACTTTATATTAACATATATATTGTATATATGTGGGATAAAATAAAAAGAGTAATAACCAAAATATGTCCATAACTTATATTTGAAGTATGGAATCTTCAAATAGTTCATAGTCATAAACATAGTTTATCTCATTAAGAATGTATAGTCATATCCCGACTAAATATGTAGTGACATAAGATAAATATGTTTTATATAATATGATTATATAGGACTGGACCAGATAAAATTATATTGTTCTGATAATTTCTGTTAAATATAAAACAATTAATTTTATCATAATGATGGTCATATATGCATAATCTTAATTTGTTGTATTTAATAAACTCCTATTTTATTTTAATTTATTCTTTGATTTACTCGGTAAAGTTTTGTACGAGTTACTATTCGTATACCTTGTACATTGGGAGTAAATTAAAATGAATAGCTGAGAATGTTAATATCGATACAACAAAATCTATTTCTATAGATTCTCTTGTTTGTTAGTCCAATGATCGAATAATTAGTGTGCAATCCATAATCGTTATGCATTAATTATTCAATTAAGAACTAATTGTAGTCAATGATAAATAAGCAATATGAGAGGTTAACAGATTATAAACCTAGCTCTATTGTGAATCTAAATGGAGGGTTAATACATATGTAATGGCTATATCAATGGACATTACTTTAAGTAAATATACTCTATAGTTTTTAGAGTGCAACTCTAAGTATTTAGTGGAATTACTTTGAAGTTAATAATTATGTTAATTAATATAAAGAGTTTATATTAATTAACAAAATATTATTGGAGCTTAAAACTATAGGTCCATCGGTCCATTCGTCACCTTCTATCATTATTCGAATAATAGAAAAATGAACAAAAAAGATTAAATAATTAATTATGAATTAATTATTTAATACACTCAATAATAAGTTTATTATTATTTTTCATTAGATGAAATAATTGAATTATTGATTATTCAATTAATTAAGACAAAATGACAAAAGTTGTCAAAGTTAATATATTTGTTAAATAAAATAATTGAATTATTGATTATTCAATTAATTAACAAATATAAAGTAACTTTTAAAAATAGTTTTTAAAATGGATTTTGTCAAATTTGAATTAGTGTCAAATTTGATTTAATGTTATGACCTTTTGTTTTTCATAACATTTTTGTTATAAACGTGTTATAACTTAAATGTGTCAAGTGTTGAATTATGCTGACAAAACTTTTGATTTCCATAACATTTTTATAAATCTATGAAATCAATGGTAACTTTAATGAAGAATTTATAGTGTTTTTCTCTAAATGTCATAATGGTCATTATGGAGAAATACTACTATAAATAGAGGTCCAACCTCATTAGATGATGGTTGGAAGAAAAAGGAGAAAAAGTTGAAATTGAGGTTGAAATCTTTAAGATTAAGAAATCCATTTTGAGAGCAAAATTTGTGTCTTCCGTGTTGGCTTTAGAAAAGTGTTTTCTAAATCCAAATAGATCGTCTCATGTGTTGAGAATACGATCTATCATAAATTGAGTGTGATCTTATTTCGTTCATCACGCCCACACGTGCTTATTCGAGGTGAGGAGGATTGGCGGAGAAGATCGAAGGTTAATTTTGTACCCGTGTGAAGTAAGCTACAAAGGTAACATTCTTCATCTTTTAGCTTAGATTTAAATAAAGATTTTAAATACATATTATTATTAATAATATATTATAACAACGATCCAGTTTTATGTTCATATTAAAATTATTTCATGATACATAGGTTACGCACGTTACCGTTGTTATGAACATCGGTAATTCCACCGTGCGAGGGAATCTAAAAACCAACACAAGGTGACTCAAAGGCCATTAATTTTCCAAACCTAACAAGAAGAACTTCAAAGGGAGCAAATTTGTCATATCCGAAGCTTCAACAAGGACCAAGTTTGCTCTTTGATCATTAATGGAGAGATTTGTGTCAACAAGGCTTCCATGGTTATGGTTGAGAATTTTGGTTTGGAAACTATGTTGCATCCAAATCTTTTTATCCTAAAATGCAAGAATGGAGACTTGAACAAAATAGTTGATGAGGTATGTACCATTAATTAGTTTGATTACTTGGCTTCTTAGAATTGGATGGATTAAATTTCCTAATGTTATTGGTACTGACTTTGCATTATGGAATGGCAATTTGGATGGTATGATTGAGGATGGTGTCTTTAATTATAATGGAAGTTCAATTGTGGTTAACAACTTTTGCATGCCAAGTTTTGGAATTAGAGAGTTGTTGAATCGAAGGTTTCTTGGTGTTAAACTTAGTAGCTATTATTGGGATAGAAGCTTAAATTATAATTTGAGGAAGCCTCTGAATTTTAATGATATTGATATTGATTTGGCTCTTCAGCAAGATGCTTGTGGCAACAAGGATGATGATGGTTTCGTTAATCTTGATTCATGTTTATTAAATGATATAGAGAAGTGGCATCAAAAGCTCATTGGCAAGAAGCATGAGTCGGAGTTATTTGAAAACTTGGAAGTCTCATGCAACTTCAAAATCAAGGATCTATTTCCATATTTTGATGAAGAAGTAGTTTAAAAACCATTGGGTTTGAGGTCAAATCCTCTTCAACCCCAAGAGGATGATATGCCACAAATTTCCTCCATTCACAATCAAGTATGAAGATTTTATAACCATAATTTTAGTGTTTCTTTTGTAGTTGTTCGTGGGAAAAAGAGTAATATAAAAATCTATTACATCCATCAAACACCCCAACATGGCTCGGAGTTATTTAAGATAAGGCATAAGTGAAGATTCAAGCACAAGATTAAGTGAGTTATGAAGCTCCCTCAAAACTGCCAACAATCTAACTGCCGAGTTGTATGAAACTTTTTTGGCAACCTACATGGTATTATATTGAAATGGTTTCTTCACAAAGATTGTAGATGAAATCTTAAGCTTTCCAGGAAGGGGTCTTTCATATCAATTGAAGATGATTTTCTAAGTCAACGAAGTCTAGATCAGAGAGCTTTGTTTCAGCAAATGAAGTATTTTCTTCTCACTCGGGCTTTAGGCCCAAATCCATTTGAAGAAAGGCTTTGAAGATTAAACCAATTGGTTCGTTTCTTCGTTCAAGGCTTACGACTCAAGGTAGGTAGTTTAGTTTCATTTTATGGTTTTATTTGGATCATTTCACTGTAATTTGGATATGGCTATTTTATTGGTGCTCTTGGATTGTCTAATGGCTGATAACAACTTGTTGTTTGTTTCCTTTTTGGGACATGCTTGTTATTTTTGGTTTAGGGCAGCCATAATTTGATGGGTATATATACCCTCTTAATGCTTGTCTGAACTTAGTTTTTGAATCAACTGAAAATAGCTTTTGAAAGGATTGAAGTTCCCTCCACAATCGACCTTATTTCCTTGGTGAAAATCCGAGAGAGTTTGTGTCAAAAATTGAATCACTGTTGTTCCTTGCAAGATTTGTGGTGATTTCTCTTAAGCTATCCCTTCCTCCACTTTCCTCCAGAGGTGGACATCCCTTATGAAGGTTTAGAAGGTCTACTACAATCCAAGTTGGAGTGTCTTTTCTGTTGGAGACCATTGAAGTCGATAAGTGTAACTTTAGCACCTATTCGAACTAGCTTGTATCCTTCCATGCAAAACTTTCAATCCCGAGTGTTTCTTCCTCTGATTCTTGGAGGAGAATCTCTTCACTTATAGAGAGACTTGTGGTTCAAATTTCACATCATTGAGACCCTATTCGGGTCAATAGCTCCTCTCCGCACATAACTTCTGATTTAGAATGCAATCTCTTCTTATTTTTGGAGGGCTACCTATTGATTCATAGAGAATGACGTGGTCCAAATTTCACGCCATTTGGATGCCTCAAGACCGAGTTGTGATATTTTCCATTTCAAATATGTTCTTACCATTTATAGTTGAGCGCATCGAGGAGTTATCTACTATACACACATCCGTGGTTCATCATATTGTCACGGCCTCCCCAATAACAAATGACTTGCACTCATAGATACCACATCACATAGCACCTCATCAACGTAGTTTCAAATTGAAAAATTTATACAAGCTTGTTATGATACCTTCACATCTTCTTGATCATTCAACCAACTCAACTTGTATGGAGTTGGATGCAAAGTGGTTTCCAATCCCAATTTCTCCACCAAATCCAAGGGTGTTACATTGGTACAATTCCCCCCCATCAATGATTAGAGAGCATACTTTGTAATACCCCGAAAATATATTTTTTCTTGTTTATCAATGTATTAAATAGGGATAATTAATACATATGTATATCATATCATGTTGCATGATGATATGCATTAAATTATGCTTGAAAAGTATAGGGTTAATGTTCAAAATTAATTGAAGTGTAAAATTTGAGAAGGAAGTGTATTGGGGAGTTTTCAGACAAAGTCCAAAATAGGGTCTGGACGGCGCGGACATTGTTGAATTGAATCTGTACAATTTTTTGGGACATTTCGGACGCGTTTGTCACATTTGAAATCTGGCGCTGACGACGCGGACGAGATGGAAATGAATCTGTACCGAATTTTGTGAGTTTTCGGACGAATCCTTCTCATTTGAAAACGATTTCAAACGACTTATCTCATCTGAAAAGTCGAAAAATCTGCAAAACCCATTTATATTCATTATTCTCTCCCTTTCGATTTCGTAAATCACTCAACAAAACTTCGCTCCCCTGTCCTCCTGCTGCGACGCCAGGCCTGTCCCATAAGTGTGGAAGCTTTCCACGTGGTCTGGACCACTCTCCATTGATGTGTGTGATTATCCACTGAGTGATTTCCTCATCAATTCAGAGTTGCAGCTTATCCCCTGCAGTAGTTCAGCTCTCCCTCTCTCTCTATCGTCTATATTAGGTAAGTTTTCTCCCTAGTGTTCCTCTCTGGAAAACGTGAATGGAGTGTGAGTGAAATTGTGAGTAAGTGAGGAGTGGTAAGTTAAGTGAAGAGTTGGATGATATTGGTGCTGCTCATTGCTATCCACCGTGAAGTTGGAAGGTAAGGTTTGATTGTTGAGAATTTGTATTGAGTTAACTATGGACCTCCGGTCAAGTTTGATGATGAGGACTTGAATTAACTGTTCATGCTATTTTGCTTAGGAATGTTGGGGGTTGAACATGTTTAGAACTCTTTGTAGTTGCTATTTTGTTTGCTGTTGGGCTGTGGTTTTGCTCCTGGATAGTTGAACTGGATATTAAGGTAAGAATTAGGATTTTTGTTGGCCAATGGAGGCCCTACATTACGGGTTTGTGTGTTAGATTGTTGATTTGTTGAAGAGCATGAGTAGTATAAATGGATAATATAATGAAAATTTGAACTTGTTGTTGAACTGTTGGAAACTTGGACTGTATTAACGATAGTTGCCATCAACTAGGAAAAGACATGAAATTCAATTTGAAGTTAAAGTTACCATTATTGTTACTGTCAAAGAAAAAGGATAGACTAAATGTTGAGATGATAGGTTGCTTGATGATATGAACTGCTCTTATTAAGTATAATTGCATTGGAGGCATGTTAACAAATTTATTGACCAGATTTAAATCTGAAAATCCACATGTAATAGTTGAGATAGAGATGAGTTGAATCTTGTTTTTGATTGGATCTGGGTATGCTTTTACCTTACTCATATTGGTTGAATAAATACCTCAAGAACTTGTAATGCCTTGTCCCACACTAAACCTAGATAAAATGACAAAATGACAATGCTTCAAATTGAACTTATATTTGTAAATCATATTTGGAATTGTTATGTTTCTATTGTGTGTTATATTTCCTTGGTTTATATTGTGGCATTCATGCATCACCCTAGGATTTATAAAATTGTTCTCATATTGTATGTCATCCTAATATATGTAAATAGGCATGTGGGGGTTCGGGAGGATTGGGAATGGTTCTCGTGGTGACAACCCTATTGGAGTGCCTACTCCCATTTAGGGGGCGGTGAGGTAAGGTTAAACCAAGAAAATCGTAAGATTCTCAATTCTCTTGTTCTGAAATCCCCAATGTCTTCAACAAAAGTGAATGAGTATGGCTCGTGGTGACACCCCGATTGGTGTGTTTCCTCGTCAGGAAATACGGTTAAGCCACGAGACCTAAACGTATCCATCGCCCTGGTTAACAGACAAGAAACGGTTCTTTTCTGTAATGCATTGTGTGATCATGCATCATTTGCATTGCATTTAAATTCTAATTCTTGCTGGGCATTAGGCTCATTGTTTTCCCCGTAATGTAGGTGATTATTATAATGAAGATTTCGTACCAGTGGAGGAGGAGGTGTCCCAGGATGACCCCTCGTGCAACCGAGTTGACCTGTTGGGTGTGGCTCATGTGATTTAGTACTATGCAGTATTTTGAGAAAGAGGTATTTTGGAAATACACTTTGATTAGTACTTTGAATATTATAAACATTTGTAGTAGGGACTTTGGGGGATTTTACTACAACATTTGGAACTATGTTTTGAATTGGAACTATGTTTTAAATCTCTAATATTATTCCACACTATTTGCTCTGATTTTGTTTACTTCTAAAATGAATTTCGAATATTGAATAAATTAAACGAAAAATTTTATATGACGTATTTTTTTTAAAACGAGAAAAATAGATTTAAAATAACGGGGCATTACATACTTTGTCTTTGATCATGCAACGACTATGGAATATATTCTCCCTTTAACATACATCCTTTTGGACTTGTGTTATTAAAACTCTTCGGATGTACATGAGAAGCAGACCTTCTTGAGCATAAAGGACCTCCTCTGTATTTGATTGCTCCTTATCTTTATCTTCATTTTCAATCTCATTAGTGTCCACTCTAAACATCATCACACGCTTATTAGGACATTGGATGTAATATGCCCCAAACTGAGGCATTTAAAGCACTTGATGTTTCTTGCTTTTGGCTGTGAAACATCTATCCTTAGTTTCTTCTCTTCAACTCCCTTATTAGCAGCAACTTTCATGGTTAAATTATTCTCTTCAAACTTAGCTTGCGGCTTGTATTCTATGGGATCTTTTGGGGAAAACTGGAAACTAACTTCTATGCCCTTCCCCTTTATTTGTCTCTCAACCTTCAATACTAGTTGAATCACATCATCCAATTTTTCAAAAGGTTGCAACTCCACTATATCTCTAATTTATTTGTTTAGCCCTTTGATAAATCTTGAAATAATTTGCTCCTCTGGTTCCTCCAAACCACATTGAATTTTGAGAGTCTTAACTTTGGTTAAGTATCCTTTAAACGAAGAAGTTCCTTGCTTAAGATTTTGAATTTGCAAGAACAACTCTTGCTTGTAATGATTCAGCACAAACCTCCTTGTCATTAGTGATTTCATAACCCTCCAGTCTGAACATCATCTTCTCCGTCATGCATTCTATGAGCCTTTAAGTTCTCCCACTATAAACTAGCATATCCCGAAAGTTCAAGAGTGACTAATTGTAATTTAGTTCTCTCTGAGTAATCATAGAACTCAAACACCTTGTCCACTTTGTCAATTCATTTAAGAAATTCATCAACATTGCTAGAACCCTTGAAGTTAGTAATGGATACCTTTATATGTTTCATCTCATCTCTATAACCATGTCTTGCTCTCGGACTAGATGGTTCTCCAAAATTGGTCCCTACATTAATCATCTCTTCATCACTATCGGATCGAACAACGCTTCTTCTTGTATTATTAAATCTTCCTCTTTGACTTGGTGCTTGAGGGACCCTCTCATGCTAATTTCTTGAGTCTAACATTTGTTGTTGCATGATAATAACCAACTTTCTAAGTTCTTCAATTTTTCCTTGCACACTTGTTTCATCATTATGAATTGGTGGCTACTCGGGTGCTTGATTGTTGGGTTGGTTTGTTTCACGATTTTGGGCAATATTGGCTCCACTTCTTGTCATCATAATGAACACGGAAAAACATTAAATAAAGGAGGAGATAATAGGGGACGAGACTTTGATACCAAATGATGCACCACCAAAAAGGAAAGTTTGCAAGTTGCTTCGAATAGACAGTTTCTCAGCATATTTTCTGGGTCAATTTGAGGGATCAATAACTCCATCAATTGAAAACATCTTCACAAGAATTTGGGACATCAATACTTGTTATATGTGAGGAAACATACCTCAAATTTTCAGGGCAAAATTTGCCTCGACGGGAGAGATATGAATGCAAAGATGGCAACTCTACGGATGTAGGCGCCCACTCAACCAAGAATTAGGTCAAACGATTAATAAGTGTATCTTAGTTGATACTAGGCTTCTGATGAACAACAGAAGTGTAATCCAAAAATGATAAAGATTTATGTTAAAATGTGATCGACTCGGACAAGATTAGGAGAAACTAGAGTTGTGCGGTCATTTGGCTTTGGAGTGGTCGATCAAAAATATCACAGATTCAAGACTTTGTTGTTATCTGAAGAAAAGTGGTCGACCAATGTAGGTGTGGTCAACCAGTTGTTGGACAGTTTCTGTATTTTGCAGCAAATCACCTTAGGAAACTCCGACTTTAGAAACTGCTTAATATAGAAGCTTTTATCACGAAATTTGGACAACAACTCTTTCAATGGATGATGAATAACTCCTCCAAAAATAAGGCTAAGAAATGACACAAATATGGAAATATGCCCAATTGAACTAGATTGGCTGAAAATAACAAGAAATCACAACTTGCACTATCGTATGGAAAACTTCATCAATATAATTCTTCTTGAAAGTTGAACACCACTTCACACATCATTGTTCAAGAGAACAAGAACACGAATGCCAATAAGAAAGATTACTCAACTAACAAATTAACTTTAATTGTGATATCACACCACAACTCTAGATGAACACACTGAAGGAAGAAAAAGGAATCACTCCAAATTTAAGAAACAAAGCAAAAAATTAATTTTCAACTCAATGTGTCTAAACTATTACACAAGGTGGCTTTAAATAGCTACTTACAAACTATAAAATAGAAAATAACTAAAAAGGAAAGAATAACACTAAATCGGCTACCACACACACTTGGGCAATTATTTGCTTAATAGTTACTTGGTTTTTTGGTAACTTATCTTAAAGTAAATAACTTAAATTAATTCTTGTTTCTTCTTCTCCAAGTCTTGATGGCTTTTGGCAACTTTCCTTCTTTATGCTCGGCCATTTGGGAAGGTTTCCATAACTCAACATGTGTTGAATTTCCTTGATCTTCATGCTTGGCCACTTAGGATGGTTTCCATAACAAACATGCATTGGCTTTTCTTGATCCCCATGAAATAGTGACTCATCCACTTGGTCCACTAATGAGTTACCTTTCAAATAAGTAGCAAGGCAAGTGTTGATGATTTTTTGGACCCTAACTCTTGTGATTGGACCTTGTAGTCCATTATTGGGCTTCAAGCAGTATTTGCTCTCTGTTCACATAACTTTTTGCATGGCAAACGAACAACAAATTTAACAAAACAATGCATTCTAGAAAGATTAGGAAGTCAGCTGCAATATTCATAAAAAATAATTTTTGATATAAAATTGTCCAGAATGCCAAAAACACCAATTACTAGGCAGAGGTCAGATTGTAAGCAGATTTGTGAAGTCCACCAAAATCTTCTACACTTGTTCTTGAACTTCCACTTATGTTTGATCTTGAATGACTCTAAGATATTTTTGGATGTTTGATGAATGTAATCCATCCTTTTTCCTCTTTGAATACCTACAAATAATCACTTAAAATATGGTTAGAGTCGTGCTCGATTGTTGATAGATGAAATTCGTAGTCCATAAGCTTCTTACTATGATTTTTGGACCACCTCTTGCCCTATGTGTGAAGAAAACTGTAAAATTCGAGATTTTTAAAATGTCAAGTGTAAAGTTTTCTTAAATTTTTTATCAAATGTGGAAAGTTGACCCGTCTTGTCGCGTAACGGCGACGTGCACGTTTTTCAGTCAAATAGTCAAATTAGATTTTTTCCGAGCAGGAATTTAAATTCAGAAATGTTTTGGTAAATTACTTTGACTAAAGGAATTATTTCCAGTTTTTTTCTTTTCATTTAGATTTATAATATATAAATTAGGTTTTATATATTATAAAATTTTATAAATTAAATAAAGGTTCAACAGTATTAAGTGTCAAGATTAGGCTGTGAGGAGAAACCATGTCGCTAGGCAATAGAGTGGTCTGTTGTAGCATGTGTAAGTTAGATGAAGTCTTGGCCGTCGAATAGAAGGCTATGGATGACAGATGATCTGTGGGTCGTCAGATCAAGATGGAGGGACATTTTTTGGGTCAAGAGACGTCTGACGTTGTAAAGTAAGTGAAGTCACATGCAAGGCACACGCGGGGGTTGAGTGGACGAAATGTTAGCCGTTGGATGTCGTTTGGGCAGATTGTCAACCGTCGGATTGAGTGCGGTGGATGTCTAATGTTGATGGGGACGTCCGTTTTAGACAGTGATGTCATATGAGGGGCACATGTTACTTGTAACTAGAACACAGGTGAAGTGTCAGCAGTCAGATGAGGAAGGTCGGATCAAATTCGGTTCGTTGGATGACTATGAGGGATGTTCGTTTTAGGGAGGGACATCCTGTCACGACTCGGGGGCGAGCCGAATAGAACCGTAGGATCAGATGACCTAATTATTAGAGAGAACTCAGTTACCAAGCCCAAGACGTAAATTTTTATGTGGAAGATTTAATGGGATATCAACTAGAGATATGATAATACAATAAATGAAAGTACTGTGCAGGAATTGAATCAAACAACACTAAAACTAAAAATCCCACCATACCAGGAACAGAGGGATTGAACCGATGAAGCTCCACCCATCCATGGGGAGATCGAGACTGTAATATCTCAAAATTTAATCGAGATCTAATATAATAATAATTGTAAATTTTGGAGAGTTTAGGAATGATTTTCTCATGGGATGTAATACCCTGATTTTTTGTAATGGAATTAAGTAAAGAAAATTGAGAAATTATTTGGGTGTAAAGTTGGATAAGGGATTAGTGGATATTTATTTGGAAATTAATTGAATTAATTAAATTGAGGAGAAATAAAAGAAGAATTAATATAATGGAAATTAAATAAATTATGATAGAATAAGTGAAGAAAATGATTATTTAAATAAAAGAGATTAAATTGTTTAGGAAGCGCTACGTGTTGGAGAAGTGAAATGGACATCCCTTAGCCAGACGGGCATCCAAAGTGAAGAAATTGGGGGACTTCAAACATCCTTTATAGCTGGACGGATGTCCTTTATGAAAGGCGGGTGTTTAATATGATGGTGGTGCGGCGTCGTTTGGCACAAAATGGATGTCTGTGTGAAGACGAACGTGGGTATATAAGTGAGACGGTGTCGTTTGGTGCGTGATGGACGTCCATTATGAACAATGGACGTTCGAGTTAGAAGAATAAAATAACGGCGTTAAAACTTAAATAGAACAGACGTCCCTTATTGAGGAACGAATGTCCCTCATGGAGAAAAAGAAGACGATCATCTGTTTGGTTTGACGGACATCCCTGACAGACGTTGCGTGGATAAGTGGAATGACGTCGTTGAGGGAAGCTGTTTGGAAGACAACAGACGTCCCTCATCAAAGAACGAACATCCCTTATAGCGAAGAAGTTGACAGAGAATTGATGGACATCTAAAATGTGAAGAGAATGGACGTCCCTCATCGAAGAACGGACATCCGTCATGGCAAAGAAACTAACAGACATCATGTGTGGATTGATGGACGTCTATAAGATAAAAGCAATAGACGTCCCTCACAAGGAACGGATGTCCATCATGGCGAAGAAGTTGACGGACATTTCTTTTGGAATGACGGACGTTTCAATAACAAAGGCAACAGACGTCCCTGCTGAAGAACGAACGTCCCTTGCAGCAAAAAGGTTGACGGACATCTAAACGATGAAGGCGACGGACGCCCTTTGTTAAAGAATGAACGTCCCTTACAGTGAAGAAATTTACGGACAAAATAACGGAGCCACATGTTCTGCGAAAAACGAATTTTGGGTGAGAATTCCCACTTCTACTAGACAAAATCTCTCTCCTTATCTTCATTTCTCTCCCAACAAAATTTGTTCCTCTCCCCTGTCGGCAGCGAACCTCTCACGCGATAATGACCGGTTGAGGTCCCCCCCCCCCCCCCCCTTGGAATGGGAGATCATCCCCTTCACCCGCGTGCATTCGTCTCTCTCTCCCTTGTCTATAACGGATGGCATGGGTTACTTCTGGAACTCTACCCTAAGAGCTACAATTGAGAGTAAGTTAGGATCTACGTTTTTCTTTTGTGAGTGGAGAGTGTTTTGTGCTCTCTGGAGCTGGAGGAGGGTCGAGTGTCTTGGTGAAATTGTGGGAGCTGAAGCCCGTGAATGGTGAGGGAGAGAAGTTTGCAGGTAACGGCCTTCTCTATTCTTGGATATACTCTCTGTTGATGTTGGGCATTCTGTTGATGACTTATTTTATGTGTGCTTTCTGGACTTAATGTTCTGCCATGGGATTTGTATGGATTAAGTTGAAATATCATAACTCTTTGAATAATGATAAGTCTGAATGTTTGGTCAAAATCTGACCAAGAGCTATGTAACGGAGAATTAAAAAGGGATGAACTCCCTGCTCTTGGGTGTTCTGGGTAAGGTTCTCCTTTGGTTCTTTATAGATTTTTGGAGCTAATACGTAGGAGATTGAATTGTGAAGGATATACTGACTATTGATTTCATTTTTGTGTTGTTACGTTGTGTGGTCTGCTGCTGCTGGATGCGCAGTGAAGCTCTCTGGAGAAGCTGAACCCGGGAGTGTTGCTGGTTGAGGAGAGAGCTCACGGTTTTCTCTCTGGTGTTTCATTGGTAAGCTATTATCCACCTTTTCTATGGAATTTATTGTGATGATGAGGAGAAGATCATTGAGTCAAGAGTCTGGATCGGTTGGATGGGTCTACTCTGATATGCTTGCTGTAAATATTTTCTACTACCATCAATGATTTTAGCTACTGTAAATTGTTGTTGGATTGGAAATTGAATAATATTATGTGATTTATTGTGGATTGTGATGTGCTCACCCTTTGGATATATGTATACCGTTGAGGCTCTCTGTTTGATTGCAATGATTCGAATTGTTAGGCCTGTTGTAGTTAAGCTATTGCTCTATTGCTATATCAACTGTTTAAAGTGCTAAGTTAAGAGGAATATTGTAATATGAGATATATTGTTCAGGTGCATGTATGTTAATGTTGGGTATAGAGTGTTGACATGTTATTTATGTTAGACAAAGAAAGGTTCACTGTTTTGATTATAGGAGTTTCTCTCTGACCATAAATATAAGAATATGAGAATTAGTTGAAGCAAAGTTTCCCTTTTATTGGTTATGGTATCAATGGATATAATGAATGAAAACCGTTAGTGATTAGTTGGAATTCTATTATGAGAATTGGTTGTGCCGAACTCTTTACGAGTAATGAACGGTGGAAATGAGGTTAATAGTCTGTAATTATTAATGAATATTATTTAATGATTTTGAAGGTATTAAAGGAAAAAGAGTAAAGTGTAGCAACGCTACAGACGCAGGTAAGTTGATATTGTATGTGCTTTGGTCTTTGGGGCCCTACATTGCAAGAGTTAGGATTTGCATGTGATTGCTTACTGCTTTATTAAAATATTTAAATATTAAGCATGATAGAAGTTATAGTATTGATAGAACTGTATGCATTCATGAGCATCATGCATCATAGTTTTCAAAAGATACGAAAATAGTTTTCATGCATGGTTTTGAAAAGGAAACGAAGAAGAAACGAAACAGTTACGAAATGTAAAGAAATGAACATAAACAGGTGTGACAAGATGTGAGGTTGAGTTGACCGCTCCTCCTCATCAAGTTTAGACATCTCTAACACTTTCAAGATAAAGATAAAGATAAAACGGGGTCGTCTGGGGATGTAAGGTTGAGTTGGTTGCTCCTCCTCATCAATTTTAGATATCTCCAACGCCTTTCAAGATTAAGACAACAAAACCGGGGTTGTCTAGGGATGTGAGGTTGAGTTGGCTGCTCCTCCCCGTCAAGTTTAGACATCTCCAATGCCTTTCAAGATTAAGACAACAATAAACATAAAACAGGGTCGTCTGGGGATGTGAGGTTGAGTTGGCTACTCCAACATTGTTTTCCGTATGAAAACATCATCCGTGAAAAGGGATGGTCACTGATGGACCCATCCGCCACTCATCATAAAAAGGTGGTGTGATCTCTTGGATGTGCCGACGGGCTGTAGCCACCATCGATACGATAAGAAGATCCAATGCATTACCTGAGTTACCAGCGAACCAGTAAGTGATGACACAACTCGCGCAACCACCCAGCACAGTCATAGAAAGGTGGCTATCTACTAATAGCAACACCTCATGAGGCAGGAAAAATACCAATGACGGCGATTCGTAGATCTAGCATGTCACCCGAGTTGTCGACGAACCAGTCAGCGATGACACAACTCGTATAATCATAGTAACGGATGAAGTTGCCCCACGATAGACCCTTTCTCACTAGAACCTCGGTGTCCCAAATTGACAATGGTTGTTGTCGAGCAAGCTCAAGTCGTCCAGCTTATAGCAACAAAGATTTTTCTTTACTTTAAAAATGCGTTAAATTTAAAACTTTTATAAAACAACTGAATCTCTATTAAAACCCTTCAATTGAAATGAAAGTTCTCTGTTTAAAAACCTTATCGTTAAAACATCTTACTTAAAACTAGTTTTGTTAATCTTTATTAACAGCGGAAGACTTTGTTTATAAAATCCATTTTTCTCATTTTACAGCAGACGCATAAATTATTCATTTTAAAAGACGGTAAATAAACTAATATTTTACATTTATAAAACAATTTTCTCTTTTACTTTCTTTAGCCTAGCCAGCCCCAACTCCCATTTTCCTTTCCTTTCATTCATTTTATTTACTCGTACATCGAGCGAAAGATTGGAGGATTCTATGTCATAGGGAATAGTCTCTTTGTCGGCTTCTAACCATCTAGGGTAGCTAGTCCCGTTCCCGACAAAGGAGGGGCATAAGTCTAGACTACCTGATTAGATCCGAACTACCCGTCCATCCCCCAACTCCCCTTTTTCCTTTCTTTCCATTCATTTCGTTTGTCCATTTTCCTCACGTAAATGCATATGAGTACCATCCCAGAGATGACACTTCCTACTTGTTTCTATTATCATGATGCGTGTCAATAAGAAACATTATCGTGATGCATATCAATTCAAAATAGTAATCACAACGATATGAAAGCATGAAACATGAAGCAGTAATCACAACAATATAAAAAGTATGAGATATGAAAAGTCTACTAACATACTATATAGGCATGCTCGGTAATTTAAAAGAAGCATTAACAATATAGACATGTTTTGCAATTTAAAGGAAACAGTAATAACATAGGCATGCTTGGCAATTTAAAGAAAACAATAACGATATAGACATGCTAAGTAATTTACAGAAAGCAATAACAATATAGACGTGCTTGACTATTTAAAGAAAACAATAACAATATGCTAATATCCTAAACATGCTTAGAGATTAAATTAATAACGTGCGAATAACATAGGTATAATATGGCAGCATAGTAGAAACCCAAACAAACAATTTAAGGAAAGACACTGCTAATAGTGTAGGGTCTCTACTGGCCAACGACTCTATCTCAAATTCTTACCTTAAAGCTTTAACGTGTATTAGCACATAACCGTTATCTTTCTTTTCCTTTTCAATACCATCATAATTAAAAATATTTACTTATTAATAATCACAACTTATTAATTTCATTCGTTTCTTATCCTTAATTACATAGTAATTCTAGGAACTCATTGACACCTGAAACAGAACATAACCTATCCCAATAAATTAATCTAAACCGTAACAATACAACAAAGCAAAGCACAATCCAATTATCTTAACATGGAGAATATGTGACCAACCCACGCAACAACAGTTAAAATAGTCCAAATGTGTAGAGCATATATCCAACGTGTAGAACATTTGACTTTAATCTCATAGTGCATGAATTTAATTTAACATACATGCATTATATCTAAATAATTTAATCCAAGACAGAACCAATCAATAACACATAATACAAATTCCAAAGAGTGTATGCCTAATACACTCACACACTGACAACCATCGGCAGAGACATTATCCAACAACCAACATAGCAGAGCATAATTACTTAATTGCAGCACATAAACAAAGGATGAATTCAAACTCCCAATTAATGTGTATCCCACGGAATAATACCTCCAAGCACAATATTTCACAAAACCCAGGAGCAGCTCAACAACAAGGGTATTAAACCATTCAATCAGCAGAGTTTAATCACTCACAACCAAACAGCAGGCAACAATCTGTCAACGTCCCTCACACAACCAAAAGCAATAGCAACAGAGAGTAATATTCACCCAAAGAACATGAATCATAACACTTCAAAAAGAGAACCTTAATCACATCATCCATTTATCTGTGCTAAAATCCCTAAAAACTTTAGAATAAAGTGAAGGACATCACTTACTAGAGAACAGCCGAGGAGACACACTCGGTCATCACCAGAGAGAGAGCTCCCCTCTCTTTCCTCTCCTCCTCGCAGAAGCTCTCGGACTCCACTTCTCCAAAGAGCATTTCTCCTCTCTGACTCCATTTCTCACCCAAGAGCACTTCTCCCCCCAACCATCCCTTCTCCTTTGCATTTCTACCTCACCAGAGAGGCACTCCTTATCCTGCCTCTACCACAGACACCAGTGGGTGTCCCCAAGCCATGCTCTGCAACTGCACCATTCCTCCACGCACGTCCCACTGTTGATTTCTTCAGAGTAAGAACTAGAGTAAAAGACCGGTTTGGATCGAACCGGAAGTTGCCCCAGTCGTTCCAGTCCAGACCACCAGCTCCCTACCCTGCCTTCGCCAATCCAACTCGTCGATCGCTACCTCATCGCGGTCGCCCATCCATCGTCGCCGGCCACTGGAAATCGACAGAGCGTCGCAGCTCACCATGACTCAATGCCAATCCGTCCCGCGAAGCCCAATGCCTGAGCCCTGGCAGCGACCAGTAACGTCATCAGCAACCCGCAGCTCGTACGCCTGCCAGAAAGAACCCGAGCCTGCCGGCGAAGCCCAGCCTCGAGCTCGCCACTCCTCTCTCGTCGCTTCCGTCTTCCTCATCTCCCTCTCCTTCTCTTCTCTCTGGCTCTCTCTCTTCTTGGGTTCTCTCATTTTCTAGAATGGCCCGCGGCCATTCATTTTGTTTCCAATCAAACCGGTTCACTCCTCCCCTCCTCTTAATTTCTTATTTTATTTTAATTACATTTACTTTATATTCAATTAATCCTCTCATATCTTAATTCCAATAAATCCTACTTCTTTTTCTCTTTTAACTAAAAATCGGCCATCCCATTATTTCTGGCCTGAGTCGAACTAAACTGGTTCAGTCCATATTTCTCTCCTTCATAATTGCGATTTTGGAAGAGGGAAGGCGTCAACACCTTCGACCGCATTCAACCGCATTCGTCCGAAAACTCACATTGCAAATGAAGGAACGATTTCGGATGCGAGATATCGTACCTGCCTCGTCCCAAAACATGAGGGACGACCTGAAACACATTTCAGACGCAACTCCAAATCTGCACGTCGACAACATGCGTCCAGAAACTCCAATTATACCTTTTCCATCAAAACTTTATACTTTAATCACTCCTTAATATTTTTCCATATTTATACGGCATTAATCAACAAATACAGCCGTGCAACATAACACATTAATTATTCCAAAATTTATTACATTACATACATGGGGAAATATTATTGGGGTATTACACAGCCAATCCGCCAAATGGAACGGTACTGTGATAGGCTAATCTTCGTGACTGATAACACTGCCAACCCGTGTGACAATACCCTGCCCAGGTTTAGGGGCTTGCAACCCAAGGAGGCGTCATCACCCTCCCATCTGAATTTCCCACTTTCAGGACTTGCAACCTGAGGACACGTCACCAATGCCCCACCCTATTTTCTTTCACTTCAAGGACTTGCAATCTATGGACATGTCATGAATGCCCCATCGTATTTCGCACGTAACGACCAATCTTCACGCAACAGAAGATTGCACGGGGATAGCCTCGTGATGCTCTAGCGCTAGAGTGCCTAAAGCATCAAGAAGATTCATCCTCCTAGTGTACATAACCAGTGTCAAACCTTCTCACAGTTGAAGGTTGACGGGATAGCCTCGTGATGCTTTAGCGCGAGAATGCCTAAAGCATCAAGAGGATTCATCCCCTAAACACAGGCACAACAATCACATCATCAATATCTATGCAATTATCAGCAGGAATGTAAACATGAGAAAACATACTAATAAAAAAATTGACGTGCTGTCGAACAGTCCCCATCGGATTTTCAGGTGTGGTAGTCCACAAAATAATATTTTGAAAACCATGAAGCAAATGCGGTGTAGAAAGTATAAATATCCCAACCTCGATGGCGACCACGACAAGTTTACCGACAATCCCGCTCCACTCGCTATCATAAGCGAAAGGTCGAAACATCTAACACCTCCAGAACCTACAACAAGGCCGGTGTCAACATCCCAACCATCATAACCGAGATAACAAACAGGTCTTAAACAAGACTAGAATCCAAAACGGTTTCTAGGGTCAACTCCGAATCCCAACCCAGAAACCAAAACTAGGAATCCAAACAAAGTCTCAAACCTTAACACTTAATGACATAAGCAAGACTTTAATAGAAACTATCAGTTCTAGGAAACCAACACTTTGATAGCAGTTTGAACAACTCTCTCATATAGTCTTAATTCTCCAACCCAACAATAACTAGAATATTAGAATTTAAATAGAGGATAGAACCCAATATCAAGGAAAATGTTAAATTCCTTATTATCCTACTGCTAAAGCTACCACTTACATCATCTAAACCGTAACTTAATTAATCTTAGCCAACATCATAACTTAAAATGATTTCAACCAATAACTAAACACCCACAAACATTTCTCTGCGAAACAGTGGCAAAAATCAACAATAACTAGGGGTGGGCAAGAACCAAACCGAACCGAGAACCGACCCAGAACTGAGATTGGGTTCCGGTTCAGTTCTGGTTCTTGGTTCCCAAATTTATTAATGGGTAGGAACCGAGAACCGACTCTTGATTCCGAGTCGGTTTTCTGTTCCTGGTTTATGAAACTGAGAACCAGCCCATGTTTTTTGAATCGAGGAGCTTCCCTGGTTCTTGTTCTTTTTAGATCTTCCATTGCAAAGTTAGAGAAATTGTTTTATTTTCATTTTTCCTCGGAAACTTGGAAAGAACAGTAAAAGAAGCTTATAATATCAGCATTTATACATCTGTAGTGTTCTTGATATCTATCATAGTTCATTTCCACTGCGTAGAAAATGGGAGTGATTCATACATGGAAGTGGGAGAGAGTTATAAAAATTCTGAATCTAGAGAGCTTGATGGTAGAAGGGTTCTCACAAGTTTGTTTGCTTCCATAGTTGTAGGTGTGAGATTGAAACAATTTTCGAAGGAAGGGACGTCCTTTTCTCTGTGACGGACATCCCTCGGTTATGAAATAAGGCAGAACGAACGTCCATCGTTGCATAACGGATGTCCATCATTGCATAACGGACGTCCCTCACATTAAGTAAAGCAGTCATTATGACAGAAGGAGAAACAGATGACAATTTATGAAGGGAACGGACATCCATCTAACGGGAAACTTAACAGAGGCTTAAGTTTTGATAAAGTGGACATTCCTTCATGGTATTTCAGACATCCCTTATAGAAAGAACGGCGTCCGTTATGGCACGATAGAACAACATATAATTCTGTTATGATTCAATATGAGGTTTATCTTTTCAAATGCTTGTTTTACTTACTCCTCGGTATAAAGTGATAGAGGAGAGGCAAAGAAAAATAAGCAGTGCAGCAGAAAAGAGTCGGAGAGCATATTCAAGTGAGAGAGGGATTTCTCTGTAAAGTCTTGAAGTTTTTATTACTTGGTTCTTGCTGTAAAGTTTCATTCTTGTACTCTTGAAATTATAATAGAAAGTGATCGGTGATTGTCTCCGTGGACGTAAGACTGAATTTGTCCGAACCACATAAATCTAAATCTTTTATTTTTTCCTTTTCTCATTCTCTTCAACAAATATTCAGTTGTATTGGTTAAACCACAACAGTAGATTCTAACTTTCGTTTAGGTTTGCTTGATTGTTCATTTGGTTTTTTCTGAGTTCTTCAATAGCAGTAGATTCATTCATAAGCAAGCTTCAAACATAACACATAATTTACATCCAGATTTCTGTAAATAATATGGTGAATACTCCCTTATAAAACACAGTAATTGATAAAACAAAGACGAGAACAATAAATTGATTAATGGGTTTTGATTTTTTCATTATAAAACTCGAATTTATTCTCTGAAGTTCATCAACCATATACATGCATATTCTCTCTCTCTCTCTCTCTCTCTCTCTCTCTCATGCAACTAATGTAAGAACAAAATTGTAGCCAACAATTCAAATATACTTCAACTTGATTCCATTCAAACGACACATTTCATACATGTTTGGCTGTTTATTATATATTACAACAGAAAACCCAGTTCTTCTCTCTCAGAAAGAAACTCTCTTTCTCACTCAGATCTGATGGAACCAATCCCCGACGCTAACCCCTTCTACAATTCAATGATTTTAAGCTTCATGCTTTCATTGCTGACCCGAATTTCAATCAGTTTGTTGATCTATTTAGACAGCACATGGAATCAATTCAGAACCGAAACCAAACCGGAACCGAGACTCAGGTCCGATTCTAGGTCCGATTCCTTGCGGTTCTGGTTCTGGTTCTGGTTTTGGTTCCTCTTCCTCACTCTTGGAACCGAGAACCGAATGGTCAGTTCCAAGAGGACCAGAACCGGAACCGAGAATCGGTTTGCTCACCCCTAACAATAACAACTCCCACTCTAGACTTAATCAATATCCGAAGCATGAATTAGTCAAAGACATATTTCAAAATCTCATCACCCTAAATAGAAACCAACCATCAGAATACTCCACGATTTTCATGGCATCCAAAACAAGGAGCTTAAATTAACACAACCCTACACTGTAAACAATGGCATATACAGGGGCAAGCTCTCGGTCCTTCAACATCAATGGCAAACACAAACAGAATACACATCAACTACTACCCATGCACCTAATATCGATGGCAACAATAGATTTATCACCCCTCTCCCACGGTTATGTATTCACAGTTCAACAACACCAAGAAGAATAAGGAATAGGAGCAACAATTCATATCAGTTTCATCAGAAACCCAAAACGAAATTATAACAGAACCAGGACCCAATCAATGGAAAAAGGAAATATCGAAATAGAATCGAATTTCGGAATGCATTAGTGATGGAAAATAGACAGTACATAGACAAATTGGCCAGGAGATCAAGAGTACCTACGGCAATAGAACCGAAACAACCCTAGCTCGTATTACTCACCGAATCGAAGAAATGGGGAAAGGAAGTGCTGGAGCCGAGAATGTCCTAACTTTCCCAAGCTCTTTTGCCCCTCGGACGGACGGTGCAATCACCATGTTCGACAATTACCGACCACTTGCGATCACCATTGGCCGGAACGACTTGTTAGTTTCTTTTATTTTCATAATTTTATACGAACAATATTTAATTTTCCCAAAATCAATTAACGTAGTTTGATTCAACCAACCATTACTGTAAGTACGTATAAACAAACCTTTATGCTTACCTTGATCCATGTTTAGATAAAGATGTTGATACAGAAATTTATCTCCTTGATCCTTCTTACTTTAATTTGTCCCTTCGATGATAAGGGAGATGTATGATTCTTCCTCTTCTTTGCTTTTCTTGAAAACTCTCACGAGAGAATAATCAGAGGGGAAAACAAGAGATGAAAATTGACAAACCATTAACGAAGCGAGAGAGAGTGTTTTCTTTTTAGAAGAGAGAACAATTATGAGAGAAAGAGATAGTGATAGAGAGTGTTTTCTTTGATACGTTTTTTCTCAATTAAGCACTTACCCTTCCAATAAACAAAAAACGAAACTCTGGGTCACTCTCTTTAATATATGTAAATGATGTGTCTGGCCCTCAAATACACATTCCAACTCTCCTCGTGTCTATCTTCTCAAAGAGAAATCAATAGGTGTCTCTTCAATAGACAAAATAGGAGAGAGAGGAAGACTTTTCTGGTGTGCATTTACTTACACCATCCTTGAGTCAAAACCTCACTCCTCCATTCCAATCTCATTAAGAGATTGTCTTGAAAGGTAAGAGGTAAGTAATCCTTTTTTTTTTATCTCCATTTCGTTTACCATACATTTTCACTTTAATAAGATCAAGGTGAGGGAATTAAAACTCAATCAACTTAATTCTTTTATGCCTACAATCATCACATTAAGTACTGTAATATTAAGTCAATACACTTTAATGAACATAGACCACATTTATAGAGTATTTTTTAGAAAATAATCTAACACGACTCTCTCTCTCTCTCTCTCTCTCTCTCTCTCTCTCTCTCTCTCTCTCTCTCTCACTTATCTAGTCCCTCGGCTCGGTCGCCCCTCTCTCTCGCCCGCGTCTTCAGAAAACGAAGAAGACAATGAAGGAGAGGAGAAGAGGTCTCGGCTTCTTCTCTACTCTTCATTCATTTTCTTTTATTTTATAATATATAAGAATCTAATTTATATATTATGAATCAAATTTCAAGAATCCGATTTAAAATCCGATCTGTTTTCAAAACGCTAACTGGAATAATTCTCTTAGTCAAAATAATTTATCAAAAACTCTTCCGAATGCAAATTTCAGCTCAGAAAAACCTAATTTGTTCGTTTGACGGAAAAACATACACGTCGCCGCTACGTGACAAAACATGTCAACTTTTCACCCTTGACCAAAAATTCGTGCAAAATTTACACGTGGCATTTTTAAATTCATTTAAAAATCTCCGATTTTACACATTCGAAACAGGTCCAATGCGTGTTGAGTGACGTCCTTTTTGGATTTGGGACTTCTGAAATCGATAAGGGACGTCTAAAATAGAGTGAGGGACGTATAACAGTGTTGAACCCTAGAAATCGAGTATAAATAGGTGCGTTTGGCCGAGGGTTCAGGGCGATTCTTTGTGAGCTGCTGAGAACCCTTCCATTTGATAGAGAGAGAGAGAGATTTTGCAAAGAGGGGTTCGCGAAGGCGAAGCCTTCCTATTTTGATGACATGGTGTCTTTGTCTGAGGGTTTCGAGGTGGCGGAGTGCGATCGAGGAGAGGATGCCGTGCATTCTCACCTCTCGGCCAAATCGATTTCGAGAGTTTCGGTGATTGTGAAACTCTGTCCAGGAGCATTTTGAGGAGCTGAGCTTCCTTCGTTCTTTGGTTAAGGTGAGATTTCCGTGCGATTTTGGACTCCAATTTTCTTGGGTTGTTTTTTCCCTCGTGTTCTGTCATTTTTAAATTGAAGATTTAGGTTTTGATTTTGGTGATGGATTCCATAGTTGATTGTTTATTGTTGTTGCTGTCTTCGTTAGAGAGAAACTCTTGCGGGTGATTGAGGAATTTCTCTCTATTTTGCTACTGTTCACTGATGAAAATTTTGATGGAATGTTTGCTGTCTTTGGTTAGGTTCTGTTTTGCCACGATTTTAGTTGATGAAATTGTTGTGGGTTCTTCTATTGTTTTGGTTAAAGGACCCTCGAGGAGTTGTGTCCTATTTTGGGGGTTGTATTGAGAATTTATCTCTGTTATGTTGTGGGAAGTTGACACTGACCTTGTTGTAGGTTCTGGAGGTGTCGGTTGATTCGACTTTTCGCTTACGATAGTGCGTGGAGCTAGTTTGAAGTAAGCGTGTCGAGGTCGCTATCGAGGTAGGGATCTTTATACTTTCTACACTGCATTGCATCATGGTTTTCAAAACTACTATTTTTTGGGATACCACACCTGAAAACCCAACATGGACTGTTCGCCAACACTTCAGGTTTTATGTATACATATGTTTTCTCATGTTTATATTCCGTACATGGTGTATTGTTGATAGTCTGTACGTCCTGTCGATGTGATATCTGGGCATATGTGGGGAAAAGATGAATCATCTTGATGCTTTAGGCATTCTAGTGCTAAAGCATTACGAGGCTATCAGGTGACATCTATTACTACGAGAAGATGGGTTACATGATACGTACATTAGTAGGATGAATCATTTTGATGCTTTAGGCATTCTAGGGCTAAAGCATCACGAAACTATTCTGTGAAATCTTCTACTACGAGAAGATTTGTTATGTACATTAGGATGATGAATCCTCTTGATACTTTAGCCGCTCTAGCGCTAAAACATCACAAGGTGATAGGATCCAAAACTCCAATCGGCAACACAAAATTACTAGCAATCGATTATATCAAATTATGAGCAGTGAAATTAAACTAAATGGAACTTGAGTTGCATAAGGTTTCTTGAGCTCAAATTTACAGAGCAACTAGTAGACACGTAATAGCGAATCACCAATAAAATTCAGCTTAAAATACATCGTACACACAGAGTTATGCTGTTGACAAGAAGTTGCCCCTAAATCAATCCAATTAAACAGTTTTGGCCAATTCAGATTAAAGATGACTTAACTATCAATCTCGATGTGCAACGGCAACCAATTTTGGAGGGTGCAAGCAATTAACAGAGAGTAATATTCACACCAAAAATTACTGTCCAGTTCGAACGGAAATGAAATTTATCCTATAGGCCAACCACTGCCTAGAAAACAAAAATACATAACAAAATTCGTGAACCTAATTTGAAAATACTATTTCTTTCAATTCTGAAAACCAATGGTCACCAAATTTTCAGGGGTTCAATAAATAACCAAAAAATAGCTCCAGTCCAAAATTCACATTAAAAAATGCAAGAGAACAAACGTTATGCTCGAAACAACACTCTACCCTGAAAACAAATTCCACAAAACAGTTTCAGCAACTCATAGATAACAATGCATAAAATTACGAGCTTAAATCCAATCTTCACCAAAATTATATCCAAATCACCATAACAGAGAATACAAGATCTTCAACTCAAAATATAGCAGGGTACTTAAGGAAAATCGAACAAAAACGAAATACCAAGTTGGTTTGCGGATCCCCTCGGATCTAGGGTTTGTAGAAAAAAAAATAGATTTGCGCCAACAATGGATAACTTTGTATAAACTTCAATATCCAATCCCCAATTCACCAAATAATTCTCCAAACTTCACAAATACAGAACAATAACAATTTGGGATCGAAAATACAGAGGCACCTTTAAGAAGAATCAAGAGAACAAAGGGCACCAAGTTGGTCTGCGGGTCCCTCACTCGGCCGAGGGGGCGACTTGTTCGGATGTCTCAAAAAACACCACTCCAACCTAGCTTTTGCCATGATCTTCTACCTCCACGCCACAAGGACAACCTCAAGAGGAAGTTGCTAGAAGAGGTAGTATGAGTCTTCTCCTCCTAGACCATGCAAGAACAAAGGAGAAGACTTGAAGATGGAGAGGAAGTCGTGAAGCTAGCCGAACCACCGTGGAGAAAAGAGAGAAAACTCTCAACAAAGATTCAATATCTTATTTTTCGTTTTCTAATCTCCTTTAGGGTTCTTCATTAGGAAGGATAAATACCTCCCTAATGAATCAAGAAGGAAAAATTACAAATTTGCCCCAAAAAAGACAAATTACAAAAGAAACCTCTAAATAATAAAACACACAAAAACAGTTTTTTGGCTAGTTTTTATCCCTCTGTTAAAGCAGCGTTTGACATAGCAAAAGAACTCCAAAATTAACGCCAAAGTACTTTCTAGAAAGCATTATGTATCAGCTATATTTGTTATGAAGAGCACTTTCCAATATGAAGTTTTATAGATCACCAAAAATGCCATGTACATCTCGGGGGTCAATTTACGAGCAAATTTTTGGAATGTGTCATCTATCTTCAAAACTTGTATTATGTCTTCCATCTATGCTCAACTTGAACAACTCCATGACAGACCTACAGAACAAAAATACACAAAAGAAATAACTTTGTTAGAAGACAATGAGCCCTTAGGCTCGGGCTCAGGTGGTAGGTTTTTGGGGCGCATCATCGCTATCCTCATGCAATCTTCTGCTGCATGAAGATTGGTCGTTTACGTGCGAAATGGCAATGGGGCATTCATGACATGTCCTTAGGTTTCAAGCCCTAGAAGTGAAAGAAAATAAGATGGGGCATTAGTGACGTGTCCTCATGTTGCGAGTCCTGAAAGTTGATAGTGGAGATGGGAAGGTGATGATGCTTCCTTGGGTTCGAGTCTCTAAACTTGGTCAAGGTATTTATCACACGGAGTTGGCAGGTTGTCAGTCGCAAAGATTAGTCTATCCTAGTGTCGTTTCAAACTGACGGGTGGTGTGACAGCTTGAGCTTGCTCGTCGGCAACCCTCGTCAATTTGGAACACAGAGGTATTCTAGTAGAGAAACAGTCTATCATGAGCAACCTCATCCATTACTGCGATTATACGAGTTGCGTCGGCTCGGAGTTTGGCTCACTAACAACTCGGGTGACGTGCTGAATCTTTGGGTCATCGTCAATGGTATTCTTTCCTATCTAATGAGGTGTTACTATTGGTGGAGAGTCACCTTTCTGTGACATGTGTTGAGTGGATCTTTGCTTGACCATCCATTTCATTGAGAATGGATTGAAGGTTGTCAGTCACTAAGATTGACCTGTTCTGGTACCGTTCCAAACTGAGGGGTGGTGTGACAGTTTGAGCTTACTCGTCAGCAACCCTCGTGAATTTGGAACACATAGGCATTTAGTGAGAAACGGTCTATGGCGAGCAACCTTATTCGTTACTCCGATTATACGGATCGTATCGGCGTTGGTTATGACCCGTCAACACATCTAAACGATTATACCACCTTTCTATGATGAGTGACAGATGAGTCCTTGTGTGACCATCTCTTTGCACTGATGACGTTTTCGTACGAAAAATTATGTTGTCATATTTTGTGATTATAGATGTCTATGTATACAACGAGTTTTTGGGCAAAGCCACATCGAGAGTCATGAGCCAGTTTTATAAAATGATAAAGATGATTTAAATGTTTAAAATCCATGTACGGTAAATGAGAAACATGAAATAGTTTTCAAAAGATGAGGAAAACGGTTTTAGCATGCATTGCATTTAGTATAGATTTTTCTATTGAGTTTGTCACTCACCCTTTAGACTATATTTTTCCTCAGGTTATGGTGTAGGTTTGGTGCACATGTGGCAGCAAGACGAAGTTGGTGTTCCCTGATGGGTGTCTCAATCTCCTCATGGACGGGTGGAGGTTCATCAGTTCAATCCTTTCGTATTGGGTACGTTTGGGGTTTTTAGTTTTGGGTGTTGTTGATTTAATTCTTGCAAAGTATGTTTCTTTATTTACATTATCATGTCTCTAGTTGATCACTATGTGGACCCCAACCCATGTGATTTGGGTTTGGGCTTGATATTATTCTCGTTAGGTCTTCTGCATAAAAATTCACACCTTGGGCTGGGTAACCGGGTTCTCCACGAGGATCGGGTCGCCTGACCCGGCAGTTCTGTTAGGCCCACCTTCGGGTCCTGACAAAAACTCTCTCCAAAAATCACGATCAAAATCGATGGAACGAGTAAGATATGATGGAAGAGCTACAAGTTGATCCGAATAGATACTACTTTTGGATCTTTTGACTTCAATTACCTTCTTCGATGGAAAGCACTCTAACTTGAGTTTCTTGTAAGTTTCTATACCTTTTTTAGATGTTCTTCCTCGATGACGCAAGGAAGAGAAATGAGTTGCAGTAAGAGAAATCACCTAAACTTACAATAGATGAAATCAAAGGACATCACACAAGCTTGATCAGATGTAACTTACTGAAAAAGATGTGACTATGGAGAAATCTCCACAATTTCAAACAAGAGTTATATTTTCCGAATCAACTGCCTAGGACAGCGCTTAGAGAGAGTTTAAATACTCTCTCAAATTTAGGGTTACCACTAAGGACAAAATTATAAATTATTCCAACACAAATAAACCACACTCGGATAGTACAGCTTACCTGAATGTCACAACATGCCATAGCAAAGTTCCACATCCAAATGTTCCAATTTAAATAACAACAAATAAATAAATAAAGTTTCCTAGCTTGAAATGAAAGTCCATCTCCAACGAACTTTCTTTCGGTAGAGGCAAAAACTCTATTAAGTGATGATACTTGTCTCTGAGTGAACAAGAGTTTTGGTCGCTTGTTCTAGCTCCTATATCAGTAAGTGTTTTAGCTCTTCTTTATCCTTGGATGTAGGTGCTTCCTCCAATTGGTTATAAAATGAATCATCTACAAAATCAAAAGAAAGATAAAGGTTAGTGAACCTATTGGCATAAGACCTTGTGATTTGTCCTTGTGGTGCATCATAGTTGTAGCAAAAAAATATGATAATTAAATTTTGCTGATACAGTGCATAGATGTTTCAAATTTAAAAAGCTTTTCATGTAACTCATCAAAAGAGATTGGAGCGTCTCGAACTTGAACGACACCAAATAAACTCTTTATAATCATCTCCTAATCCTTCAAGAATTATGTCCGAAAGGTCTTCATCATCTAACAGGGCACCAAAGAGTGCAAGTTTATCAGCTTTAGATTTGATAACTTGGAGAAATTCAGTAATACCCATGAACCCTTTTATTGAGTTGCTTTAATTGATATTTCACCTACTTGATTTTTTATCGCTATGGTTTGGCATATGCGTAGGCCAAATATTATTCAAGCTTCTCTTGAAGTTTTTGTTTGAGCAATGTACAAAATTATTGTTGGCGACAACAAACTAAGAAATGCATTGAGAATGAGTTGATCTTTTTTATTATATTGTAAATTATGGATTTGTATTAGAAGTGCCGCTAAAGTACTGCTTGGGCAAGGTTTTGATCCATACACGTTTTCCAGGAGGACAGGAGGACATACTCAACAAACAGAGTCGAAAATTGTAGCATCCAGGATACATAGTTGCTTTAGGTAAGCATCAATGGCTGGACTGCAGCGTTGGTGCTGGAATGATCATTTGTCTCGTGAATGATGCAGGAGGGATTAGTATCATTGGAACAAGACAAGGAAAGGAAGAACAAGGTACAATGCAATTTATTATATGAGATTATTTACTCATTAGATTTTAAATTATTTCTTTTAGCTAAATCAAATTTTAGCCTTGAGCAATTTAGATTTAGTCATCAATTTTACTATTTAATTCTATAACTATATACCATATATTTTTTTTATTTAATAGGGTGTTTTAATATGATATTTGATATTTTTTGTGATTTTTAACTCAATTTCAAACTTTATCGTACAATTGATGAAATCAGGTTAAAAATTGACGAAAATATTAGAAATTGGATTAAAATATACGATTACATAGAATAGGTGATATATATGTGCTGGATTAAACGAATAAAATGACGGTAGAGTCTCAAACAGTGATAGCTAAAAGGTGGAGATTCGATTTGTCTAAGAAGTTACTTTAAGATTTAATACGTAAATGATTGATGAGAATAAAAAAAAAACATTCATATTTATTTTAAATGGGATAAAAGAAAATAGAAAACAGGTTGAAATGAAATCTAGTAAAAGAAAAATAATAGTTAGTAAAACAAAATTACAAGTTTAAATGAATTCGAATGAAGACAGAGTGGATCAAGAAGCGTAGGTAGGTTGGATTCAGTTGGGTTCTTGTAGAGCCTGATATTTAATTTACACCATCGAACAAAGAAAAATAAAAAATAATATAGTTCTCCAGTTTGTTGAAGAACCTGAATCCAGCAGGCCCAGGCCTCCGGCTGTACATGGAAATCCAAATCCATACTCCACAAGAGCCGAAGAAGAAACCATACTTTATGCAGTTACATAATCTGTACTTTTATCTGAGCATTTTGTGGTGATTTCAGAGCAGCACGAAAAGCCGGGGACTCTCCTTATCGTAGCGAAGCTCTGAATGCAATTAGAATGAGAAAATTGTAGAGAATTCGGTCGATCAAAGCCCTAAAAATGGGAAATAAGATCGCTCGGACGACTCAAGTTCGGGCTTCAGAGTATTACCTGAACGACCTGCCTTCTAGCTACAATTTGGTCCTCAAGGAAGTACTTGGTGGAGGAAGGTTTTTCAAGACGATTCAGTGCAAGCACGACGAGGGTTTACTCCTCGTCAAGGTCTATTTCAAGCGCGGTGATTATATTGATCTCGGAGAATACAAACGTCGTCTGGCTCAGATCAATGAGGTTTTCGGGGCACTGGACTACCCTCACGTTTGGCCCTTTCAGGTCCAATTTCATATCTGTTTGTTGTTTTCTTATTGGTATTTTACTTTTCTCGCTTGGTTGCTGTAGAAATATATCAAAGGAACTAAAATTTGTTGTTAGTCTGTCTAAACCCTCTTACCTTTATTATTTGTTCTTTATTTTCCATCAAGGTGAGTGTGAATAACAATTATTAGCTGAACTGAAACTTTCGTAAGTAGAAAGAGGAATAATTTGATAAAATTATGATCTTGCTCTTGGATATTGAGAAATTGAGGAAACGTTACAAAGTCTGGCGAGAAGCAAATTTATATGATTCACGAGGAAAAGTTTGAACTTTGTGATGCACCTTGTATGAGCTATTTTTTCTTTTCATCAAATTCATTCTAAGGGTAGCAAATTGCACGACCATATGTTATTGTTTCCATGCAGTTTTGGCAAGAAACTGATAAAGGGGCTTATCTGTTGAGGCAATATTTTTTTAATAATTTGCATGATCGATTAAGTACCCGGCCATTCCTCAGTTTTATTGAAAAGAAGTGGTTAACATTTCAGGTATTATTTCTACCATTTCCCTGAAATTTTACTGTCAATGCATATTTTCTCTAACATCATTTTCTGGTAAATCAACAGTTACTCCTTGCAGTAAAACAGAGTCACGAGAAAGGAATATGTCATGGTTAGTTCATTAGTTGAAAGCTCTCCTATCTGAGAGTCAGGTTATTTATATAATTATTTTTTCTCATATTGCCTCCTCCTAGGTGATATTAAAAGTGAGAATGTGCTTGTTACTTCTTGGAATTGGCTATACCTTGCTGACTTTGCGTCATTTAAACCTACTTACATTCCTTATGATGATCCATCGGATTTCTCCTTCTTCTTTGACACTGGAGGAAGGAGGCTGTGTTATCTGGCACCTGAGGTTAGTATTTTTCCTTCGCTCATAATACATAATACAAATCTTTAATTCTTATTTTGTTATCAATGCTGTACAATAATAATTGCCATTATTTTATATTTTCAAAAAAGCAATTCTATGTAACTATTGACTATTCCTGATCCTTTTGCCTCGATTTTTAGAGATTTTATGAGCATGGAGGTGAGATGCAGATTGCACAGGATACACCTCTAAGGCCATCCATGGACATATTTTCTGTAGGGTGAGAATTTTTTTAGTAGTATTATCATTTTTGGTCACATTGGAATTCCAATTCATAATTACTTTGCCTTAATTTTTTCTAGAAGCACTTGGTGTCAAGGTACTAGTTCATTGTCAATAACATGCTCTTAAAGTTACAGTTATGGCAGTAAGAAATGTCAACTTGCATATTTTTTGTGTGAGAACGAGTTAGCATTTTATAAAACCTAAAATTATGTGCCACTAGTAAAATTTTTAATTTCTCCATGACGTATGGCTACTTCTGCCATCCATCTTCTGGTGAATCTCCATTGTTTGTGTGCATTGTTACTCAAGAGAACTTATTCATTCGCAAATGGAGTTTGTTTTCTATAATTTTCTGCCCCATTCTTTAAAACTTTTGAAAGGTGTGTAATTGCGGAGCTTTTCTTGGAGGGCCAGCCACTGTTTGAACTCTCTCAACTTCTTGCTTATCGTAGAGGGCAATATGATCCTAGTCAACTCCTCGAAAAGGTATTTACTTCTGACATGCTGGCATTCTCATTTTCAACTGAGGAGGGTGTTCGCATTTTTGCTATGTATAATTTATTTTCTCACTTTTTTCCTTGAACTGTAAATGTCCATCACATCATAAATGTTTACTTATTTACTTCAACATTCAGTTTGCACATTTATCCTTGTATTAATGTTTTTTATCAATGCAAGTCCTAACTAAATTTTTGACCCCGTGTAATTTTTTTTAACACTCCTATTTTATCGTGCTCCTGGCCAATGATCTATGGAAAAAAAAAAATTGAAATGTTTGTTCTTTCAGATACCGGATTCTGGAATTCGTAAACTCATACTTCATATGATTCAATTGGAGCCAGAGTCACGGCTTTCTGCTGAAAGATACCTGCAAGATTATGCAACTGTTGTTTTTCCAAGCTACTTTTCCCCGGTTCTGCACAACTTTTACTGTTATTGGAATTCTCTTCATTCTGATATGAGGGTAAAACTTCGTTAAATGGAATAAAGAAATAGGAAAATTAGTTATATCTCAAAACTTATGTATTGTTGTCTTGCTGCTTTTTAAAAAATTATAGGTAGCGTTGTGCCAGACTTTTTTCCATGAGATACTTAAGCAGATGATTGGCAGTAAGTCAAATGAAGACAGAGGCACTGAAATGGGCACTCCTTCAGATGTTGCTGGTAGTAGACTCCATGATATGGCTGTAAAACATAATGTCAATCTGACCAATGACATTTTGAGAAAGAGAGATGATGTTGAAAAAGGCACGAAATATGATCAGCTTGAACTATTTGGTGATATTAATATGCTGCTAAGGGATGTGAAACAATCTAATTTTGGTTTGGGTTCCAAAGAATATCTAGAGAATACTCCTGATTCTAAAACCCAAGATCGCAAGACTAACGATGTTCCTCTTGGTGAGCTATATCAAGACATCTCTAATGCATTTAAGAAAAATGATCACCCCTTCCTGAAAAAGATTACTTTGAATGACTTGAATTCCTTGATGTCTGATTATGACATCCAATCTGATACTTTTGGCATGCCTTTTCTACCTTTACCCGAAGAGAGCATGAGATGTGAAGGTATGGTTTTGATTGCCTCTCTCCTCTGCTCCTGTCTGCGCAACATCAAGTTGCCACATTTAAGAAGGGGTGCCATACTTATGCTGAAGTCATCTGCTTTGTATATCGATGATGAAGATCGTTTGCAACGTGTGCTTCCTTACGTTATTGCAATGCTTTTGGATTCAGCTGCTATTGTGCGTTGTGCTGCCTTAGAGACCTTGTGCGACATTTTACCCTTAGTACGAGATTTTCCCCCTAGTGATGCAAAAATTTTTCCCGAGTATATTCTTCCAATGCTTTCCATGCTTCCAGATGACCCAGAAGAAAGTGTGAGGATTTGTTATGCAAGCAATATTTCTAAGCTGGCTCTAACGGCATATGGATTCTTGATTCACTCAATTAGTTTGAGTGAGGCTGGGGTTCTTGATGAATCAAGCTCACCAAAGAAGACATTAGCATCAAATCCTGAGTTATCTGGACGATTGCAGAGGAAAAATAGTGATAACAAACTCGTCCTACTTAGGAAATTGATTGCAGAGGTTGTTCAAGAACTTGTTATGGGTCCAAAGCAAACTCCTAATATTCGAAGAGCCCTTCTAAAGAACATTGGTTATCTATGCTGCTTCTTTGGCCAGAGACAGAGCAATGACTTTCTTCTGCCCATCCTCCCTGCTTTTCTAAACGATCGTGATGAGCAACTTAGGGCAGTGTTCTATGGTCAGATAGTGTTTGTCTGCTTCTTTGTGGGCCAGCGAAGTGTGGAAGAGTATCTTTTACCATACATTGAGCAATCCTTAAGTGATGCAACGGAAGCTGTCATTGTAAATGGGTTGGATTGCCTTGCCATTCTCTGCAAAAGTGGTTATTTGAGGAAGAGGCTTTTGCTTGAAATGATAGAGCGTGCCTTTCTATTATTATGCTATCCTAGTCGGTGGGTAAGAAAATCAGCTGTTACTTTCATTGCTGCCAGTAGTGAAAGCTTAGGTGCGGTAGATTCTTATGTTTTTCTTGCTCCAGTTATACGACCTTTGCTCCGACGACATCCAGCATCTTTAGCATCTGAGAAGTCTTTACTTTGTTGCTTAAAGCCTCCTGTCTCTAGGCATACTTTTTACCAAATATTAGAAAATGCCAGGAGTTCAGACATGCTGGAGAGACAAAGAAAAATATGGTACAATTCTGCACCTCAATCAAAAAAGTGGGAGAGTGTGGATTTGCTTAAGGAAGAGGTTGGGGATTTTTATCCTATGAAGAGCTGGCCCTACAAGACACAAGCTCCTGAGGATCAAAAGTATGATGGCATATCGTTGCAACATCCAGAAGTAACTGAATTTATTGATGGCAGAGGAGTTGGAAGTGTGATGAGTGATGCTCCAAAAACAACTAAAATTCGTGACCCAACTTTCTCTGAGAAATTACAATTTTCTGGCATTATCTCACCACAGGTTAATGGCGGGAATAGTTTCTTAGGTGATAAACCATCAGAAGGCATACCCCTGTACTCCTTCAGCATGGAAGAGAGGGCAGCAGGTGTTCATTCTGTTAATTCTGATTCTCCATTACAAGTTAGCTCTTTGGGTATTGGTTCATCGTCCTCTCTTTTGACTGATCCAGTAGATAAATTATATAATTTGGCCAATTCAGTTTCAGCTCCTAAACTTGTTTCAGGCTCATTTTGTGTCAGTAATGGTAGCAAACAATTCTACAGAGTAGTACATGAACCAGATGGTCGAGAGAATGATCAAACAGCCTTTATTAATGGAAAGTTTCATGAAATAGGATTACCTAGTACAATGAAAGGAAGTACCTCAATGGCAGACGATACCCCTGCTGCGTCTGATGTGACAGGTTCACCATCCTTTACACAAACATCATCCATTTCAGATTCAGGTTGGAGGCCACGAGGAGTTCTGCTAGCACATCTCCAGGAGCACAGTGCTGCTGTCAATGATATAGCGGTTTCAACGGATCAAAGCTTTTTCATTACTGCTTCTGATGATTCGACAGTCAAGGTATGGGACTCAAGAAAGTTGGAGAAGGACATCTCATTTAGGTCAAGATTAACTTATCACCTGGAGGGAAGCCGTGCATTGTGTTCGACAATGCTACGAAGCTCCTCTCAAGTAGTTGTTGGTGCATGTGATAGCATGATTCATATGTTTTCGGTTGAGAAGTATTCGGGTATTGCTGATATTAAAAAGAAGGATATCAAGGAAGGTGCTATTCTCAGTCTTTTGAACTACTCAGCTGACTCTGGACAAATTATGTACAGCACTCAAAATTGTGGGATACATCTCTGGGATACCAGAAAAAATACAAATGCATGGACATTAAAAGCAATACCGGAAGAAGGTTATGTATACTCTATGTTGACTGGCACATGCGGAAATTGGTTTGTATCCGGATCTTCAAGGGGGGTGCTTACTCTTTGGGATCTTAGGTTTCTAATACCTGTGAACTCATGGCATTATTCTCTTGTGTGCCCTATCGAAAAAATGTGCCTTTTTATTCCAAATGCATCAGTCTCTTATCCTGCAAGGCCCCTCATTTATGTTGCTGCTGGCTGTAATGAAGTTTCGCTCTGGAATGCAGAGAATTGGAGCTGCCATCAGGTACATGGAAGTTTCTTTACCGTTACTTTTGCAATCAATTAATTGTAATGTTAACTAAGGATATAAATTCATGGATCTTGCTAATAATGTAAATATGTGGGCCTCTTTCCGTTCAAGTGCCAAAACAAGAAACAAAAGGGAAGCAACAAAGTTTATCTGGTTCTGATCACATTTTGAATGGATCACAGATTAATCAAAGTTGCCATCTAGTTTGTCTATGGAAGATGGACCTTTTACTGGTCTCTGGTCCACTCTTGGAAGTACTAAAATGTTTAGGTTTCTTGGTTCGACTGTTCAATTGATAGAATTGACGTCATTAAGTTGCCTAATGCCTAGTTTGCTAAATACTTACCAAAATGATGGCTACTTGTTGATGTAATTGATAAATAACTAAGAGTGGGACCATTAATTTAGCATACCTTATGCCATTTCCCTAAAGCAACTCTTAAATGAAGGTTCATGCAGAAAGTTGAATAACTAAGGGTTTTTTTTTTCGAAAAGAAGAGGATAATTGTGTGTTTTTGTGATGTAGACTGACGCAGAAGAACCTAACTCATTGATTTCCTTCTTTAGTATCAGTTTAAGTATAAATAAACTTATTTTTATGAACTATTTTCTTTAGGTATTCAGGGTGGCTAATTATGAAAGTGATCCTGAAATGCCGGATTTGCCTTGGGCTGTGGCCAGATCAAATAAGCCAAATTCTATGTCAGATCTGAGAAGGAATGTTAATCCAAAGTACAGAGTTGGTGAGTTGAATGAGCCTCCTCCTAGACTTCCTGGTATCCGTTCATTGCTTGCCTTACCTGGGGGTGATCTATTAACTGGAGGTACTGACTTGAAGATTCGTCGATGGGACCATAGCAGGTTGTAGTTTAATTTCTTTTCTTGTATGATTGAAATAGCTGTTCTGACAATTAAATTATTTACTTCTTGATCTTTAAAATTGCAGTCCTGACAGAACGTATTGTGTGTGTGGGCCAAGCTTGAAGGGATCTGCCAATGATGATTTTTATGAGACAAAATCAAGTTTTGGGGCACAAGTTGTACAGGTATTTAACTTCATTTTTTTAATTGGATTCTGTTGTCTCCTCGCTCTGCAAAATGAAGAGTAATTTCTAATGGAGGTAGTATTTGTAATAACAACTTCTAAGCTTAACTTTCTTCTTTTATCTTTTTTGGAAGGAGACAAAGAGAAGACCTTTAACTACAAAGTTGACCTCAAAGGCAGTTTTAGCGGCTGCTGCTACAGATTCTGCTGGTTGTCATCGTGATTCTATCCTATCATTGGCTTCCATTAAGTTGAATCAAAGACTCTTAATATCAAGCGGTAGAGATGGAGCAATAAAGGTTTGGAAGTAGGTGACTTGAGCAAAGCGTTTAATTATTGTACATATTTAGTAATTATGATGGTGGAAATGTACATTTTGTTTCATAGTCCCAATTAGATTTGTGTTTTGGGTCCTTTGCATATACTTAGGTTATTGCCCTGCCTGATCTGTACAGAGTACGTGTAGAAATAGGTACAAAAAGAATGAAAACAAGAGTTGATGCTTTGATGTACCCCCTTTTGTGCAAGAAGAATATATTGCAAACAGAATGAACGTACTGGTTTATTCTTTTGATGTTGCTTGCAAATTCGTCTGTCACTGAGCTTATTGTTCTGGAAAATTATTGTTTTGTAAGCTCATGCATTCAATGGTCTTTCCTTTTCCTTTGTTTGTGCTCTTGGAAAGAGTGTTATATTTTGAAGACAATAATCGTTCATTGCTGAAGAAAATGCTTTAATTTTGGTTTTCAACTATGATAGAAGCAATAGTGTTATTTGTGAGCAGTATAAATCTTAGAAAAACCCGTTGATGGGAAATCAATTCAATTAATTTCCGGTCAATTTACTACCTGTGGATTCTGAGACGAGTCACTTGAGACTTTTTGTCATTTATACTAATGAATAAATGACACCTCATGATATAAAAATCAAGTTTTACCCTTAAATTATTGTGCGGAATTCATACGTTTTGGCGTTGGCATTATTGTTAGCATGAAATTAGGATTATGTCTGACAAACTTGTAGTGTAGGAGATTAACAATTGCAGGCCCCTCCGCCACCGAAATTGGCAGCGAAGGTATAAATGAACAGTCCCTCTCTTTTCTACTTTCCTTTCAGATAGTGTCTCACATCCTCTGACGCCCTTCTACCGCAGCGTAGTTGGATCTCTGATTCCATTATAAACTGTATCCACCTGAGTTTCGTCGGTAGTTCGTGACCCATCTCTTCCTGTTGTAATCCTTCCTGTCTGTGTACACTAAAGCCCCTCCTACACCGGCTTCTTACGCATTCTGGACAATATCTTCTCTGAAAATCTTTTCGTATTTCGCTGGTACAATCGCCCAGGATGTTGCGCTCCCATTTTTTTTTCTCTTGAGTTTCATTGTCCTTTACCCGGAGTTGACGAAAGCAACCCGTCTAGAGGGCTAGTCGGACTCTGCAAACACGTTAAAGGTAGGAGTCACCTGATCAGCAATGTCGGAGTATGGAAGACGAATGGGTTTTCGGGACTGTGATTGGATTTATATAAATCTTCAACAATTCTTTGAATTCATGAAGAATGAAGAAATGAGAGAAAGGCGAGTAAAAGTCCTGAAAAATATATGGCGTTCACAACCAAAAGTTAAAGAATCATAATTTCAATTAGGAATGAGATGATTAGTTGGGGCTTGATAAAGAATTCCGCATCAATTTCACCAAATCAATTGGTAGAATGAGACAAATCCCATGTTTTAGTGGACCTTTCTAGATCGTCAGTTGTGACCCAATGCCTCTTATTCTTATTATATCCAATTAAAAATCTTATCTTTTTCTTTCCCCATAGACACACTTTGAACCCTAATGAGTGGATTTCATGCCCCACCACTTAGAAGTGAGTACTGATATAAATCAAGTTCCAGAAAAATCTGGACCGCCACAACAAGGTCATTCTAGTGCTATCTCTATATAGAGTAGATTCATGGGTAGTCCTTTTTATCTAGGTAGGCCTTCGTATTAAATCGGTCGCATTTAGTAATGTCTATTACAAACCCACTTCGCTTACTCTCTGACAACCGAAAAAGAAAAAATATTACATTTACGTAGAAAAATATTTTAAGAGAAAATTTACGGACCGAAATATAATTGTGAGTTTCACAATTCTACTTTAGATAAGTTTATAGAGAAAACAAAACATTAAATGAGATGTACAATGCGATTTCACTTGTCTAACCCAAATTGATTTCAGATCGCACCAAAGTCTAACAATTTTCACATTGACATGAATTTTATAAATGAGATTCATAACACGAGCTTTTCCGCTCAATTCCGAATTTACAACACTAAACTCTAACAATCTCCATTTTAAAACGAATTATAATGCAATGACCAAGTATTTAAATCTTCTTCTTCCACAAATCCTTTAAGGAGATTTGCAACGCCAACCTACCTAACTGTCACAAAGAAAAATACATATTACTAAATTGTAAAAGTCTTTAAAGATAAATTTAGCAATGGATGCTTACTAAAATTTAAAAAATATTTAAATCACGATGATGACATCTTCTAACCTCACAAACCACATCCAAATCTGTGAGAGTATATTTCGCCTCTTAATCTGTCATTTCAAATGTGTCATTCAAAAACACTATATAATTACACTATCGTTATCTTCTCGTAACAAAATATTGAATATTGATAAAAAAAAAAAAAAGAATATTTACTTCAAATATCTCGTCGCCCCAAAACACAATCTTCTACAAATTATCAGACATAAAATCATTGGTTTCAATAAATATTCACACTCAAAATATTGAAACTGAAAATCACAAATATCACAAGATTTGTAAAGATATCCCAAAAAATTATATATTTCTGTAATAATAAATCAACCCCAAAGTATTCAAATAAAATCCACCCAACTTCATAAATCTCTCCAAAAAATCTCAAACAATTAAAGGTTGGATTTTTAACCAGTTTGAATTTTGATCGAAAGTAATTTCAAAAAATTTCATATTTACTTTGAAAAATCATAAATTTTCCGAAAAAACTCTTGTAGGCAAGATGACAATATGAATATGAAATTGACGTTAAAAATCAAAACTTTGAAAAAAAATTCTGCTCAAAATCATCGAGGTCTGGCTGATGGGTTTTTTCTCCATGAGGAAGACTACCTTAAACAAGGAGAACACTAATCAAAGATCGTGGATAGTCGACGGAGGGGCGTCAATGTTCAACAGTCGAACTGATGACTGGGTTGATCAAGAACCATTGGCGGCGGTTATTTTTGTGTGGCTGAGAAGAACAAGTCTTCATAAAGAAAACGAATGACGAGGAAACAATTTTTTTTTCTTTTTCTTTTTTAAAAAATTATGAAAAACCTTGTTCGATACGTAATAATAGCAGAAAATTGATGTTTCGACAAATTTCGAAACTTGCATTCTATAATTTATCCAAGTTAAGCTCTGATACCAATTGTTAGAAATCAAGCGATAATAAAAAAAGAAATATATTAAACTGGAATACTAGATTTATATGAAAAAAAAATACTTCAATGAAAAAAATCATGGAATAAGGACATATCACACTGTGTGAAGACCATAATGCAATTATGATTTTTACGACTCTACCTTAAATGAATTTATAATGTGAGTGCACTTGCTTAATTTAAATAGAATTCGAGTCACACTGAATTGAAACAACATTATAGTCCTTCAACATTACATACAATCGTTATATAGATACGAAAAGCAATTAATTTGGCATTCCAACATTGAAATGTAAATAATTTGGCAAACAAATCATCCAAAAAGCTGCTAAGCACAGACAAGTAGATATAAAAATGAGAAGGACCAAATCATTCCATTAGCTTCGAATATATTCACGATCCCTCACCAGTCCCCACCATACAAAGAGACATTCACGGGCAACTCCACATAATACCAACAAAAAGTACTTCAATTTTCTGAAACCAGCATTTCATCAATCAAAAGCTTCAGCCTGTCTCTCTCTTCCTCTCTTCTCTTTCTCTCTCTAACTAGATGTCAGCAAAGAAGCACCCGTGATCTCTAACTCACCGTCATGGATTTTCTAATCAGAATCACTTTTCACCTAAAACACAACCTTACAAACGTAAATATAAACCATAGCATGAACTTATTTCATCCACATTCCCTTCTCTCTCTCTCTCTCTCTCT
>CM039481.1:7258962-7393924 GCA_022433065.1 Begonia loranthoides | reverse complement strand
TCTCTCCCTCTCTCTCTCTCTCTCTCTCTCTCTCTCTCTCATTCCATCTCCCAATGACAAAACTTCATTGCATTTTCACTTTTCTTCTTCTTGTTCTTCTGCTCAATTCACATCAAATTCATAGCCACACCAAGGGAATCCGGCCGAAGAAGTCCGACCAGAAAAAGTTCCCTGCTAATATGACTCGAACCCAATTTTCAGAGCAGCAATTCATGAAGTGGGTGAGTTTTGTAGGGAGCCTCAAACACTCCGTTTTCAAGACCGCCAAGAACAAGATTTTCCCTTCTTACGCACTGACCGTCTCAAAGAATCCGGCGGCCGGAGACTTCACGTCCGTTCAGGAGGCCATTGATTCTCTACCCTTCATCAATCTCGTGAGAGTTGTCATCAAGGTCCATGCAGGGGTTTACACGTGAGTCTTTGTCTTTTCCTTTGTATTTTTCACATCACTATGAATGCTTCTCTATGGATGCCTGCCACATGCTTTTCTACTTCGTCCCTCCAAATTTCTGCTTAAACCAATAAAGTTTTAATTTTGTCTTTGCTGATGAAAATTTTTGGGTGGGATTTCAATTTTGTTGCAAAAACTCCTCTTGGGTATTGATTTGCTAATCCGGGTGGCTTAAAATTTGTGAAAAATGATAGGGAGAAGGTGAATATACCTCCATTCAAATCATTCATAAGCATAGAAGGAGCAGGAGCAGACAGCACAATAATTCAATGGGGGGACACAGCTCAAACACCAGGGCCAAAAGGGCAGCCAATTGGAACCTTCAATTCAGCTACTTTTGCTGTGAATTCCCCTTTTTTCATTGCCAAAAACATCACCTTCAAGGCAATTCAAAACTCTCCACCCTCTGTTCTACCTCACCCCACTCAATCTCCTCTGTCTCTAATAATCGAATTACACTATTGTGCAGAATACGACTCCAGTGCCGGGCCCGGGAGCAATCGGAAAACAGGCAGTGGCGTTCAGAATTTCTGGGGACACGGCCACTTTCTTGGGGTGTAAATTCTTGGGAGCCCAAGACACATTGTATGATCACTTGGGAAGACATTATTATAAAGACTGTTACATTGAAGGCTCTGTAGATTTCATCTTTGGAAATGGCCTCTCTCTGTTTGAGGTAAGAAAATGATAATCTCACCCGCCCAATTTGTTCATATTTTCAAGGAAAACCAAAGATGGGCGTGTGCAAATTAATAAACTACCAATAGTTTTCAAAGTTTTAATTTGTAAATTGAGATTAATTTAATCATTTATATATCAATTTTTTATTAGTCCTTATATGTGATTTTTTGAATTGAGGTTAATTTTAACTATGTCAAAGTTTGAATTTCATACATTTGGTTCTAATACCATGATAAGCTACTAACAATCTCAAAAGTTTAAGGTTGTTGATGAAGATTAATTTAATCATTTATATATTTTTTGACAGGAATGTCATGTCCATGCAATCGCACAATATACTGGGGCGTTGACTGCGCAGGGCCGGAGCAGCCTGTTGGACGACACGGGTTTTTCCTTTGTGAATTGTAAGGTCACAGGCTCAGGCGCTCTGTACCTTGGGAGGGCCTGGGGTTCATTTTCAAGGGTGGTCTTTGCCTACACCTATATGGACAACATTATCACCCCCAAGGGATGGTACAATTGGGGTGACCCTAACCGCGAAATGTATGACTGCTTCTTTCTTTTTCCTTAGAAAAAGCTTTGTTTTTGAAGATCAAAAGTGAAAATTTAAAGTAAAGGGTATTCAGAAAGCGTGTTTTTGAGAGTTTATTTTGAGTAAAAATTGATAAAGTTAGGATTTTTTAAGGACAGACGAGGTGTTCTTAGTTTGGACATGGTGGCAGGACTGTGTTTTATGGGCAATACAAATGCACAGGACAAGGAGCGAGCTTTGCAGGGAGAGTGGCGTGGTCGAGAGAGCTCACCGATGCAGAAGCTAAGCCTTTTATTACCCTTACCTTCATCGATGGCTCTGAATGGATAAATCTATAACTCATAAAATAATTTTTTTAATACCCACTAATTACTTTCTTAATCTCTCTTGCAAAACCCACTTTCACAACCCTTTTTTTCTGGGTTTCTTACAACAAAATAAAAGTGTTACAGAAATTTTGATGGCCTAGAACACTCTGTAAAGTCGTGCTTATCTGGTTTGCTTGGAATCATGAAACACTGAGAAACCCAATATGAATTTCAAGATTTGTTAGTATTTTGCTTGGTTATATCGTGTTAATTTAGTGCCAAATTAGGATTATTTAGCATTTAAATTCCCAACTATTCACTATTATCTTTTTAATCAAACAATCATTTTTTTGAATATATTCCACATATTTTAGAATATTACTGCATTAAAATGGAATAAAAGTAAGATATTTTAGAATGTTTGTTTGATTGATGTTATGAGTGTGGTTACAAACCCAAATAAGAACGGAGCTGTCGTGTCACGGACCAAAAAATTACAAGACAAATGATTGGAAAAGTTAATTATTAATGATTAATTTAATGACGTTGATATGACGGATTCTTGACAGTATTTTAATTTCAATGTTATATAAATAGTATTAATTTTTAAAAATATTCATTGTAAAAGAATAATAAAACTATATTTTCATCCAAATATATGATGGAAATAAAGACAAATTTGATAATATTCTTTGCAGGAAGAATCATTCCTGTGTTTATCAATCACAATCTTAATTGTTAATCAGATGCAATTAAGGCGTAATTACTGATAAAAAGATCGAAAATATGATGAATAATTTTCAATTATACATAGGAATTTGGAGAAACTTTTTCTAGTTCAATCTCATGCTGCTCTAATGGAGGAAAACAGAGGGAGAAGGACTTTCTTTCTTCAAAACCTCCTTTGCAAATAGATCCTATTCGTCTCTGTACTGAACTCAGACGATCGATCCAGCTTACCCATTACAGCATTTTTGAAATTAATGGCTTCCTGAACCTGCGAACAAGATCTCTGCATTTTAACTCCGCTCAAGCTACTTCTAGACTCCATCATTTCGTTCAGCGAAAGCTTCTTCTTTGACCCTGGTTCCGGCCGCTGCTTCGGAGCACTATGGGACCTCAACTTCGCCTGGAAAGATTCCGTATTCACCATGTAATTCGGGAAATTAACGTAACCCCGCAAAAAATTTTCTGCGCACAAGCTCTTCGCCGGCGTTAATGTCGGATTCGAGTTCGAACCACCGGAGTGGAAAAACCGTGGGGTGCTTTGAGCTGTGGAGAATCTGCCCTCGTCGCCAGTCAAGCCCCAATCGGAGTCCTGGAAGTTCCGGCAATCTGGGATCGATAACCTCGTTGGAGTTCGACAGGGGAGAGGGGAAGATAAAGATTGCGGATATTGGTCGTCCGAGAAATCGTAGCCGGAGGTGTTTGTCCTGCGAGACCATGATTTCGGCCTTCCGGTATCAACCTCCACAATCTTTGGACTTTCATCAGAGAGCCTCCGGCTGTGCGTCGGACCGCCATTGTCGCTTATTACATCATCGAATCTTTCCTGCTCAATTCCAACAAAAGAAAAATCAGTAAACAAAAAAAAAACTCAAATCCGCCATTAATGAGAATCTAAAAAGCTTGAGTCTTTTACCATAGATTTTCGCGCTCTTACGTCAAGAAAACCAATGGGTTCGTTGTTCTTAAAGCAGCGAGTTCTTTGCAAACGAACAGTGGTCTGAGCTCTGATCAGAGCTTGCATACAATGGAGAGTTGCAGTGGCCTGCTTTCGTACCAAATATCCTCTAACCAGCGCCTGTATTTTTACCAGTCCTTTGAGCGCTCGCAGGGCCTTTCTAGCCTGTTTTAAAGCAACCCGTAGTGAAATTCAGAACAACAAACTGTAAAACATGCCTAAATTTTGCAGAAAATAAGGCGAAAATCTCACTAGAAATCCCCTGAAAACATTCTGAATCTTCAACGCAGCCCATCTTTGTCTCCCCCCACCGAACATACTACCTCGGCCTTGGCTAGTCAGCCTCACGACAGCAACTGCGGCTTGAGCGGCGGCGACTGCTGCATCCGCAGCCGCCGCCGTCGCCGCTGCGACAGCTATTGCGTGCCGATTCTGCTCCTTCTCCGTGTCTGTGTAGTAAGATCTTAGCCAAGCAGCCTCCGCCATTGATATATTGGGTGGTATCGTTGACGGATTATTACAAAACCCGGTAGCTTCATTCCGGCAGCCATTGTTGAACTTCTCTCTGTTCTCTTTCTCTTTCTCTTTCTTTATCCCAAACAAGCTCTTGATCCACCTTATCGCCCTCCCCATTGCTGAAACTCAGAAGGACAAAAAATATAGCAGGATTCTAATACCTGGCAATCCCTACGAAAGGATATTCATCCATGTTTACAGGTGTATGAAGAAGCTTCAAGTTAAAAGAATGGGGAATGGGGAGTGAAAACGAAGAAGAAAAGAGGAAAAACACTGGCAAGGCCTCGTGAAAATCTGCATTAGATGACAAAAACATGCCGCTCAAACGTGGTGTGTTTATATAAATAAAAACATTAGTGAAAGTAAAATTATAAAGTTACGTTCTTTGACCAAAAGCAAGAACAGTCAAAAGAAAACTTAAAAATCTTTATTATTATAAACTAGAAAATCATGCATTTTATAAATGACATATTATTATGGAGGATATAGATATAATAAATAAAAATAGGTGAGACAGAATCGGATTCTGGAGATAAAAGGCAAGTATAGAAAATGAAAACGCTCGCATTTTCTCTCCAACCAGGGAGTAGTAGACACAGCAAACAGCAGGCAGCCAAGATCTGCAAACACCAGTTTCTTTCAATCTCTCACTTACTTTCTCTCTCTTGTCTTTGTTATTTATGGAGCGACGTGTCCTTGTAAAAAGAAAGATACCTCAGTGTCCTTGGCCTCTGACGCCCTCCCTCGTGAAGCTCTCCAATTCTTTATATTTTATGCTTCTCCATTTTAAACTCTTCTTTTTTAATCTTTTTATGCGTTCTATGCAGTTTGCATGCAACTCCAAAGAAGACCACTTCTTTTTCCATATAATTTGCATTTCATTCTCTCTCTCTCTCTCTCTCTCTCTCAACTCCCATAACTCCAATGAAGCTGGATCATAAGAAACTATGAATTCTCATACTCATTTCCAACACTTCTAGCTCAAAAATAACTCTTCAAACTCTGCAATTATTCGCAGTACACATTTACTCCAGCCCAAATACATATATATGTCGAGAGAGAGAGAGAGATGCCATGCAAGTGGTCTTTCTTATTTTATTATTTTTCTTGTAGGGTTTGAAAAGATCTTTCAGTTGTGGCAGCGCAGCATCTAACTGCGATAATTATCAGAATTCTTTTCCACTGTTTGCTCAATTATTTGTGCACCAGTTCAACTCTCCTCTCATTTTCTTTCCTTCGACTATTTTCTCTGCACCTCTCTGAATCCCGGCTTAAAGATGAACATAAAGCTTCGTCTATTATGAAGTACTTTCTCCAGAGCCTTGTCACTTCATTATTATACTCTCTCTCTCTCTCTCTCTCTCTCTCTAGTCTAAATATTCATTTCTGCTAATTCCACTTTCTTCCTATCTTGGACTTCCGGTGAGTACTAAAATTGGAAAGGAATATTAATGCATGTGTTGTGTCACTTCAATGTTATCATTTTAAAAAACACCATTTTTTACCTAGCTACGTGACAAATCAACCATAGTAATTTCTAATACAAATTAATTATTATGGTATTTTTTTAACAAATAAATCACTGACATATGAAAAATAACAAAGTCAACATCGCGGTCACGTTCTTCGTTGACATAAGACACACGGTGTCTCAAGACACCGTCTCAAGACACCGCAAGCTACGCGGTGTCTGTCTCAAGACACTGTGTAGCTCGCGGTGTCTCAACAAGGTGAGATGTAGAACTTTGTCTGTTGTTCAACTAAATAATGGAAAGAAAAAGAGAATTGAAAAGAGAATTACAGTCTTTCTTCACTTTGTCTAGTAGAACTTCTTATGCGAAGAGAGAATATCAGAGAGAAACAATTCAATAATCATTTGTCTCCCAAACAATTCAATTATCATTTGCAGTGTATTAAGCCAAGACAGAAAACGCAAGCACGTAAGAGAGAACATTGTCGCGGCGTTCATCGGCATCTGAGAAGAAAGACGCTGCGGCGTCTGGGAAGAAAGATGCCCAAGTCTGGGACGGCTAGGGCTCGCGAAATGGGGCTTGGGATCGATGTTGTTGCTACGGTTCCAGCGACGATTAGAGGTAGGTTTGGGTTGATTCTTCCTTCTCATTCACGTATTGTGGATGATGTGTTCGCAGGAAGGTATTGGCAGGGATGGAATGGACGATTTCCGTCGGCAAGCGGGGGTGATTCTGGGTTGGGCCGTGAATGGGGCCTTCGACCTAGGTGCATTGGATACCCGGTTTGACCGGCCCATCAAAGGCTAGTTCTTGTTGCGCTGAAAAACGACAGCAACAAACGTGGGAGACACTCTGTTTCTGGCAGTTTGGTCGGTGTGTTGAAGGAGAGTGTTTGTCTCCTGGATGAAGGATAGATGGCAGAGTGTTGTCGAAGGCAAAGGATATATGATAGAGGGAGTTCTCTTCTTTGGAAAATGCTCAAGGCTGAGAGAAGAGAGGAGGTTGGAGCTGCTTTAGGCCTGCCCAGTTGGTGAGATTCTGGCACTTTGATGAAATGATATATATTGTTGTTTTGTTTTGTATCTTCTGGATATTCTGGCCGATTACAGTTTTTGGTTTGGGTCGTAGCTCTGTAATCGTAGAAGATGGTGTGTTGATAATATCCTCTGTCAAATTAGTTAAAGCACATTAATGGAGAAAGATATATGTTATGTGTGCTCTGTCAGATTTGGGTCAATTTGTTGGTTAATCCTAGATGCATAAACATGTTAGATGTGGGTTATATAGATTATGTGTGAGCTGCACTTCCGTTGAGTTAAGTCCTTACGAAATTTGTTTATGTGTGGACATTTGACATGCCATTGTGGGTGGGTTGACCTGGTTATTGTCCACAGGTGAGAACATTGTTGTGGACTGTTTGGTATGCTCTGTTAGTTACTAATCTGGATCATATTATCGAAGGTGTCGAAGAAGGAAAAAGGGAGGACAGCTATTGAGTGCCAACCGTGATAAAGACTTGAGGTAAGAAATTGGGTGTGTCTAGCCGTTTAAGCCCTACCCGCAAGTATGTGTGCGTGAGTGAGTCTTTGTTGATTGATTTCCATCGTAATCTTTCTCTGTATGTGTTGATAATTCTCTGGATTGTTGTTGATAGGTGCTCAGTATAATTTCTATGCTTGGTAGAGTTTGTAGGTCCTCTCTGACATTGTTGTATATTCTAGATACTCTGTATGTTTTGCTCTGCTTGGGTGATTTTGTATGTCACGTGGATGTGTACCCCTTTGCTGTTGTTGGTAGGTCTGTGATAATACTATTGTGTTGCTCTGTGATATCTCCTTGTTGCTTTGCAATGATTGTTAGGGGTGATTTTTAGTGGGTAGCTCATGATATCTCCTTGGAGTTCTACTATGTTTATTTTGAGTTCATTTCTTGAGCATGTTAACTACTTTAACTTAATCAACTTAGTTAAATTAGGTAAACAAGTTGCAGCGAATAAATCTAGATTATAGACTTTACAAGCATGCTTTTGTTCATTAATGTATTGTTAGTCTTCTATGATATTTGTTAGTTTACTGCTTGTTACTAATGCATTGTTAATTCTCTGTGATAATTGTTAGTCAGTTGTTAGTTGTTAATTGCCTTGTTGGTGGCTCTGTTTGTTTTATTAGTTTGGTTGCCTTGTAAATATTAATCGTTTATAAATCGACAACTTCAGCATGTTTAGATTAACTTAATTAATAAGTATATTAATCAAGAGCTTAACTAATTTAATTGTTATTGATTTAGTTGTGAATTTATAAAAAGCTAGTAATGAATTGGGTGCATTAGCTTAGTCAAATTGGTTAACCTAAACAAGATAATTAATACGAGCATGTTAACGAATTAGGCCATGACTCCTCAAGCATGTTAACATTCTTTAAATATATCCTTACGATTCAATTATTGTATGGTTTGATAGACTTCCTTGTATGTGCCTTTAGGATAGTCTCATACCGCTAGAAACAACTAGGAATGTCACCACGGGGTGGCCACACATCTTGAGTGAGGAAAATAACTAATCTTTTCCTTATCGGGATTACAAGACTAATTAATTAGAAAATCGTAGGATTTCCCAAACTCCATACTCCACGTACGAACTATTCCTAAAATACGTAACTATGCCTAATATACGTAATTAAAATATTGGCTTGGGGCGGACCCATTCCAAATAATTCGAGGGCCATCTCATATGCATAAACCCATTTTCTTACTGGGCCTTTAGGCTCACGTCTTACTTGCGGTGTAGATACACATGACACACAGAGTCTTCGAGCAACTGAAGAAGTAGTGGATGAAGGATTTGCACCTACGAGCTTGTGGTTGGCTCGGCTACGAGAAGTTAAAGACATATTGAGTTGTAATTAATTTAAATTAAGTTTCTTTTTTAAATTTGTAATTTAATGTCTAGTTTATTTCCTTTAAACTATTACGCTTCCGCATATGTTTATTTTCGCAGCGTTTTAAATAACCATTTGTTTTTAACGCTTCCGCATTTTATTAAATAAACAATTTTTACAACGAGTTTTTACGAATGGTTAGTAGCAGTTCGGATTAGGCGTACTCTGACACGTTTTTCTCAAATTTTAACATATTTTTAAAAAGTGACAAAAATCTAGGTCGTTACACTTGCTCTCGGTTACACATAGATGATTTATTTAATAACATGTTTCCATATAATAATTCCTTGAATTGTTCTTTGTAAATTATTGATAAATGTCACGTGATGGAAATGATTGTTTTGGCTTAAGCCAAGAACTGTTATATCACTGTCAAAATATTATGTTTCCTCTTTGGGCATTATATATATTGTTGTTGACTGAATATAACATAACATACATGCATTATGATTACGGTTTATGAAAATATTGACATATGCATGGCATGATAATGAACTGAATGAATAAACGTAAATAGGCGTGTGGGGGTTCGGGAGAATAAGGTGATTGTTCATGGGTGGTGACACCTTTAATGGATGTATCTCCTCCCACATAGGGAGAGAGTGACGGTTAAGCCACATGGACCATATAATGTATCTTTTTCTCTTATACCAGAAATCTCCAACGCTTGAACAAAAAGATATTGGTGATGGTCATTGGTGGTGACACCCCTAATGGATGTATCTCTTCTTCGGAGTGACGGTTAGCCACATGACCATAGGATGTATCCTTTATCTGGTAACGAAACGTAAAGACAAAAAAGATAGGTTCTTTTCTGAGACAGACTGCATAAGCATGCATTGAGCATGAATATTGCATTTCATTCTATTTCTTGTTAAGTGTTAAACTCATTATTTTATCATATGATGTAGGTGATTGTTATGAGACCAATGATATGCTAGTGTGGAGAAGACATTGTAGGATGAGCTCTTGGGTCATCAACTGGGTTCAACCTGAAGGTTATGGCTCACGAAAAGTAACATTGGTTGTTTTGAACAATTAATTATGGTTTTAAATTTCAGTAAATGTTTTATGAACAATGGACTTTTGTTGGAAGTATCGAAACCGTGTCTTGAAATTATTATTTGTTTCTGCTAAATTACTCTGACATGTTTTCTTTGTACATGTTTTAAATAAATTAAAGAAAATTAAAAGAAAATTTTTTATATGACTAAATTAAGAAAAAGTTTTAAATAACGCGGGGCGTTACACCTATTTTCTGTATATATCACACTATAATGGAATGTTTTATCTTTGCCTTACTGCTTATTTTATAAAACTGTTTTATTTCAAATGTTTTATATATGACATGCTCCTTACTTTATTTTAATTTTAACATGGTATCTAAAACTTTACCTCTATTAAGTTTAGTTGACTCACTCGAACGATATTTCCTTCAGATTTGAATTTGAAAGATTCTCAACCACCAACACAGAAGTGAGATTGGCATTTACCTCTAGTTTTTATTGTTACAAGTGAATTTCCTTGTAAGGTTTGACTTAGTTAATTATTGTTCAATTTAAGTTGTATCTTCTCATTTAATTATAACACAGATATTATGTGAACTTATATTACGACATTGTCTTAAATGTCACTATTGGTCTTATATTTTAGCTCATTTGGTTTGGACCTTGCTTGTTTTTTTTTTATATTTAAGTCTTCTGCTACTCATTAAAAATTGGGTAAATGACAAATCAACCATCGTGGTTTGTGGCCAATGACAAGTCAACCACTATGGTATATTTTCTAACAAGTTAATCACTGACATATGGGAAAATAACAAAGCAAACATCGCAGTTACGTTCTCCGTTAACAAGTTAAAAACGCGGTATCTTGCGCAAGACACCGCATTGTCTTCTTCAAATGACCAGAACCCAGTACATTCCAGGAACCCGCGACTCGAAGAACTCCGCGACGAACAGATCCCGCGACTCAAAAAACAGACCCCGCGTCGCGACGAGATGCGACGAACGAAGAGTAGACCCGAGCGCACGGTGCCCTCCATTGAGCCTGTCTTCAATCACGGTGAGTGAGCCTTGCCTTCTACATAACATTGATTTTCTACATAACATTGATTAGATTTGTTGAATTAGTTTCATTGTTAATTAGATTCATTTGATGTATTGTTAATTAGATTCATTTGTTGACTAGTTTAATTTGCTGTATTGTTAATTAGATTCATTTGTTGATTAGATTAATTTGTTGTATTGTTAATTAGATTCATTTGTTGATTAGATTCATTTGCTGTAGTTGAATTAACTGCAACTAGCCTATCCTACACTAGAAAGGCATCAATGTTCGGGTTAAAATTGTTAATGTGTTTGTACATAAATTTTTTGTTTTTTTACTTCAATAATTGTCAGTCGTTACAATTGTAGATATTATTTGGTGATGTTTTGTCATATTGTGGTGAAAGGATTTTTTGTTGTTTACTTTGATTTATTTATATACGAGAGACTATTTGCATAAATACTACTATACTGACTTATGACATTTCGTTGGGTTATTATACTGCAGGTTGGCGAATTACTCAGGGAGCACAATGTACTGAGCTAGGAAATTGATGCAGAAGCGTGAGAAGACAAGGGGGGAGGCTAGTGAAAGACGAGCAACCGAGGTGGTGGAAGGCATGGGGCGGGAAGATGTTCAACCCGAGGCGATGGAAGAAGTTCAACGAGCAACAGCGGTGGAAGACGAAGACACCTCCGAGCCTGAACAAGTAGAAGCAGAGTTATTATTCAAGACAGACGATGGCAAAAGATGCTATGAAGAAGATGTAGAACACCATGGCATTATTGTTTCAAAAATAGTCGATTTTGACTCTTTCACAGAAATGGGAATTCAACATATGTTGGAAGATGCTGAATTACTCGGGTTGTGTCGGATGGGGGGCACTTATTGCGAGAGAGTTATTAAAATGTTTTACGCAAATTTCCAACTGTCCGAGGAGCTAGTAGAGGTGCAAACGTACATTTTTGGACGGGAGTTGAGATTCACTCCCAATGATGTCAATAGAATGCTTGAATGTGTGATAGACAGGGCAAGCGATGAATATTATCACATATCTAAGAAGCCACCATTTGTCAAGCAAGGAGATGAGATAGCAGTTCTTAAATTGTTGCACCGGGATCCCGAGATTGCCCATTACAAGAAGCCAAAGGCTAATGAGTTGAATGTAATAGCCCAAGTGCTCCACTTGATATTGACGTACACGATTTTGCCTAGGATTGGGCATTGAGACCATGTTACCAGCATGGATCTTTATATTTTAGAGAAGATGTCCATGGGAAAAAAGGTGAACATCGGATATATCATTGCGAAGCACATGCAAGAGGTCATCAACAACCCAAGAATGAGTCTACCGTACAACTGGCTGATCCAGAGTATAGTTGAGCCGTTTGGGGTACCCATCTCTGTGAATGAGCCCAGAATTGAAGCGACGGCCAATGACACCTACAACAAAGCCAACTTGGATCGATTGGGCATCACTCAAGTTGGAGGCGAATGGTTCCGCAAGTCAAAATAGAAGGCAACACCTCCACCCCTCACAGAGCCTCAGTATGCAGGCACCTCATATGAAATGCCGCCTCCTCCCCGCTCAGAGACTCAGTATGCAGCCCCTTCATATGCAGCCCCCTCATATGAAATGCCGCCTCCTCCACAATCATCACACTTTACTGCGATGCCTGAGGAGTCATCTGCCTGGATGAGAAAAATAGAAGAGCTCCATCATGCGTCGATGACCAGAATGCAAATGATGGAGGTGGGGCATTGAACAACAGTGGCAGGTGTAGGCATTAGAGAGCCAACGCGCCGCAGAGTAGTGGCGTATGCAAGAAGCGGAGCTCGCTGTAGCGAGGCATAGAGAAGTAGAACAGTGGCATATTCAAGAGGCGGATCTCGCTGCATAGAGGTATCGCCAAGCAGAACAGTGACATGTTCGAGAAGAGGAGCGACACCGTGAGGTGTTGGACGCACTCAAGAGACGTGGGAGGCGATTAGCCCTTTCATCATCCTCGTCATCGTCCATGGACGCACCTGATACCACATTCCGCTTGTAAGTCCAGTTTTTACTTTATTTTTGTCTCACGTGATGATGTGTTGTTGATTTACAGTGACCCTGTCGGGCGCCGCCAAGGAGCACCTGGAGCTGGGGAGGTCCAACCTCGGCACAATAGATCTATGTGCGTGGTACGTCTTTCATTTCGTTATATGTGTGTTCAATCATGTTCATGCAAATGTTAGTATCTCGGCATTTTCACATTTTTTTTGTAGCCTATGGAGATCATGTCCTCGTTCAAGATGTACGTCCAGTCAAATACACGTAAGAACAAAGAGACGTGCGCAATTCTTGGGGGAAAGCGGGAGGGCGAGCACTACGTCGTCACACATATGATCTTCCGGATCAAGTTGGACGCCAAATACAGTGCTAACCCATCTTTGTATGTTACTGTATAAGCTATTATCTTACTACTCATCCGAACTTATATGTAGTGTATTGCGACCGATGAAACAACCGTATTGGCGTATCATCAGGAGAAGGATCTATTGCAATTAGGGTAGATTCACGTAAGTCACCATCTCGTTTCTCCGAGTTATCGTGCATGTTCATGTTCTCTTCAAATAATCTTATGACTTGTTTACATTGCAGACACACCCAAAGCAAGGGTTGTTTATGTCATCCGTTGACTTGAACACTCAATATGCGTACCAGCAATTGTTGTCGGAGTCAATCTCTATCATTGTAACTCCATCAGAAAAAAAGGAGTATGTACTTTCTCTTGTGTAAATTCTTAATATTGCTTTCCACGTCACTGACAGACAATTGTTCCCTTTGCATTGCAGGCCGTACGCCATCTACCGGTGTACGAGCGAGGGGATGAGGGTGTTGGCACAGTGCAATATTGAAGAACAATTCCACGAGCACGAGCGTGCAATCTTTCATTATGAGGGTGAGTTGTACGCTGCTGCAAACGGAGTTCTCTTGGACCCGTAGGGAGGTTTAGAGATCAAGGATTTTCGCCCGCCCCCGCCACCGCCACAGTCCAGGAAGAAGGCGTCATAATCTAGTTCAATCAGTTCTATTGTAGTTTATGTTTAGTTTAATTTGTGTACATTTGCGTTGTAAATGATGTGTAGTTCAAGGATTTCCATTGTAGATTATGTTTACTTTAATGTTTGTACATTTGCGTTCTACCTGATGTGTAGTTCAATGATTTCCGTTGTAGTTTATATACTGAATGAATAATGTCTGAGACGATACGGAAACTGCTATGGGCTTTTGCGCAGGATGTATGATAATTGCGTTGTGGGAGTAAAGAAACAGAGGAGGTTCTGGCAAAAAATTTTTAGGACAAATTTGCATAGAACCATAGCCATTAACCATACCCACATTTGTATACAACCATTGCCATTAACTATAAGGCAAAAGCAATCAACTACAAACCACGATGGTTAATTTGTCATTTACCCATTTTTCTAGCAAATAAACCACTGACGTATGGGAAAATAACAAAGTCAACTTCTCCGTTAACAAGTTGATGTGAGATAAGAAACCGTTTCAAGACACCACTAATACGCGGTGTCTTCTCGCAAGACACCCCATTTTAAGCAGTGTCTTCTCCAGACACCGCGTAAAACGCGGTGCCTTCTCAAGACACCTGGTAATTACGCGGTGTCTTCTCTCCAGACACCGTGTTTTTACACGGTGTCTTCTCTCAAGACACCAGCTCTGTTTAACTCAGGGGTATACATAACCGCGACCTCCCGACAATTTGGCATATTCTAAAGCATTTCGTTATCCATTAGGTAACCCTAAAAATTCTGGAGAGCTTAAGAGAGTGATTAGCGAAGGTGAAGAATTTGTTGAAAAGCAAATGGCGAGTGAAGAATCTGTTATTAACCGTCAACTTGAAGTGAGACCCACAATCACATGTGTGCTCAATGAGAATGAGGTACGTGGAATTGGAAATGAAGCTGCGATTGTTTTGCATTCCGTATCAGTAACTCTACATGAGGAGGACAATGAGGACCTCCGTTCATTATGTCAATCAACTAGTGATGAAGACATGGACATAGCCGAGAGTAGGCCTAGACGTCCAACACAAGTAGAAGACAAATTCCCTGGAATGGGGCTTGGTAAAAAGTACAGTTCATTGAACAAGATTAGAGAAGAAATTGTTGATCATGCATTGAAGAACGGGTATGGGATAAAATTCACCCATAGTGAAGCGCATCGATTGAGGGCTGCTTGCTAGGAAGGCTGCCCTGCCTCGAAAATAAAAGGTGAAATGACCTTTCAAATAAAATTTTACAATGACATTCACACATGCTCCAGAAAGATGGAAAGTCATCATGCTACTACCAAATGGGTTGCAACTCATTACTTAGACAGATTTAAAAATCAAGCAGATTGGGACCTTGCTTCCATAATTGAGACAGTGAGGAAGGACTTAATGTCAACATCTCACCCAGTCTTGCTAGAAGGGCAAAAAATGCAGCCAAAAAAATTAACAAAAGTGATGGAAATTAGCAATATAAACTCATATGGTCGTATGCAGAGGAGATTCGGAGATCTAATCATAGAAGCTCCGTGCGTGTGGACCTCGATATGAGTGTATTTAAAAGAATGTACATGTGTTTGGCTGCATGCAAGACGGCTGTGCTAAACTGTGGTAGACCACTTATTTCTTTGGACGGTTGTCATTTGAAGGGAGCCACTTCAAGCCAGCTGCTCACTGCTGTGACCATCGACGGGAACGATGGCATGTATCCAATTGCTGTAGCAGTGGTTGAAGCAGAAAATAAGAATTCATGGAGCTGGTTTCTAGAATTGTTGCTCAATGATCTAAACACTCCATCTGGCAATGGATGGACAATCATTTTCGACCGTCAAAAGGTGCGGTTGATTGCTTTTTCCTTATGTGTAAAGGTTATGCATTTTGTAGGAATCTGACTAATATTATGAATATTTACAGGGTCTAGTGCCAGCTGTGAGCGCAGTGGCAGGGCAAGCGGACCATCGATTTTGCATCCAACACCTGTATGCCAATTTCCAAAAACAATTTAAAGGCATGTTGTTAAAGGATGCAATGTAGGCCGCATCTAGAGTCACTACTGTGAGACAATTTGAGAGAGAGATAGGTAACTTATTTATGCTTGACCCGGTGGCCCACGACTACTTACGTGGAATAGTTGTGACATCCTGGGCCAAACATGCCTTCTCCTCCATCCCAAAGTGCGACATAAGCCTTAACAATCTGAGTGAGTCATTCAATGTCTGCATCCTACCAGCCTGGGACAAATCGATTCTAAGTATGTTTGAGATCATCCAGAAGGGCATCATGGGTAGGATTGTGAAAAAAAATGAAAAGATGGCTCGCTCGACGGACCTTTTGTGTCCAAAGATCAGCACTCGGCTCACCAAACTACAACTTGCCGGGCGAAATTGGAGCCCCCAGTTTTCAGGAGCTACCCAATTTGAGGTCACCAATGGTAACGAACAGTACTCTGTCGATTTGGACAGACGTACTTGTACATGTTACCGGTGGGAGTTGACCGGCATCCCATGTGTCCATGCAGTCTCGTGCATTCACTTCATAAGGAGATCCCCCCTGAGGAGTTTGTGCATGCGTACTATCATCGGGAAACATATATGGCGATGTACTCCCACTTTCTCCGGCTCGTCAATGGACCGATCGAGTGGCCTCCGGTGACGAATCTTGATCCTATTATCCCACTGCCATTTAAAAGGCTTCCAGGAAGGCCTCGCAAACATAGAATACGGGATGTGGACGAGGCTCTAAGCCGGACAGTGCTGACTAGAAGAAATTTGACCGTCACTTGTGGTTGGTGTGGGCGTGTTGGGCACAATTCTCGCACATGCAATAGTGGAGGTGAGTCAAGTGCCGGGGCTTGCAGAGGGCGTGGCAGAGGCAGGGGCGGCAGAGGCAGGTCAGAGGGAGCATTTATGGGATTCAGAGTTCCTGAGACAGCCCCCGAGACAATTCCTGACCTAGTTCCTGAGACAGCTCCCGACAGAGTTCCTGACACGCAGGTGAGCCCATTATCACATTTTCATTTTCAATTGATGTTTGAAATATGCTAATTTCATTTGCAATGTGTTGTGCAGGAGTCTGATGCGCAAGGTCCACACACACAATCGTACACAAACGTGGACCTTAACCTTCCGTGACACAGAGGGAACACAATTGTTTTACAATTTCAGTTGATGGATAGTTGCATGTTATTTAATACTTGTCTACTTGTAAATGATATTACGGTGAATAATAATGCACTGATGTTGATTGTGTTGAGTTTAAGGTGATTGGTAAGTTTTATGTTATGTACTTTCTAGGTATGGGTGTGGTTGTGGTCGGCTATTGTAATGTTAGGTTAGTTAAGTGTAAGATGTGTTAGTATGCAAATGTTTCTATATGTGCAACTTGTAAACATTAAGCATTAAGTATGGAAAAATATATAATTTCTACAAAATTTTGGGCAGAACCTACCCTGTTTCTTTACTCCCCCAACGCAATTCTCATACATCCTGCACAAAAGCGCACAACAGTTCCAGTATCTTCTCAAGACATTGTTCATCAAGTATAAACTACAACGGAAATTATTGAACTATAGATCAATTATAATGCAAATGTACAGATATTAAATTACAACGGAAACTACACAGGAGAACAAAGCAAATGTAGACAAATTAAACTAAACTAAACATAAACTACAACAGAACTATTTGAACTAAATCACGACGCCTTCTTCTTGAACAGTGGCCGTGGATGAGACGGGGGCTCGCGAAAATCCTTGATCTCAAAACGTCCCTTCGGGTCCAAGAGAAGTCCGTCTGCAGCAGCATATAACTCACCCTCATAATGAAAGATTGCAGGGTTGTGCTCGTGGAATTGTTCTTTAATATTGCACTGTGCCAACACCCTTATCCCCTCGCTCCTACACTGGAATATGGCGTATGGACTGCAATGCAAAGGGAATAATTGCTCGTCAATGACGCGAAAAACAATATTAAGAATTTACACAAGAGAAAGTAAATACTCCTTTTTGTTTGATGGAGCTACAATGATAGAGATTGACTCCGACAACAATCGCTGGTAAGCATATTGAGCGTGCAGGTCAACAATCGCGGGGTCTGTTCGTCGAGTCGCGAGATCTGTTCTTCGCGGGGTTCGTCGAGTCGCGAGTTTCTGGCTCATAGTCTGGTTTCTAGTCTTTTGAAGAAGACAAGACACAGCGACGGTTTCTTGTCTCCCGTCAACTTGTTAACGGAGAACGTAACCGCGATGTTTGCTTTGTTATTTTCCATACGTCAGTGGTTAACTTATTAGAAAAAAATACCATAGTGGTTGACTTGTCATTGACCACAAATCACGATGGTTGATTTGTCATTTTTCCTTAAAAAATTTTTAAGTAAAAGAGTAGCGTGACTTAATTCGTCTTTGAGCCGAGTCGTTCTCTATTTTATCTTGGTTACCTTTGGGACATGAGAGTTTCTGCATTTGGACCGAACAACTTGTTGGGATTTGCAATTTTTGTGAAAAAGGAAAATAGGAAATTAAAAAAAAAAAGAAGGAATTTTTTTCTGGTTCCTCCTTTCCAAAAAGAAGATACCTTAAGTATGGTCACTCTTTCGCCGCCACCGCTGCTTGAAAGAGAAGACTTGCCGCTACCACCTGACGTTGCCAAAGAGGAGAGGGAGACGCCACGCCACCATCCTCCTGCCGCCGCACGATGCCCTCCGTTCAGTGTCGCCATCGTCCGTCACCGAGAAGGAGAAGGAATCGCCCTGAACTTCGATTTGAAGCCGTGAACTGGCAAGTCTTTGAGCACAGAACTCGCCGGCCGCACGACAGCTTGCCAGTCTCTTGCAGACCCACGACGCCCGACCTTTGTTCACCGACTAGAGAATCGCCGAACACGTCTGCACAGTTCCTGTCGCAGACTGCCTAGTTCCGATCTATTAAATACTGCTCCGGTTGGTCAGATTTTTGCTATTGATTACTCGGACCTCAGCTCGCTGTTCTGACTTATTTGGATTTTTACATAGTATTGTTTTTTTATTTGTGAACATAATTGATTTTGATGAGAGTTTTTACTAGGATATTGATATTTTTAGGCTTCAAATATTTTGTTCTTACGTTCTGTTTGAAGCAGTATTTTTGGTGTGATGAGTTTGCTGAAATTTAATAGCTCGTTATTAGATTGAAACACATAGTTTCAATCATAGTAGATGAAGATGCGAGATTCACTCACACTAATGGAATTAGACGTCGTGTTGTTAAAGCTTTATAAAATGCCCATATCATGGAGGGAAGCTGAGAAAATTCAAAATGATTGAAAAGTCATATTTTTAATACATTTGCATTTGTCAAATAAGATTTTACAAGATATTCTGAACAAGAAATTTGTCACTTAATTATGGTTAAAATTGGAGCAGTTGTGTATGAAAAAAAATCAAGACTAGCAAATGCATATAAAACAACGACTTTGTTTTCATCAGTTGATGGAATGAGCTTCTATTATAGAACAGTTGATCACATTCAAAGAATTAATTTTGGATTTAACAACTATGGTATTCAAGTATGATGAGGATGATTTAAGGCTGATTCTATTTTGCTCGTTATCTGCTGTTCTTTCATAAATACAATTTTATACAGTAGAGAAAGTTTAACTCTGGAAGAAGTTTATGGTGTCTTGTTATCAAGGGAGAAGATAAAGCAAATTGTTCTTGGATCCAAGTCTCGAGGTGAGGGACTCGTCATTCACGAAAGAATTAGAGAGCTAAACAACAATGGAAGTGATAATTTTTAGAGTTCGTAGGGTATATCAAAGTCAAGGAACTGTAATAGAACATGTTACTTTTGTTAGAAGAAAGAGCTCATTAAATCTTAGTGTCATAAATTGCACAGTTAAATTATGAAAGCTGCTGAGAAGGGAAAACAATCGATGACATTGTCGCAGAAGAAGAAGACCATGGTAATAAAGATCTTCTAGTTATGTTAGAGGGAAACTTAAAGCCAAACAATGATTAAATTTTAGATTCAGCTTTATTTGTTTCATGTGTTATAACTGGAATTAGTTTTCAATATATGAGACTGTTGCAAAACATGTTGTATTGATGGTTAAAAACACACATTGCAAAATAACTAGTATTGGTACCAGCATCATCAAAGTGTTTGATGGAGTTGTCAGGACACTAGGTAATATTCAAAATGTTCACAATTTGAAGAAGAATCTGATCTTGTTGAATAATATAGATTAGAAAGGGTACAAGTTTAGCGTTGTAGATGTAGTTGTAAAGATTAGTAGAGATGCTCTCATCATGTTAAAGGGGTACAGAATGTCTGCAAATTCGTATGTGTTATAGGGTTCTATAGTAATGAGTAATAAGATTGCTAAATTTGCTAACTTACCTTTTAAATGGTGGTTTGAGAAGACTTAGAAGAAGTCAAGTTCTCAGGTAAAATTCAAGTTGAGATCTGAATCTACATCAAAGTCGATACATTAGCTTATTACAGATGTTTAGGGGAATGTAGTCACCACATCACCATCAGTTTTCAGTTTCATGTCAGAGTGGTATTGTTAACGGTAGATCCAAGAAGAAAGTCAAAGCTCCACAACAATATAGTGATCTCATTCAGTGGGTTATGCATTGAATGTGTTTGAGGGTATTGATTCTAGTGGAGAGTCTTCAACATCTTCACGTGCAGTTCGTTACGATACCTCTGATAGCTCGGTTATACCATGGAGGAGAAGATGTGATTTCATCTTAACTATATCTCTCAAGTTTAAGCAATGCTTAAACTTAATCGATATCGGATGCTGAGTTGGCCTTGTAGGGGTCATTGTGGAAGAGGAGATTATTTTTCGTTAAAGTTTTACAGATCTGTTTCGTTGCACCGAAATTTCTTTAAAGATAGAGATGGTCAAAGTTTAGTATTCTGGATTCGTTTTGTGGTGCGTCAATAAGCCTACATGTTTTTATCTCTCAAGTGGAATTCATTTCAGGGTAGAGATTGTTACAATTCAGTGTGAGTTAAGGTTTTTAACGTTACTATATATATTATTGCTCAAGTCACAAAACTCAATTGTACTTTAATTTCTTATTAGTGAATTTATCATCTGCTATTAGTTTTTCCTAAAAAATAATTTTTACGTAAATCTTTGTGTCTCTACATTATCATATGTTTTTTCTTTTTTCCCGATTCACGTTCGATTTTCACTAATAATTTAAAGGTCCTTCAATTTAGTGGTTACAGTTCTATTCTTTTTATTAAGGCATTCATAGTTTCAATTCTTGTTTCCAAATAGTATCACAATCTATTTTCATCTTTATATTTAATAAAAAAAAAAATCAAGATAATTTTTTTATCCTTGTTATCTATTTGTCACATAAAATACTTAATTAGAATAAAATAATTGAGAGTTTGAAAATCACCCAAAACAAGATTCGATTTATTTCAACTATATATTTTTTACATATATAAATAAAAGACGCAAATAAAACAATTATTTTGTCACTTTTTTTGTTCAATTTAATAATGAAAAGAACATTAAAAATATAAATACTAAATTGAAACAATTTCTCAACCTATAAGAACAAGTAATATTTTATCATAAAATTTATTTTTGAGACGCATGTAATTATGTATTTATCATTATTTTTATTATATTACAAACTAATTAGAAGATTCAAATGCCGTTTTATTCAAAATTCTTCAAATTATTATTCAGATTAAAAAAAATAAGGCTAAATCAGACAAATACACGAGATAAATGGTGGTAGTAGGGGCAGAACTGACTACAACAGGGGTAAAATTCAGAATCATGGTTTGGGGAGGCTGGTTGGTGTGCCAGTGGAAGAGCATCTTACCCATAATCCTATAAGGAAAATCCAAAACTGGTGCTCAGTCTATATTTCCACTAATTTACCATTTCACTTTTAGTTTTTATTTTATTTTTGTAATTTATTATATAAAATAATTTTAAAATATAATGATTATATTTCAAAAGTGGCATTAACATCAAATATAAGTACTATACTTTCATCAAATTTACCATTATAGAGCATAATTTAAATAATATTTCACCATATAAATAGTAATTTATAAACATTTTATTATGAAAAGCCACAATTTATATTAATAAAATTAATATTGTATTATCTGAAGCAACAAAGACAGTACAAATCAGAGATTGTACGAAGTCATTGAATTACGTCACCATAACTTGCATGGAATCATGTATAACTAAATATATTGTGGATGATATTGTGCACAAAATTAAATAAATTTTAGTAAGATGTAAAGAAATAAATTGAATCAGGAGATTAAATTTTTGTTGTTTCTTACTTATTCTTAAGAAAAATGTTTTGATTAATATTTTTTTGTTAATAATTATGCCTAGTGAGTTTTACTTACTTCTTATTAGAAAAATGTTAAACATATATTTTAATTTTACGCTTCAACTTATCACAAATTCATATATAGAATAATTACAATAGATTTAGTCTTGGCATCTAGCTCGCTGCTTAGAAGAAATTTTATGAAAGGCTCAACCAGAACCCAACGAGGCCTGGCGGATGCTCGTTGGACTCTGGCCAAGGACTCGAACTGTGGCAGCTCGCTTGTGAATATCTATATGACCTATATGAGGGTCCGACCCATATCATTGGAGGTGCACAATCCCACATCGTTTAGGAGAGTGAAAAATATATGGTTTATAAGTAACGTTTTCCTTCTTACCTAAAACAATGTATTTTGGACTTAACCCAAAGATAAAATGTCAACCCAAAGCAGACAATATTGTATTAAAATGATTGAAAACTTTACACAAATCCCACTTTATAATTAAAATATAGCAATATTTTCATAATCGAAAAACATTTGAAAAAAAATTTAAAGAATGTAATTGTACAAAATTTCATCCCTAACAACTTGATTTTTACCTTGTCATCACTAAGTTTACTATAAAAAATTTAAATTAAATAGTTTAGATTTAGTAAGAATAAAAAAATAATAGTTCTCTCAACTAGCGAAATAAAAAATATAAATAAAACAGCATGAATAAGAATGAATGCTCGATTTGAGTGCTGTATAGTGTATTTCCTCGATGTTGCAAAATTAACCGGGTCTAGTTAGAAAATTACTTTGAAGCCATATTTGTATTTATTTATCTATTTTTGTCTTATTATTTACACATAATATTAAAAATCAAATATACCGATAATCAATAATTGTTCACCAGAAACACAAGCGATTAAAGCACATATTTAATTACATTATTAAAGTAAAAATCAGTAAGAACTAGTAGCAACACTAGGTGATGGGGCTGACCCTATCATACTGTGCAGACGCCATTATACTGTGCTAGAGCTAGACTAACATTGTCGCAGTAGCAAAGAGACATTGCCTAATTTGAAATAGGAAATGTAGAGTACTTTTGTATCATTTAAGGGCACCTAAATGCATTAAAAATTGAGTCTTTTGTATCATAATTAGCACATTAGAACTACACTCTCTCAAAATAACTAATATTGTCTGCATAAGCAATTTGGTATGAGGCCCACATGTGACATGTCCCACACAATATTTTCCTAATTGTCTCTGTCTCCCCAGAATGCATCTTGTTAGTTTAAAAAAAGAAATCTATAGTTGATGATCTCTCAAGCTTTCATAAATGTTATGAGGTTGTGCAATTTTCTAGTATTAACTAAACCATGCAACCACTTTTTCCTCATAAGACAACTCTCCACGCTACACGTAGATTTAGCTGGCCATCACAACCTCACGAGGATGAACCCTCAGCTTTAACTATCTCTCTATAATGTTTGATTTATTTTTCTCCAATTGCACCCTCAATTACAAATGTCAATTTCACAAGTGGGTAACCTTAGAGTTCATTATGACTCGAATTCTATTGGGTCAGGCTGGTAGGCCAGCATTGTAAATCTCATTTAGGGTTTTGTTTTCTTTATAAATTCATATATGTTAGAGTCACAAAATTCGTGATTGTATTTCGATCTTCATAATAAATTATTTCATATGTCGGTAATTTTTTTCTTGAAAGAGATTTTTCATTTAAATCTACTGTCTTACATCATTTTATTTAATTATCATTCGATCTTTAACAAGCGATATCAGAGCTTGGTTGGGAGAGATATTAAATAATCCGGGTTTCTAAATTCATTGAAACATCAATTCTCTCAGGTCATTCCACATTGAATATGGTTTTTGTAATTTTTCATAAAATTACAGTTTTTTTGGTAAAAAAGAAAAAAGAAAAAAAGAGAAAAAATTGTTCCCTCTACCATTTGTCTTGTTTATGAAGATTTGTTTTTCTCTGGCATCCAATCGCAATTAGAAATTGTTGTCATGTCTATCGTGAAAGCTTTGATCCTTCCCTGCTTTTGAGTGTTTTGAAGGGGTTGTACCTTTGAGCAACAGGTTCGCCATCAGAGGGTATATATTCATCGTCAGTCACCATAGATTTTTATCGTTGTTTTCCATTCTCGCTGTCAAGTCGTTTCAATTGGGACTATAGTGAGAGTATCCTCTGCAAAGTTGGATTTGTTGCCAGAGATAAAAATTGTTAAAAATCTTTTAGATTTTTGAAAAAATTTTAGGAGATTAAGTTTGATGATTTATGGCAGATCTGGAATCATAGGAATATCTCAGAGATTGTTTGCGGTTGAAATTCAAATTATGTTTGAATTTCATAGTATATGCAATTATTGTTGCGATTAGGTTTGATTTGATTTGAAAGATGATTTGTTATGGTAGAAATATCTGAATATTTTAGGGTATCTTTTGAAATCTTGTGATGGTTGTAATTTTTTGTGTAATACCTTGGAAATATGTTTGGTAAATGTAATAAGTCCGGTATAATTAGTGAAAATTGTTGAGAATTTATTAGATAATTTTAGAGTTAATTGGGATAATATTGGAATTGGTTTTGTAGTAAATTGTAAAGTGTTAAGGGATTTTGGAAAAAGAATTTGATAAATTAGAAGAGAAGTCTGGAGCAGAAGGATTCGGTAGACGATGGAGGATTCGGTCGACCACTAAATATTATAGAGTGCTCCCAAGTTTTGCGATCGACAAAGCGGTCGAGCAGCTAAGATTTGGTTGATCGATAAATATTATAGAGGCGAAAAGTAGTGGCGAGTCATGTGGGATCGGTCGATAGTTGATCGACCTGTATTATCGACCAGTGCCACTGTGTTTTGCGAAAATTAGGATTTAAGTGTTGGACCAGCTGATTGTGGTGGTGGAGCACCAATCGACTGCTCCCACGCGGTTTTCAGTTACCGAAGGAGAAACGTGCATCCCAAGATGACTGCTTTCCATGATAACTCCATGAGTCCCTCCTTTTATAGATGTCATTGCATAAAAGGTGTTAGGTGAGATTTTATTGAGATATATGAAGTGTAATATCCCAAAAATATTTCCCCTGTTTTGTTGATGTATTAAACCTGGATAATTAATATATGAACTTAAATTCATGTGGCATGCCGATGCACATTGATTTACGCTTGGGAAATATGAAATGAACCGGTTTGGCTCGGCTCTGTCCAAAAATAATTATGTGGCTCGATTTTAATCATGAATGAAGAAAATAATTGATGGGACTAATTTGGATAATTAAGAAATGGAAGATTTAATTAAATGGAAAGAGAGAAATTAAGATAAAAGCATAAATATATTGTAAGGGAGTTGAACCGGTTCGGTCTGAACCATAAATTGAATTTGGCCTTCGGCCATTCGCGAGAGAAACAAAGAGAAAGATGAAAGGGAGAGAAAGAGGGGGGCGACGAGGGGGGTGTGGAGGCGATGAGCGACGACGACGGGGGGCTCGGACTCGGGCTCAGTTCACTGACTGGGGGACGGACGTGCGTTGGGCAATGTCACGGTGCAGCGGGTGCGACGAATCGCGGGTTAGGGCTCGGTATACCGCGGCTCGTAGGGTCGATCTTGGTGCTGTGAATCGTCGGTGAAGGTGAGTAGGTAGTTTATATTCTTTGTTCCTCTTTCTAGCTTCTGATTATGGGCGAATTGGCATCTGTGAAGACCAAGATGACTCATGTGAGGGTTTGACCTATATCAGTGGGGGTGCACAATCTTATATCGTTTGGGAAAGTGAAAAATATATGATTTATAAGTAGAGTTCTCTTTCATACCTAAAACAACGCATTTTGGGCTTACCTTAAAAATAAAATCGTGCGAATTTTGGCTCAAAACGAAAAATATTATACTAAGAGGATTGAAGACTTTACTCAAATCCTATTTTCTAATTAAAAGTTAGCAATATTTTCATAATCGAAATTTTTTTTTGAAAAAATAAATTAAAGAATGTAATTGTACAAAATTTCATCACTAACAACTTTATTTTTACTTTGTCATCACTAAGTTGACTATAAAAAAATTTGAATTAAATAGTTTAGAATTACTATGAATAGAATAATAGTTCTCTCAACTAGCGAAATAAAAAATATAAATATATAAATAAAATGACATGAATAAGAATGAATGCTCGATTTGAGTGCTCTATTTCCTCGACGTTGCAAAATTAACCGGGCCTAGTAATAAAATTACTTTTAAGCCATATTTGTATTTATTTATTTATTTTTGTCTAACTCAGCTTCTTGGACTTAATCTATTATTTACACATAATGTAGAGTATTATGTATCATTTAAGGGCTCCTAAATGCATTAAATAGATACTTTTTTCTAGTTGTTTCTTTTTTATGAGTTTTGGGCTAGGCCCAATTATATGCCTAAATTAGGTTTGAATTTGGGCCGTCAAGGAGCCCAATCATTATGGGCTACTTTAACTTCATAATCCAATAGTTTATTCTCTCTCTCTAGAAAACAATACAAACAAGTTTTGCTTATCATCTAGACGTCGACACTCTTCTTTGATTCGATTCTTTATTTCTTTACATCTAGCGTTAGATACATTTAATATTCAATATTTCTTCCATGCAGAGGTATGTCGTTACATTCCATCATTGTTGATCTAATTAGTATAGTTTGAGAGAATCATGGAATTGCAAGAAACAACCCTTCTGGACATCATTTATAATATTTTCATGTGTGATGAAGGGACAAAAAGTCATGGGATTCATTCTTGTAAAAGTAACTCTATTTCGACGAGTTTGATGAGCTTGGCGTTTGTATGGCCATACTCTCTCCAATAAGATATCTTCTTCTTTTGAGTCGAGACCTTTAGAGATTTATTGTTGAGTCTAACAAAAATTGAGTCTTTTGTATCATAATAGCACATTAGAACTACTCTCTCAAAACAACCAATATTGCCTGGTTAAGCAATTTGGTCTGAGGCCCACATTTCCCTCACAATTTTTTCCTAATTGTCTTTGTCTCCCCTAGAATGAATCTTTTAGTTTGAAAAAAAAAAACTCTGTTGTTTATGATATCTCAATCTTTCATAAGTGTTTATTAGATTGTGTAATTTTTCTAGAATTAACTAAATCATGCAACCACTTTTACCTCATAGGACAAGTCTCCACCCGACATGTAACTTTAGCTGGCCATCACGACCTCATGAGGATGAACCCTTAGCTTTAACTATCTCTCTCTAATGTTTGATTTATCTTTCTCGAATTGCCCTATCAATTGATAAGGTCAATTTTCAAAAGTGGGTTACATTAGAGTTCGGTATGATCCGAATTCTATTGGGCCGGGTTTGTAGGCTAGTATTGTATATCTCATTTAATATTTTATTTTCTCTATAAATTCATGTATACTAGAGTCGTAAAACTCGTGGTTGTATTTGAATTTTCATAGTAGATTTATTTATCTGCCGGTAATTTTTTCCCTGAAAGGGGTTTTTCACTTAAATCTACTGTCTTACATCATATTTTCTTTTTCTGATTATCGTTCGATCTCTAACATTTGGTATCAGAACTTGGTTGGGAGAGAGATTATATAATCTGGGTTTTGAAATTCGTTGAAACATCAATTCTCTCCGGTCGTTGTACATCGAACATGGTTTTTGTAATTTTTCAGAAAATTACAGTTTTTTGGAAAAAGAAAAAGAAGAAAAAAAGAGGAAAAATTGTTCATTCTGCCATTTGTCTTGTTTAAAAAGATTTGTTCTTCTCTATCTTCCAACCACCATTAGAAACTGTTGTCATGTCCATCATGAAAGCTCCGATCTTTCCATGCTTTTAAGTTTATTGGAGGCGTTGCACCTCTGAGCAACAGGTTCATCATTATTCATCATTAGGCACCATAGATCTGTATCACTGTTCTTCATTCTCGCTGTCAAGTCGTTTCGATTGGGATTACTGCGGGAGTATCCTCTGCAAAGTTGGATTTCTTGCCAGATATAAAAATTGTTTAAAATCTTTGAGATTTTTTTAAAGATTTTGGAGATAAAGTTTGATTATTTATAATAGATCTGAAATCATAGGAATATCTCAGAGATTATTTTCGGTTGAAATTCAAATTAAGTTTGAATTTCATGGTATATGCGATTATTCTTGCAATTAGATTTGATTTGATTTGGACGATGATTTGTCATGGCAAAAATATCTGAATATTTTAAGGTATCTTTTGGAACCATGTGATATTCTTTCAAAGATTTGTTTTTGGGGTGATGAGATCTTTGAAGTACATTTTCCACTTTTGGATCGAGATTCAATATATCGTCGCTATACAATAATGATAGTGAAATTATAAAGTGTTTTCAAAGACAGATTTGATATGGCAGGTCAAAGGCGAGATATGCTTGCATAGATTTAGATGACATTTTGTGAGATTTGAAGATGTCATCATTATGGTTTAAGTGTTTTTTAAACCTAATCAGCATTAGTTGCTGAATTTACCCTTAAAACTTTTATAGTGGTGATCTATATATTTTTTTGAGATGGGCAAACGGTTTCTCATTACATATATTCTTTAACGGTTTGAAAGAGGAAATTTTGAAAATTTAAAAATAGGTTTCTACATTAGAATTCTTTTCGAGATGGAGATCGACAGAATTCAGATTTTGAATTTGTTTTGTTGGGTCGGGCTGACTAGCACGCTTTATGAATCTCCTTCATAGAACTCAAGTCAAGATGAAAATTGTTATAGTTCAATGTGACCCGAATTCTATTATCGGCTTGCATTGTAGATCATATTTAGAGTTTTGTTTTCTCTATAAATTCATGTATAATAGAGTCGCAAAATTCACAATTATATTTCGATCTTCATACTAGATTTATTTATCTCTCCATGATTTTTTTCTCTAAATGATATTTCCACGTAAATCTAATATCCCACATCATATTTTCTTTTTTCGGTTATCGTTCGATTTCAACAGGTTAGGTCTTAATACCTTTAAGAACTTTAGATGCTGACAATGATGGGAATAGATGAGAGAGCACGAAATAGAGAATAAAATTGGGTAGAACCCCATGTGAGATTCATCATGGATGTGAAATGATTTTGTCCTTCTTTTTTTGAATCTAATTATTCTCTTGCGATTCTATATTCCATTTCTAATCGAATGGGTAGGTTGGCTAGAACAAAATATAACGACTAAAATGAGTTCAATCCAAATGATTAGTTATCTCAATTTGCACTATGAAAAGAACCCTTTTTTTTGTTATCGTCGAGAGTTTTTTTAACATAAACCTATTATCAAATTGAATTGTATGTTAATTATTAATTATGTTATTTGAAATTTTGCCTACATTATAAGAATTTTTGAATTTAATTAAATTAATTAATGAAGGTGACAACAGGGTGGAATCCATCCATGTTTCCACAACATCTTTTTGTCTTAATTTAAGGTTATTGATGTGTATAATATGCTTTGTTTAGGATTGACCTTTTGTTAAATTTCTAAATTTATAGATGACAATCACAATTTCTCAACTCTAATAAGAGGTTGACTAAAACAATGTCAACGCATGATGATGTTCTCCCCTCCTATTTGACAACATTAAAAAAAAAACAAAATAATGAGGAGACCTTAATAAAAGTCAACGCTTCTTGCAACATTTAAGATTGCCAAGAACAAAAAGACAATAGAGACAATCTCAATTACACTATAAAAATAAAAGTCAAATTAAAAAAAACTCGTGGGTGTGTCACACGAGGAGTAGACAAAATTTGCTAATGAAACATGAAGCCGAGAAAAAGTCAAATAGGTTGTGTCGTTTTTATACATTTTCCAAAAAACGTGCAATTAAGTTATCGTCATTTCATTAAATTTCCTTTAATTATGCCTAAAAGTGAAGATACGCATAATATACTCTACCAAACACATAACACATGCATGCACAGGTTGATGTAGATTAAAGTTGTTAATTATTATATCATGGAATCTTCCATGTTTATTTTGACCAGAAGAGTTTTACAACACGATTCATGAATTAAATTTGAAGGTCTGTTAACCAAAAATATTAATATGGTCGCTTTCAATATGAGATAACACTAAAGCCAACGCAAAAGTCAAAATTTGTCCTAAAGAACTTTACTTATAGGGAGAAGCTTAATTTAACTTTGCTTTGCTCCATGGATGTAACTATGGCAACCCAAGACAATGATAATGTGAAATCATTTAATAACGAGAGTTCAATCCATATTACGATAGTTGCATAATTTCTCTATCACTTAAAGCAAGCGAGAGATTGATAGTTTATTGGTAGATTTCTTTTCACAATCTTGTGGAATTGTTTTTGGGGAAAACATTAGAACAAAACTATTATGAAGATCAAGATAATTCATGTGAGGGTCCAACCCATATCAATAAGAGTGCACAATCCCACATCATTTGGAAGAGTAAAAAATTTATGGTTTATAAGTAGGGTTCTCCTCCCTACTTAGTACAATGCGTTTTTTGTTACTTCTATAAACAAAATTGTGTGAGTTTTGGTGCAAAGTTGACAATATTGTATTAAGAGAATTGGAGAATGTTACGTATAGCAAATAATATTATATTAGCTTGACCGAAATTTGGTATTCACACTTTTTTTCTTCTTCAAAGTTAAAGGGAAGAGAGAAGAATGAGATATACGTACTACATAAGATACTTTCTTTGGTTATGTTCTCCCTCCAACCATAGTAATTACTTACAGGTGGAAGACGTAGAACTTCTAAGACTCGTTCATCCCTTACATTTTCTTTTTCCGATCTATACAAATTAAACGATGGAAATTGGCGCATGCATGAGTGGGGACTGTGGACCATCGTTCTGTATAATATTTTGGAATTTGTTGCAGCAAGGAAGGAAGCTGATGAAGAAGATGACGAATTGCTATCAAGAAAAAGAACGTTTCGGAAACAACAACGACACCGTTTTCAGCTTTTCATTGATTGTAGCCACAAAGTTTATGCTGGCAAACAAGACAAAGAAGGCCACACTGCATTATGAGAAAACCCTGCAGTGGCGTCCAGTTTCTGCCATTAAAATTATTAAATATGTTGAATTTATGCTCTCTCTCTCTCTCTCTCTCTCTCTCTCTCTCTCTGTCATCCATCAGGTGACCAAGATAGTCTTAGCTATCGTCTTTGACGGAAAACAAAGCTGTGAAAGGGGGAAAATGGATTGAAAAATGTATGCAGAAGCTTGCGTTGGAATGAAGAGGTCACTTTTCGTGTCCCAATCCAAGTGAATTTCACCATCAATTTTTTTTTTTTTTGAAGTGGGAAAATGTTTTAAAAAATTACAGTATAGCTTTGGTGTTTTGTTTGTGAAGATGAAGCCGCCGTCGTAGATATTAATGGAAACTCTTCTTCTTCAATCTCTTCTTCTGCAACCAGTGAGTTCTCTCCATTAATGGCGAACGTTAGCGCCTCCGACCTCTTCGCTTGCAAGTTCCAGTTGGTGGTCCCAACGACATACAGCATTAGTCCAGCACAGCATGCTTGGGCTGCCAACAGCCCCAACCAAAGCCCACTAAACCCCACTCTTAAAAAAAACCCAAGCCCTATCGCCACTGGCATTCCTATAAGATAGAAGGCGGCGAGGTTCACGTATGCCGCCGTGGATGGCCGGGCACTCCCTCGGAGGACCCCACACGCGACCGTTTGAGGGCAGTTCCCGAGCTCACACAACCCTAGGATCGGCAATGCAATCGACGTCAGCCGTATGATCTCTCCGTCGTCGGTGAACATCCGGGCCCACTTATCTCTCATCGACGTTGCAAATGTCATCGCCGTTAGTCCCATCATGATGGAGATAAACACCGAAACCACGGCGGATAATTTGGCCCGATACGGCCGGTTCGCGCCGAGTTCGTTTCCAACTCGGGTTGACACAGCAAAGCCCAGGGAAGATGGGAAAACGTAAATCAAGGACGTCGTTTGGATTAGAATACCCATGGAAGCTACAGTGGCTTTGGGGCCCGCCAGTAGGCCACATAAGACTATCATGATCTCGTACCACCACCACTCCAAACAAACCGAGACGCAGCTTGGCGTAGCCAACCGAAAGAGTGGACCCCATCCGGTCAAACATTCTTTGCTCGGTGCAATCCAAGTTAACTGATAAATTCTCGACAGCCAAACGTAGAAGATGAGGAAGACGAGAACGATGACATTTGTGGCGGCGGAAGCGGCAGCTACTCCGGCTACGCCTAGCCTGTAGTGAGAAACGAGCAAGAGATTGATGGGTAAGTGGAAAAGGCTGCCAACGAGGGATGCTAAAGTGACGGGATGGGTGATTCCCTGCGCGCGAAGGTATATCCTGATTGGATGGATAAATGAGTTTGTTAAAAGCTCGGGGAGAGAGAATATCAGGTAAGTATGGGCCATTTTCGTGATATCCGGATCTTGTTTCAAAACCAGAAGGATTTCCGCCATTTTTAACCAGAGGATGGAAATGGGTATGGAAGAAAAGAGAAGGAAAATTACAGTCCGGTGAAGGGTCAGAGATAGCTGCTTATGACGCTGAGCTCCGAAGGCCTGCGAGCAGAGAGGCTCCATTCCTAAAGCAAGGCCTGAGAGAACAGAATATCCAGTGATGTTAGCAAAGGCTATGGCGAGAGAGCCGGCGGCGAGCTCCATATCGCCGAGATGACCGAGGAAGAGCATCGAGAGGACGGAGCGCGAGTAAAAAATGAGAGCGGTTAGGGCAATTGGAAAGGCGAGGTAGAATAGCGATTTGGCTTCAGCGATTATCTCCATTACAGAAGGGTAAGTAGTAAATTCCGAGTGCTTTCCAGTGCTTTTTTCAGGGTCTTTCATTAAATTTTCTGGCAGGAAATCGAAAAGCAGATTCGGTTTAGACTGTTCGTGTGGATAGAGCTTGCTATAGCAATTTGAGTCGCACATGGCGGTTCCGACAATGAGACGACGAGAGATGATTTCGATCAACCAAGACAAAGCTTTCACAGAAAGAGATACTCCATCTAAGAGGTCTCTCCCTCTCCCGGTCTCTCTTTTATTTGTTTGTTTCTCTATCAAGGAAGAGGAGTCTTCAAAAACTTATCCTCTCAAGAAGGAAGGAAAGGTATGCGGCTATGCGCCGTAGATGAGCAGGAAGGTAGACAAGGGGAAGGAGATATAAATATAGAAGAGAGCCAAAGTGGGACTTTGGGTGATATCAATATTTTATTTTTTTTGGAGTTTCAAACATTAGAAATTTCGATTCATTTTTTATTTGTTTCTTCAAAAAAACGGAGCTTAGCTGAGTACTTCTACTTACTTTTTCTCCCACTTGCTTTATAGTGTGCACGAAAAGAAAATACAATTAGACTTCCTACAAAATATTAAACTGATAATGGCATCTCTTCCCCTCTCTCTCTCTAGTTTCTGTACTGCAGCCATAAATCTCTCTCTAGTTTCTCAAGTGAGAGAGTTTGATCATGTTTATGTAACCGGCAATGGCTTATTTCTCTCACCAATATCTCACTGATCTTCTTTTGCAGTATTGGATCTGAGAGGAACAGGTTTATTTGCCTTTTACAACCAAACAAGAAATAGATGTGAAAACGAAGGCTGCTGAGTAAGACCAGTACAAAACGAAGGTGAGCTATTTTTCCTCAAATGCAGTAGCAGTTGCCAAATATCATAGACCTAATTGCTTAGGCAATATTAGATACGAAGATAGTTTCATATATCTATTTCATTATGATATTTCAATTTCTAAATTTTTATATTCTTAATCATGTCAATTAGGATAAAGGGTGTGGATTATTTTGTCGTTTCTTGAGGTTTTGACGTAGGAACAGTGGCACCAGTCTTCCTGAGAAGTGCAACCCACCACGACCAAGTTCTACGAATGCATTATTAGTTGTGAGTTGAAAATTAGATGTCTCATTATTCATGACAAACCCACTAGCATTTGATGCCTGGCTTTCAATTTGCTGTGCTGATCCTTAAGTAGACTAGAATGACCCAATATCAGGATGAGCTGCGAGCGCACGCCTACCCATAACGAAAGAGTGCGCAATCTAACATTGTTTGTTTGCTTGTGGTTGAGATGAATGGTTCACCAGTAATATATCTCTCCAGACCAAAAGAATATGTGTTTGAGTGGAGTGGATAGGGTGGGAAGGAGACAAGTTTTGGATAGGTTTTCATGGGAGCAGATGGAAAGAAGGAGACATGCACCCATGATTAAACCAAATCATTAACATTTACACTCCTTTCTCAACTCTCCAACTTATATCATAAATCTCTACTCTTCCATCTCTGTCCATCGCCATCTTGTTGAGGTGGGTGTAATTGATGGGTAATGTGACGTTTCCATCAGATTATAATATTAGAGGGTGACAGAAAACGGAGTGAATAAGACCCACTCATTTCTCTCCCTAACCTAATCTTGCCTATCCTATATTGACCCCTTTTTTTTCTGAGTAATGTGGTGTTGGGAAACAATTCTTTCGAGACACACGCAAGTCTTTCCGAGTCTGTTCTAGCTCGACCTTGATGGACCAAGACTTGAACATTATTGTAAATAAGAATGGAATGATGGGTCGTTGCATTTTCTCAGTGCGATCTAACTCGGCGGTAATTAGATGATAAATCGAGAGTCAAAGCAACGTACGCACTTTGCTCTAAGATGGGTCAATAGACGTATCTTTTTCCCACGACCACTGTTGCTCATGGGGTCCATTTGTTACAAATCAATTGTGGATAATACAAAAATATATATATATATATAGGGAAAATGACAAATCAACCATCGTGGTTTGCGGTCAATGACAAGTCAACCACTGGGGTATGTTTTCTAACAAGTTAACCACCAACGTATGTGAAAATGACAAATAAACCATCGCTGTCCGTTAAAAAAAGTTGATGGCCCCACCATGTATGCCTGGACGCCGCGGCGTGCAGGCAATTTTGGCCTGCACGCCGCGGCGTGCAGGCAATTTTGGCCTGCACGCCGCGGCGTCCAGGCCATTTTGGCCTGCACGCCGCGGCGTCCAGGGCAAAATTATTTTGAAAAAAAAAAAAAAAAAAATTTATACTTAAACCAATTTCGCCCAAATTGTCAAGCCCTAATCTGCAACTCTCGACAGACTTGCGACGAGGAAGTGCGACGAGGAAGTGCGACGAGGAAGTGCGACGAGGAGTGCGACGAGGAAGTGCGACGAGGAGTGCGACGAGGAGTGCGGCTGCGTGCGACTAAGAGACGATCTGCGTGCGACGAAGAGAGGAGAGGAGCTACGGCCGAGGACGATTTGAGGTAGATTTGTGTGTATTTGTTGATGATTAGGTAGATTTGTGTGTATTTGTTGATGATTTTCTCATAGTTGTCTGTCATGATGGAAATGGACTGTTGATTTGAGGTAGATTTGCTGCGTTTCTTCGCAGTCTGTATGAGGGTCTTCGGCGCCGGTCACACATTTTCGCGGCGTCCAGGCCAAACTTGCCTGCACGCCGCGGCGTGTCCAGGCCAAAAGTGCCTGCACGCCGCGGCGTCCAGGCCAAAATTGCCTGCACGCCCAAAAAAAAAAAAAAAAAATATTTATTTAAAAAAAAATATTTCATTACATTTTTTATTATCCAAGCGACGCAATGAGGAAATACTGTTATGCTAACTTAGACATGTTGTGTGGGTTATTATATTGCAGGTTGGTGACTGACTCTCAACTATCAGAATGAAATCCAGGACTAAGAAATTGACCTCGAAGCGTGGGAAGGCAACGATGGAGGCAGTTGAACCCGTTCAAACTGCGGCGTTCGAAGCCGATGTAGTGGAAGAAACCACTGAGTTAGCCATTATGCCAACCGCTGAGCCTGAAGAAGGAGAAGCCGGATGCTCCAGCGACCCATTCCAACCCGTTCAAGTGGGTTCAAGGTCGAAACTATATTGGAACCGGAATTGCAAAGCACGGTACGTAGAAGATATACAACGCCGTACAATTATTGTGTCCAAGATAGTAGATTTGGACTCATTCGCAGTGATGGGCATTGATCGTATGCTTGAGGCTGCTGGGTTAGCCGGGTTGTGCCGGATGAGGGGCAGTTATTGCGAGCGAGTTATACGATTATTTTATGCGAATTTGAGAATTTCCACCCAACCATTAGAGGTGCACACTTATATTTTTGGACATGAGGTTAGGTTCACGGCCAATGATCTCAACATTATGCTTGGATGTGTGTTGGAGGAGCCAAGCGATGAATATTATCAGATGGCTCGGGCGCCACCATTCGTCAAACAAGGACGTGGGTTAGAGGTGCTTAGATTGTTGCATCAGGATCCCGAGGTTGCCGAGTACAGCAAGCCAAAGGGCAAGGAGTTGAATGCCTTAGCCCGATTGATCCACCTCATAATGACGTACACAATATTGCCTCGGCTTGGGCATCGAGAGCTTGTTACTAGCATGGATCTGTATATGCTAGAGAAGGTGTTCATGGGACAAAAGGTGGACATCGGATATATCATCATGAGCCACATGCAAGAGGTGGTCAACAACTCAGCGAAGGCACTGCCGTACAACTGGCTCATCCAGAGTATCGTTGAGCAGTTAGGGGTCCCCATCCCGGAGACGGAACCTCGAATTGAAGAGTCGGTCACTGACATTTACAACAATTCATTAGTGGACCGAATGGGGATCACCCAAACAGGAGGGCAATGGATGCGGCCGTCAAAGAAGGATGCAACACATCCACCCCAGTCAGCGCCTATGCATTCAGTTCCGTTTCATGAACAACCTCCTCCTCCTCCTCCTCAGGCATCCCATTTTAGTTCGATGCCTGATGAGACGGTCGCTTGGATGAGCAGGATGGAGGAGCTCCATCAGATGTCCATGACCCAAATGCAGCGAATGCAAGAGCAGCTGCAAATGCAACAAAGCCAAATACAAGAAGTGGCCAAGGTCGCCGACGATAGGTGGGCCATAGCACAACAATGGCACAACCAATATGGCGAGTGGCATCGTGAGATGGTGGCAGCCCGGAACCCAGGTGAGAGGCGAGCACCCCATTACGCATCCGCGTCATCCTCCTCTGACGCACCTGATACGACATTCCGATTGTAAGTTCATTCCGTTGAACGCTAATTCCACGTTTGTACTTTATTTTGTTTCATGTAATGACATGTTTTTAATTGGCAGCAACCCTGTTGGAAGCAGCCAACCTATTCCTCCAGCCGTGCCTCTGGAACCGCCGCCCCTTAAAACTGTGCGCGTGGTATGTCTTTCATTTCGGTATATATGTGTGTTCATTAATGTTTACGCTCACCCTTTTTTGACATTTTGGTTGCAGGCTCATGATTTGATGAGTAGGTTCAAGGATTATTGTCATGGTAATATTCGAAAGAACATAGAGACATGCGCAATTCTTGCGGGAAAGTTGATCGACAATGAGTACGTCGTCAGCGAGATCATCTTCCCGGATCAGAAGGGCACGTCAGATACTGTGAGAGGCCTTCGTTGTGTGCTAGTTTATAAGCTTTTATCTAAGTACTCATCCAAACTTATATGCAGTGCTATGCGGTGGACGGCGCGGACGTAGCTGTTTTCAGACATCAACAGGAAAACGGTCTACTCACCGTAGGTTGGATTCACGTAAGTATTTATCTCGCGTCTCCAGTTTGTTGTTAATGTTTTTTGATATCATATAATGCGTTGTTTACATTGCAGACACACCCGAAACACGACTGTTTTATGTCGTCCGTTGACCTGCACCAGCAATACGGTTACCAGAAATTACTGCCGGAATCAATATCCATTATCGTAGCTCCCACCGACAAAAAGCGGTAAGAAGTTTCCCTTGTTTACGTTCTTATTATTGCTTTCCACGTAATTGACCGCCAATTGTTCCCTTTGCATTACAGGCCGTTCGGCGTCTTGCGGTGTACCCCTGCGGGGATGGAGGTGATAGGAAAATGCAAAATTAAGGAACAATTCCACCTGCACGAACCTCCAGACTTTCAGTATGAGGGACCGTTGTTCGACCGAGCAGATAGAGTATTTCTGGACCCGCACTTGTCGTTCCTGATCACGGATTTGCGCTCGAAACCGACCAGGAAGAAGAAGGCGTAGTGTAGTTGAATGATATGTTGTTTGGATGTTATGTATAGTTTACATTTAGTGGATGATTTGAATGATACTGGACCTGTTTGGGATTCTTTGTTGTGCAGGATGTACAATAGTACTTTTGGGGGAGTAACGAAACAAGTCACATTATGTCAAAATTTATAAAAAATTATGAAGTCAGGTCAATTGATTAGTTGTAACGCCACTGGAATTGAAATGAAAACATTACCTTACTAACACAAAGCTTTGAATTTGCAAAACTTCTTTTTATATCATAAAAACACAACTTTACTAAAGTTTCATTTCACTGTCATTTACATTTGTCGAAAGAAAAAACAATTGTATCATGGCAGGTTAAGGTCCACATATGTGTACGTTTGTGTGGGAGAACCTTCAGACTCCTGCAGATCACATTGAAAAGGAAATGAGCATATGTGAAATAACAATTGAAAGCATAACGTGATAATGCACGGACCTGCGTCTCATGAACTCTATCAGGCACTGTCTCGGGAGCTGTCTCGGGGACTCTAAACCCCATAAAGGTGTCCTCCGACCTTCCTCTGCCGCCTCTGCCTCTCCCTCTGTTGCCTCTGCCAGCCCCTGCACTGGACTGGCCTCCACCTTCGCACGTGCGGGCATTGTGCCCCACACTACCACACCGGCCACAAGTGACGGGCAAATGTCTTCTGCTTAGCACTGTCCGGCTGGGGGCCTCGTCCACATCCCGTATTCTACGGACGCGCGGCCTTCCTGGAAGCCTTTTAAAAGGCGGTGGGATAATTGGATCAAGATTCGTCACAGGAAGCCACTCGCTTGGTCCATTAAGGGGGAGGAGAAAGTGGGAGTACATCACCATGTATGTTTCCCGGTGATAGCACCAATGCACAAAATCCTCAGGAGATCTCCTCATGAAGTGAATGCACCGGATTGCATGCACACACGGGATGCCGGTCAACTCCCAACGGTAACATGTACAAGTACACCTTTCCAAATCAACAGCGTACATGTCGGTACCGTTGCTGACCTCAAACTGGGCAGCTCCTGCAAACTGAGGGCTCCAATTTCTACTGGCATGTTGTACTTTGGCGAGGCGGTTGCTGATCATTGGACACAACCGTTCGGTCGACTGAGCCATCTTTTCATATTTTTTTACGATCCTACCCATGATGCCCTTTCGAATGATCTCGAACATACTTAGAATTGGTTTGTCCCGGGCGGGTAGGATGCAGGCATTGAAGGACTCGCTGAGGTTGTTGAGGCTTATGTCGCACTTTGGGATCGAAGAGAAGGCATGTTTGGCCCAGCATGTCGCCTCTATTCCACATAAATATTCATGGGCCGCCAGGTCAAGAACACGTAACTTGGCCATCTCTTTCTCAAATTGCCTCACTGTTGTGGCTCTTGATGCAGCCCACATTGCATCTTTCAACAACTTGCCTTTAAATTGTTTTTGAAAATTGGCATACAGGTGTCGGATGCAAAACCTCTGGTCTGCTTGCCATGCCACCTCTCTCACAGCTGGCACTAGTCCCTGCAAAGATGCATAATATGAGACAGACATTGGTAATATATGACAAACATAAACACATAATGCAAAAGCAGTGAATAACACCTTACCTTTTGTCGATCAGAAATGATCGTCCACCCATTGCCAGATGGGCTGTTTAGATCGTCCAGCAACAATTCTAGAAACCAGCTCCATGAAGCCCTATTTTCTGCTTCAACGACTGCGACAGCAATCGGGTACATACCATCGTTCCCGTCGATGGTGACAGCAGTAAGCAGTTGCCCCGGAGTCGCTCCCTTCAAGTGGCAGCCATCTAAACAAATAACAGGTCTACCACCATTCAGCACTGCCCTTTTGCATGCATCCAAGCACATGTACATCCTTTTAAATACACTCATATCGAGGTCAACACGCAGTGAACTTCCGGGATTCGACCTCCGAATCTCCCCAGCATAGGACCATATGAGCTTGTATTGCTCATTGGCATCCCCTTCGTTAATTTTTTTTGCCGCATTTCTTGCCCTTCTAGCAAGGCTGGATGTAATGTTGACGTTGAAGTCCTTCATGACAGTCTCAATTATGGAAGATATGGGCCAGTCGGCCTGACTTTTAAATCTGTCCAAGTAATGCGTTGCCACCCATTTGGCTGTGGCATGGCGGCTTTCCATTTCTCTGGAGCATGTGTGAACGTCGTTGTACATCTTTATTTGAAACGTCATTTCATTTTTTATTTGTGAGGCGTGAAGCCGCCACATGCACCCTTCTTGACAAGCAGCTCTCAATCGACGCACATCACTGTGGGTGAATTTTATCCCATACCCATTATTCATTGCATAATCAACAATTTCTTCTCTAATTTTATTCAAGGAACTATATTTTTTGCCTAGCCCCATACCAACAAATGTGCACTCTGCTTCTGGTTGGCGTCTCAGTCTACTCTCTGCCATGTCCATATCTTCATCACTAGTGGATTGGCATGCTGATCGGAGTTCCTCATCGTCCTCTTCATTTAAATTTGCTGAGACAGAATGCAAAATAATAGCAACTTCGTTTCCAAAGCCACGTACCTCCTCATTGGACAATAATGTCTCTGAGGGGCCCACTTGAGCTTCACGGTTAATACCACCTTCTGTAACACTCCAAGATGCCATTTTTTCCAACAAATTCTTCAACTTTTCCAAAATCCCTTTCTCTACTCGCTGAAGCGCAGCTCAGACTTCTCTAGGGTTAGGAAAACGATAGAATACATGCGAATTGCAGATTAGGGCTTGAAATTTGGGCGAAATTGGTTTAATTTGGGCGAAATTGGTTTAAGTATATACATATATATATATTTTTTTTCATAATAATTTTGGCCTGGACGCCGCGGCGTGCAGGGCAAAATTGCCTGCACGCCGCGGCGTGCAGGACAAAATGGCCTGGACGCCGCGGCGTGCAGGACGAAATTGCCTGCACGCCGCGGCGTGCAGGCCAAAATGGCCTGGACGCCGCGGCGTGCAGGCCAAAATGGCCTGGACGCCGCGGCGTGCAGGCCAAAATTGCCTGGACGCCGCGGCGTCCAGGCATACATGGTGGGGCCATCAACTTTTTTTAACGGACAGCGATGGTTTATTTGTCATTTTCACATACGTTGGTGGTTAACTTGTTAGAAAACATACCCCAGTGGTTGACTTGTCATTGACCGCAAACCACGATGGTTGATTTGTCATTTTCCCATATATATATATAGTAAAAGAATTACTTTTTGATCGAGCTTTTCCATCAGGTGCATGGCTCTTAAAATGCCAACAAGAATTGACGTGTGCTGGAATTGTCACATTAACTGGCCTAGAAAATGTGACGTTTATCAATCATCAACCATCAATTCGTCTTCAGTCCTTATCCCACTCCAATATTCACAACTTTTTAACTTTTTTCAACCATGTTATTATTATTATTTAGTTGTTTCCAATTGTTTTGTGAGTTTTCTCAGAAAATAACCCAAGAAATTCTGTCTTCTCCTCTGCTTTTGTCTATGTGATTACATATTTGACTATAGTATTAACACGATAGGAGACGTGGCAGACCCACAAAACATACACATGTATAATACATGGAAGGGCTAGAAATACTCGATATTTTCTTGAGGACTTCTTCTCTATCAGCTTATCCTTATTGGCCACAGCTCCCTCTTTTGTCAAAAAGTGACAAAAGCACATGATCAAAGACAAACTACGAAAATTCGAATGAGAAAAAGGAAACTATAAAGGTGATCTAACGGAAACTAGACCTTTTCATTCCCTACCCTTTACTTTTGTTTTTCATAATTCCAATCGTCCTGATTGTTATCTTTCTGGTTTTAAGAGATTTCATTCTTCTTCTCCTCCTCCCCCTTTTCTCCTTTGTGATGTGTTTGTACCAAGTTCATAAAAGGGCCAGATAGTTAGAAGTTAAATTGCGGGATAGAAATCATCATGATTGGAAAAGGGTAAGTGAAGAAACGAGGAATGACTCAACGCCGGAAAGGGTTGAACTGTCTAACCCTCAGTGAAAATATTTAATAACTTACAGCGGAAAGTCTTACAAGTCAAAATAATATAAGGAGTCGGGAGCCAAAAATGTTAGACTAAAATCAATAGGCACAACGGTGACATGTAATAAAAAAGTTCAAAATATAAAAATTTACGCATCATGATATGAAATACTAACTTCAATAAGAAAATATAAATAAGATAATATCTCACCAACAAAGTCACTCGAAACTAAAATAAAATAAAACTAACAAATAAGCTAAGTTCAATTTTCAGTCAGCTGCTACAAATCTCTCTGACAATAACATAAAATAAGATAGTCAATTTGGAGTGAGCTAACTAAACTTAATAAGGATCTAATTGCTATATCTAGAGTTTTATAAATTATAAGAGAATATGCATTATGAAAGTTTACATATCAAAAACTGGAGTAAAAATATGTCTAAAAAAAATTTTGTGGATCGTTAATAGGGCAAGTATGAAAACATCAACTATACTCTTATAAATAAGCCACTTTTGTCGTATAAATGCCAGTGAAAAATGCGTCACTCATAAGGGGAGGCACTACTCAGTGATAGCAAAATAAAACAATAACTCTGATCAGATTTAGAGATTCACACCCAAGAACATGACAGAATTAGTTATCCCATTATGCTATTTTTGAACAAATAAACACCTTTTCCACTATAAAAGGTATGAAACAAACAATAACTCGATACACACGATCTGTATGATCATCATGAGGAAAAATAAAGATGTATGCTCAAGGTAAATTGACATGTTAGAAATGAAGGACAAGCCATGAATGAGTAAGAGAATATGCCTCAAAATAGTTTTATAAAACAATGATATACATAACTGAATATAATAAATAAATTCCTAACTCAACCGATGAATACCATTAAACTATCAAAGTTCAATTATGAAAAGTCCAAATAATTGTTAAACTGTAAAACCTATCATAAACTCATAACCAATAGGTATCTAAGACTCTTAAAAACTTATAAAATAATATTTTGATGACTTGTTCAACCAACCACTCAAAAGAGCAGGCTTAGTCGAACCGATTCGGTTCGATCCAATTAGTCTAACCGATTCTGACTTAAAAGAATAATAACTCGATATATACTAGTTTCCAAACATTTTGTGCATATATTTTAGATTTTCATTCAAAAATTTCGAAGATTTGATCAAATATCCAACTTTTCCTCTTATTTTTTAAAAATCTCTAATTCACACAAAATAAGTCTAAGAATTCATCATACCTTCGAATTACCTTGATTTTTCTCAACCTCAAACTCTCCAACCATGCCAATCTACTTCCATTTCGTTACATTTTTGAACCTATCATGAATTATCACATCAAATCCGAAAATCAAAATAGTGACGAGAAAGATCATGGATATTGAATTACCTCATGATTCGTATGCTTTTCTCTAAGATCAATCCACTGGAAATCTCAAGACGTGGCTGGAATTGCATAATTCCAACTCTAACAGCTTCTCTCTTTCTTGGTCACCAAACTCCTTGCAAATTTTGAGAACTAGTTTTGGTTGAAGAAGATTATTTTCTAATGGTTATCAACCAACCGAAGGAAATTCCATTAGTAATAAATCTCTCTTTTCTCTTGGTAAAATCTACAAACTTGATTTAAGTGACAGTCCCTTATTTATTGAAGGAAAAATGACAAACCAACCATCGTACTTTGTGATCAATGATAAGTCAATCACTAAACTTTTTTTGCTAACAAATTAACCACTAAACTATGGAAAAAAATCACTGCTAACATCGATATCACGTTTGCCGTCAAACGCAGTGACTTTGATCTGCGACAGCTCGTCTACTAATCCGCTGCGGCTCAATAGTTTTTAAAAAATAACCTTATAATATTGATAGCCCACCGCAGATCATATACGACCGCCGCAGGTTGCCAATTAATAGCGGCGGTTTAATACCAAACCGCCACGGTTGACTATAAGCCGCCGCGGTTGACTATAAACTGTGGCGACTTAATACTGATCCGTCGAGATTCATTGTGCCTCATTCTGCGTTCCCAAAGCCCTAGTATATAAGAATCGCATGTGAGGTTCGGCGAGTTCACTGCGACCAATGTTGGAGTAGAGCTCAACGACGATGTTATGATGGTTAAGTACTACGGTTTACCTGGCCAGCAAGACCAATGTTTTCGTCTTCTATGTTTTGGGAGCTGTAAAGAGATGACAGATTTGAAGGCTAGGTTTCGGCCATTGTTCGACAGTTATAGGACTACGAGTGCTCTGAGGTGGTCGCATACAATGGAGTGCCTCAGAGCACTCGAAGTCCTATAACTGTACCAACAATGGCCGAAACCTAGCCTCCAAATCTGTCACCTCTTTACAGCTCCAAAATTTACGAACATCGATAACTTCATCTTGCTCAACAGGAAAACCGTAGTATTTAACCCTTAGAACATCGCCGTTGAGCTCTCCTCCAACATTGCTTCCAGCATCGCTAAGGACTTCTTGGTTCGTGGTCAACTCGCCAAAGCATCGATTGAGGGATGCCTGCTAGGAAGAATGCACACCTAAAAAATGCAAAGTGAAATGACGTTTCAAATAAAGTGTTATAACGACGTTCACACTTACTCGAGAAAGATGGAAAGTCATCATGCCTTAGCTAAAATGGTAGCAAGCAGAGCATCGGTTTTGCATCATTGGGAGTCCATCCAATATGGAATTTCAGATAATGGGATTGAGTGAGCAACCGTGCAAGGATCAATAAATTAACTGTGTGTTGAAACTAGATATACGTCATCTACAACAATTTCTTCGAGGTAGACAGTTGAATGTTCCTCAAGAAACAATACAAATGCTTGATGTGGGTAGAGCACACCGATTCTTAGTGCACATTTACATGATATGGTTGTAATGAAATTTGATTTGTGTCTGTCATGCACATATGTATGATATGGTTGTAATGGAATTGATAAATTGGTTTGCAGTTGGAATGCACATATACATGATATAGCTGTAATGGAATTGATATTTTGGTTGTTGATGATGAATGAAAATTGATTAGTATGAAACTGTTAAATTAGCAACATTTCCCTGAGCCAACATTTCACTTTTTGATCTACTGCGTTTCAATTTGCTTGAATCTATGAAGGATAGTTATACACAGGTTGCTCAACCCATGGCAGATCAGTATTAATCCGTCGTTGTTTATTGTCAACCCGCGGCGGATCAAATATTAATTCACCGCAGTTTATTGTCAACCTGCGGTGGGTATGATCTGCTAACATCGCTATCACGTTCCATAATTTCCAATCATGGTAGGTCATCTACTAATTCGCCGTGGCTTAATATTTTTACAAAATAACCTTATCATATTGATCGTCCGCCGCAGATCATATACGGTCGCCGCGGGTTGACTATAAACCGCAGCAGATTAATACTGATCTGCCGTGGTTCATTGTGCCTCGTCCGCCTTGTACAAATTCACAGTAGACTCCTCGCAATTTTGTCAGTGATTAGCAAACCCTAGAGATTTTTTAGAGCTGAAGTGAACCATATTTTGGCGAAGTTGAAGAATTTATTGAAAACCAAATGGTGTCTTGGAGTGTTGAACAATCTGTTATTATCCGTCAAGTTGAAGTGGGGCCTACAGCCACATTTTTTGTCAGTGAGGTACGTGGAATTGAAGACGAAGCTACTATAGTTCCGTCTCGGCAACTTTACATGAGGAGGCATGCACCTTCGCTGGTATGGGGCTTGGCAACAAGTATAGTTCACTGAATAAAATTAGAGAAGAGATTGTCGATCATGCGGTGAAGAATGAGTACAAGATAAAATTCACCCACAGTGACGCTAATCGGTTGAGGGCTGCCTACCAAGAAGGATGCTCATGTCAGATGCACGCCTAAAAAATGCAAGGTGAAATGACGTTTCAAATAAAGTACTACGATGACATTCACACTTGCTCGAGAAATATAGAAAGTCGTCATGCCTCTGTCAAATGGGTGGCAAGGCATTACTTGGATAGATTTAAAAGTCAGGTTGACTAGTACCTTTCTTCCATAATTGAGACAGTCAGGAAGGACTTTAGCGTCAACATCACACCCAGTCTTGCTAGAAGGGCAAGAAATGCAGCCAAAAAAATTAACGAAGGGGATGACAATTTGCAATACAAGCTCATTTGGTAATGGTGCTGTACCTTGGCAAGCACGGCAGGAGAAGCAAGTTGACCTCTAAGGGCATTGGTTCTGCAAATTTCATACACGTTACTACGTCGCATTCAAATAAAGTTAATAATGGACTTTGCATAAAAAGTAAATGACTTACAAGCGGTCTGTGTCTTCCGTTGCTGAAGAAGACGATGGAGAGGCTGCTGGAGGGGTTGCTCGCTGCTCCATTCTCTGAAATGTTGTCAATATCTCATGATGCCGCTCCTCTACTCGCTCCTCCATTTTTTGATGTTGCTTCTCCATTAATTTGGAGCAGCCCCATTTGAAGGTGCTCCTCCATAATTTCTATTCTGTTTAGCGCCATTTGATGGAGCTCCTCCATTCTGTGCATCCAGTTAGACATCTCCTCACGCATCAAAGGAAAATGACATGTCTGATGAGGGGGCGGAGTCATCGGCTATTCCTCCGAGGGAGCTGAAGGCTGAGCCACTTAGTGGGGTGGAGGTTGTACAATTGAGGGGGGGCTAGCGGCTGGGACACTGTACCTTGCTTCTTCAAGGTCTTGCTTATCCATTCCCCTCTAACTTTTCTGACCCCATTCGGTCCACTTTCAATCTATTGTGGACGTCTGTGGCATTCTCTTCAATTCTCGACTCATCCTTCGAGATCAGTACCCCAGACTGCTCAACAATCCTCTGAATGAACCAATTGAATGGCAGACTCTTGGCCGGATTGTTGAGCACCTCATGCATGTGACTCAAAATGACATATCTGATGTCCACTTTTTTCTGGTGAACACCTTCTCGAGCAAATAAAGATCCATGCAGCTAACATGGTCTCGATGTCCATCCTGTGGCAAAATGGTGTGCATCATGATGATGTGAATCACTCGGGCTATGACATTCAGCTCACTGGACTTTGGCTTTTTGTACGCGCCAATTGCGGGATCCCGGTGCAACAATCTAAGCATTATCAGCCCTTTTCCTCGTCTGATGAAAGGTGGCTCCCAAGACACGTGGTAATACTGATCGCTTGGTCCCTCCATTACACATCCAAGCATCACGTTAAGATCTTTGGGAGTTAGCCTCAACTTCCGTCCAAACATATAAGTCCGGACCTCTTATGGCTGGGTGGATAGTTCCAAATTTACATAAAACAACTCACAATCCTCTCACAGTAACTTCCCCCCAATCGGCACAAACTGGCTAAGTCAGCCCCCTCAAACAATTGTCAATTTCTAACTCAGCCAAGGACTCAAAGTCTACTCTTCTAGAAACAATAATTGATCGGTATTTAATATCAAATTTATACTGTTCCTTCGCGTAGGTTGCGTGAAGAGTGTGGAGTGGAAATTCGCTGTAACAGGTTGGAAATGGACCAGTGCACCTCCTGCCGATCGTTGTTGAGACTGCGGTTGAAGTTGAGGTTGTGCTTCAACCTCAGCTCCTCCATCTTCACCCACTGCGGATGCTCAGCTTGCACTGCGGCGAGTGTTGCTTTCACCACGGGTGCTCTGTAACGACCCGGATTTTCTTCGTAAATTCCTTTTAAAAACGCGTTAAAATTTATGAAAGAATTATCAGAGTGCGAGCCAGGCCGTTAGAAAACACTTAAAAACATTGCGAGAATAATACATATGCGGAAGCGTAAATATTGAAAGAAATAAACTCGCCATTTTATTTCAATTTATGAAAACTTAATTAAATCAAATTACAACACAATTATCTTTGCTTTTTGGAGTCTGGCTAACCACAAGCCCGCTCGCGTGTAAAATCGCTCATCAACTGTGTCGAATCTGCACGCTATCTTCTCCTGCAAATACCATTACTGAAACCCCAAGCAAGACGTCCAACTCTCGCTCACGGCAGCTCCGGCAAGGACAGCTCCAACAGTAGCTCCAACTCCAGCTTCTAGACAGTAGCTCCAGGACCATCCAAGTCATCCCCTGCCTCCAATCACAATTCTACCTCTCAACCAACTCCCTCTCGGCCTTCCACCATCCAAAGAAACTCTCTGTGTCCTCTCCTCTCACTCTCAATACTCCATTTATCTGCCCATGCCAAAAGACAAAACCCGACAACGTCTTTAATTTATCAACTGCCTACTGTCTACCTCACCAATTCGTCAACCAATCCCATTGAATGTGCTCCCCATCAAGTGTCGGCAGAGCCACCCAGCTGGAGAGGTGGACCCTGCAACACACCAGACACGATTCATCACGAAAACGAGGGCTCCTCTGCCGAAACGCCAGCCTCCCTGCATCCCTCTCAAATTGTCGATTCTAATCACCCTAGTCAACACCCGACCGTCAGAACATGAAGGGGAAGAAAACCCGACCAACATACCTCTAATTCGTCGCCAAAAAACACCACGGCAGGAGCTCCGGTCCCGAGCCCCAAATCTCCAGCCCTCGCCTGGACATCGCAGCTCGTCGTCGCCTTCAGTCGTCATTCGTCGTTCGCTTGCCGGCGCTCCATCCCGATCTCTCCCCCTCTTCCTTCGAGTCCCTCTCTCTCTCTCTCAGCAAAATGGCCGATGGCCATTTGCTTCTCCCCCCTTATTTTCTTTCTTTTAAATTTTTAATCCCTTTTTAAGTTTTCCTCCATTTCTATTTTAATTAATCACTTTCATTTAATCCCTCAATTTAATTATCACTAATTGTACCCTAAAAATATAAATCTAATTAATCTCTCATTATTAATTTAATTTAGCAATTTAAATTAATATACCTTTTTATCATTTTTAACCCTATCCTATTCGTTAGTTTTAAAATACCTTACAATTGATTTAATTTAGCAATTTAAATCTGATTTATCACTAAAATACCCGTAGGCCTAACGCTCATAACACGACCTATAATATCCCGATAATTAAAAATATTAGGATGTTACATGCTCCATCTTGCACCTTGGCGGTTGCTTCTTTCACTGCGGGTGCTCCATCTTGCATCGTGGCTGGTACAGTCCGGTGAAACTGATCGACTAGCTCAGTTGCATGTAACACCCCATTTTCATTTTTCTAGCTTCGCAATGTAGTCAAGTTAGAATAAATAAAATATTTCGATTCGCGTATTGACAAGTCGATTTGGACGAAATTTAAGTTGGAAGGGAATCTAATAATTAAACTTAGAATAAATTATTTAATTGAAATAAAGAAATAAATAAATAGATTATTAATAAATAAAGAAATAAAAAGAAAAAAAAAAAAAGGAGAGGGGCTTTTCTGGAGATCGACGAAATGGAAACGGAGGAGGGAAATCGGAAAGGGAGAGGGAAGGCTCGGCGAGGGAAAAATCGACGCCGGGGAGCTGCGACGAGGGCCGGCAACACCACGGACGGCAGCGTGCGCTGTTCTGGACGGAGCTCGATGTCGGAATCGCTGCTGGAACGGCGGCGAATCGTCGGATCTCGCAGCCCTGCCCTGCTCGGTGTAGACGACGGCGATCTGCTCCTTTCGTGTTCGGTGGGTGCTCCGACGACACGATTCGTCGACATTCCGCAACAGCCAGTGGCCTTGACGATAGATCGTTCGGTTGTTGTGCCAACGTGTCGTCGGGTGTGAGTCGATAGGTCGGTCCAGCTAAATTCAATTCAAAATTTTGAATTTAGGGGACTGCGAAATTGAGGGACGTGTGATCCGAGTTGGGTAGCCACGAACACAACTGACTGATACGATCCTCATTTCAAGGAATCACGTCCACCAATTTTCGACCATGGCTCTGTTCCGATTGGTGTTCGCCCCACTTCACAGGTAATTCTAATTCTTTTTAAACGCTGTTGGAGACGTCAACTAAGGGAATTATTTTCTTCCAGTGAGTGAGAGAAAAGTGAGAAAAGGAGAGAACGAAATAGAGGAAGGAAGTCAGTGGCAAGCTGCGAACAGTGGGCAGTGGACATTCCTACGTCGATCAATTTCTGTTCTGGATAGTTCCGTTCAGTGTTACCGGTTGGTTTTCGTCACTGTAGGTAAGGATTTGGGTTGGCCAAGGAGGCCCTACACCCAAGTAATGAGTGTGTGCGTATATTGAATAGGTGAATTCTATGTGTATTCTGCCTATTATTTCATGATCTTCTATTCTTATCAGACTTTGGTTGCTCAAAGTTCAATGTTTAGTTTAATTCTCTCGTGATATTCTTTTAATACCTGTGCTGAATGTTATGTTACATCCTCGTAGTAACAATTTGTCAAGATTAACAAAAGAAAATAATAAGTTGTGAATGAAGCATAGAAATGTTATGAGGAGATGAATTGGAATATTTGTGCGAAGATGAATTCAGCTTAGAATTGGTGATTACTGTGTTGTCGTTTCTAAAGATTTCTCTAATGAAATTCATATCACTGTGCATACATCAGTTATTATTAGACTCTGTAATAGATGTTAGATTTGTATATTTGTTTCCCATTAAATACCAATGAACGTTAACAAAAGTAAAGGACATGTACTCATTATTCAATTCTGTCATGTATATTGCTGTGATTTAGAGTATGTAACTGTTATTCTTTTTCGTAATGTATGGTGCTGTCTCAATGAGTAAAGAGTCTTTATTCATTACTAATCCTGTCATATATGCTGCCGTAATGTAATGGTTTAAGAGCATGATTTTGTTATTTAAATTAATGATATATGCTGCTGTGATTTAGTAAGTAAAGAGCATGATTTTGTTATTCATTTTAATGATATATGCTGCTGTGATTTAGGAAGTAAAAAGCATGAATTTGTTATTCATTCTTGACATATATGCTGTTGTGATTTAATAAGTAAAGAGCATGAAATTTGTTATTAATTCTTGTTGTATATGTTGCCATGTTTTGTGGGTTAAAGAGCAGGTATTAATCATTTTGCCGCATCCTAAATGCTACAGTAATATTGCTTTATATCCTCTGTTGTCAAAATATGTTGATATTCATTAATTTATGCTTTGTTCTGTTAATTCAAAACCTATGTTCGTTGTTCTATTCAATAGTAATATTCGTTGTTGTAGTACCATCTTAGAAGCATGCCCATTACTCCACCTCACTATTAGGAAATGTACTTGTTCATCTTGGGTTAGGAATGTGTTTCCCGTTTCTTTCTAAAATTGTTACTGTTATTTAATTCTTTTAAGAAGTATGCTTACGCTATTTTATCCATTGTTAAAATCAATGAATCATACACTGCTCTGTTTTGTTAATAGTAATAGTATAACTTCGTTATTTGTATGATTTCATTGACAGCTTGTCAGTTATTTTATTAGTATTGATGTGATAGCATGCTTGGATGTCATCATTTAGTAATCATGATTAATTTTGTGTACCTTGATAATTATGCTTATTGCTTAGTTAGTGTTAAAGTATATGTGGATATGATGCCATAACATTTTATACCTTGTCGTTCTTATGTATGAAATTATGTTAAATTTACTATAAATTCTTCAAAGTAGCGTCGTTCGATATTCTTGTATGTGTTAGATGGGTAGGGTGCACTCATACATTCATATAATAGAAATCAAGTAGGGAGTGCCCCTTGGGGTGGTACTCACAAGCATAGTAAGGGAGAGTAAAAATGATAAAGAAAAGACCAAAGGAAAGAAAAGAAAAGAAAAGGGAGTTGGGGGGCGGATGGATAGCGGGTCTAGTCTGCAACTAGCCGAAGCCCCTCCCTCATAGGGTACGGGAGTTCTAGTTGTAAGAAAAAGGTTAGATTCGATCACTATTTCATCACAAAGGAAATCCTCCAATCTCCAGCTCGAAGTACGAGTAAAGAAAGAAAGAAAGAAAAGAAAGAAAAGAAACGTAAATGAAAGAAGTTGGTTTGGGTGGTTCCCATTCCAAATGAACTAAAAGGAGAGACATTGCATTTTTGTTTTCCCCAATTCCTTACTGAGCCCAAAAGCTCACATCCTTACTTGTGGTGTAGGTGATGATATGGCCGTGACAGGAGTTAAGGAGGAGGTCATTCCGGTGGAGCCTGTGGCGTATCCGGAGGAGACGCAAAGAGAGCAGTAGTAGGGTTACGGTATGCAAATAAGGAAGAAAGACAAGAAATAAAAAGGAGTTTCAAAAACTTTGTTATGAACGTTATTTAACTTTTTCTTGCTTAGTTGACTGATATTTAAAGTTTTATTTGGATTTCATTTATTATGTGATTTTGATACATTTTCTTTTATTTCACGCTTCCGCAATTTTAATTAAGTAGGGTTAAATTTCTTTAAATTTAACAAATTGTTTTAGAAAGTTAGTAACACTCGAATTATTGCACTCTGTTTTCAAAAGTCTAAGTATTTAAGTTGCATTTTCTTTAAGATTTTAATTGAGCTAGAAAATTAATGAGTTTTTAAATAAGTAGAAATTCGGGTCGTTACATTGCAAGCTGACGGCATTCACGGGCAGAGTCCGTCGTTTCTACCTGTGGTTGCGGGTGAGTTTGCGACAGACCATCCTTTCGCTTAAGCGTTATTTTCTTTGCGCATGAATGCATTGGTATCTATTACACAGTGTGGAACAAAGGTCTGAGAGTATGAATGTTCGCCGAGATATCGTTGTTCGCAGCGAACTCGCCAGAGGGCACGATCGAGTCTTATATACTAGGGCTCTAGGAATGCAGAACGAGGCACGATGAACTGCGATGTATCAATATTAAGTCACCGCGATTTATAGTCAACTGCGGCGGCTTGGTATTAAACCGCCGCGGTTAATTGGTAACCCGCGGCAGTCATATATGATCCGCGTCGGGCCATCAATATTATAAGGTTATGTTTTTAAAACTATTGAGTCGTGGCGGATTAGTAGACGAGCCACCGCCAATCGAAGTCACTGCGTTTAACGCCAAACGTGACAGCAATGTTAGCGGTGACTTTTTACGTATGTTCAGTGGTTAATTTGTTAGCAAAAAAAGTTTAATAGTTGACTTGTTATTGATCATAAAGTACGATAGTTAGTTTGTCATTTTCCCTTTATTGAAATTATCAAATTTTTATAATATCTCTCATCAATGCCCAATAATAACAATATTAATAATAAAAAAATCTTACTATCTTTTTTTATACAGAAACTATAAAAGCTAGATCAACTAGTTTTTTTTTTTGGACAACTTCGCTTCGAATTCTCTCAGTGAATGTTATGTCATCTTGTAATCTTAAATTGAAAAAAATTCTAGTCTATTATGCAAGATAATGCTAGATTTACTTTCTAATTTTATCAATTGATAATAATTATGCATAAATCTTTAGTTGTCAAGGTCATAAAACAATAAAATTGATCATTGTAAATTTGAAATTCATGTACATAGTAACTAGCAATAAAATCTCAATTTCTCTTCCTTTACTCTAACGATAATATAATTCATTGATGGCGAAGAACTAAGATTAGGGCAAAGAAAAAAAAACTGTTAAGAAAATGCAATTTCTCTCTATCATCAAAGACGCATTGTAACGTCTTTAGTGATCTCAATATAATATTATCTGTTTTGTGCCAAAAATTCGCATTATTTTCTTCTTGCGATTAGCCCAAAATGTGTTGTACTAAGTAGAGAGAAAAAAATCTACTTATAAACCATGTGTTTTCTACTCTCTTAAGCGATATGAGATTGTGAACCCCTGCTGATATGGGTCATGTCACACCCTAAAGAGAACTCGAGACAGAAAGGGGAACGACTCGACCCGAAAATAAACCAAGCCACCCGACCCTTTAAACTTAATTATTATATGAGCAGCGGAATACTTAAAAGAAAATAAGATTTTGTCAGGAATCAAACCAAATGGGCTAAAATCAACGTTCCATTAGTGACATCAGAGACATTGTAGTAATATAAGTCTATAATAAAATAATGTGCCAAAAATTAACAATTAAAAGTTTATTAGAAATTTAAATCAAGTATCAAACTCTTGAAAATGCTCTCAAAGGAAAATAATGCTAAATTAAAAAAATCTCACTGAGCTCACTCCTGTGCTGCATGTTCAGGATTCTCCAAACTAAAATTTGAAGGAAATGTCATTTGGACTAGTGGATTAAACTCAGTATGGGTAAAGTTTTACCTTCATCATTTAAAATTATGAGAAAAGTAAGGAGCATGTCATATATTAAAATGTTAGTGTAAAAATTTGTAATAAAACAAACAGTAAGACAAACATTAGAAAACAATTCACTATAATGTGGTACGCACAGAAAATAAGCCCTAGTGTACCATATGAAAAGCCTTGGGAAAATGAAGTCACTCATGGACTTCATTCACACAATGTCATAGACATAAATAGTAATGACGATATTCAGCGATCGTTAAAACCATGAAAAATAAATCTCTAATCAAGTTTAAGGTTTTACACCCAAGGGCACAACATAGTCAATTTTCTCATAACTCTAGTTAACACAAATAATCACATCCTCCAACAGTCGAATGTGCGTAAAGAAAACATTACCTTTTCACGGGTAGATCAAACTTGGTTCACCTGACCAAGATGATCAATGAACGAAATATGCATGCTCAAATAAAACATGTTTAGTGAAAATACATAATAATATAAAAACCAACGACCATAAAAATAGACACATCATTTCATATAAAAACATGTCTAAAAATATAGTTTCATAAAACAGTGATATGTTGAACATAAAAATAAATTTCTACCTCGAACAGGGCATACCAAGGCCAAAACCTAAACAAATATAAATCCAAATAATCCAAATTTGTGGTCAATCTGTTGGGGCTATCAAAATATACATATTTAAATTAATTCACTTCTTTAAAACTTTTAAAAATTCATTGGAACTCATAACTTAAATAGGAATCAAATTGGAAAATTAATAGAATAATCTCAAAAAACATTCAACTTTAGAATCTGATCTAGTCATCCTCCCATTGAATGTCCTTCACATTTTTATAAATCTGATCGACGGCAGATTGAGTCTGAATGTCTGCTCTCAAGTGTGTTAAAAATCAAACGCGAAACGGAAAAAAAAACTGTAGAACCAGGGACACCAAGATTTACGTGGAAAACCCTTATGGGGAAAAACCATGGGTAGGGGAGAAATTCACTATTTGAAAATCAATGTATAATGAGTTTTGCAACTCAATGATCAATATAATATTGGATATGGGCCTGACCTAGCCCAGCTAGAATTCGGGTCACACCGAACTCTAACAATCTCTACTTTGACACGAATTCCACATGAGAGATCCAATGCAGGCTTCTTGGCCCACCCCAAAACGAATCCAGAACACTGAACTCTGATAATCTTCATCTTCAAAGAAATTCCATTGTAAGGCAAACGAATCCGCAAAACTCCAATGAAAAATAACTTCCTCTTCCCTATAGGCCCCTGCTGGGATAACTCAATATCTGATATCAATCAAGTTTAAGGTATGCTTAAACTTGAGAGACACACTCAAAGCATAACCCATTGAAATAGTTTCACCATATCGCTGTGGAGCTTTACCCTTCCTCTTGGTTTTGCCTTTGACAATACCACTCTGACGTGAAACTGAAACTTTTGCCAATGTGGTGACAGGATCACCCTGAACATCTATAATAAGCTGACATATCGACTCTGATGTAGATTCAAATTCCAACTTCATCTTCACCTGAGAACTTGACTTCTTTTGAGTCTTCTCCAAAAAAACCTTTAGAAGATGAATTCACAAACTTTGTAGCTTTATTACTTGCCACTATAAAACCCTGTAACACATACAAATTTGCAGAGCTTCTGTATCCCTTTAATAGGACGAAAGCATCCCTACTAATCTTTATGCCTCTATCTACAGTGTTGTACTTGTACCCTTTCAAATCCAGAGTACTCAACGAGATCATATTCTTTTTCAAATCGGGAACATGTCACACCTTACCCACTATCCTCACAGCTCCATCAAACATTCTAATTCTAACAGTACCAATACCAGCTATCTTGCAAGGTGTGTTGTTACCCATTAACACAACACCTCTTGAAACGGTCTCATATGTCAAAAATCAATCACGATTATAACACATATGAAACAAACAAACTGAATACAGAATTTAATCCTTGTTTGGCTATGAGTTTCTCTCTAACACAATTAGAATATCTCCATCACTATAGTCTTCTTCTTCTACAACAACAACTTCATCGGATGTCATAAGTTGTTTTCCCTTCTTAGCAGTTCTCTTTATTTCATTCTGCAATTTACGACACTTAGCTTTAATATGCCCCTTCTTATGACAGAAGTAACAAGTTCTATCACGATTCATTGACTTTGATCTGCCTTTCGAATTTTGAACATTATCACTGCCTTTGTTGTTTGACTCACTTGTTCTACCCCGAACGACGAGTCCCTCACTTCGAGACTCAGATCCAACAAAAATTTGTTTCATATTTTCCTTTGATAACAAAGAACCATAAACCTCTTCTAGCGTTAAACTTTCCCTATTGTATAAAATCATATCTCTGAAAGCACCATATGAAGCAGGTAATGAGCATATTAGAATCAAGCCCAAATCCTCCTCATCGTACTTGCATCCAATAGTCTCCAAATCTGAAACTAATTCCTTGAATGCAACCAACTGCTTTGTAATAGAAGTTCTTTTCATTAATTGATGGTAATAAAGTCATTGTTTCAAATGCAACTTGCTAGTCAAAGTTGTTCTCATACATAACTGCTCCAATCTAAACCATAACTCAGCAGAAGATTTCTCATTCAAAACATCCTGTAAATATATGATTTGACAAATGCAGACGTATCAAAGATAAGGCTTTTCGATCCTTTCAAAGTTTCTTCTCTTCACTCCAAGAAATGGGCATTTTATCGAGCCATAATGAGTCGTCTAAATCCATCTGTGCGAGAATATCTCACATTTTCACCTGCCATAACTGAAATCTTGTATTCTGATCCAACAACGGAACATCAAATTTCAACAAACTCATCTTCCCCAAAATTTTCTGAATTTATCCCAAAAATTTCTGAACCCAAAATATCCGCCTCAAAACTTTGATTCCCAATTAATTTCAATATCCTAAACAATAATCAGCCCCAAAAAATCTTAGAACAAATCCGCCCAATTCACCAGGATAATCCTCGAAACTTTAAATTTCCTTTATTCCAAACAAAAAATCAAAAATTGATTTTTCTTTTCTCCAAAAATTAAATTTTTTTTTCACCAACTGATGTTGCACAATACATTGTGAAAAAAAACAAGGTTTCACTATATCCAATCGGAGGAGGCACGAGCTCGGCGATTTGTTGATCGGAGGAGCGGATGACAATGATTGGGTTCAAACTGGAGATGTTGTTAACTAGATGGTCGGGTGGCGGGTGGACTAATCGGCGGACGGTCCCTTGAATGGAGATGGCAGTCAGCTCGACAGTTCCGTGTTGCACTCGAAACTATGCAACGACGGGTTCTGTGCTCTAAGCTGGCCAATGATTCTTTCCAACGCACAGCGGTCGATCTACAGAGGTAGACGGTCAGATGAGCAGCATAACGGTGTCCTTTTCCTCTTTGTTCTGAGGATGAACGACAGCGCGAGTTGCAGGGGAGTGAGTTTAGAAGATGGCAGAGACGCAGGAAGAGAAAAAGGAATTTTTTTTTTCTTTTTCTGAATTTTTTTAATTCCTTTTTCCAAATTGCAATTTGTAACAAAAATTGCAAACCTTAAATTTCGTTCGACCAGAGTACTAAAAGTCACAACTTTGCTCTTATACCAATTGTTGAAAATTGGTATAGAGAACCACAACCAATTTCTGATACCAATTATTGAGAATAGAACGTGAAACGAAAAAAGGAAATTGTGAAAACAAGGACACCAAGATTTATGTTGAAAACTCTTATAGGAAAAAACTACGGGTAGAGGAGAAATTCACTAATCAGAAATCAAGATACGGTGAGTTTTGCGACTCAAACATCAATATATAGAGAAAATAGATAACCCTAATATTGGATATGGGCCCGACCCTGGTCAACTAAAATTCAAGTCACACCGAACTCTAATAAAGTGTCATCTTAATAGTCTGCTTCTGCAGACGACGCTTGCGCTACCGCTGCAGAGGACGTGTGCACTTCTGCCACGGAAACATTCACTCCTGCAGATATGTATGTTTCCACTGCAAAAGTCTTTGCTCCCGCAGACATGCATCTTCTGTTAAGGAAGCCTACTATTCTGCGTATACTCGCTTTCAACACAAGATTTTCCAAGTAATCCAAAAACGCCGAACTTCCCTAAAAAATTTTCCAACTTTAAACAATAAAGAATAATTCCTTCCATAATTTGATTGATTTCGTCCAAAATTAACAAATTTTTAACCCAAATTTCCAAACTTTAAAATCCACATCAAAATTTAAATCCACCATCAAATCTAAATTCCGAATTCAACGATAATGCTAAAACAATAATGAAATTTACCTCTAGAAGATGTTTGATTTTTATTCAAATTCCTCGAGTCTCAATTCTTAACAATCCATCGATGACATAACACAATCCTATAGGGCTGCCATATACATAATGTTATATTTATTATTTATAGGTTGAACCAATTACTTCCTCTCAACCTCTCAGCCCTTCTGATTATGTTTGCACAATGACTTCCTCTCAGCCATCACCTGAGCCTTAACAAACCAAGAACACAATCCTATGTCAAATTCACAGATCAAACTTTGATTTTTTCTTTTCATCTAAAAACTTCATCACATTAGTGAGATTACACATACTGAAAATTTTCCACGTTTCCGATTACAGCTGCACAATGACTTCCTCTTAGCCGTCGCCTGAGCATCTCTCCTTACAAATTAGAAAACTCATTTCGTTTGAAGGGTGAAACCAACATGCAGAGAGTGATAAAGGAGTTATATAAGGAGGAGAGTTATCTCCCCATAAGCATGTAACTTCCATCATAAAAAGAAGGAAAAATAAAATATATTAACTGAAAAAAAAAAACACTCTTCCTCATCTAAATTTGCATTTGTTATAGGTCAAACCCTCAATTGGGTTATTTTTGCCTTGATAGGGTGAGCTAGCACAATCTCCCTCACTTTAGGTATCTGACGTCCTCGTCAACCACACTTCTGGTTGATATTTGACTCTGATAGCATTTGTTATGTATTCAGTTCTCCCAGTACATATATTGTCTATTTTGAGTCAAAATTTGCTTAATTTTGTTCTTGGGGTTAACTCAAAATATATTGTACTAGGTAGAGATGAGAACTTTAATTATAAACCATGTATTTTCTACTCTCTCAAGCCATATAAAATTGTACATTTCTACTAATATGGGACGTATCCTCACTTGGGTCATCTTTGCATACATAGGGCTGCCATATATATAATGTTATATTTATTATTTATAGGTTGAACCAATATGGAGTCGACACAATGTTTCATTAAACTTAATTATGTCATTTAATTAAGTCATTAAGTCCTACGGACACATAATGGTAGGGGTGGGAATCGGTTCGGTTCGAACCGGATAACCTAACCGAACCGAACACTATTCATCGGTTCGCTTCGGTTTCATTAGAAGAAAAAATTTAAAATAGGACCGAACCGAAGGTTCGGTTCTCGATTTTTGTTTTTAAGAATCGGGTAAACCGAACCGAACCAAAACTTAAATAAAAAAATATAAAAACCTCAAAATCCGATAAACTTGTTAATTACTCGCCCTAATTTATGGTAAAAAGTTTTTGACATAAATGATTATTTTTTCAAAAATTTATTGTTCTCTTCTCTACTATATTCTTCTTAGTCTTATTCTCTTGAAAACCTCAATTACCCCACCCCACCCAACGTTTCTATCCTACACACAAATTTATTTTCTTCTTGTATGTGTTTACAGATCGAGGACATATAGATAGAGTGAATTTGAGTTTTTCTTTTATGAGTTTCTTATATTTTCTGTGACGACAAACTGTATCCAATATGTAATTATATTGTCGAGGGAAGTTCTTGCTATGTATTTAGGATTATAGGATTGAAAACTTTTCAATTGGTGGTAAAGAAAATGTTTGTATGGTGAGATTGAGTGTTGCCTAAATGATTGAACTTTGAACTTTGTTCATAGATTGACCGGTTGGAGATCTATAAATACATGCATTTTTTGCTTTTGTCTTTTAATTAAGAAATTGTTGTTTGTTTGATTATTGATTCACAGTTTAGAATCTGTTTTGAATATTAGAATTGTTAATCTTTGTGGAAACTTTAAATTTACTTATATTATGAAACTATGAGTTTGATGTGCTATTTAGTTGTTGTTTTGTAATATTGCACTGTTAGATTTTTTTGTGCCAAATCAGAGTTTAAAAGAGATAATTAGAATAATTAAAAAAATTAAGTGGCATGAAATATATTAGGAAAGTTATGAACTAAATTAAATAAAAAAAAACTAAAAGAACCGAACCGCCGAACCGATCTCAAAATCGAGTACAAAGCTGAAAAATTAAATCGAAAACATACAAATTAATGCCATAAAAACCGAAAGAATTAGAACCGAAAACCGAACCGATTAGAACCGAACCGAAGAGAACCGAACTCTCTCGATTCAAATTTTTGGTTTTCTAAAATGAAAAACTAAACCGAATCGGTTCGATTCTAATTTGAAATCGAACCAAACCGAACCGTCCCACCCCTAAGTAATGGAATTAGCTAATTAAAGTTATAATATCTAACACATCTAACAATGCGCAAGTTAATTTTTTTTTCTAAATTAAAGAGAAAAAGCAATTAATTTTAAAAAAAAAAAGTTTCAACTCAACCCAAAAACATTCCATTAGTTGCTCGTGGAAATCTCGTCATACGTTAAGATCTCCACTCAAATTTAAAAGTACAAACAGATAAAGCAAGTACCTTTTAAAAAAACCAAAAGAAAAAAGTGAAGATATCCACTCTTCCATACTGCATAATGCGATTTGAGGTCTTTTTGTAGTATAAAACCTAAAAAAGATCCAAACAATAAAGAAGCTTTTATCCTAACAGTTTCTGTTGTTAGTTGGCTATTTCAGAACTAGGTCAATATTTTGACGCAACTAAACCAGAATTTGATTTCAATAATAATCTAAGCTCTATATGAACGTTCTGAAAATAAAATTGAAAAAAAATATATGAATGTTTGGTTTGAGAAAACTAAAGTGATGATGATGCAACATGAAAAAAACAGGACCAAAAAAAGAGAACAAAATATTTTAGGGTTTGACTAAAGGGTAGAACCCTACATGGCTACTAAAGTGTTCGTACCCACCATTGTTTTGTTAATTGAATCTAAAAAGCACAGCAAATTAACTTTTTCAAATCAATCTGTTAAAGCATTGGGGCACCATGTAACCTAAATCCTAATCTGGTTTGAAGAGATTAAACAAATGAAATTAGGACATAATCGTTTGTAGCCAATCCTAGGACAATACCAGCATTAAATAACATTAAATTCACAAAATAAGCACGAGAATAGTTGTGTTCCATGCAATTAGCAAACTTTAAACTAAAGAGAGCAGAACAAGACAGCAGAACAGTTAATGTACACATGACATTACTAGAAATGAATGCTCCAAGCTGTAAATGTGTGACAGTTAGACTCTCTCTCTCTCTCATTTTAACTTGAGGGATTGTAAAGTTTCATGGCACCATGTAGGGGTGAGCAAATCGGCTCTTAGTTCCGATTCCGAATTTCTTGAAACCGATCATTCAATTATTGGTTTCAAGATTAAGGATCCGAAACTGTAACCGAAATCGGAACCGAGTCTCGGTTCCAATTCCTAGCAAACATCTTCTTCAAATCAGCACTAGATTGAAGCTCCTCAGCGCCTCCTACCATTCCTCCTCTCAAATTCAAAGTCTTCAACATGAAATACTACCATTGATTTAATCTCTCCAATGGCTGCCTGCAGACTTTTATTTCACTAAGAAGAAATCATTTTATATGGAGAAAACACAAAGGGAAATCACCCAAATAAACAACAATTATATGGAGAAAGCAATATGCACAAATGGAAAGAATAACAGAATAATTATTGACTAAAAGAAACTATTGAAGCATCAAATTATTGAAGCAAGTAAGGGTGGGCAATAAACGACCAGGACCGAAAACCCTACTAAATCAAAGCAAAAATAAAAAACAAAAGGAACTCCTAAATCAAAATCTTGGTAAAAAATGTAAGAACCAAGAAACAGAATCGAACCAGAACCGAGCTTCGGTTCCAGGTTTGTTCTCGGTTTTGGTCGATTCTTGCCCACCCCTAGCACCATGGAGATTGCTTTATGGTTATGCACCATGGATCCCTTTTCATGATGTAAAATCCGCCGATAATGAGAAAAGCGTGTGGTGGCTCATTTTTGTTAGTGTTTGTTGAGGCTCAAGACTAAGTATCATGACCATAACTTTACTTTAAAAATTTGTGATTTTATGTTGTTACATTAATAATATTAGAGTCAAGTTGAAATATTCTCCACGGGGATATCTGGCCTCTTGATCAGGTGTAAAATCTTTAAATTTTAAATTAATAAAATTTTTGAATAATTTCTTTTGGCATTTTTTGAGGTCAAATTTCTTCGTGGTTGCTTGAATTTTCATAATTTTTTGACGCATGTAAATTTTAGTGAGGGAAATTAACACTGCAAACCATATAGTTTGCAATCAATGACGAGTCAAACCCTAAAGAAATTTTACTAACAACTGAAATCCTGAACTATAAGAAATTCTCTTCGGCGACCTCGTAGTCACGTTTCCCAATCAAATCCGTCAACGTTAACCCCTCCGTTTCGTAGAAGGGAAAGACCGTCGAACGGAGACGAAAGACGTCAATTATCATGGGGCGAGGGACGTCCCTTCTGCTCGTTGGAAGATGAACGGGCGTCAGGAACGATATCAGGCGATGGCAGACAATTGTCCATGGCCGTTGGATCGAGTAAGGGACGTCCCTTATCGAGATTGATGACCAAGATTGAATCTTCCATTTTCCAAAGGCGATAGCGGATGACATTCCATGGCCGTTGGATTGAACGAGGGACGTCCCTCATAGAGATTGACAACTAGGATTGAATCTGTCATTTTCCAAAGGCGATAGCGAACGACAATCCATGGCCGTTGGATCGAGCGAAAGACGTCCCTAGATTGGAATGGATGCTCAAGATGGCCTCCCAATTCTTTTCAGTTGTAGGGTCACATGCAAGGCACACACATTTTTAAAACGTGCAAATTCCCTTAATTAAGAAGGACGTCCCTCTTCCATGACGGACGTCCCTTGCCCCAAGACTATGTCGTTCTACCAATTACGAACGTCTCTTGTCTTAAGACATCATCGTTCAGGCCATAACGGACATCTGTCTTGATATGAGGGACGTTCATTTTAGACCGATGGTCCTTCTCTGAACGCTAAACGGCAGTGTTTCTCCTATCAACGGATGACACAAATCTACCTATATAATCGCGAAGGACTTCTTGTGCCCTAGATATTGCAGAGAGAAATTTTGACTTTTTCCGACCAACTCAAACTTTCGATATCTATCCTCACATTTGTTGAAGCGAAAAATGGCGTCAAAGGTCGTTCAAGTGTCAAAGAAGCATAAAGTGGCTCCCTTCGATGCCGAAGGTAAAGCACACGTGTCTGCAAAAGCACAACTCGTGGTGTTCAGCTCATCCCCCTCCAAACAACGGTACGATAATGACATTATACTTCATGCCATATTATATCTAGGAGGGTAGATTTCAATTCTTTTGCTGACTTTGGATTAAAAGAAATGTTTGAATGCATAGGTCTATATAGATTGTGCACGATGGGGGGCTATTATTATAAGAGGGTTGTGAAATTATTTTATGCAAATTTGGAGCTAGACAGCCCTACTAAGCTGACGACATTTGTATATGGGAAACAAATTAGGCTAACTCTTAAGGAGTTAAATAAGCTTATTGGATGCTCCATGGAGGAGCCAACCGAGGAGTATTTCCATGTTTCCAAGGACCTAGACTTTGTAAAACAAAGAGAAGGTCTGGCATTGCTAAAGCAATTGGCTCATAATACTAAAGCCGTTGAATCTTTCTACCGGCCCAAATCAAAGGACATGAATGCTAAAGCAAGAGTCATCCATCACATGATCACCCACACAGTTTTGTCTCATGATGGACATAGAGACCATGTCAGCTGTATGGATCTCTATGTAATAGAGAAGCTCTACAATAGAAAGAGGTTCAACGTTGCCTATGTCATTATTAATCAAATGAAAGCAATCCTGAGGAGTCCAACGAAGAACCTCCCTTATAATTGGCTCATTTAGCATATCGTTGACAACAATGGGTTGGCTGTCCCTCCTAAGGAGCGACGAACCAATAAAAGGACACTTGACATGTACAATCAAGTGACATTGGCTCGGATGGGGCTACACAAAGTAGGAGGGGAGTGGGTATTCAAAGGAGCGGACACTCCCTCCACTCAGATTGCACATCCTCCTTCCACGTTGGCTGCACCTCCTCTATCAAAGTCAGCTGCACAATTGCCTTCAACGTTAGCTGCACCTCCTCCTTCCATGTCGGTTGCACGTCCTCCATCAAAGTCAGCTGCACAATTGCCTTCAACATCAGCTGCACCTCCTTCTTCCTCGTCCACTGCACTAATTCCGTGGATGTCAAATGTACAACCATCAGATCACGTGGAGGTGGAGGACGATTTTGTTCATCCTACAGCGGACAATGCACCTCCCCCTCCTCAGTCATTGTCCAACGTACTGATCAGTGAAGAGAGGTGGCAGTGGCTTGTCGCCCAATTGGAGAGATAGGAGAGGCAATTTGACGAGATTCAAGCCACTGTACTTCAAATGAAAGAAGCCGAGTCAGCTCCTCTAGCAGCCCAGCCAACTCCTCCATTAGATTCTCCTACATCTTCTGATGCCAGTCCGGATGGATGTCAGTATGTCTTTTAGCTTACATGCACTTTTCATATATGCATTAGTACTGTTGATTAACAATGTTTTACAATTGTGCATATCTCTTATCATCAGACAACCATCCCCTCCTCCAACCCTACAAGAAACTCTCGAAGGAGAATAAATACTACAAGTGAAAATCTCACCGAGTTCACTACTGCGTCGACAATTGATGGTCCTCCAAAGTAAAATTTGAAGGAAATTTCATTAGGGTGAGTCGACTAAACTCAATAGAAGTAAATTTTTACATTTCATGTTAAGAATAAATTAACATGGGGAGCATTCCATATATAAAACATCTAAGATAAAACGGGTTTATAACACAAACATTATGACAAATGATAAAACATTCTATTATAGTGTGGTACATACAGAAAATAGGTATAACTGTACATTATGAAAAACCTAGTGAAAACGAAGTCATTCACGAACTTCAAGCACACCATGCCACATAGGCATAAATAATAATAGTGATATTCGGCGATCACTAAAACCACGAAAATAAGATCCTGATTAGGTTTAGGATTTTGCTCCCAGGTACACAGCACAGTGACAGCCTCATTACTCCAGTTAACACAATCAAGTAGGTCTTTCCATCGTCGAATGTGTATATAGAAAACAAGACTCTTTCACAAATCGATCAAACTTAGTTCACTCGACCCAGATGATCAATGAAATAATATGCATGTTCAAATAAAACATGTCTAGTGAGAAATACATAATAGTACAAAAAATCAACTGTTATGTAATGGACATGTTATTTTATATGAGAACACATCTCTAAATAAGATTTTATAAAAATGATGTGATTTTTGACATAATAATAAACTTCTACCTCACAATGGGTCTGCCAACAATCAAAGTCCAAGCCAATCTGGGAAGTCCAATAATATAGATCGAGTCCAAATCTATGTCTCGAAATCTATAGATAATGATATTATAAAATTAGGGTAAAAATCTTCACTTTAATTTCAAACTTAGGCTGAATAAAATGGCTCAAGAATGATTGATTCATAAGCTCAAAACGATGTCAAAGCGGGCTCTGAAACAATCCAAAAATGATTGGGTTCAAAGTCCAAAACAGGCCAAAACATGTCCTAAGTTGGGAGCCAAACATCTTGAGTTACGGCTCAAATAGAGCCTGGACCACAACCCTAAAATGGTTGGGTCGCAACCCTTTCCTAGCTGAGATGCGACTCAGTGAGGCCGAGGTGCCTGAAACGCAGCTCATCACTTATTGAACCACTGCCTAGCGTCGTCTTCTCTGACCCGTCTACACCTCATCGCCAGAATTCTCTGATGTTCTGATGATTTCGAGACCCAGATAATCTACAACTCAAGAGATCAAAGTTAAACCAAAGTTTCATCCATATAACGACAATTTAAAATCCAAAAAATAGATATATAAACTTAAAATAAAATTTTGAATTCTTCATCAAAACTCTAATTTCTGAGATATGGATGACAACAGTGTGGGATTGGAGTTTTTACTTCTTGAATATGTCCATTTTTTCATGCTTTCAAAGTTTCAAAACGAAATTATACAATGAATTTTTCAAAAAATAATTGGTACACAGAATAAAATAAAATAGAGGTTATTGAAAAAGATAGAATCTCCTCCACAATCCTCGGTGACCACCCTTCCCCCGTAATGGGGAAAGATAAACTTTATTAAATTCTTAAACTAAATCCTCACCATTTAATTTGTAAGAGGGCGGCTACAACAGCAACCATGGCTTAGCTTACAGGTTTCCAATGATCAATTAAAATAAAACCGTCCATTGTTATTTAATTGAAGAGAGAAAAAGAAATTAGGCCACTAAATCTAAGATTAGACTGGTCTATTTCAAGTACTCTTTCTCTGTTCAAGTTATAGGCGGATTTGCCAGCTTTGAATTTAGTAAGATTAGTGAGACCCACGTAGGATAAACCAGGTTTTTCGATATATGATATTCCGCATGCTTAAATTATATAATTATCTCTGCTTTTAATGTCAAAATGCAGGTGCTTTTATATAATACATTTAGAAGTTAGAACGCTGAAACTGAAACATTTTGGTTGGCACATTAATCATTTTAATAACTAATAAATGAAAACACAAATATTTGATGAAATTTTGTCGGTGGGTTACCTTCTTAATTATTAATAAAAGCATATTAGACAACTTTAATCATGGTTGGACCTTAGAGTGTCCGTATAGTCCCTCCCCATCATTACCACTCAATTAGTTAAAAAAAGATGAAGATAATCCTATCAAAAGAAAAGCATGAATTGTGGAGAGAATTAACCATAAACAGAAAGAATTTACAACAAAAGAATGATTACATGAAGATTTTAAATGATGTAGGGAGTCATTTTTCTTACCAAAAATAATCACTTTGGCAGAGCCCATGAATCTTTTCTATATATATATATAGTTGAAAATCGCACGCAAAACAAAAAAATAAATTATACAAGGAGGAACATCAAGATTTACATGAAAAATTTTTATGGGATAAACCTTGGGCAGAGTAGAAATTTACTAATCAAAAATCAAGGTATAATGATTTTGAGACTCAAACATCAATATATAAAGAAAATAAATAAACATACTATTAGATATAAGCCCGATCTGACACAACTAGAATTCAAATCATACTGAACTTTAATATATATATTATTGTAATCTTGAAGGTTTTTGAAAAACTTTATCTAAATTGAGCGAGAAAATATAACTTAGATATCTTTCAGATGAGGTAGTTGTAGTAAATCATAAATCCGGAAAGTTATTTTTTTTCTCTAAAGTTTTGAGGGATATATATCAATTGTTATTTTGAGAAATAGCAACTGGATGGCAATCTTCTTAATATCTTCCGCTATTCCAACATATTATTAACGAAATAATATGTCAGTGAAACTATATAGAAGAAAGAATCAAAGCAACAAGAATTAATTGAATGTACTATGAATAAATAAGAATTCTCAAGCAAAATAAGATAAACAATGTTTAATGCTCGAGATATCAAAAAATTTGACACTTAGTATCTTTCTGGATAAATATGTGTTGCAACCAAATTCATATAGGAAATATCGATTGAACACTTGGACAATTTTGTGCATGTATCTTGGGAGAGATGATTGTTTACAATATAATATTAATATTAGACATAGGTCTCATAAATTCAGTGCAGATAGTTGTTTTTGTTTTGGGTGCTAAACTACCCAAATCTTTGTTTTTTTATGAGTGGGCTCGGCCCATTTACTTTTCCTTCTTCCCTAGTTTCTCTTATTGGGTCTCTACCCACAAAAAGACATTCTACTTGCTTGAATTTCGGAGATAATTAATATTAATTAGTTCTCTAAAAATATTATATTAACTATCAATGCACTAGATTAATTAGCTTTTTGTAAAAGTATTATATAAATATTATTAGCAAATTAATGATAATATTAAAATGTATAGTAGTTGAGCTATTTGTGGAATATGTTATAATCACTAATAAATTAGGGAAGAGACTAGATTTTGTAAAATGTAAAATTAAATTTAGAATTTTTAGATTTCTATAAAAGTATTTATAAAAAAATATACTGAATTAAATTATTCGGAGCAGATATTTGCCTTCGTCGTTTAATCAATTAAATAATATTAATATTAGGGACCATAACTATAAAATAAATATTAATCTATGAATGTGACACAACTCTTAGTAATGACAATACTATTGTAGTTATTGAGTTACATTTTATCTAGAGAAGTATAATAATATTAAAAAGTAATTAATATTTTGAAATTTATGTTGTGTTAAAAAAATATAAAGTATTTTAAATTGTAAAATTAAATGTGATGAGAATTTGATAATTTTTGTATAAATAATTGAACCGATAGTTTCATGAGTCGGAAAATATTGCTCCTAATTTTAACTAATATAAATTATCGAGCTCGTCAATTATTAACTTCCAAACTATTTTAATTCGCTTGAAACAAAGATCAATTATTAGGTTATCAATAAATATATTATATATAGCCACGATATGATACAACTCTAAAATTAACGTATACATATACCCAATTGGAACATATTATAATGTCACAAGTATTTTTTTAGTTGGGAAAATCTTGAAGCCAATCTCTAATATATTTATGTGTAACATAAAAAATGCTTTCTAGACAATACCATACAAACTTATCCATGTGTCACATATATCATCAATTGACTGTCTCCATCCTGATAAAAGAGCCAATTTTTTATTATATGAGCAAGATATGTTATAGGATTCATTACAAATATATGATCTTCTGGTGGGATCTTAAGTATGAGAAAATAATTAAAATTTTAATACGAACATTATCAATATCTTTTAAAATATTGAAAGTCAACAAATTCGATAAACTTGTAAATTTTTGTTGGTAGTTAGCTTGGTCTTTATTAAAATTTTTCTATACTGTGTTTCTGTATCATTCATTTATAATTTAGTCAAAGTTCATAAAAATATAATTTGAAAAGAATATTAGATAATCACATTAATTTCAAAGTTTTATACATAAATATGGTACTAAAAATATACATATATATAAATAAAAAATAACTGAAACATATTATATTAAAGAGTAAATATCAATATGAACCTCAAACTAGAGAGGTCTATGCAACCAATAAGTTATACTTTTTTTTTTGATAAACAACACCTAAAAATTTGAAATATTAGTAGTGAACACCTCCCGGTTAACGTTCCACAAAACTCTGTTAATTCTTTCTCTCTTGATAAAACTCTGATAATTTTTTTCTCTTTCTCTCTCTATCGTTTGCCATTGATAATTTGAAAATGGATGTCGAGATTATTGTTGATGTTCTTCAAGTCTCTTTCTTCTTTTTAGTTTTTCGGTAGTTTGTGTTTAATTTAGCCAAATCTACACTGCAAATACAAAATAGTTTCCTCCCTGGAGTGTTTTTTGAGGAGTTAGGAAAGCTACAAATTCCATCTTCCTCAAGGTGGAGGCTTCAAAGTTGGTAAAAAATGGGAGATGGACTAGGCATGAAAAGATCACCCACAAAGAAAATGGTCTTTGGAGGCTACTCATTCTGTCACACCCTAAAGGGGACTTGAGATAAAACGAGGAACAACCAGACCTAGAAACATATCGAATCACCCAACGCTTATATTTAATTACCCCAAATAACAGTGAAAAGACTTAAATAAAGTAAAAGTCTGAGTCCAAAACATTTTGGGCTAACACTTAGGTCCAAAAATGACATTAAAATAAAATGATAATAAAAGTTTATTTGTGCAAAGTAATTGAATGACAAAAAATATCTATATAAATTAAAAGAAAAGATGACAAAACAACCATCATCCTTTACTGCTTTTAAAAAACAAATAATCATTTTTTTGTTAACTAATTAACCACTGAACTATGAAAAAATGACGCCTCCAATATCGCTGTCACGTTTGCCATTAAAAGCAATAATGTCGTGCCGCGGCAGTCTCATACAAACTACCGCGACTCCATATATTTAAAAAAACCACACGACAATTTGGATGACCTGCCGCGGTGTCATACGAAACCGCCACGGTGTGCCAATAAACTGCCACAGTGTCTTACCAAACGGCCGCAATTTATCCTCACACCGCAGCGATTTCTTATTAAGCCGCCGGGGTTTAAGGTGCCTCCTTTGCCTTGTACAAATACACCGTAAACTCCTCGCGATTTTCTCAGACATTTTGTCAACGATTAGTGAACCCTAGAGAATTCTGAGAGCTGAAGTGAACCGCATTTTGGCGAAGTTGAAGAATTTGTTGAAAGAAAATGACGTCTTGGAGTGTTGAGGAATCTATTATTAAAAGTCAAGTTGAAGTGGGGCCCACAAACACATTTTTGGCCAATGAGAATGAGGTACGTGGAATTGGAGACGAAGCTGTAATAGTGTTGTATTCCGTCTCAGCAACTCTACATGAGAAGGACGAGGAGGAACTCCGTTCATTATGCGAATCCAGTAGTGACGAGGACATGCCCAAGAGTAGGCCTAGATGCCCACCACAAGCACAATGCACATTCGCTTGTATGAGGCTTGGCAAGAAGTATAGTTCACTGAATAAAATTAGAGAAGAAATTGTCGATCATGCGTTGAAGAATGGGTACGGGATAAAATTCACTCACAGTGACACACATCGGTTGAGGGTTGCCTACTAGGAAGGATGCACGTGGTGGCTGCACGCCTAAAAATGCAAGGTGAAATGACGTTTCAAATAAAGTACTATAATGACGTTCACACTTGCTTAGAAAGATGAAAAGTCGTCATGCCTCTGCCAAATGGGTGTCAGCGCATTACTTGTCAGTTGGGTTCCTAGTCACGATATAGGAACTTTCCAATATTTCCTTGTCATTGTTGAAGAAAATTTCTAAACTTTGGCTTGGTTTTAGGCTTGATTAAGTTTTTAGATTTCGAGTCGATTTTTGATAAATTCGTATTCGGTTGATCATCGTTGAGTCTGGTTGACATTGTGAGGTCCCGGTTGGCCTCCACTTTGACTCGTTGACCGTTTGGTCTCAGTTGACCATCATGGTGTCTTGTCGACACCAAGTGGTTCCGATCGACTGTGGTTGGGGTTGGTTAACTCCAGTTGAGTCGTCTCGACTACTAGGTTATTCGGTACATGCGTGTTGCGACTCGTCGATTGCAACCGTGTCTTATCGACTAGTGTGCCTTTCGGGTTGTCTGTTTATGTGCTAAGTCGACCTTTGTTATGTTTTGGGTCAACTGCACTATTTGTTTTGTAAAATTTGGATTAGTGAGTTTCACACGGCTTATCAACCGAGTTTGATCCTAGTCAATATGGATTCTTGGCTTAGAGTGGTGGGGACTTGTTGTTCTTTGAGTGAGTCGGGAAGTCTTATGTTCAACCTTCCAGTTTGGATTGGTTTTCAATCTTGGACTCTTTTTTTTATACCTAGTTTTGGTTAGGGGTTTTGATATCAACTTGGTTTTAGGTTCCAACAATGTCCCATGATTTGATGTCTGTACCCGGTGACGTGTGCAGATGGACGATGGATTGGCTTCTTTGTCATCATCGAGGTAGAGATTTTATACTTAGTTGCATTGTATTGCATCATAGTTTTCAAAACGTATTTTGTGGGATGACCACATCTGAAAAACATGACGGGAACGGTTCGATATCACGTCAGTTTTTATACTATGCTTATACGTAAGTTTTACATGTTTACTTTACGTGCATGGTTTTCATAGTGTGATATGGATTTAATACGGGAGGTTGAGTCCTCTTGATACTTTGAACGATTTTTGTTTCAAAGTATCATGAGGATATCCTCAGTACATATTCTAGTGCGTGAAGATTTTTTGTTTGCGCGATGTGTTAAAAATGGATAAGGCGGTGTTGACGTATCCATGGATTCGAATCCCTAAACCTGATCAGGGTGAATGTATTGAGTTGTGTCGTCGCTGACTGGTTCACCGACAACCCTAGTGAGAGGCTGGATCTTCGGATCGCACTCACAATACCTTCCTTCGGGCTCATGATGTGACGACCCGGTTTTTCTTTTCTTTTAAAAATATACGATAAATTTAAAACTTTTATAATAATAACTTAAATTGCTATTAAATGAAATCAGAGTTTTCTTCTAAAAACCGAACCGTCAAATTCTTTCTTATAATCGTTACTTAAACCATGAATATATATAAATATAAATCATTTTCCTTGAAAACGTAGCGGAAGCTTAAATAAACCATTTTAGAAATAACTAAATTACATTTATAATTACAAAACTAATTGATCTTTAGTCTTTTGCTCTTTACCATTAAGTCTTTAACCTTTAGCTTTGAACTTTGCCAACCACGTTGCTCGACCGTGTAAATTCCTCATCAACCGCTTCTCTTTTAAATAAAGCATATTATCACGAACACCTACACCACAAGTAGACACTGTAAGCCTAAAAAGGCTTAGTAAGGAATTGGAAAACAAACAAAACACAACAAATGCCTCTAACTGGTTATGTCGGAAAGGAATCCATCCAACCGTTCTTTACTCATTATTATATCTTATAACTCGTGGATCGAGTTGGGAGATTAGAGAATCCTAGCAAACAATGGGGGGAAACTCGGCATCTAACACCTTAGAGTAGACAAGCTTTTCAATCCCATGGGCGGGAAGTTCTTACATTTGGTTTACCGAGTCTACCGATTAGATCCAACCATTAACCCGGTCGCTAATTCCCTTATGTACTTTATTAATCATTTTCTTCTCACATCATGAATACCAACTTGGCCGTGGTATTTCCTAAGGGTTTCTAAGACCATGAACCCTTAACTTAGTGACTCTAGCAAGCAATCTATACAGGTAAACATCCAAGATATCATAGAATTCATCTATTCAAACAATCACGAAATCAATATCTACAAGCCATCATCGAACTACAATCCAATTTATCAAGAAAGGAAATATGGCAACCATCACGGAAATACAATCACGCTTCAACAACGAAACTAACGAACAACAAATTATGTGGAAGCTAACGGAAGAATAGCAACATTCTAACAACGAATTAACGGGGTACGTACATGCTTTATAATATGACAGCAAAACTGAACATGCATACATACCTCACGAATTCACAACGAATAGGAAACATAGCATCGAAATAAAATGTTCGTGCATGCTTGACAAGTTGACAGTGAGTTACAAACTATATAGCAACAAAATAAATGAACATACATACATCGAAATTAGCTAAATATAACTACGGAATAGTAGTGAAAGAATAACGCATTCTCATTAATTAAAGCGTGCTAAACATGCTTCAAGGTTGACAGAAATTAAATACGGAACAGCAGCGATTTGTCAATGAATTTAAGCAATTAAAACGTGCTATACATGCTTCGAAAATTGATGGAAAAGAACTACGAAACAGCAGCGATTCCTCAGTGAATTTAATCAATAAAAACGTCCTAAACATGCTTTGAAATCGATTGAATTAACAGCAACAAAACAGTGAGGTAAACAACGAATAAAACATATGAATATACTTCGAAATTATCGGAAATTAAATACGGATCAGCAGCTATATTATACTTTTACAATTTCCACAACTACTTAACGATCATAACAACATTCCACTAGTTTTCATTCTTCACGATCTCATTAACAATCTAGCAATTCTATTGATAATTTGGACATACAATATGCTTCAAGATTTGACCGAATAAAATCATAAAATAGAATTATAGCATGCTTGACATTTAAGAACGAAACAATAACATTTCTTAAAGATTATGAACGTGAACAATAAGGGAAATAGCACCATTATCAAACAACAATAAGAATAACACAATTATCAACTAACAACCACACTCATATTAAAACTAACTAACCCCTAACCAGATTTCCAAACTCCAAACGGAGTTACATGCAATAAACTAAAGACAATTCAAGAGTAAGCAAGAATATCTCTAATTAACACTCACATTCAATCAAGGAAGATTATCATAGAATCCAACCACTAAAACAGAAACACAATACTTGTGGGTAGGGCTTTTGATTGCCAAGACTCACAATTCCTTACCCTAGATGAATAAATCGATTATGGACAGCAGCTCCTAGTCGAATTCCTCAGCACATTGGTTTTTCTTCTTCGCATTACTTGATCAAGCTATTGGAAAGAATAACATAACTCTCATCAACTTCTAGCTCTCACTCAATCTCATAGTGAGCTTCTGGACAGCAGCTCCAGGACCATCCAAGTCATCCCCTGCCTCCCATCACAATTCTACCTCTCAACCAACTCTCTCTCAGCCTTCCCCAGAAAACAGAGCAACCAGAAGAAGTCTAGCAGCTCCAACATTCAGCCTCCAACGCTCCCACTTCAGCTCTCGGCCAGTACTACCAAACATCAGGACCCCCTCTGCAACTCTCCTCTCTTTCTTTTTTAATTCCTTCCAACCCGACAGCCAACTTCAATTGTCAACCACCTCCAACCTCCTTATCAATTCATCACCCAACCCCACCAATTTACTCTTCGGCAGACCTACCCAACTGGAGAGGTGGACCTAGTCAAACTCGGGGTCACGGCTCGCCATTCAGACCCGTCGGCGAACTCCCTGACCATCACGAGTTCGCCACTGCCAGCAGGGAACCGACGATTCTTCCATCGAATCGTGCCACCAAACAATGACCAAATAATAGGAATATAACGGAGGAGAAAAACCCGCTCAACCATACCTCCGATTTGTCGCCGGAAAACACTCTCGCGGAATCCCCAATTCCAAGCCCTAACCCCGATCGTTGCTCGCTATTCTTCCGCTCGAGCTCGCCCCGGTCACCGTTGATCGTCGTTCACCCGCGAGCTTGTCTTCTCCGTCGATGGCTCTCGCCTCGGCTCCCTCTCCCTCTCGCATTTCTCTCTTGCGAATAAAGGAAAAATGGCAGGATGCCATTTCTTCTTTTCTTTATTTTATTTTATTAAAATTTTAATTTAATTTTATTATATGTTTTTATATATATATATATATAATTAGTTCAATGATTTAATTTAATCAAATATTATCATTTTATTTAATTAATATTTATGTTCGTTTATTTTCATAATATATAATTTAATGAGTACGTTCTGGGTAATACCCCGATAGTCAACCCACTTAGAAAGTTGGGGTATTACACATGAGGTGTTGTCATTCTAGACTGCCTTTTTGTGATTTGTTTCGGAGGGTGATTGTGCTACCCTCCTTTTTCACGAATCTTCGTTTTGATTGAAAAATGATGGAGACTTATTTTATTATAGTTGGCTATGTATCCAACTGGATTTGGATGAATTATCTCATTGGTGGCTCGTGGAGTCTATTTTGATGGTAAAATATGTTTTGAGATATAATTTTATAAATTTATGCACAGTTTTGATAACGAGTACATGTATGAGTATAAATACGGGTACATGTATAGGTATAAGTACATGTATGATTGTTGTATTGTTTTAATCATGATTTGGTAAGAAAAGATGATACCAGTTTTGATAAACTTTGCATTTAGTATAAGTTCTCTCATCTTCAACTCTATTTTTTCCTAGGTGGATGTATAAGTCCTTTGCGGAGGTGGTTGACTGTCTCTCTCCATTGGGCGTTTCGATTTCCCTTGGACGGATAAAGGTCCGTGGGTTATATCCCTTTGTCTTCGGTATGTAACGATTTGGTGTTGTTGGTTTGTTTCTTACACAGGGCTTTTATTTATTGTTATTATGTTTTTTTATTTTTATTGATTACTCTGTGGACTTGGGCCCAATGGATTTAAACTTTTGGACTTAATTTTGAGTTAAGACTCCCGCTAACTCTCTAGCTTTGAGCTAGGCCGGTCAAGTTCTCTATGAAAATCAGGTCGTTTGACCTGACGTTTCTGTTAAGCTCGCCTTCTGGATATGACAGAAAGTGCTACTATAAGAAATGGTAGTGATTTCGCTATAACAAAAAAAATTTAATGATCTAAATGTTACTGTATTTTTTGGTTTCAATGTGAAAATTGTTGTGCATTAAATTGTAAGAAATTTTTGGATTTTAATTGCATGGACGTGAATAATTTAAAATTTATATTGATATTTAAATAAAATTAATTGTTTAGAAATTGAAATCCGTACACGTGGCACTCCTTTCCTTAAAAAACGAGATCGATGTTGTAGTTGCATAAAGATAAAAGAGGATGTAGGTCACTGTCGTAATTATCATCCAAATCTCTGACATTTTTTTAATTAATTAATTAATAGTGACATTAGCCTAAATTCGGAAACTTATCTTCTCCAGAATGATAATTTAAACTTAGGGATGGAGATTGGAGCGATAAATTTGTTAGTCATCCTCCTCCTAGTCTGGTTGGATTTTCTTTTTCCCGATAAACCAGCCAAGTTTTCCCCTATAAATTTGCTCTGATTCTTCTATTTCACTATCAAAATCCTCGTCATACAGTGTCCTTTTTTGATTGATTCTGTTCTATCTCCGTCGTGTTTCGATCTCTCAATTTTTGGACGCTTTCAAATACGTCGGCATTCCATCGTAAGTTGTCGATCCAACGAAACTGAATTCAGAATCTTTTCTACGTTCTTCCCGAAGAGAGAGAAGAAAGGAATTGCATCTCTTTTGGTGCTATTTTGAACGATTAATCGGAGATGAGAAAGGTGGCTGTAGGGGCCGCGGTTGTGTGCGCGGCAGCAGTTTGCGCGGCGGCGGTTCTGGTAGTTCGCCACCGGGCTAGAGGCTCGGTTAAGTGGGCGAGAGCCATGGCCATATTGAGGGAGTTTGAGGAGAAATCCAGAACTCCTATTGGGAAGCTGAAGCAGGTAGCGGATGCGATGACTGTTGAGATGCACGCAGGCCTTGCCTCCGAAGGAGGGAGCAAACTCAAGATGCTTATCAGCTACGTTGATAATCTCCCGACTGGGTAATCTGATTTCCCTTATTCTTTTTCTTTTCAATTCGATTTATGTAATTATCTTCGGATACAACTCTACTTTGAAAAAAGAACCTTGCACAACGGGGGACTTATAAACCCGTATGACTAGTTTAGCAAAGCCAGCATGAGATGATTAGTAGATAGAAATCCACCCCTTTTTTTTAATTGATCTGTTAACCAAGACTTGATTTTTGTAGTTAGTAGATCCTTGGTGAGTGCTAATCTCAAGAGCTTTGCCCGGCCTATTTGGCTACCAATCCTAATGACAATGTTGGGTAAAAAATCAACGTTGTAAGTAGGCTTGTACGGAGGAGAATGCCTAAATTGGTTGTAAACTTAGATTTGGGACATTAGTTCGTTACAGTTTATTTGTTGGGTGGTTGGATCTGTTATAAGTGATCTGTTCTTTGAGACTTTTATCTTTTATTCATAATTGGGTTAAGATATTTTGCCAAAATGCTGGTAATTATCGTTTAATATGTGATCATAATGATCATAATTCGAGTCTTACTGAATTTGGCATTCAATCACACTCAACTAGTTGTCGTATAGTTCTCACTATTAAATAGTCCGTAGGTCCTACTTTTCCTTGATTTCGCAAGACGAACTTGATTTTCTTGTCCTTGAGTTTTGGCCGAGTTGAATATTTTGTTTATTCTGTATTTGGGCCAATGGTTTACTGTATATAAAAAGTGGGCTAAACTCTTTGGTGTGGAGATGTTGAAGAGAGGCTGATTCTTATTTACTGAATTATCTGTCTGAGATACGTTTTTGGAATGTTTTTGTGTGGAAACTTTACGTCTTCTATTCATCTACCATTAAAGCATCCTTTGAGCTTGAGTCTTCTATTCATCTACCATTAAAGCATCCTTTGAGCTTGAATGCTCGTTAGCTTAGTAGAGTAAGTTATTGTCTCTTTCTAGATCCAAATGATGGCTGTTGGAAAAGGCAGAAAATAAATGCCAATTTTTGCTCAAGAAACACTGCAGCAAAACATGCTCGTTGGCATTGCTAACCTTTTTTTTTTTGGGTCCTTTCCACTTGCAGTGATGAGAAAGGGTTGTTCTATGCATTGGATCTTGGTGGCACAAACTTCCGTGTGCTGCGAGTGCAATTGGGTGGAAAAGAAAGGGGTGTCATCAAGCAAGAATTTGTAGAAGTTTCAATTCCTCAGGATTTAATGATCGGGTCATCAGAGGTTAGTATTTCCTTAATTAATTTGGCAAGACTCAGCCTGCTTAAATTGATGGGTATACTGAAGTGAGAGTTCATTTCTTTCAGGAATTATTTGATTTTATAGCTTTTGCACTTGCAAAATTTGTTTCGGAAGAAGGTGAAGGCTTTCATCCTGCTCCCGGTAGGCAGAGGGAGCTGGGATTTACCTTCTCATTCCCAGTGAAACAAACATCAATTGCTTCAGGAACGCTTATAAAGTGGACGAAAGGATTCAGCATAGAGGATGCGGTTAATCCTAATTCCCCGACTCTTATATTTATCTTGGTTTCCATTTATATAGTAATAGTTCTTAGTAGCAAGGAAGAACCATATGAATTGAATCTGGAGAATTAATAATGTTAGGGTTTATGTGCTTATGAGTTCTTCCTCAAATGAAAAGCACTATCTAAATGGCATTGTCAGCAATGCTTATGTAGGACAGCAATTTTGATTAGCTTATGAGGAGAAATAATTTGTTGTGGCCCATTACTTTACCACTATGACCTTGTGATTTGTTGACTTTGTTTGGGCTGTGTGTTCTTCTAATATGTAGGTTGGGCAAGACGTGGTGGGAGAATTGACAAATGCCATGGAAAGAATTGGACTTGATATGCGCGTGACAGCTTTGGTAGTGCCATTGCCAATTCACTCCTTTAAGTTCATTTATGTTTTAATGTGCTGTAAAATACTTTTCATGAAGCTACCTTTTGATTCCTTTTGTTGACTTCTCTGTTTATGGTTGGCTGTTCTAACTTGCTGAGTTAGTGCAGGTAAATGATACAGTCGGAACATTAGCAGGAGGTAGATATGACAATAATGATGTCATTGCCGCTGTGATTCTAGGCACTGGAACCAACGCAGCTTATGTTGAGCGGGCTCATGCAATTCCCAAGTGGCATGGCCTTTTACCTAAATCAGGAGAGATGGTTAGTTGACTCTGAAAATATCGATGAAACTCTGTTTTGAATAATCTGACAAAGATGCTTTCAATATAAAACTTTTAACACTTGTAGGTTATCAACATGGAATGGGGTAACTTTCGATCATCACATCTGCCGCTCACCGAGTATGATCAGGCACTAGATGCTGAAAGTTTAAATCCTGGAGAACAGGTAGTTCAGTCTTCACATCTTTTGAATGTCTTGATTAATCATGTTAAGCCAATTAAATGACGTTAGTCAATCTTTGCAGATTTTTGAGAAGTTTATTTCTGGTATGTATTTGGGAGACATTGTACGCAGAGTTTTGTGCAGGATGGCTGAGGAAGCGGCTTTTTTCGGTGACACTATCCCTCCAAAGTTGAGAACTCCTTTCATACTTAGGTACTCTCTCTCTCCATCTCCTATAATGATTAGATGATGCCTAAAATAAACTGAAACGACCATTCAAATCATTATTTAGGAGATTTTTCCAACACTAACTACAGGATTAATTTTATGGAAATAGAAGATTTTTTTAATAAGATTTCAATAATTTTTTTGTTCCCTCACTATGCTCTCACCTTTTTAAAATATGCAGGACTCCAGACATGTCTGCTATGCATCAAGATACTTCTCCTGATTTGCAGGTCGTTGAGAACATACTGAAAGATATCTTGGAGGTAGTAGATCTTCCTCATTATTTTTTTTCAGAGATTAAACTTTATGTTTCTTATGATATTGAACATAAATTGCAACTATTAGCAATTTAGCTGAATTTAGCTCTTCTGCTGCGCCTGTTTTTTCATCAGATATCCAATACCTCTTTAAAAATGAGAAAAATTGTTGTGCGTGTTTGCGACATTGTTGCCACTCGTGGAGGCCGCCTATCTGCAGCTGGAATATTGGGCATTCTTAAGAAAGTTGGAAGGGATGTAGCCAAAGACGGGGAGAAGCAGACATCAGTGATATCATTGGACGGAGGGCTATTTGAGCACTACACTAAATTTAGAAACTGCATGGGGAGCTCACTGAATGACCTCCTCGGAGAGAAAGTAGCCAAAAACATCTTCATCAAGCATTCTAACGATGGCTCCGGCATCGGTGCAGCCCTCCTGGCGGCCTCTCACTCTCAGTACCTCGAAATAGAGGAGTCCTGAGAAGGGCTAAAGCCAAAGGTGATAGATTGTCAAAGTTAAAAAGTTTTTTACCATTTGAAACTAAATCATTAAGACTGTGTCTCTCGCCTTCTACTTTAAAAGTTACCCCCTTGCAAATTCTTTATTTATACGATTGAGATCACAGTCTTTTAGCCAATAAGTGGGGTTGTAAACTATTTTGACCATTCATTAACCAAATGTTTTTACTGGTTTCTGTTTGATGGGTTCTTCAATTGGGCAGTTTAACTCTTGTGCTTTGTGTCGCTGAATTTTGTATGAATCAATGACCTTCAAAGTGCAGTCAAGATCATTGATTATGGCTGTTGCATTCCCCAAATATAAGGAATCGAATGATTGTGGGGGGAATATTTGACGCCAAGTTAACATCATTTTATTAAATATGATGTTTGAATTTGATTTGAAACACTAATTTGATTACGTTGGTTCTGTTTGTCGGAAATGTTCTTAAAATATTTACTACAACTTGCCTTAGGGTGGACATGTCTTCTGTCAAGACTCGTTTTATCTTAAAATCACTTGATTACACCATTCTTAACTTTGAATAAATGGAAGTAAGTTTCTATAAAAATTATTGGATAATTTATATTTAAACCTTAAATTATTTTTTTATACATATCAAATACCTATATTTCAATTATCATCAATTTAGATATTGTCATCAATTTATCTATTAAGTGTAACATTTGTGTATCAAGTTTTTCAATTAATAAGGCATTTTAACTCAATTTTTAACCCCTTCAACAATTTTAAATTATATTGCGCAATTCATAAATTTTGTATTTGTTAAATAAGAAATTGTTGAAGTTCGAATTCAAGTTAGTAATTGCTGAAGTCTTAACACATTTTTAAATTAAAAACCTAATATTTGACATATGGATTTTATTGATTGCAAAATCTAAATTGCATGTAGCTATGTTTTATTTGTCTAAAAGAAATAATTTAAAGTGGATAAATGTTGTTAGGGCAGGCGACTAAATTGCATTTTCCCCAAAATTATTTGATTCTGACGACTCCGTCATAGCTATGTGGAAACAAAACCATAAGCTCTATGCCATAATTTCTCCATTGATTGAAGCAAAATCAAATTTCGGACTTCCTGCTCACAATGTCTAGCACCGGTCGCCGGTGAGTACGCATGAAGAGTTTTGACTTTTGAGGCAAAGAAAGGGCTTTAATCACTCCTAATGAGGACAAGTACAACTAGGATATCCGACGACTTCATCTGCAAATCTGACTTAGATCCGCAAACCTCTGGGTCATATCCAATGGGTAATGACTCTAGGCTTCTGAACTAATTTGGTCGATTTGTTAGCTAGGTTGTTGGGCTTATAGGGTTAATAGACCATATACTTGACCTTTCATATTGCGAGTTGGGCTTTCCTGCACCATCGTTTCTGGCCATTTTCACCCCACATTATTTATGAACCATCATCAGGCTCTTTAGTGGTGGGATGGGATACGGTTAGCCCCATCTTCTGGGCTTCTCGTTAACATCTATTATGGGCTTTTATGGGCCATTTCGAATAACTTCTAAACTCTGGCACTGAGATTTCTGTGCTTCATTCGAAAGGCCTGACCCTTCCTCTCCATCCATTTTGGGCTGGTGAGTGTCTCTTTGGATCATGTTTGTGTTAGTTATTTTTTGTTTTTGTTAACCGCCAACTCAAATTATGGTATGGTTTTTTAGGTGGTTTCCATTGAGAAAACCGCCGATTAAACACTCATATCACCTTCTATATATGTTATTGATGAAATAACATTTGTAGAGTGATTTTTACAGAGAGTTTTTCAGAGAAAGGAAAAACTAAGGAGAGGTTCCCTTAGCCTTCGATTTCGTTCACCAAATACATCATCGCATTAAGGTCGAGTGGTGTGGAAGAAACTCTTTAGATGAGGGTAAGCAGCTGTCCCCGATTCAACAACAATGGCTGAAGATATTTTCGAATTTATTCCGCATTGATCTAAATGCTTCAATTTTGGTTGGTAAAGCATGTTTAGATCGTCTATGAAAATTTACATTTGGTATCCGAGCCTGTGAAACCTTTGTCTTGTTGTGTTGACAATCAAAGTTTTGAAAAAAATTTGATTTTTTAAAGATGAAGTTTTGGACGTTTTCAAAGCATTTTATTGTTACGAATCATCAAGAAAATTTCTTAAATGTTTTGCAACAAAAATGGTTGATTTTGGTATTCAAAATCATGAGAAAATGTCAGGTTTTGAATCGAACCTCATGCATGTGAGGTAAAGTTGACAACCACTCTGCCATGACTATTTTCTGAACCCAAACAATTTTTAAAATTTTTGATACATAATGGATAGTAAAATTGAATATTACATAATCCTCTATGTTTGCTGTATTTAATTCTTGCTTCCATGTGTAAAAATAAATGTCTAAACTATTCTGTTAGAAATAATTTTGTCAATTAAATTAGCATGTTAATTAATTTTGTATTGTCACATGCTTATTTAGTTGCACATAGTTTGTAATTTATTTTGTATGCATATTTTAGAAAGCTATGCTATGTATGCAAAATAATAACATGTTATGTAATAACATTGAAATTAAGTGAATTTAATGTCAAGTGATTTCATATAATTTTATTTAATTGAAGAGTAGCCACAACATCTTTAATTAAATAAAATTATATATATGAAGTGTTAAAAATCATATTCTGATATTTATTGTAATTAATTTTATAAATATGGTAAAATTTATCCATCAAGAAATTTTATTGTATTTATTTGATTAATTAAAATAAAATATCAAGTTATTTTTCTTGATTGCCCACAGAAATTAAGAAAATGGATACCTTGATAGTTTTATTAATTCGGTGAAAATGAATCTTATTAAATTAGAATTTTAGTCCACAAGCAAGTTTTATGTTTTTAGATTCATTATTATTGCATGATTTACATTGGTAAAACATGATATTCAGTTTTCCCTCTTTTTTAAGTATGTTATTTACTTTTTACAGCTATAAATTCTTTGAGTTTGTCTAATATAAAATGCGATATACCGGAGTTAAGATGTAAAAATTATAAAGTATGGAAGGAGAGAGTTCTTCTTCATTTGGGGTGTGTGGACATCAATTATGCTATACAAAAAGACAAATCAGTAATTACTCCAACCAGCACTCTAGATAATCTTGCTCTTTATGAACGTTGAGAACGTTCAAATCACTTTAGTGTGATGTTCATAAAGACTAAGATCACTGCTGGTATTTTGTGATTCTGTCGAGCAGTATAATGATGTTGTGTCATTACTGAAGGCTATAGAAGAGCAATTTGTGACTTCAAATAAGGCACTTACCAGTACATTCATCATGAAATTTTCATCCTTAAGGCTCACTTTAGTTACGGGTGTGCGTGAGCACATTATGTAGATGAGAGACATTGCGACTCAACTTAAGACACTTGAGGTTAATATGTTAGATTCTTTTCTGGTGCACTATATTCTGAATACTCTTCCACAGTCATACGGTCCTTTTAAAATCTCTTATAACACATAAGGATAAATGATCAATTAATGAATTAATGACCATGTGTGTTCAAAGGAAAGAAGGCTGGTGAAAAGAGGTGATAGTGCATTCATGATGACCCATAAAAAGAAAAAGACACCAGTCAAAAAGAAAGATAAAGGGAAAGATAAAATACCGATTCAATCTGGAGAAATCAAGAAAGAAATCAAGTGCTATTTCTGTGACAAAAAAGGGCACATTAAGAAATATTGTACCAAATTTAAGACATGGATTGAAAGAAAAAGGTACATCAATCTCATTTATTTGTTATGAATCTAATATAGCTCATATTATTTATAATACTTGGTGGATTGATTTTGGTTCTACAATCCATATTTTGAATACCTTGCAGGGTATGCGAAATCTTCAGAAACCAGTGAAAAGTGAACAGAGCATTTATTCAGGAAGCATGATGCATTCACATGTGGAAGTTGTTGGAACATGCAGTTTAGTTCTTAACAGTGGTTTTATTTTGAATTTAGAAAAGACTTTGTTTGTTCCTAGTTTTTCTAAAAACTTAATTTCAGTATCAAGATTTGTACCTTTGGGTTTTTTCTTTATGTTTTCAGATGTAAACTTCAGTTTATTTTACAAATCTGATTTTGTTGGAAATGGTACAATGTCTAATGGTCTTTCTCTATCGATTTACAAAACGATACCACTCATGATGTTATGCATGTTCACACTAGTGTTAAAAGATGTGTTATAAATGAGGATTCCTTTATGTTGTGGCACCGGGGATTGTGACATATCTCCATACAGAGAATCAAAAGATTGGTAAATGATAAAGTACTTAGTACTTTAGACTTTACCGATTGTGATACATGTTTGAACTGCATTAAAGGAAAGCAAACCAACGTATCCAAGAAAGGTGCTAAGAAGAGTTTAGAGATATTAGAGATCATACATTCAGACATTTGTAGTCTAGTTATGGACTCAAATGGTCCGAGATACTTCATCTCTTTTATTGATGATTGCTCACGATACATGTATCTCTACTTACTTCAGAACAAAAGTGAAGCATTGAATGCCTTTAAAGTTTTCAAGGCAGAAGTAGAGAAACAATGTGGTAAGCAAATTAAGATCTTGAGGACTGATAGAGGTGGAGAATATTACGGTAGTTATACTGAGGATGGACAAGCACCTGGTCCGTTTGCTAGATTTCTTCAAGAGCATGAAATTGTTGCTCAATACACTATGCATGGTTCTCTGGATCAGAATAGTGTGGCAGAAAGAAAAGATCGAACATTATTGGACATGGTGAGGAGTATGCGTAATAACTCCAAACTTCCAAATTTTTTGTGGCATGATGCACTTAAAACAGCAATGTATATATTAAATTGAGTTCCAACCAAGGCTGTCGAAAGGACACCATTTGAGTTATGGAAAGGTTGGAAACAGAGTTTGAGACATATACGCATTTGGGGATGCCCGTCTGAAGTCATAATTTATAATCCACAAGAAAAGAAACTAGATCCAAAGACCATTAATGGCTATTTCATTGGATATACTGAAAGGTCTAAGGGTAGATTTTATTGTCCATCTTATAACACTAGGATTGGGGAATCAAGAAATGCAAAATTTCTTGAAAATGACTTGATTAGTGGGAGTGATCGATTTCAGGATATTGTTTCTGAAAAAGATCACATTGATGTTCAAACCTCTTACTCAAGTGATAGATTGATTGTTGTGTACAACACTCCTAGAGTTCAAATGAATGTTGAACAATCAATAAATGATATTCCACAAGCTGCTGATTATAATCCAGTAGATCGAATTCTTGAGGAAGTTCTAGAAATTGTTGATCAACCAGTTGAACAACAAATTTCTCAAGAAAATGTTGAAACAACACTAAGGAGATCTGCTAGAGTAAGAAAATCAGCTATTCCTAGTGATTATGTCACGTAGCTACAAGAGTCGGACTACAATATAGGAGCCGAAAATAATCCTGAAATATTTTCACAGGCAATAAGTCATGGTGAATCAAGTCTATGGCCATGAAAGATGAAATGAATTCTATGAATTCAAACGGAGTCTGGGAACTTGTCGAGTTGCTTGATGGTGTCAAAGCTATAGGTTGTAAATGGGTCTTTAAGACTAAGAAAGACTCATTACGCAATATCGAAAAATATAAAGCAAGACTCGTTGTTAAAAGATTCATACAAAGGAAAGGAATTGACTATACAGAGACTTTTTCTCCTGTATCTAAGAAAGATTCTCTTCACATAGTTTTTGCCTTAGTTGCACATTTTGATTTTGATTTGCAACAAATGGATGTAAAAACAGCTTTTCTCAATGGAGAACTAGAGGAAGAGGTTTATATGAAATAACTTGAAGGATTCTCCTCTAGTGATGGTGAGTATTTAGTTTGTAAGCTTAAGAAATCCATATATGGATTGAAACAAGCCTCCCGTCAGTGGTATATAAAGTTTCATGATGGTTTCTCTTCATTCAATTTCGTAGAGAACATTATGGATCAATGTATGTACCAGAAGATTAGTGGGAGCAAAATTTGTTTTTTAATCCTATATGTGGATGATATTTACTTGCAACTAATGATAAAGGTATATTCCATAAGGTGAAACAATTTCTCTCTGAAAACTTTGATATGAAGGACAAGGGTGATGCTTCCTATGTCATTGGTATTAAAATTCATCAAGACAGATTCCAAGGTTGCTTGGGATTGTCTCAGGAAACTTATATCAATAAAGTTTTAGAAAGATATCAGATGAAAGATTGTTCACCTAGTGTTGCTCCCATAGTGAAGGTGATAAGTTCCATGAGAACTAGTGCTCGAAGAATGATCTTGAGAGGGAGCAAATGAGGAATATTTCCTATGCTTCGGTTGTTGGAAGCCTAATGTATGCTCAGTTCTGCACAAGACCTGACATTGCATTTGTTGTTGGGATGTGTTGGGAGTAATGTGCCCAACAAGTAAATGTAATAGACCAATTTTATAATATATGAATAAATTTATATTGATTGATATTATGTTAACATTTTAGATTATGTTTTATAAAATTCATTGGTTATTGATGCTAACTTTATATTAACATATATATTGTATATATATGCGATAAAATATAAAGAGTAATTGTTAGTGTATATATACCTATATCTTTGTATGATTGCATTAGCTTTGGTATGGCTAACAATAAGTTGTTAGTAACTGTAATTATTTCCAGAATATTCTCTTCATTGTATAAAAGGGAACTTTGGCTATTATCAATATTACAATCTTTCCACAAAACTAACTTGGTATCAGAGCCTCTCCATGGCGTCTTCCAACAGCACTCTCAATCCGTCTCTCTCTTCGGAATCCCTTTCTCTTCCCCCATTCCCTTCTATCAACTGTTCCCTCTCTGTCAAACTAGATTCTTCCAATTACCTCGTATGGAAAACCCAGATCTTCAACATCGTGATTGCTAATGGCCTGGAGATCTTCCTTGATACAAATGTTGTAACGACTCGGATTCTCAACTGTTTTAAAAAGTGCGTTACATTTACTAAAAACTACGAGTTTCGGAGTTAAAACAAATCTTTTCATAAAAAGGGTTATCAGAGTATTAAATCCGACCGTTACCAAAAGCTCTTTTTACCATTAATTAAATAGTGAAAAACTATTACTTTCGATTTGTGGAAGCGATATAAAAGTTTGTTCATAAAAGTTGCAGAAGCATAAATAAACAAGAAATTTCCATATACGAAAACAAGGAACTGTGATTAACGGTTTAACGAAAAACGACATTGAAAAACATTAATTTAAAATCCAAGGTTTTGAGTTTTCGAGTAAGGCCTACATCATATTCCGAATAATATTCAAGTAAGGGCAATAAAGAGAAAATTAACGTTCGTAAAAAGAAAACAATTTGACGTTAGCCCTTACAACTTTCTTCTTCTTCATTACTTAGTGTCATACTACTACTCTGCTGGCGTCTCTATCGGATCAACCGCAGGCTCCACCAGAATGGCCTCCTCTACAACTCCTGGCATAATCACCTCGTTACCTACACCACAAGTAAGGACGTGAGCTTTCGCCCAATAAGGAAATGGGAGAAAACAAATGCATATGTCTCTCTTTAGTTTCCTTCGGAATGGGGGCCACCCAAACCAATTATTTCATTAAGTTTTGTTCTTTCATTCGTTCTTTACTCGTACTTTGAACTGGAGATTGGAAGACCCGTATGGAATGGTATAGTGGGTCGGACCTAACCTCCTATGGGCAACTAGGTCCCATTCCCGATGAGATAAAAGCATTTCCTAATTGCCAAGCTAGGACCGCTACCCATCCATCTCCCAACTCCCTCATTGCTTTCCTTCGTCTTTTCTTATCGTTTTACTTTCCTTACCATGCATGTGAGTACCACCCCGAGGGGGTACTCCCTACTTTGTTTCTATTATATGAGCGTATGAGGACACTTCTACCTAGACTAGCACATACATGGGTATCAAACAACATTACTTTTAAGGAAATTCGCAATAAAATAGCATAACGTAACACATAAGGAAAGCAAGGTGTATCTACGTAGAACGCTATGATAACATGCCAAGCTAAGATTAACTAAGTATAATTATTCAAACTCACAAAACTTAACTATGCATAAGAAATGGTGGAAATCAATAGCATGTGTTGTCATTAATCTCAAATAAAGTAGATAACATTCTATAAGCTATGAACAAGATGGAATCATATAGTAGAAATTTACAGCAGAACGAATTTCTTCGACGTAAGGCAACATGCAATTAACGAAATAGATAATGAAATGAAATATCTTGACATGTTCCTAAACGACTTAACAATGGCAATTAATATTGATCGAAACGTAACAGCGAACATGCTTCTCAAATGATGATAAATAACAGAATAACACGCTAATCATGCCTTCAGGTCGACTACCATAACAGTGAAATATTATAATAGGACAACAACATGCATTTCCTCGATCATATATGACAGCGAAATAATATAGGACAGGGCAACGAAACAAGCTCTTTGAATGACTAAAATAGCAGTAAATAACAAGTCTAAACGAACGGCGAGACATGCTTCAAAACAGTAATAGAAAGGTGATTTAAATGACGAAATGGAATGATAGAGCATGCTTTCTAATTGATTATAAACAGTAGCGAGAGATAACGAAATCAAGCAGTGAAAACATATTTCTAAATTATCAGTAATAGTGGTAACGCATACTCGACATGCTTTTATTTGGCTAATACAGTAGTGAGTAGTAGATCTAAACAACCTGTGGATCATGCCTTGATGATGATAATAGCAGCGACATAATAGATCAAGAACAACAATGGGTCATGCTTCGATATTAATAATAACAGCGGCACAATGGATCAAAACAAACAGCGGAATATTATGAATGAGTTAGACTATAGATCATGTGACTTAAAGGATTCAACGAGTAAAGAAACCGATTCAACGCCGAACACGCTTCTCAACTACTAAAGGAACATAGCGGTAAACATGCTTGTATAACCAGGAAATAAACTACAAAATGTGTTTATAGCAGGGAAATAAAACCATAAATCATGCTATTTAAAGGTGAATAGAAATAGGTTAAACACCACACCCAAGTCAATCTCTCATCCCACAATCAGGAACAAAATAGTTTATAGTCCATAAAACATAATCCTTAACATCACTAGAAGTCTGCCAAGAACTCATTCATACTTCGCATCCATATTAAACGTCATTCCTTTGTTTTATTCAAGCTTAACTAGGACTTTCACATTTATCACAAAAGAAAACTAAACTACAACTAGCAAAGCATCTAAGAAAACGTGAGAGTAAAGCAACTAATAATGTTCAACAAGCAACTACTTAGCAACTAGAAGCAACTACAGGGAATATAGAACAATAAGACGTAACACAGAGAATAGAAGAATCATTGCAATAGAATAGAAACGTATGTACTGGAGCAACCAAGGGAAATACCAGAGTCATTGCATCTAGGAAACTTGCGATTTATTAACTGGAAGGGAATTACTACATACACACTCACACATTTTTACTTGTGGGTAGGGCTTCCTCAAGCCAACGACTACCCATTTCTTTACCCTTGTAGTCGAGCCTCCTCACGGACAGCCGCTCTCATATGCCTTCTCACTCCAACAGAACCTCCCTAGGAGAAACGAAGATGAAGAAGATGAAGGAAGATTGGGGCTAAATAAAGACTCACCTGGGGCAACTTGTACGAGAGGCAGGAGGAGCAGGGAACAAATCCATGTTGGTCGGCCATTTCATGTGATTTTGTGTCGAGAAACTGAGTTTTTATTGGTTGACGTCGCTCTCCATCTGATTTTAAATCAGTTTTGTTGCTGAACAGGGAGAATTCGGACGAGAGGATGCATCTGAATTATGCTCGTGCCGTCAGAATTCAGAATTCGGACGTAGAAATGACATCTGAGATGTTGTCAACGTTGTCCGAATTTGTCCAGAATTCGGACAGATTCAAACGCACAACGTCCGCCTCGTTCGAGATGTCGTCCGCATCGTTCGAATTCATCCAGAATTGGGACAAATTCAAACGTACAACGTCCGCCTCATCCGAGATGTCGTCCGCATCGTCCAAATTCGTCCAGAATTCGAACAGATTCAAACGTACAACATCCGCTTCGTCCGAAATCGTTCAAAGTAGTCCGAAAAGACCACAATTCCACTTCCTCCACATTCTCAACTTTGACTTTCATTCGAATAACTCTCACGAATTTACAAATCACCACTTAACGCGTAAAGAAACAAGTTGTATCATGAAATTTTATCTCCAAAGTTTGATTACATCGTTTAACGAAAGTTTTAGGATCAGGTTGTTACAAATGACTCTCCTGCGTCTATCTTTCTTCATGAGTTTGATTCCCAGCCGAACCCTTCCTTCGCTGTTTGGCAGAGGTATGATCGCCTCCTCATGAGTTGGTTGTTCACTTCCATTAATGAATCTCTTCTACCCCAGCTTGTCTGCTACACTTCGGCCCCCAAAATCTGACAAGCCCTTGCCCGATTGTACTCTTCTACCTCTTTGGCACGTATTACTAAACTCGTGGCTAGCTTCACACTCTCTCCAAAGATGGGTTATCAGCTTCCGAATACATTCAGAAGTTAAATTTTGCTTGCAATACCTTGGCGGCTATTGGTGAGCCAGTTTCGTCGAAGGATCAGCTCATCTATCTCTTCGGTGGCCTTGGCAGTGAGTATAATCCTTTTGTCACCTCCATCACTAGTCATTAGGATGTTCCTAATCTTGAAGAAGTTCATAGCCTCCTCCTCAACTATGATCTCCGTCTCGACAAGCAAAATTCGACTCTTCCTATGAAATCCCTGTTGGTTTTTAGTTTCCCTCGCATAGCGGAATTACCGAGGTTCATAACAATGGTAACGTGTGTAACTTATGTATCATGACAAAACAATTTTAACATGAACATAAAATGGATCACTGTTATAATATATTAATAATAATATGTATTCAAAAATCTTTATTTAGATCTAATCTAAAAGATGAGGAATATTACCTTTGTAGCTTACTTGACACGGGTACAAAATCAACCTTCGATCTTCTCCACCAATCCTCCTCACCTCGAATAAGCATGTGTGGGCGTGATGAATGAAACAAGATCACACTCAATTTATGATAGATTGTATTCTCAACACATGAGACGATCTTTGGATTTAGAAAATAGTTATTTAAAGCCAACACGGAAGACACAAATTTTTGCTCTCAAAATGGATTCCTTAATCTCAAAGATTTCAACCTATTGTGCTAATGAGTTTGAACCTCTATTTATAGTGGTATTGCTCCATAATGGCCATTATGGCATTTAGAAAAAAACACTACAAATTCCTCATTATAGTTATAAATGATTTTATACATTTATAAAAATGTTGTGGAAATCAAATGGTTTTGTCATCATAGCTCACCACTTGGCACTATGACATTAATTTATTAATCTCTCATTTAAGTTATGATACATTTATAACAAAAATGTTATGGCAAACAAAAGGTCTTGTCACGATAGCTCAACACTTGACACTATGACATTAACTCAAATTTGTCATTAATTCAAATTTGACAAAATTCATTTTAAAAACTATTTTTAAAAGTTACTTTATATTTGTTAATTAATTGAATAATCAATAATTCAATTATTTCATTTAATGAAATATAACAAATATATTAACTATGACAACTTTTGTCATTTTGTCTTAATTAATTGAATAATCAATAATTTAATTATTTCTTCTAATGAAAAATAAAAAACTTATTATTGAGTGTATTAAATAATTAATTCATAATTAATTATTTAATCTCCTTTGTTCCTTTTTCTATTATTCGAATAATGATAGAAGGTGACGAATGGACAGATGAACCTATAGTTTTAACCTCCAATAATATTTCGTTAATTAATATAAACTTTTTATATTAATTAACATAATTATTAACTCTAAAATAATTCCACTAAATACTTAGAGTTGCACTCTAAAAAACTATAGAGTATATTTACTTTAAGTAATGTCCATTGATATAGTCATTACATATGTAATAACCCTCCATTTAGATTTGCAATAGAGCTAGGTTTATAATCCGTTAACCTCTCATATTGCGTCTTTATCCTTGACTACCATTAGTTCTTGATTGAATAATTAATTCATAACGATTATGAATTGCACGCTAATTATTCGATCCTTGAACTAACAAACAAGGGAATCTATAGAAATAGATTTCATTGTATCGATATTAACATTCTCAGTTATTCATTTTAATTTACTCCTAATATACAAGGTATAAGAATCGTAACTCGTACAAAACTTTACCGAGTAAATCAAAGAATAAATTAAAATAAAATAAGAGTTTGTTAAATACAACGAATTAAGATCATGCATATATGACCATCATTATGATAAAATTAATTGTTCTATATTTAACGAAAATTATCAGAACAATATAATTTTATCTAGTGCAGTCCTATATAATCATATTATATAAAACATATTTATCTTATGTCATTACATATTTAGTCGGGATATGACTATACATTCTTAATGAGATAAACTATGTTTATGACTATGAACTATTTGAAGATTCCATACTTTAAATATAAGTCATGGATATATTCTGGTTATTACTCTTTATATTTTATCCCACATATATACAATATATATGTTAATATAAAGTTAACATAAATAACTAAGGAATTTTCTATGAATTTTATAAAAAATAATATAAAATGTTAACATGATATCAATCAATATAAATTTATTCATATTATAAAATTATTCTATTACATTTGCTTGTTGGGAATATTACTCCCAACAATCTCCCACTTGTCCTAAAGCAAATGAGACATGTCTCTAATCCGTAAACCCTCTACATTTTTCTCAAAACATTTTGCAGGTAACGTCTTGGTGAAGGGATCAACAAGATTCTCAACTGATGGAATCTTCTGAACAGTCACGTCTTGGTGTATGTTGACAATATCTTGGTGGCTGATAACTTTCCTACTCTAGTGGACACTCTTCTTAGCTTTCTTCATTCACAATTTGCAGTTAAAGATCTTGGTCCATTGCACTACTTCCTTGGAGTTCGTATCTCTCGCTCCTCCTCCGGCTTTCTTCTAAATTAGTCTCAGTACATCCGGGATCTTCTTCAGTGTGCTAACATGTCAGATTGCAATTCTATGCCAACTCCAATTGCCACAAGTTGTTTACTTTCAAAGAAATCTGGTGTTCCTCTTGTAGATGGCTCTGTTTTTCGGAGTCTGGTTGGGGGACTTCAATACTGTACCCTCACTCGGCCTAATATATCATTTGTAGTCAACCGAATTTGTCAATTCATGCACTACCGAATCGATCTTCACTGGCAGGCTCTAAAACGTATTCTTCGCTATCTTAAAGGCACTTCTTCCTACTCCTTATCTTTTCAACCATCGTCTTCTCTGGATATTCGATGCTTTACTAATGCTGACTGGGCTGCTTGTCTGGATGATCGTCATAGTACAGGTTCTTACTGTATTTTCATTGGTGCCAATTTGGTTTTGTGGTCTCGGCCAAACAAAAAGTTGTCTCTCGTTCCAGTACTGAGGCAGAATACAGGAGTGTTGCTAATGGTGCTTCTGAGGTTATCTAGCTTCAATCCTTGTTGCACGAACTTGATATTCACGGTTCCAAATGCCCGGTCATTTACTGTGATAATATAAGTGTAACGACCCAAATTTTTGTAAATCCTGAAAATGCGTAAAAATTTAAAATTTTCTTTTTAAAACAAATCAGAGTGCATAAATCCGAATCGATACTAACTCTTTCTTAAAACTCATCATGAAAACCAACTTATTAATTATGCGAAAGCATTAAAAATCATCTATTTTAAATTCTTGCGGAAACATTCTAATGTTCTAAAATATCCCTTTTTAAATCATAGCAGAAACGTAAGAATTCTTTCAAAAGAAATACTAAACAATACTAAATCATTCAATCATTTCGTTTATCAAATAAAACTGAACTATTACTTCATTGATTCAATACCGTTTACTTTTCTTTAACTTCGTTGATTTATAACAGTTTACTTTCATTTGTCTTTTGCCTTGCCAGCCCGAATCCTGTGCGTGCGAAATCATTCATCCCTGCTCCATTACGTGTTCATCATTTTCTTCTTATCTGTTCGTCGTTTTACCTACACCACAAGTAAGGACGTGAGCTTACGCTCAGTAAGGAGATGGGGAAAACAATATGCATTTCTCTCTTTAGTTCTTGTTGGAATGAGGGCCACCCAAACCAACTCTTTCATTACTTTCGTTTTCTTTGTTCGTTCTTTTAAACTCGTACATTGAGCTTGGAGATTGAGGGTTTTCCTTTGAGATGACATAGCTATACGGAATCTAACCTCCTATGTGCATACTAGTCTCTTTCCCAATTTGGTAAGGGTGTATCGTAGCAGCTAGACTAGATCTGGACTACCCATCTACCTCAACTCCCTTTCCCGGCATATACTCGCCTTTAGGGTTCTTTCTTTCTGTCTCGGCATATACCCGCCTTTAGGGTTCTTTCTTTCTTTTCCTCACTCATGCATGTGGGTACCATCCAAAGGTTACCACCTACTTGGTTTCTATTATCACGAAACAACATATAATAACAAAAGTGAACACATATAATGAAAGAAAATTGAAATCATACGAAACCACAAAGAATAATAATGATATTGAAACGAACAAGCTACAACAACCATGAAAACGAAATTAATCATATTCTCTGGTCTAGTTGATTACATGCTTTAACATATAATTAAAAGATCGAGTTAATTACATGCTTTAACATACGAATAAAGTCTTGTTAAAGAATTAACATCCTATCTAGAATCATGGTACACAATCCACATTTAAAAGAATGTGAAACAACTTACAACGTTTATGCATCATAATCTTAAACTATTCTCTTTCGTTTGTTTAGTTAACTAAACCTTCTTTGTTTAGTCAACTAAACATTTTTCATCAACTTGTATTTCACATTTCATTCATACTCATTACACCTTCTTGCCTTTAGATCATCATTTTCTAGCTTTTCATAACTACATCAAGACTCATTCATTAATTACTAAGCAACCGTATTTTCGTTCCACTATCTCACAGTCTACATCGATCTTGATAACAGATACCTTACACACAACAATCATGCTCACATCCATAGTTTAAACAACAAGAACTAACTACTAACCACTTTATAACACCAATTATCAGTGATCACCGAGCATGCTTCTAAATCGAATACGCAGGGGAAAATTGTCATACTTTCTATGCCATAATCTACAACAACCTAGCCATTCATTCATTTCCTTTTCCTTCACATTTCAGTCATGATCCTCATGGTCACTTTTCCTCTTATTTCTCATATTTACTTGTTGAGTATAACATTCATAAAACGAGATAACAAGGTAGCATAAAAAAAAACAATATTAATTCTAACTCATACACACTTTACTTGGGTGTAGGGCACAAGGCCAAGACAACCCAAATCCTTACCTTGAAGCTTTAATGTGATCATCGCTTAATCGTTTCCTTTCTTCTCTTTTAGTACCTTCAAAATTTATAACATTAAATCATTAATTTAATCACTTAATCAACTAATTAATCCCATCAACTTTTCCTATCATTAATCATTATACATTACTTATTAAAGTTTCCTAAATAAAACTGCTTAATTAAGTACAACTTAGTCTAATACTTTTAATCATAATTTACGACGGTTAGAAACTAAGTTTATCACATGGCAGTTACTTAATCCTATCTATTTACTTTCAACCACAATCATTCTTTAATCATTTTTCCATCACATAAATCAGACAATAAGTAAAACAAAGAACCAAATTTCATTAAAAGATCAACCTTTATCTCATGATAGAAGTTCATAGATAATATATCTTTTATGATTCAACAACAAGTTAATCAATTCCTTCAACAATTGCAAATCCAACTTAACATACTTCATAGTTCATCATGTACAACCAATCAGGCCAACATAGTATCTCTTTCTATAACCCATTCCATATGAATAATTCAATCAATCCATCACAAGCCAATAGAAATCATCTTCCTATATTTGATACTCCATTTCCCAATCCAGAATACCAATATTATATACTTGCTGGACAATAACAAACAGAAGTGTAACTGTAACACCCCAAATTATATTATCCCCAATTTTGAAAACCCTAAAATTTTTTTTCAAATCGATTTACAAAATTAGGTTTAATTTGGTTGTTATAAATCCTAATTTNTCGGTGAGACCCTCTATTTATAGGGGAGTCTCACACCTATTTCCTTACGGGATTCTTCATGAATCCGACCTTCCAGAGGTCTGGATTCAATGAGGGATAACGGAAATGTTTTCCATTTCACTGCCATTACTCCAAAACGCGTGACCATTTAGTAATCTAACACTAATTTGATTTCGGTTAGACTGGATTTGGGGAAAACGTTATTAGGTTTGATTAATAATTTGAATTGAATTCAAATTTTTGGAAGAATGCAGTAAATTGGGGGGTTTTGAATTTGATACGTTACAGTAACTCTCAACAATTCATAAGACCTAGAGCAGTAAGAGTTTCCAGCATACCAAAACAATAAATCAAAACAAGGAATCACGTCCATCACACCCAAGGCTGTAATACCATTTCAAATAACATCTAAAAGCATCCAATTGACTAAACAGTAGAGGAACCTCACAAAAATTACAGGGCAGACCCGAAGCAACTCCAAGTTTCATGCACACACTCCCATTCTCGGCTCCCTTCCTTCACGGCTCCTCCTTCTTGGCTTTTCCAGACCAATTCCTCCTCTATTCTCTCTCTGACTCACAGCATATAAACACAATTGGAAAATTTGAAATACATAACAATCTAATCCCACAAAATCAACGATCAAAAGTGGATTCTTTGAGTCAAAAGTAGATCCCCATTTTTTGGCTGAATCTTCGGCCTCAAATCTTCCCAGCCGACAAGTCAGGAAGCGTGGAGTAAATGAGGGAAATAATTGGAGGAATATGCCAAAAAGGTTGATGAAGGACTGTCGGCTGAACAATTGAAGTGGGTTCATTAAAAAAAAAAACCAACAGGACCGAACCGCAGCCTTCAACCGAGCCGAAGTCCCCTGTATCCCGAGCAAGTCGTCCAACTCGCCACTTCCAGCCCAAAAATTGATCCATCCAATTCGTCAAAACTGCCGAACACCAAGCTCCAATCGGGAATCGTCCACTTCGTTCCTCAACTCGTCGTCGGAAATCACTTGCAGGAGCAGCTCCGATTTGACCCACGAGCTCATCCAATTCGAGCCCTAGCCGTGACGTCGTCCATCCTCGTTGCTCGCAGCCGCTCGCCGGGAGGTCACCGTCACAGTCACCAGAAGCTCGCCCGCCGTCGCACAGCCGAGCCCCACATTTCGTCGCTGGCCGTCGCCCTTTCGATTTGTTCTCTTCCCCTTGGTTCACACTCTCTCTCCCTCCCCTGTTATTTCCTCTCAACCCGTAAATGGCAAAGGCCATTTGTTGTTTTTATTTTTATTTTTTTATTTAATTAATTATTTTTCTTTTAATTCTTTAATTCTAATTAATCAATTATATTAATTTCTCACTAATGTAAAATCACTTTTTCACCCGATCAAAGTTATATTAATAGTTTAATTAAATCTTTAATTTAATTAAATTATTCTTAACCGGATTCCAAATTCTATTATTATAAGTATCGTTCGATGATTATGATTGACGATTACATTCTTGATAATACCCCGATAATTATCCAATTAAATCCAAATATTCCAATTTCTCTCTAAATTATCATTATTAAATTCTGATATAAAAGTTCGGGGTATTACAATAAGTGCGACTTATATGGCTTCTAATCCGGTCCGTCACTCCAAGTCTAAGCATATTGAAATTGACTTCCATTTTGTTTGGGACAAGGTGAATCGTGGGGAGCTATGTGTGGAGTTTACCCCTTCCTCCACCCAATTTGAAGATGGTCTTACCAAACCATTGTCTATCTCCAAGTTTCATGCTTGTCGTGACAATCTATGCATTCTTTGTCCTTGTGATTGAGGGGGAATGTTAGTGTATATATATATATATATATATCTATATCTTTGTATAATTGCATTACCTTTGGTATGGCTAACAATAAGTTGTTAGTAACTGTAATTATTTCCAGAATATTCCATTCATTGTATAAAAGGGAACTCTGGCTATTATCAATATTACAATCTTTCCACAAAACTAACTGTAATAACCAAAATGTGTCCATGACTTATATTTGAAGTATGGAATCTTCAAATAGTTCATAGTCATAAACATAGTTTATCTCATTAAGAATGTATAGTTATATCTCGACTATATATGTAATGACATAAGATAAATATGTTTTATATCATATGATTATAGAGGACTGGACTAGATAAAATTATATTGTTTTGATAATTTCTGTTAAATATAGAACAATTAATTTTATCATAATAATGATCATATATGCATGATCTTAATTCGTTGTATTTAACAAACTCTTATTTTATTTTAATTTATTCTTTAATTTACTCGGTAAAGTTTTGTACGAGCTATGATTTGTATACCTTGTATATTGAGAGTGAATTAAAATGAATAGCTGAGAATGTTAATATCGATACAATGAAATCCATTTCTATAGATTCTATTGTTTGTTTCAAGGATCGAATAATTAGCGCGCAATTTATAATCGTTATGAATTAGTTATTTAATTAAGAACTAATGGTAATCAAGGATAAAGACGTAATATGAGAGGTTAACGAATTATAAACCTAGCTCTATTGCAAATCTAAATGGAGGGTTAATACATATGTAATGACTATATCAATGGACATTACTTTTAGTAAATATACTCTATAGTTTTTTAGAGTGCAATTCTAAGTATTTACTGGAATTACTTTAGAGTTAATAATTATACTAATTAATATAAAGAGTTTATATTAATTAAAAAAATATTATTGGAGCTTAAAACTATAGGTCTATCGGTCCCTTCGTCACCTTCTATCATTATTCGAATAATAGAAAAATGAACAAAGAAGATTAAATAATTAATTATGAATTAATTATTTAATATACTCAATAATAAGTTTATTATTTCCCATTAGATAGAATAATTGAATTATTGATTATTCAATTAATTAAGACAAAATGACAAAAGTTGTTATAGTTAATGTGTTTGTTATATTTCATTAAATGAAATAATTGGATTATTGATTATTCAATTAATTAACAAATATAAAGTAACTTTTGAAAATAGTTTTTTAAATGGATTTTGTCAAATTTGAGTTAATGTCCAATTTGAGTTAATGTCATAGTGTCAAATGTTGAGCTATGATGACAAGATCTTTTGATTTCTATAACATTTTTGTAATAAAATATATTATAACTTAAATGAAAGATTAATATTTATAGTGGTTTTCTCTAAATGTCATAATGACCATTATGGAGTTGTTCCACTATAATATAAATAGAGGTCCAAACGCATTAGCATGAGTAGTTGAAATCTTTGAAATTGAAGAAACAATTTCAGAGCAAACTTGTGGCTTTTGAGAAGTATTTTCTAAATCCAAATAGATCGTCTCATGTGTTGAGAATACGATCTATCATAAATTGAGTGTGATCTTGTTGCGTTTATTACGCTCACACGTGCTTATTCAAGGTAAGAAGGATTGACGGAGAAGATTGAATGTTGATTTTGTACCTGTGTGAATTAAGCTACAATGGTAATATTCTTAATCTTTTAGATTAGATCTAAATAAAGATTTTAAATACATATTATTATTATTAGTATATTATAACAACGATCCGTTTTATGTTTATGTTGAAATTGTTTTTCATGATACATAGGTTACACACGTTACCATTGCTATGAACATCGGTAATTTCGTCGTGCGAGAGAATTTAAAAACCAACAGGATGTTGGGTCGATATCAGAGTAACCCTAGTAAAGATCACTAGATTGTTGTAAAGAAAGTGTTACGGTACCTTCAAGGGACCAAAGACTACATGTTTACCTACAGACGGACGGTTAGCTTGGATGTGATTGGATACTCCGATTCAGATTTTGCTGGTTGTGTTGATTCTGGTAAATCAACATCAGGATACATTTTTATGTTGGTCGATCGAGTTGTATCTTGGAGGAGTGCTAAACAAAGTTTGACTGCCACATCCACTATGGAGGATGAATTCGTATCGTGTTTTGAGGCTACTTCGCATAGTGTATAGATGAAGAGTTTTATTTTAAGGCTTAGAATCGTTGATTCAATTTCTAGAATGCTGAAGATATATTACAATAATTTAGTTCTGATTTTTATGGCTAAAAACAACAAAAGTGGTAGTCGAAGTATGCATATCGACATGAAGTATTTAGCATAAGAGAACTTGTTAAGGATGATTTAGTGGTTATCGAACACATTAGCACTGAATTGATGGTCGCCGATCATTTGACTAAGGGCAGACAACCCTTAAGATTTAAGGATCATGTAGTTAAAATAGGACTTGTGTCCATTATGTAATTTTTCGTTGTAAGAACGAATGTTTATAACTCTTCTTATAATATTTATTATGTACACATTCAGTCTGAGAAATATATTTCAGTTTTGAACCTCCAATAAACATTGGGTTTATTCAGTAAGTTTATGGGTAATAAAGAAGGAATATAATGCATTGTGATACGTGGAAGATAATTCTCGATTATATTAAGAGAATTTATCGCTATGATTTATGTATTGTGTTTTCTCACTACAGTGAAATTAGAAAACGCAGACCAAGTGGGAGAATGTTGGCAGTTATTTTTTGTTTTTGTTAACCACCAACTCAAATTATGGTTTGATTTTTTAAGTGGTTTCCATTGATGAAACTGCCGATTAAACACCCATATCACCTTCTATATATGTTATTGATAGAAGAACATTTGTAGGGTGATTTTTACAGAGTTTTTCAGATTAAGAAAAACACTAACGAGAGGTTCCCTTAGCCTTCAATTTTGTTCAGCAAATACACCATCGTATTAAGGTCAAGTGGTGTGGAAGAAACTTCTTAGAGGAAGAAAAACAGTTGTCCCTGATTTTAACAATAATGGCCGGAGGTATTTTCAAATTTATTCTGCATTGATCTAAATGTTTCAATTTTGGTTGGTAAAGCGTGTTTAGACCGTCTATGAAAATTTACAATTTGGGCTTCTCTCGTCTACGTATTTGGGCTTCTCTCGTCTACAAATTTGGGCATAGCTTTGAAATTTCTCGGGACTATCATCTATATTGTGGGTGGTCTGATGCTGCATCCATTGGGCTGGTTTTGTGTCCTTGGTGAGCCGAGTCGGTTACTTGTTCCCTGGGACAAACTGAAAGCCCAGGCCTACAAATTAAACTCTGGTTAGAGTAAGCCAACCCCAGGATCAACAAGGTCCTTCTCAAGTCCAGCTTACAACTGCACACAACTTATGTTCGGAGAGAGTTTCATGCTTGTATGCTCAGATAAGAACTTGAACTGAGTACTAACACAAGCAGATGGAATGCCAGAGGAAACTAAAGAAATTTACGATCAGATGGAATGGATTGTCTCCCTTCAGTAAGGAAAGTTTCTGCGTGTCTCCTTCTACAGAAGACACGCAGAAACTACCATTCAAAACACTGCTTTGAATATGGCAGAAGCTAACACCTAACACGTAGACAAAAAAGAAGACTGACAGTTAAAGGCATTTAGATTTGGCTCAAAAGTCTTAAGAGATTTGCTCCTCTTCTTCTCTATTTTTTTCGCCACTTAGCACATGGTATTTTGAAATTGCAGCTGGCAAAACCATGTGAATAGCCACATACTCGCTTGTCTCAGTCATCAACGCTCCCATTTTGAATTCTATCTATCTTCCATGTTTATATGTTCTCCAAGATCCCAGTCACTTTTTATCGTCCGATAATTGTATCTGTTCTCCAAGATTTCGTCACTTTTTATCGTCCAATAATTATTTCTGATCAAAAAATGAGTAAAATTTTTCACATTTTTTCGGCCCAGAGCTAAGTTTTGACAAACCAAAACTTGTGCACTGCAAATGCACGATAAGTCTCGAATTTGGTTTTGATTTGAATGGAAAACTAGTGAAATGGGAAGTCTTATGCATTAAGTTATCATGTGAAGGTAACGTGTTAATGTTCATATATCCATCCAAAGCCAGCTACCATTTCAATACAGATAACGACAGAAAAAGGGTGGTGTGCTAATCTAATGAAATGATCAATTAGTATGAAATTGAACCCATTTACACAACTATTATTTTAAGCTAAAATCGACATGTTTTTATCATTCAAATTGTGCGCATATGCTATTAATGAGTTTTTGAATCTCCGCTCATCTCGTTTTAATTTAAAAATCGTCGATGTTTGGTTGTATTATACCGGATTTAAGAATTTTGGTGATAATTATTATTATTATTTATAAATAATTTAAGAAAAGGTTGGCAAAGGACTGTAATAACAGTCCTTAAAACTATTTTTTAAAAACAAAAAACAAAAAAATGGAAGGCTGAGACAGCTGATGAAGAAGATTCGGATCACAGGGCAGCATCTTCCAAACCCGCACGTGCCACTTAGCACGCTCTCCTTCCTCTCTGTCGCACTATATATACCAATTAGCCAACTCCATCCAACGGTCTCTTCTTCCGCTCTGTTGATTGGTTCATCCTCTCTCTCTCTCTCTCTCTCTCTCTCTCTCTCTCTCGTAACTTCAAAGCTGTGTGGTCAATTTCGAGCCCCAATCCTGCCTTTCAAAATATAAAATTCCGCGGTTTCTCTCACTTGCCCTTTTCTTTCTCTCTCTTCCGCCCTGTGTTTTTGTTGCTCTGCTTCTTCGTCTATGGCGATCTGAGTTTTTGCTAGAATCGACTGATTGCTTTGCGCTCCTCTCCATTTTGTAGAAGTTTCTGCGGAAGGGGGGACATTTCCGGCAATGGATGCTCTCGATTCGTTTCTCTTCTCTTCCAGCAGAGCTTTCTGCAGTCCCATTGCTGTTTTCGTTCAGATCCAGGTTTGTTTGAGGGTCTTCTTACTTTGTGAAGATCCACTTATGGTTTGTCCGATACTGAATTATTCAAGTTTTAATCCTTCTGCGTGGTTTGAATATGATTCTATTAGATTTACTACCATCAGTTGGATTGGGTCTTTTTTATTATTTTCAGTAATTTGAGTTTCTGTTGGAATGTGTTGGCCTTACCTTCTTTGCCAACTTCCTAAGGATTGGTCACTTTATGATGATTGCGCTTATCCTTAATTTCCCGAGAAGTGGTTTCTGAGTGCTGAATTCTTCATTTTAATATCATTTAATCCTTTTCGTGACGTTATTATTTTTCATTGTCCTAGACTTCGAGGTAAGTATTTTTGTGGAAAATAATACTCTTTGGATTGTATACCTTTTATGATGTTGGCTTTTTTTCTGCTAATTAAGACTTCTAATTGCTGTGGAATTGTTACGAACTTAAAAAAAGGTGTAATTTATATAAATAATATGTTTCGCGCTCTAGCTTCAGTTGTCTAGCTTGGTTCTTTTCGAGTTTTTGGAACCAATTATCTAGTGCTTTTTATCGATAAACCTTTGTAAGATTCATATTTGATGCGGTTATTGCCTCTGTAGTCACTTCCTTCATATCTGTTGTGGCAAATTCTAAAAGATCTTAGGTGATAATGGTTCTGTATTATCTCATAGACTCTCAGAACATTTTGTTTGATGCTTTAGGGATGCATAATCTGCCTAACTCTAGCCATTGGATGGGCTTGTGCTGCTTATGTCAGGTAATAGTTTTCATGCAGCAGTGATTTAGATCTAGCCAACAAGTTGACCTCTAGATTATCTGCTAGTCACGTAGCATTGAAAGTTAAATTTAGTATTCGAGATGTTCATTACACTTCCCCCCTTTTCATCACAGAAATAGAGAGATTAAACGAATGAAGGAGAGCATGCGAGCTGGAAACAGCTTTGCTTTCATATGTCAAGATATAAATGAACTTGAGCATGCTAATCAGGTCAATCTACCTAGAGTGACAGTTATTATGCCTTTGAAAGGATTTGGAGAGCACAATTTGCACAACTGGAGAAGCCAGGTGATTATAAAAGTTTAGTTTTTTTTTCTTTTTCTATTTGAAGTTACTAAACAACTTCTAGCTCTTTTTTTAATGTTCAATGCTTATGTTATTTGACCTCATGTTCCAGTTGTATTCGTCGATTAATTTTCTGGACATATATGTATTTTCTCTCATCATTAGATTTCTATCGAATCCGACTCTTGGATATCTACTTCAGAGCTACATCAGAAGTATCTGTGAAACTAATTTGTGGCTATTGTAAATGAAGGTCACGTCTCTGTATGGAGGTCCTTTAGAATTTCTATTTGTCGTGGAAAGTATGGAAGACCCTGCTTACCTTGCTGTTTCACGGTTGATATCTGATTTTAAGGCATGTGTATATTCAATTCTGGTCACAAATAATATTGTGTTGACTGATCTTCTAATTCATGACATCTTTGTTTTTCGCAGGATGTAGTTGATGCTAAGATTGTAGTTGCTGGGTTTTCAACAACTTGCAGTCAGAAAATTCACAATCAGTTGGTAGGTAACAAGCTTCAAAAGGCTTGATTGGGCCTTGCTACCCAGAAGCATAGGCGTAGAAATCCTTCTTTTAACTTCTTCCCCTGATTAAGGATATGAAAATACTTTCTTTCATAATAGAGCCTGTTCTGATTGTTTGACTGTAATTTATGTTGCTGTACAGATAGATAGAGCTCGCATTTTCTATCCTGTACTATTTCAATGTTAAAATTCAAAAATTGTTGTCTTTGCAGGTTGGAGTGGAGAAAATGCATAAAGATAGCAAGTACGTTCTGTTTCTGGATGATGACGTTAGGCTTCACCCAGGGTCAATTGGAGCCCTCACTGCTGAGATGGAAAAGAATCCTGATGTATGAATTATTTACACTACCACTTCAGAAATTCATTATAGTTTTATACTGGCTCATAAAACTTTCCTTGTTTTTATGAATGTAATTTACCTTTCTTGGGATTTTTTTTGCACTCCTGATAGAAGTAAAATCTTTCTCTATATGATTTTTTTAAAGGACCATTTGGTGTTATGTGCAGATATTTATCCAAACTGGATATCCTCTTGATTTACCTTCAGGGAGTTTAGGGAGTTACTGCATTTATGAATATCATATGGTAAGACCACGTTTCTAACATCCATTTCTCAGGTTTTATTACATTAGCGTAACTTTCATGTGCTTTTGTTTTGGGCACTAATATCTGTGCTACTTGAGCCCTTTCCTTTTCAATTTTAAAATAATATTTGGCTTGTTAATTATTTTGCTGTTAAATTTTGCAGCCTTGTTCGATGGGTTTTGCCACTGGTGGGAAAACATTTTTTCTTTGGGGCGGGTGCATGATGGCAAGTAGCTGATACCATCCTTATAAGCTCTGCGTGTATGCGTAAAATTCATAATTGTTTAAGAATGTCTGCAGATGCATGCTGATGATTTTAGATATGATCGCTTTGGAGTGGTATCGTGTCTTCAAGATGGTGGATACTCAGACGATATGACTCTTGCAGCTATAGCAGGTACTATTCTAGTTTGTATTTTGTTTCAAAGCTGTTTCTGTTTAAACCACAGTTATGCTTCTAGATTTACAACTTTGGGCTGTCATTGACTACTAACACCCTATTTTTAATCACTTGGCATCATTACAGTAAGAAGGGATTCATCGGGATGTCTATTTCCCACATCTCCTAGGTTTTCAATTTAATGTCATATGTGTGGTGTTTTATTAATGGAGAATCTATATTGAATATGTATCGAAGACTGAACAATTAATGCAACACACAAGAGTTACGTGGTTCAGTCAAACTCGTCCTACGTCCACGGGTATAAGCTGCAGTCTATATTCATATTAGTTTCAAGTTTACACAGAGAAATGCAACACCTTTTTTAGTCTGAACAACAACAGAAATCTCTAACCTGAGACGTACAAAGAAAATGTAAACAACATCTCAAAACCGCTTCACCTTTTCGCACCTCTGTTCTCCTCTGTTTTCTTCTCCGATAACAGAATGAACATTCAGAAAAATGAACAGTTAACCTTTTCATGAGAAGGAAGCCAAGCCATTTATCCTTGCACGTGAAGTAACCGATTTGAAGAAAATCACGTGACCCAGTTGATATATTTCTAATAACTGAGTCACAATCCACATTTCTCCACCTTGAATCATTGTTCGAAATATTTCATGCCACTCATACTAGTCTAGTAACCACAATCAACCTTGTATGTTAACTAAGTTTAAGCAATGCTTAAACTTAGCTACTGTAAGCACTTTGGTGAGCATGTCTGCAGGATTTTCATTTGTAGCCACTTTCTGCATTATAATCAGGCTTTGAGAAACTACTTCTCGTATGAAGTGGTACCTCACTTCAATGTGTTTCGTTCTATCATGAAAGACTGGGTTTTTAATCAGATGTAAAGCACTATGATTATCACAATGAACTGTAACATTTTCATTGTTTATTCCGAAATCACTTGCTAATCCCTTCAGCCACAATGCTTTTTTCACCCCTTCACAAGCTGATAGATATTCAGACTCTGTTGTAGACAACGCTACAACTTTTTGAAGAGAAGCCTTCCAGCTTATTGCTCCTCCAAACGCTGTAAAAATATATGCGGATATAGATTTCTTAGAATCATTACAACCTGCAAAGTTAGCATCCACATGTCCTCCTTAGGTGTCCATCTCCCGAGTACTAAAGAGACATCCAACGATCCAGACACATACCTGAGTATCCATTTTAATGTATGCCAATGTGGCATGCCTGGATCTGCCATATACTGACTTGTTACACTGATGGGATGAGCAAGATCAAGTTTGGTGCATATCATGGCATACATTAGACTGCCAAGCACATTTGCATATGGAATCTGATCCATCAATCTCTTCTCTTCAACAGTCTTTGGACTTTGTTGGCGACTCAGTCTAAAATGTGCTCCCAAAGGTGTATTAACTGGTTTCATATGGTGGAAACCATATCTACTGAGTACCTTCTGTAAGTAAGATTTTTGAGTCAGTGTAATAGTTTTTTCACTTCTGTCTCTTATAATTTTGATGCCCAGAATCTTCTTGGCATTGCCCATATCCTTCATGTCAAACTCGTTTCCAAGTTTACTCTTTAGTTCAGATATCTGAGTTTTCCTGTTGCTTGCAATAAGTATATCATCGACATGTAATAGGATAAAAATCTGACATTCAGCAGTACCTCTTCCGCTATACACGTAGTGATCAAAACTGCTCTTAATGAAGCCAATGTCTGTAATGAAGTCATCAAACCTTTTATTCCACAACCGAGGAGACTGTTTTAACCCATACAAGGATTTATGCAGAAGACACATAATTTGGACCTTCAACTTGAAAACCCTCGGGTTGGTTTATGTAAATTTTTTCATCAATTTTTCCACGTAAGAATGCTGTCTTTACATCCATTTGCTCTAGTTCTAGATTCTGTACAGCTACTAGGGAAAGAAACATACGGATGGAGGTCTGTTTTACCACTGGAGAGTATATCTCAGTGAAGTCAATTCCCTCACGTTGAGAGAATCCCTTAGCAACCAGCCTAGCCTTATACTTGGGCCTTTCCCCATGTGCATTTCCTTATTTGATCTTATAAATCCACTTACACCCGATGATTTTCTGATCCTTTGGTTTCTCCACTAGTGACCAGGTTTGGTTCTTCTCAAGGGAGTGCATCTCCTCTTTCATTGCATTCATTCAATGACTTTGATCACTGCTGGACATGGCATCAGAAAAGTTTATTGGCTCTGAGTGATCTAGATTAGCAGAGACTAGAAGAGCATATGCTATTATATCAGCATATCCTAGTCTCTGCACAGGTTTTATTACCCTCTTAGATCTGTCTCTCATCAATTGATAGTCAATTGATTGATCTCCAGTGGGTCTGTCACTTTCCCCACATTGCTGTATGTCAGATTCTGGGTAATTCAATTCATCCACTTTGTCTGTATCAATTTCCTCTAACTCCACCTCAAATTGAGGTTCTGGTCTAGTGCCTTGCTGAACATCTGATGATTTGGCAGCAATATGTTTGAATGGGAATTCATGCTCATTGAAGGTCACATCTCGACTTACTATTACCCTTTGTTGTCCAGGTTCTACACACCATAATCTGTAGCCTTTTGTCCCTTGCTGATATCCCAAGAAAACACATTTTTTGGCCCGAGGTTGAAGCTTGTCTTGCTTACAATGTGCATAGGCTGCACATCCAAAAGTCTTCAAGCTTCCATATTCTGCAGGGTAAGAGTGCCATACTTCAAATGGCGTTTTAAAGTTGAGAGCAAATGAGGGACACATGTTTATTAAATATGCAGCCATTGTCACTGCCTCTCCCCAGAACACCCTAGGAACTCCTGCTGTGATGAGCATGCATCTTGCTCTCTCTAGGATTGTCCTGTTCATACGCTCAGCCAAGCCAATTGTGGTGTTTTATTAACCGAGAATCTATATTGAATATGTATCGAAGACTGAACAATTAATGCAACACACAAGAGTTACGTGGTTCAGAAAAACTCGTCCTACGTCCACGGGTATAAGCAGCAGTCTATATTCATATCAGTTTCAAGTTTACACAGAGAAATGCAACACCTTTCTTAGTCTGAACAACAACAGGAATCTCTAACCTGAGATGTACATAGAAAATGTAAACAACATCTCAAAACCTCTTCACCTTTTCGCACCTCTGTTCTACTCTGTTTTCTTCTCCGATAACAGAATGAACATTCAGAAAAATGAACAGTTAACCTTTTTATGAGAAGGAAGCCAAGCCATTTATCCTGAGGTGTATAGGGGTAGTGAGATGGCGAATGATACCTTGTTTTTTGCAGAACTCGTTGAATTTATTTGAGCAAAATTCCATCCCATTATCTGTCCTCAATTTCTTGACTTTGTTACCTGTCTGAGTTTCGACCATAGTCTTCCATTCCTTAAAAGTTTCAAAAACTTGGTCTTTAAATTTTAAACAGTATACCCAAAGTTTTCTTGAGTAATCATCTATCATTGTCAAGAAGAATTGAGCTCCACCTTTTGATGGTGTTTTCTCTGGACCCCATACATCCGAGTGTATATACTTTAATACAGTCTTGGAGTTGTGAGTTGATTTTTTAAAGCTCAGTTTGGTGCTTTTGCCTAGAGTACAGGTTTCACAGAATGGTATTCTTGATATCTCAGCTTCATCAAGAAGTTTTTGTTTCTGTAACTCGATCAATCCTTTTTGACTTACATGGCCAAGTGTAACAATTCGGGCTTGTCCAGGACTTGTTGTCCATGGCCGCTCCTACTGCCTAGTTAGATTTATTTCCATTTATAGTAATTTCCTTATATCTCTTTTATTTCCATTTTGGGTGTTCTAACGTCGTGGGCAATCGGTGCCGTTGGCACACTTAGTAGGCTGACTCGTTGTTCTCCCTAACAACGAGTGCCGCACGACCCTCTTGAAAAGTCTATCAAAAGTAGGATCGTGACACCAAGCCTTCTATGCCAAAGTTCAGTGTAATTGCTCGGATCACCCTGAGTCTGTGATGCTTCTCCTACAATCGTCTTTACCTGAAGTACATATAGGCCATTGAGGAGGTCTCCCTTCATCATAGTTAGAATACCTTTCTGCACTTTCATAAGGTTGTTTTCTATATTAACTGTGCAACCAGATTTATCCAGAATACCAATGGAAATTAAATTCCTTTTTAAGTTTGGAACATACCTCACATTCTGGATTGTCCTCACGCACCCATCGTGCATGATAATCTGAATCTTTCCTTCTCCTTCAATTTGACAAGACTGATTATTGCCTAACAGCACTTTCCCATCAAAATTTGCACAGAAATCTTATAGCCAATCCTTCCTAGGTGTCATGTGGAAGGAGCAACCTGAGTTAAGTATCCACTGTTCTTTAGAGTTTATTACTGAGGCTACTAACACATCTGATGACTCGTATCCATCAAATGTAACCGAGACTTCACCTTTTTCATGCTTTCTCTCAGTTTTCTTCCTTTTCCATTCATAACAATCTTTCTTGTAGTGCCCTTCTTTGTGACAGAAGAACCACTTTCTACCCCCTGTTTTAGATTTGGATCTGGACCTCCCTTAGAGTTTTTGTTTTCTCTTGTTTGAGGTCTCCCTCTGATGGACAGTCCCTCTCCTTCAGAATGTTCTTTGGCGTCCGACAGTTTTTGTAGCTCTTTGGAGTTTAATGCTGCCTTAACTTCTGACATTGTTAAGGTCTGTTTTCCATACAGCATTGTGTCTACAAAATGCTCGTAGACTTTGGGTAAAGAACTCAACAAGATGATTGCCTGATCCTCCTCATCAACCTGCACACCGATGCTGTTGAGGTCAAGGATGATCTTGTTGAAGTCATCAAGGTGTCTACGCATTTCTCTTGAATCCTCCATATCCAGTGTGTATAATTTTTTCTTCAGATATAGCGGATTAGCCAATGATCTCTTCATGTACAGCGCTTCAAGTTTGGACCACACTGAGAGAGCTAATCTTTCTTCCGTGACTTCGCGGAGTACTTCATCTCCCAGACTCAACAGAATTGTACTGTGTGCTTTTGCTTCTATGTCATCGGCCTTGTTCTTGTCAAGTTCTTGCTGAAGTTTCATGGCGTCTTCATCAATGGCCCAAGCCAAACCTTGGTGAACCAGTAGTGCTTTCATCTTTATGCGCTAAAGGCTGAAATCATTACTGCCCGTGAACTTATCCACTTTAAACTTAGCCATGATCGGAGGTTAAAAGTCTGTTACTGATTCTTTGACAAGAAAATAAGATTCTTGAATCACAGATCCTTAACTTCACGCTCACCGCACCAATTGTGGTGTTTTATTAACCGAGAATATATATTGAATATGTATCAAAGACTGAACAATTAATGCAACACGCAAGAGTTACGTGGTTCGGACAAACTCGTCCTACGTCCACGGGTATGAGCAGCAGTCTATATTCATATCAGTTTCAAGTTTACACAAAGAAATGCAACACCTTTCTTAGTCTGAACAACAACAGGAATCTCTAACTTGATATGTACAAAGAAAATGTAAACAACATCTCAAAACCTCTTCACCTTTTCGCACCTCTGTTCTCCTCTGTTTTCTTCTCCGATAACAGAATGAACATTCAGAAAAATAAACAGTTAACCTTTTCATGAGAAGGAAGCCAAGCCATTTATCCTTGCACGTGAAGTAACCGACTTGAAGAAAATCACGTGACCCAGTTGATATATTTCTAATAACTGAGTCACAATCCACAATATGAACCTGTTGTGGTTGGTTGACAAACTAGCATAAGAAAATCACGTGACCCAGCTGATATGGTCACTGATATATTTCTAATAACTGAGTCACAACCCACAATATGAACTTGTTGGGGTTGGTTGACAAATTAGCATATGTTAACTTTGTTCTTATCCGGGCAGTTAAAAGGGACTAAATTCTATTTCGTGACCCATCTCCGAATTCCATTTGAATGAAGTAAAATCTGTTACATTGACTATCTGCTTCTATATATTCTATAATTTCTGCCTCAATAATTTACAATTTATTTTTTGAAGATGTTATTACGTGTTACAAATTGTTAGTTTAGATCTTTGATTGTGTATCCATTCACTTTTATTTTGAGCATGTAATACGTCTTTAATCATTTTGTCACTTTGTGTGGGGAATATTCCTTGCGTGGTGTCTTATGGTTGCTTTTTATTTTTAATATTGTTACCTTCTCAGGGGCTCACAAGAGACTTATTACATCACCTCCTGTTGCTGTTTTTCCTCACCCTCTTGCAAGTGATCTGAGTTTTGGAAGGTTTGTGGTTGTCACTTGTTGAAACTCAAGTGTTTTTACGCATCAATTTTGGTTTGACCTTTTGCAGTTTGACTTTTTGTATAGGTATTGGAATTACTTGAGGAAACAAACGTTTGTGTTGGAATCATACACTTCAAATGTTAATCGAATAATGAACCGGGCATTATTTACTTCCCACTGCTACTTGTCATGGGGGTTTGTGGCTCCATATTTTATGGCTGTAATTCATGTTGCTGCAGCACTACGCATCTATATTAGAGGATACTCGCTTGAAGAAACAGCTTATAATTCTTTGGGTTAGCTCGTCTTCTCCTTTTTTTTGTGGGTTGCAGTTAGTAAGTAAGTGGCAATCAATGTGTAGGATCCAGTTATAATCAAGTTGTTGATTCAATATACGCAATACAAACGATGGCTTTGCAGCATAACTTAGCAGACAAAAGAATGCTCCCATTTAGTATTAATTGTTTGTATCAAAGGCTTGTTTCTATAGTGAAATTTTATTCAAGATACGAGTTATTTCTTCCTATTACTTTCAAAATAAATCTAGATCGGAGAGGATGTAAAGTCAACTTCATAGATATCTTTGTCGAGGCTGATACTTAGTGAAGGCATTTTATTTCTCTACAAAAATTTTGCAAGTCTTTTATTTTTGCAGTATTTTCAGTTTTTACGGCTGATTAAATTACTTACTTACTGTGCAGGGTTGTTAATGGTATGTACCCTTGCTTTCTGTACGTTTATTGAACTCTTTTCAATGTGGAACTTGACGAGGATAGAAGTTCAACTTTGCAATATGCTATCCCCCGAGGCTTCTCAACTCTCACTTGCTTCCTATAACTGGGGTCTGGTAAGCATTTATTTTCCTTATTTGTGGAAGAGATCCCATTCTTGCCATCTCTTCTTTCTTTCAGGTTTATAGTTTTTCTGTTCTGATTCAATACAAACACCGATCTGTTTTAAGTTGTAACTACTCGGGGAAGATGTTATTTTTCAAATTCAGAGATCCTTACTGTGCGGCAATGCTCGAATACTAGCCTATTCTAGTAATTGCAATGCAATTTAAAAGCATTAGGTGCATTGGATTCCTTCGTACTAGGATAACGGTGGCAGTGGTTATATTGCATTTGATAGGAGAGAACGATGATGTCTACTTTGAGGTCATTCATGAATTAAACATCTTTGAATCTCCCCTGGAGATTTTAATAGTTAGGGAGAAATAAAGAGTGTAAATTTTGAACATTGGAACTTGAAACCTGTTTTTACTCGGGACATAATTCTGCTGGTCGATGATGATTAAAAGAAGACTGACTTTTGACTGTGCAGGTATTCATCGCGTTGCTGGTGGATAACTTTTTATACACAATTTCTGCATTCCGTTCTCATTTTTCTCAGTCAATCAATTGGTCGGGGATTCGTTACTACTTGAAGGATGGGAAGATAAGCAAGGTATAAGGTCCAGCGCCTCTTTCTTATCGTCTTTTTCTCTTCACCAAACGGTATCAAATTAAGGCAAAATCAAAATGGGAGAAGGGAACACTCCATTTAGCTAACTGAAGAACTAGTTCTTTGAATTTAGGTTTCCAATTTAAAATGCCAAGACTTTCTGGACTATATACGGAGTTGTCAGCTGAGCTTTTTGGAGTGTATGCTCTTTCTTCATATAGTATTTTAGTCGGTCTCCCTTGTTGCTTCCTTCCACCTGCAATATGATTTTACCCTGTCGGGGGCGCCTGGATATATTGGGTGGAGGAAGTGTCTGATGTAGGAAAGATATATATTATTGGGTGATTTCCATATTTTTTTAACCAAAGCTTTTGAGAGTTTATGCCCCTTAATTTCTTAGTCAGTCTTGTTATTCACTTGCGAGTTATTTGATTGCAGATTGATAGAAGCAAGAATCTGGGTCCAACGCACACAGATTTGGGAGGAAAACACTTGTATGGTAAGAAAGGGCTACCTCCAAAAACCTCATTACTCAGCTCGTTGGCCAAAACTTTGGGACAATGGTGGCAACCGAAGAAATTTGATATCTAGACATGATTGGTAAATTTAGGATCCCACTAGGCTGTCAAATGCATCATCTTAAAATTCATTGGTAGATTGTTTATCCTCGAGGACTGCTTAGCCAACTCTATTTGATTTATTTAAACAGTTCTAGGGTTTTGTTTTTGTGTATTTTGTCTCCATTCTTTCATATACCATTTAATCAATTCCATTCTTCATCATCAACCCTCTTGGCCTTGGTTGAATCTTTCATTTGTACTATTTTTATTTTGTCATGTAATTTTAGTGCAGTTTCTTCTGGTTGGAGTCTTATATTCATCATTTCATCTCTTCCCTTGAGTTTAAACTTTTCTTTCCTCGGATCCATTTGATTTCTTAGATGATCGAATTGTACGTAGTGTGATGTTCTTGTAATAAAGCGGTGTAATCATGCGATCAACTCTCGGTTAAAACCATCTGTGGGGTTCGAATGATTGGATGCTAGTTGAATTCTTCTTGTTCGGACCAATGTTTCTCTTGCAGGGTGGCCTTGAGATGTGATGGTGGTCTCTCTCTCTCTCTCTATGATGTAGCCGGATGAATGAGGGATGATAGACAGACTGTAAAGGTCTGAATTACAAAACCCACCGAAAGTTATTCCCTTAGTTTCTTCAACCCTCTTCTTTCTTTGGAATAGAATAAAGTGACAGAAAAACAAAAAGAATCAATCTTCCATCGACTTTCCCTCTCAGCCATTCTCCATTTAGACACCAAAAATCAACACATCCAAGAGAAAACAAGTCAAACAGAGATGGCCTGCTTCAAATTTTGCACTAACCAAAAATCTCCGACCACCGTGAAAGCCTCTTCGCCTAAACCTTCCTGGGAAACCCAACAACCCAGAAACCTCAAGGAAGAGCTTCTCTTCCATATACCTGAATGTAAACTTCATCTGATCGGCGGCGGAGAAGCCACCGAGCTTGCCAATGGAGAGTTCAAGCTAGCTAGAATCTCGGAAAATGATATTTCTCTAGCTACGATTATAAAAGTAGGGGAAGAGATTCAATGGCCTCTGACAAAAGATGAGCCAGTGGTGAAGATTGATTCTCTTCACTACCTCTTTTCTCTGCCGTTAAAGGATGGAGATTCTCTCAGCTATGGAGTGACGTTTTTGCAGAATTTTGGTGGCAGTTTGGGTTTTTTGGACTCGTATTTGAAGGAGAACTCCTGCTTTTCTGCTTCTTCTTGTGTTAGAAACAAGAATATTGATTGGAGAGAGTATGGACCGAGAATGGAAGATTATAATCATGTCTTGGCTAGAGCTATTGCTGGTGGAACTGGCCAGATTGTCAAGGGGATATTCAAATGTAGCAATGGCTACACAAACCAGGTTTGTTTGAAGGATTTTAAAAGAATTTCATCTGAAAACTTAAAAAGAAAAAAGAAACCAGTAGCAAGATATTAGCAGAGGCTCTACCGTCTTTTTTCGCTGCAAGTGCAGGTCCAAAAGGGAGGCGAAACGATTCTAACTTGTCCTCAAGAGGATAGAAATGGCGTAATAGCTGCAGAAAATTACAGAACTAGAAGTTCTGCAGCTCCAAGAAAGAGTGGAGTCAACAAAAGCTTGAAACGGTAGAAAAACCCAAAAAAAAAGATTAGTTTTTTTTCTGAACTTGGGTGATTTTCTTGAATTGGGGCAGTAGTAAATGACTAATTTTGTGAAGGGGTGGTTGTACTGTGGCTTAACTAGTGTGAGAAAGCTGTCTAAAATGACAGAAAAGCTGAGCAAATCCATGCTTGACGTGGTTGGTGTTGCTACTGGTTCAGTAATGGCGCCTGTCGTCAAATCCCAAGCAGGAAAGGCTTTCTTTTCCATGGTTCCAGGAGAGGTTCTTCTGGCCTCCCTTGATGCAGTCAGTAAGTTTGATTATCTTCAATCGCTTAAAACTTATAAGCAAGAACCTCGTTAGAGTCGCTTAATCTCCCGTTTTTGAATATGACAGACAAGATTTTAGACGCAGCAGAAGCAGCTGAGAAGCAAACTCTCTCGGCCACCTCCAAAGCTGCAACAAGAATGGTCAGTCAAAGGTAAAGATCTTTCCATTCATCAAAATCTTACCTCGAGTTTCTATAATTACTCTCAATATCCCAATAATTCGTAGATGCAAGTTTCTGTCAGGACGAGTGAGCGAGGGAGTGTGACAAACATACACAGAAAAAACAAAAAAACATCTGAGCCTCGAAAGAGAATCCGACCCAAAGTATTCCAATGGGTCACAAGGGAAGTCTCATTGAACCATATATAGTAAAATATCGCCAATAGGCATATGTATGGTCCGGTTCGGTTCAATTTTATGATAGAATCGAACCAAACCAATAGAGATCAGTTCCCATAACTTGGGAACCGAAACCTGATTTTTTGGTAACAAGAATCGAACTTAAAATCCGGACTATGAAAACTTGTATGGAAATTTTAGAAATAAAATTCGCTAATTTTTCAATTATGATAAATTAAATTAATTAAATTCTCAAATATGCTAATGAGATATAATTCAAAATTGTTTTTATGATATTTAATTAGCTCTAATTTCATTTCTTATTAGTAATAATTAAACATTATTAACTATATTAAATGCTACCAAAATAGAATTTAAGAATTTAAGCAAAATTTTTAATTCATTTACCTAAAAAATAAATTATTTTTTAAAAACGTAATGATAATTTGGTTCGGTTTGGTTAATTTTGGTTTTGCATGTCAGACCAAAATTGAATCGAATTTTATTGGTTTCCAAATTCTAGATACGAATGTCATTTCGGTACAGTTTGAAAACTGACCAAAACAAAACCAAATAGAGTTCAGTTTAGTTTATCGGTTTTTAACACCTTTAATTGCCACGACTACTTCTTCAATGACAAATCATCCCTTAAATAAAAATTGTGATCACGCATACAAATCAAATCACAAAAATGGCCTTATCGGGCAAGCTCTAGTTTTGATAGCCACCACACAAAACTGAGAAAAAAGAACCCCGAAGTAAGTAGCAGTAAGATAACATGACTCCTAATTAGATTTGGGAACTTCCACCCCATGATACAACCATCGACCTTCTCGACATCTCTACATTGCATAAAATCATCATACGAGGGTCAAATCATTCATACCTGTATTTCATTCATGATCTCCTTCCTTTCGGGGGTCGTGACACTATCGATGCAAAACTATTATGAATTCCAATATTGGAAACATGTAGGTTTGGAGAAAGTGCAGGAGAAGCAACAGAGGACGTGCTGGCAACTGCAGGACACTGCGCAGGTACTGCATGGAATGTGTTCAAGATACGAAAGACTATCAATCCAGCCTCCGGAGTCCTCAAGAATGCTGCAAACATCAGAAATAAAGCACCTCGCAGACTGTACAATTGATGGATTCAAAAACAAAAGAAAAGCATTCCTTTTTCCGTCAACCTACAGCTTGACTTTGATTATTAAGTCTTCAACCACATTCTCACATGTTATTGCAGAATAAAATTTGAGACATTCAGGGATTGATTGTAAATGAAACACATGGGAGAAGTGCTTCAACATTTCAATGCTCAAATTTGAACTAGGATCTGGAGAAGTGGGTGTTTAACACATCATAATATGAAGTTTGAATCTTTGTATTTTCAAATGACTTCATTAGAAAAAAAAAAAAGGGATGTAATTTAGCGCCAAAACGTGGGATTTGAGACAATCGATACACTAAACTATTGTTTTGAGTAAAACTACCATTGCATTTTGAGTCGTCAGCAAAACAACTCATATCTTGATAATATTCATCAAATATCTTATGGTTTTCAGCTCGTAATGCTTATTTTAACCCATCTTATTTACATTCGTTAACTTGATTTCACACATACTCAATTTTGCACACTGTTTCGAACACAAACAACAGCTGAACTGAATTCTAGTCTTAAAAATCCCTTGTGATATCGAGTGTATACAGAAAATCGAGCAAGTGAAGGTAATTAGAATATATTAAAATGACAACTAAAACCGAAAACATGAAATATTTAATGAATTTTATTAATACATGAGTCTTTTTAATAACAACTAAAGTACAAAGACAAAGATCATGAAGTTATTTACTTGATTTTGATGTTGTGATATTTGTTCATTAGTCTAATAATTCTATGCAAATTAATAGAAATATTAACGTACTTTCGTAAAATAATGGATTAGGACAAAAATCTCAAGAGGCAACATGGGTCAGCTGTCGAACAACGATCAAAGACCATGGTAGAGTAGTCAATATTGCAAAGGTTAATAGAAAGTAGCAGCAAATAATAAGAGTTGTGGAAGTGTCACGCCATACAACAAAAAAAAGCAAAAAGAAATAAAAAAGAAATGATCATTCTTAATGTCGAAGCATGGATGCATGTGAGACGTGACGTTTAATAAAATAATACCTTCATTAATTAATTAAATTATGAAACTTTTTGGTCACATAGCATGTCAATGAACAGTCATGGAGGTCCCTACTTTGCTTTTATTTATCATATTTATGTCCTTTTTCCTTGTTGGTAAAGTAGTTCGTTTTACATGACTTTGAAAAAGTCACCTATAACCAATCTACTATCTAGGGGCCATTTTCACTCGGCCTTTTGTTTTTGACTTTTGTGCTTTTACCTTAATCGTGGATACAGTGGCATGAAATTAAAGTGAAGGGGGCCGATAAGTGTAAGTCCCACTTTTTTATTACATGGTGGTTTTTAAGCAAAACTTGGAAGAAAATACAAATATGTATTAATTAGTATAAATCATTCCATTTATATTGACCTAACAAATTAAAATTTTAAGATTATTAGTATTTATGAAACTATAAGATCATGAGATTGAAGTTGTGATTACTGTAATTACATCTTTCTTTTTAGTAATTAAATTATTCATATGTGACTCATCATTACGAGGGTTTGTTGGGGTTCAAAATGAGTGGATTGACTACAATCTCATGTTGAAAATTTATAGTATTGGAGTACTTTATGCATATGTAACATTTCATCCCCGACTAGTATTAGATATTTTAAGATAAGACACAAGAATAAAATCATGCATGTATTAGCGCAAAGTGAACAATATTGTATTACTAGATAAAATTTAAGGTGTTACGTTAACGATATAAGAGTCAAATTGAAGTGAGACCTAAAACCAAGTAATGTGACCACAGTTCATATTAAAAATTTGTGATGATGGAGTACACTATATATATATATATATGTAACTTCAATTAATTTAATATCTTTTATGGTTTTACCAAAAAAAAATTGTGCAGGTAGGCCCAAAATTAGTTGATGCATAAGGGATCATTTTAAGAAGTATGAATAATTAAATTAACAGTTTTGATCATTTACCAATATGTCGATCACATAATCTGCCAATTGAGGTCACATAGTGAGTAATAAGGGATGTTAGTAGGAGATTGACTAAATTTTATATCCTTTTTAGTGGTTAAAATAATGGCAATGACAAATGTATCAACAAAACCAAAACAATCTGTAGGAGTTGGAATAAGACTTGATTGTGGTGTAAATCACGCGGAAATAATGGGGAAATGGTTTTACGTTGCTAAGGATGGCTACTAGGATTAGGTAACAAACCATTCCTCAATTAGGCACCAGTATTAGGTAACTAATCATTACTCAATTAGACACATGATTAATATGCTTTAATTAAGCATATTAATTAAAATAGAAGAAGAATCAATATTCTTTAGGCTGCAATAGACAGAATACAAATAGACGAATGAGCTTGCGCATGGCGAGTTTTAGGGTTGTTTAACGCACACAAATCTCATGGAAAAAACATTAAAAGATGTGTAAAGTGTAATAATCTCAAAGATTAGTTTACTTACAAGTATTAATCAAAATTAGAGCTATAGCCCATGATGAGTCGAATTGCACATACTAATCACAAAATAATAAGATAATATAACAAGTAAACCAATGAAATATTGTGCAAGAAATAAAGTATCAAACACCTAATATAATATACAAACTGTTGATGTTAGATTTTGGTGTGATCTAAATTCTATTGGGCCGGGCCGGTGAACACGCATTGTAAATCTCATTTAGAGTTTTGTTTTCTCTATAAATTGATGTAAGCTAGAGTCACAAAACTCGCAGTTGTATTTCGATCTTCATAGTAGATTATTCCTCTGCCCGTGATTTTTTCCCGAAAGGGTTTTTTCCATGTAAATCTGGTGTCCCACATGGTATTTTCTTTTTCTGGTTATCGTTAGATCTCTAACAAATAGTATCAAGCTTCGGGAGTTCGTGTTTTCAAGTTTGGTGAAACAAATTCACTCCGGTAGTTCCATATCGAATAAGGTTTGTGTAGTTTTTTGAAAAAATTACAATTTTTGGAAAAAAGAAAAAAAAAGGGAATGGGAAAGTTATTCCCCCTTCCATTCGTCTTGTTTATGAAAATTTGTTCTTCTCTATGTTAGCCACCGTCAGAAACAATTACCTCGTTTTTCATCTCTGTTTGGAGTTCTCCTGAGTAGTTGTGTCTCTGAACAACAGGTTCGTCATTGGAGGGTTTGTTATTTATCGTTAGTTGCCATAGATCATCTACATTGGTGTTCTCCATTTTTATTGCCAAGCCGTTTCGATTGGAGTTGCCGTAAGAGTGTCCTTTGCAAAATTGAATTGTTGACAAAGATAAAAATTTTTTCAAAATCATTGGGATTTTCGGAAGATTTTTGGGAGATTAAATTTGGAATCGTAGAAATATCTCAATCATGGAGATTGTTTTCAGTTGAAATTCAAATAAGGTTTGAATTTTGTAATATTTGCGATTATTCTGGAGATTAGATTTGATTTGATTTTGGAGATGATTTGTTATGGTAAAATATCTGAATTTTGGAGATATCTTTTGAAATTTTGTGATATCCATGGTTTTCCACTTCAATATTTTAGGGTGAATATTTTATTGAAGTCAGTGATTTTGGGTCAGATATTTGTTAAAGATTATGTTTATGGGGCGATGAGATCTTTGAAGTAGATCTTCCACTTTTGAATTGAGATTCGAGATTTCGTTATGGTGAGATAACGAAAGTGTAATTTTAAAGAAAATTGAAAGACGGTTTTGATATGGCAGGCCAAGAGGCAAGATATACTCATATAGATTTGGCTGAATCTTTGTGAGATTTGAAGATGTCACCAGTTTCAGTTACAGTTTCACGTCAGAGTGGTATCGTCAAAGGTAGAACAAAGAGAAAGGGTAAACCTCCATGGCGATATGGTGAAACTTCTACAGTGGGTTACGCATTGAGTGTGTTCGAGGGTATAGATTCCAGTAGTGGGTCTTCAGCATATTCACATGCAGTTCATTGCGACATCTCTGATAATTTGATGGTACAATGGAGAAGATGTGATTTCTCTCCGAGTGTGTCTCTCAAGTTTAAGCGGGGCTTAAACTTGATCAGTACCAGTTATTGAGTTGACCGAGCAGGGGCCTTTGTGGAAGAGGAAGATATGAAGATTTAAAAATTGGTTCATTGCATCATAATTCGTTTCGAGATGGAGATTGTCAGAATTCAGGGTTTTGAATTCGTTTTGTTAGGCCGGGCTGATGAGCACGCGCTATGGATCTCTTTCACAGAATTCATGTCAAGGTGGAGATTGTTAGATTTATGGTGTGACCCGAATTCTATTGGGCCGAGCCGGTGGGCCGCATTGTAAATCTCATTTAGGATTTTGTTTTCTCTATAAATTGATGTAAGCTAGAGTCACAAAACTCGCAGTTGTATTTCGATCTTCATGGTAGATTATTCCTCTGCCCGTGATTTTTTCCAGAAAGGGTTTTTTCCACGTAAATCTGGTGTCCCAATGGTATTTTCTTTTTCCGGTTATTGTTCGATCTCTAACAGTTGAAATAACGAACGAGAATCGAAAAAGAGAAAGAGAAAACAATGGACACCGAATTTACATGGAAAACCCAAGACGGGTAAAAAAACCACGGGCAAAGGAGAGCAATCACTAATAGAAATCGGTACAATGAGCTTTGTGGCTCAAGCATATATTTATAGTATACAGGAATCCCTAGTCATACTGAAATAGGAAATCCTAATCTTGCAGGAATTAGGAAACCCCTAATGTGGGCCGAACTGGCCTGACCCAATTAGAATCCGGTTCACACTAAACCCTAACAATCTCCACATTGACACGAATTTCACTCTATAAATATATCTTCAAAACTCTAGAAAAACCTCATATTCCACAAAAGCCCCTTAGAGTGAAATCAACAGCTAATATCAACCAATCTCAAACAATGCTTGAACTTGGGTATGAGCAAAGTCTTGGTCATCATATCAGTAGGATTATCATGAGTACTGATTTTACTAATAGCAAAATCACCATGAGCAACCACTTCACGAACAAAATAATAACGAATATCGATGTACTTCATCCTCTCATGAAACATCTGATCTTTAGTGAGAAAGATAGCACTCTGACTGTCGCAAAACATTGTGGCAGTTTGCAAGTCTTCGCTGAGTTCACCAAACAAACATTTTAACCATATAGCTTCTTTACAAGCCTCTATAATAACCATATATTTTGCCTCTGTAGTGGACAACGCAATGATATCCTGTAAAGTAGCTCTCCAACTAATAGCGCAACCCCCAACTGTAAAAATATATCCGGTAAGAGATCTCCTCTTATCAATCTTCCCTTCATAATCAGAATCAACATATCCAATAACAGGATCTTTAGTTCTTCCAAATTGAAGACAAACATCACTAGTTCCACGCAGATACCTAAGAATCTACTAAACAACTTTCCAGTGTTCCTTTCCCAGATTCGCCATGTACCTACTAACCACATTGATTGCGTAAGATAAATTTGAACGCTTGCAAACCATAGCATACATGAGAGATCCCACTACACTAGAATACGGAACTCGTGACATATAATTAATTTCATCATCTAATTGCGGACATAAGTAGGATGAAAGCCTGAAATGAGTTGCTAAAGGAGTACCAATTGGTTTAGACTTATTCATGTTGAACCTGCAGAGAACTTTCTGAATGTACCCCCTTTGACTTAGGTACAATTTCCCAGATTTTCTATCTCTCTGTATCTCCATACCAAGTATCTTTTTGGCTGCTCCCAAATCTTTCATCTCAAATTCTTTACTCAACTGTGCTTTGTCCATTTTGATTTCTTCTATATCTTTAGCTGCGATTAACATATCATCATCGTATAAAAGTAGATAAATCACTGACCCATTCTGACTATTCTTTATGTAGACACAACTGTCATAATTACTCCTTCTGAAATCTTGAGCAAAAATGAATGAATCAAACCTCTTATACCACTGTCTAGGCGACTACTTCAGACCATAAAGAGACTTCTTCAAAGAACAAACATAGTATTCTTTTCCTGAGACAATAAAACCTTCAGGTTGTTACATATAGATGTCCTCCTCAAGTTCTCCATGTAAAAATACAGTTTTCATATCTAACTGTTCAAGCTCAAAGTTGTGCATAGCCACAACACCCAGCAAAGCATGAATCGAACTGTGCTTAACAACTGGAGAAAACACATCAATGAAGTTTACACTTGGAATCTGACTGTACCCCTTAGCAACCAAACATGCTTTGTACCTGTCTTCTTCAACACCTGGTGTACCTTTCTTTTTCTTGAACACCCATTTGCAATGAACAACTTTCTTTTCTTTTGAAAATTTAACTAAGTCTAATGTGCCATTCTTCTTAAGAGATTCCATCTCCTTCTGCATGGTGATCATCCATTTCTCTGAATTTTCTGAACTCACGGCCTCTGAATAAGGAGACGGTTCTTCACTAGAATCTATGCTTTCAGCTACACTCAAAGCATAAACAACTAAATCTGTTTCACCATATTTATGTGGAGATTTAATCTCTCTTCTTGGTCTATTATTAGCGATGGAATACTCTGGCGAAGCTAATACTGGTGATTGTGCAGAAATGGTATCACCCTGATTATCTGAGTTGGTTTGACCCGAAGACTCTGATGTCGTCCCTGATTCAAATTCAACTTCAACCTCGCTACTAGATAGATGATTAGTCTTATCTGGCAAACCTTTAGAAGATGAATTAGCAATCATAGCAGCTTCATCAAATACCACATTTCTGCTCAATATGACTTTCTTAGATTCAGGACACCATAATTTATATCCCTTGACACCAGACTTGTATCCAAGGAATATACACTTCAAAGATCTGGGTTCTAGCTTGCCTTTATCAACATGAGCTACACAGGGCAACCAAATACTCTCAAAACTGAATAATCAATAAGAGTACCAAACCAAACTTCTTTAGCAACTTTCTTATCAAGAGCATTTGACGGAGAATGATTCATAATATAACAAGCATAAGCAGCAACTTCAGCCCAAAAAGACTTAGGTAAACCAAAATCTGAAAGCATACACCGAACATTTTTCATTATAGTTCTATTCATTCGCTATGCCACTCCATTTTGTTATGGAGTACCCGAGACTATCAAATACCTCATAATTCCTTCTGACTTGCAAAAAGAGTTGAACTCTTCCGAACAAAACTCTAACCCATTATCGGTGAGTAGATGTTTTACCTACTTTCCTGTTTGCTTTTCAATTAAAGTTTTCCACTCCTTTAACGTAGCGAATACATCACTTTTCTTCTTTAGAAAGAACACCCAAACTTTTTTGGAAAAATTATCAATCATAGTCAGCATATAATGTGCCCCTCTCTTGGAAGGCACCGGTGTTGGATCCCAAAGATCTGAGTGGATATAATCTATTATTTCTTTCATACTGTGAGTGGATGTAGTGAATCTGACGCTCTTCTATTTTTTCAAAAACACAATGCTCACAAAACTGCAATTTACTTGTGCTCTGACCATTCAAAAGTCCTCTTTTGCTTAACTCATTCATTCTGTTTTCACTCATACGCCCCAGATGCATATGCCATAATTTGGTAAGATCTTCATCTGACAATAAAGTACTAACTGCAACATCCCCAACAACTGTAGATCCCCACAGAACATATAAATTTTTAGATTTTCTTTGCCCGTTCATCATAACAAGAGAACCACAACTGATCTTCAAAACTTCACCTTCACCGATGTACCTGTACTTTTTCCGATCAAGAGTACTCAATGAGATCAGATTTCTCTTCAGATCGGGAACATGTCACACACATCACTAAGCGTTCTGACAACTCCATCATTCATTTTAATTCTGATTGAACCAATCCCTGCTATCTTGCACGATGAATTATTTCCCATCAATACTACACCTTTTAACACAGACTGATATGTTGAAAACCAATCTCGATTGAAACACATATGAAACATACAGGCTGAATTCAACGTCCACTCCTTGGATGGCTTTGCGTTTCCGTCAAACATTACTAGAAGATCTCCTCCTACTTCATAATTGTTTTTTTCAGCGACAACTGCTTTACCAAAATTCATTAGTTGTTTTCCCTTCTGATCTGCTTTCTCTTTTCTTTTGTTCTGTAATTTATAACACTAAGATTTTATATGCTCCTTTTTCTGATAGAAAAAACAAACTTTGTTTCTGTTCCTGGACTTTGATCTGCCTTTTGAACCCTTTCTGATACTGCTCCCTTTATCAGATCTCTCTTAAGTTCTACCCCGAGTAATCAATCCCTCTCCTTGAGTTCCAGATCCAACTATATGGTGCTTCATCCTTTCTTTTGAAAGCAAAGCATCGTATACCTCTTTCAGAGTCAACGTGTTACGACTGTACAAAATAGTTTCTCGAAAAATGTTGTATGATGCATGCAGTGAACATAACAAAATCAAACCCAAATCTTCCTCATCATATTTGCATTCCATTGTTTCCAAATCTGAAACAATTTCTTTAAATGCATCCAAATGTTCTTCAATCAAAGTTCCTTCTCCCATATGATGAAAATATAGCTGCTACTTCAAATGCGGCTTACTCGTCAGCATTTTATGCATGCACAATTCTTCCAATTTTGACCATATTTTAGCAGCATATTTCGCATTCAACACATCCTCCAAAATTACATTTGATAAATGAAGACGGATCAAAGATAACGCTTCTCTGTCTCTCATATATTTTTCTTCCTTGGTCCAAGATACTGGCATTTTATTGAACCCCAATAACGTATTGTCCAATTTCATCTGAGCAAGAACATCCCGCATATTTACCTGCCATATCAGAAACCTCGTATTCCAATCCAATATTGGAATTTCATATTTCATAGAAGCCATATCACAAAATTCAGAATTTTTTCAAAAAATCTGACAGAATATCTACACCAAAATTTAAACCCCAAATATTCCAGAATAATCCAATAATCCAAACCAAATATTTTCAGAAACAATCTCACCACAATATTCAGAAATAATCCAATTGCAATAACAGATTAAACCCAAGGCAATATCAACCTGCAAAATACCAGATAAACTCACAGCCCTGCAATATCCCAAAATTAGAATTCTAGAATATCAAAATTAGACTTGGATAAGAATTCTTCTTCACGGTTTGTCGGTTCGGTAGAAACCGGAGGCTTTGAGAGCTACTGTGACTGGTGCTCAGGACTGATGATGGAAGGCAGGCTTAAGTCAAAGGCCGAGTCGGACAGGGGTGGTGTGCACGGGAAGTCACGACAATAGCAGACGTCGGCGCAAGACAGCAGGTCGGCGACGCTGCTGTCTCTCCTGTCTCTGTTCTGGATCGACGATGGCCAACTTCTCTTCATTTCGGAACGATCAACAACAGCTTCTCTGTCTTCGATCGACAGTAGCGCGACTCAGTTCTTTGCGAAGTTTCTAATCGTCAAAGCTCCTATGTTCTTCGCTTCAGGAGATAACCACGGACATGGTGTCGTTGCTGGAGAAGATGACACGGGCAGATATCTCCTCTCGGGCAGCACTCCTTGTTTTTTCTTTTCTTATTTTCAATTTCCTTTTCAAAAACCAAAAACACAAAATCGTTCCACCTCTGATAAATAAAAAACCTCGATTTTCAGAAACCTTCAACTACGCTCTGATACCAATTGTTGAAATAACAAACGAGAATCAGAAAAGAGAAAGAAAATAATGGACACTAATGTGGGCCGAACTGGCATGACCCAATTTGAATCTAGCCTGACTAGTCATACTGAAATAGGAAACCCCTAATGTGGGCCGAACTGGCCTGACCCAATTAGAATCCGGCCTTGACCAGTCAATCGTGTATAGAATGTAACAATAAACACTTTGGTCAGGTTTAAAAATTCAAATCTAAGGACCCATCATCACTGTCATAATACCACATCGTGCACACAAATAAAATATTTTTGTGTAGCAGAAGATGTATAGCAAAACAATGGCTCAAATCATGGCCTAAACAACTAGAGATTCGTCCGACATATATATAAAATGAAATGAAATATCATGCATGCGTAAAATAAATATGTGGAACTATCTTACATATAGTATTAAAATTGAAATGATGTTAAAAAAATGTCTTTTATATGTAATATCTCACAAAATAAGGGTTTTGAAAACTATGGTGCATATGCAATATAGTATACAACCCCTACCTAGATGACAATTGTCTTACAGACTAGATGGAACACACTATTGGGGACATGCTCAAAATCCGTAAACATTGTCAGAACCTAAAACAAAATTGACATCTAAACCCCATAGCGAGACTAGAAACCTAATACAGAAGGAAACGACACCCAACTCAGACAAACTTTGAGCTCGGAAAAACTCCAAAGTTGGCAAAAAATTTAAACTGACGAACTTAGGACTTAGAATCGACCCACATACGCATTTTTCAACCACTTATTTTGAGTTTTCAAACTCGAAAACAAATCTGAACAAAAAAATGAACGTAACGAATAAAACGGAGGGTTAAAAATGACGTGCCTTATAGATTATTGCTAGAACTCAAAAAATTGAACGCTAGGACGACGAATCGAAGGACAGAATCACTCAGTTCTCCCTCTAACCTCCCCCTTTTTACAAAAATTTTAATGTTAAATAACTTAATTTAAAATTTTATATAATATTATAATATATATTAACCAAATCTTTGAATTCAAATTCGCTAAAAATCTAAATGCTATCCAAAACTCAACCCGAGGTAATATCGATTTAGCCAATATAAATTTCAGAATTTAACTACACGGTAACTCTTATTCCTTACCAATTTGACCATTTAACCAAAAGGTCACACATAGCTGAACAATTACAAATCAAGACAATTGGAGTTAACATATAACAAATTGACCTCAAATAACACAAAAAATTTAGTTGGGAATTTTTATGAATACAAAATTCGCGGATTTTACACACACTCTCTCTCTCTCTCTCTCTCTCTCTTTCACTTATACAGACACTATGGTCGCCCACCTTTGAAGGCAAAGAAAGTCCTATATTTTGTTAATTGTAATAGTTTAGCTCATATTAGGAGAGATGCACAATCCCACAACACTTAGAAAAGAGAGAGTGAATGAATTGTAAGTTGTAACGACTTGAGAATTTAAAAGGGGTAAGTTACATTCAAATTGCTTTGAATTCAGCGATTACGAAAATTAAGGCACTTTTCCTTATACCACCCTATTTCTCTCTATGGTAAAGTATGGTATTTACCAAATTACTTATTTATATGAAGATTGATTCCTTGAGAGAAAAGGAGACACCTACCTGATGAAAGGGGGAAACCTTGCCGAAATCCAAAATTTTATGTGATCACTCATCGGTTAGTTTTCTTCATGGTCAATTTATACTTTTAATTGTAGAAATTAAGAATTTCCCCATGGAATTTCTCCATATCTTAGTTTTTGACGATTGAGATTTGAAGTGGTACAATTGGACGTAAATCTACATAAGAATTGAAGGAGGTAAATCTTGATTCCATCCTAGCGTTCGTCTTAAATTTCATATTTTGAATTTTGGTTGGAAAATTGAAGAATTTGGTTTTGAAGTTTAGAAATGTACACTTATAATGTCGTATTGATGTGAGAAATCAAGTGATGTGTGCACAGAATGGATTTATATCTAACTGTGGAAAAGTGATTGACAATAATAACGTTGGAAAATTTGACGCTGCCGATGGATGAACGCAACGCTTCCCACCTCCTTGGATAAGGACGCAGCTGCAAGTTTCTTTCGTGATATAACTCACACGAAAAGGACTTTGGATATTACGCACCAAAGGGTCTTTGGATATCACTCACCAAAGGAAGAAAAAGGATCTCTCCAATTCCCGAAAAGCAAAAACTTTGTTTTATCAAAATTCAACAACTGTCTAAAACATAAAATTAGGTGACTTTATATATAGCCAATTTAAAAGCATAAATTAGAAAATTAAATTAAAAAAAAACCTCGATTAGTGGATCTAGATCTCCTAAAAAAAGTGGATTTTTTTAGAGATACTATCTTAAGAGATAATATCTTTTTCTTTCTTCAAGATCTTCTTATTGTGATTCTCAGTCAATATGAAAACTTTATTTGATCTTTGATTTGATATTGCATCATCCTCTCTGGTTTTTTGAGGATTTGACCCCAAATCTTCTTTCTTTGATATAAATAAGGTATTGGACGTCTTTCAATCTAAAAAAAATAAAATAAAAATGATATTAATGCAGATCTAGGGTGCATCATACTCCCGGGGATGAAAAAAGATTTGCCCTCAAATCCAGGGAGTTTTCTACCTCTATCTTCTGCATGTCTTCCACCCGGATCAAATGGAAAATCCAGATTGACACAAAGCATAATGACTTCTATCTTTAACTTTTTCTTGTGTAAAATTCGGCCATGAATATTTTGATCTTTGTCAATGTACCTCCAAAATTTGTAGGTGATGTCATGTTTTAATAACTCCAAGCAATTTCCTTTAACCAAAACTAAGTGAGCCATGCTAGCATAGATCCTCTCATCGATGATTAAAGAACACACCTTTTTCACTTTGGAGTATGAAATATGGATAGGTTGCTCCATTTGTGTTGTTGTGCCTACATAGTCAATTTGGTCGTCTATTGTTATGAGTTTGGGCACTTGTTCTTTTGGGCATATTTCCTCCTCTATTTGAGACTCCAAAGATAGTGATGGTCCTTCTTCAGCATAATCGATTTCTTCCTCGATTTGCTCAAGAGTATCCTCTAATACCTCCTCATAGTCTTGTGCTTGTAAAGTAGCGTGGTATTTTAATTATTGTCTCCTCACCAAACAATCATACAGTTTTTCGAGTGTTTGAGATATATCCCTCAAAATGGCTTGTGTGCGCTCGGATTGTTGTATCTGGGAAAATCCTGAATTATACCTTGATGTCAGTGGTGGTGAAGATTCCTCATCCGAAAAATAATCCCATGAGTAGTTTTACCTCCTCATCATTGTGTAAAAAAAAATATCATGAATTAGTTGGACGTTTTAGCTTTGATACTAGATAATATGCGCACAGAATGAATTTATATCTAACCGTGAAAAAGTGATTGGCAATAATAACGTTGTTTTATCAAAATTCAACAACTGTCTAAAACATAAAATTAGGTGGCTTTATATATAGCCAATTTAAAAGCATAAATTAGAAAATTAAATAAAAAAATAACCTAGATTAGTGGATCTAGATCTCCTAAAAAAGTGGATCTAGATCTCCTAAAAAAAGTGGATCTTTTTAGAGATACTATCTTAAGAGATAATATCTTTCTCTTTCTTCAAGATCTTCTTATTGTGATTCTCGGTCAATTTGAAAACTTTATTTGATCTTTGATTTGATATTGCATCATCCTCTCAGGTTTTTTGAGGATTTGACCCCAAATCTTATTTCTTTGATATAAATAAGGTATTTGACATCCTTCATTCTAAAAAAAAATAAAATAAAAATGATATTGATGCAGCTCCAGAGTGCATCATCAAGTTAAATCTTGTTTTGGGTGAATTTAAGTGGTTTTCAATGGAAGGATTGGGAGAAATTTGGAGTTTCCAAAGTTCCATAGACGTTTCTTGACGCATCGGAAGCCTTGAGGGTATACTCAGCTGATCGGTCGATCGAAAGGTCAAAATGGGCGTCTGGATCATTAGTTCGGGCATCTAGAAATGTCAGTGTGGGCATTCTTATGTTGGTTTAAGCATCCGGACCAACAACTACTGCAACTTTTCAAATCATCTAGTTCAGACGATTGAACCATTTTCGAGTCAACCAGAATGTGTTTTTCAGCCTAATTTTTGTGGGAATGACTCATAAAATCTCTGAGTTGTTTCATGTCCTCGTTATGGTGTCAACAAAACTTTGAAAGGTCTTGGAAGCCTATTAATGTTGATATGTTTGATTAGGTGTTAAAAATTAACTGTTTTAGACATCCTAAATTTTAAAGATGTAATCTCAGTATTGTAGTTACTCCAATCGAGGTAGGGGTTTATTTTTTTTGTCCAACATTTCACCATTTTTCTAAAGTACTATTTTGAAACGTATTCTCACATTACCTAACATATTGGTTTTTATCTTATATAGATTTTCACTGGACATGTCTCTATTCAAGCATACATATTATTTTCTTGATCATCTTGATAATGTGAACCAAGTTTGATTGACTAATGTGGGGGTTTTATTTTTGTTATACATATCTAATCGCTAGAAGATGTGTTTGTTTGATGCTAATTAGAATAATAAGACAATTGTATGTGTCGTGTCTTTAGACGCAAAACCCTAAATCTAATCAAGGTCTTTTTGTGACTTTTACGATTGCTAATTGTCATTGTTATATTATAGGCCTAAGACATGGTGTGCCCAAAGTTTGTGGGTGACTCTATTTTCATTAGGATTTTCATATTATATAGTAGAGCATACTTTTATATATGTACCACACTATAGTGAAGTATTTTAACATTTGTCCTACTACTTGTTTATGAACTAATTTTATGGAAATATTTTATACTTGACATGCTCATTCATTGTTTTGAAATTGAACGCTGAATATAGAACTTCATTCTTATTGAGTTTAGTTAACTCACCCTAAATGATTCTCCTCTTTTAGGTCTTAGTTAGGTAGACTAGCATCAGTTGGCGCAGGAGTGAGATCACCTAATATTTTCTTAGCATTTATTTTACCTAGTGAGTTTAACCTTGTTAGGATAAGACTTTTGTTTTCTTATTTTCATTCTCAGACATTATTATTTACTTTACGCACAGTATTCTATATGAAAATTTTCTATTACACTATCTTGATGTCAATGATGGACATTTGGTTTAACCCATATGTTTTGAGCTCTAAATTTTTATTCTTATTTAAGTCTTTTGCTGTTAATTAAATATTCAAAGTTAAAGGATCAGACGATTCAGTTCGCTTTTGAGACTGGTCATTCTCGTTCTATCTCTAGTTCCCTTTAGAGCGTAATAAAAATTTTGGTATCAGAACCAAGTTCTCATCTCGAAAGTGACATCAATAAGAAAGATAGTATGATAATAAATAAGAAATTTGAAAATACTATGCCTAAGAATATGTTCTAACCCATACTAAAAAGTTTTTTCTTCTTCAGATTTTTAATATGCTTCCAAGAAGAGCACATTGCGTATGTGCTTAAATAAATAATTAATAGTCTATATGTTTGCTTATAGCATTAGAAGTTGAGGTACTAATTTTATTTGAAGATAATAGGGTGAAGGACCCTAAGATTGTGCATGAGTTTATTTAGATGATTAAAATTATTCGAATGTTTGAGGATGGACCAGATCCTCCAACTTATGAAAATTGATGTTAAGTAATAATCAATGCATGAAATGCCATTGTTATACCGACAAAGTAAAGGATTAATTTTTTGCCACATTTATTTTGGATATGATGAAAGAGGCATATTGGAAGCTATTAAGACTAGAATATTTAGTAGAAAATAAATTGGATCCACTTATGGATGAGAAATGGTTTTAAGAGATGGTAAAAAATCTAAATGTCATTGGTATGTTGGCGGAGCACGAGCTTACCTTCACTAATTATGTTTTGAGGTAATGATGGAAAAATTCCTAAGAGTTGATTAATTAGTTAATGATACAACATAGAAAGGCAAAGTTCTATGTGGAATGTAAAAAGTAGATCGATCATAATTGATGAGTATCATGATTTGGTTTAAGAAGTGTTAGTCTAAGAGGCTTTAGGCTTATTTGTTTTGATAGTGAGTGATTTAGTAGTTGACAAGTTGTTTAGAAATTAAATGTAATTAATATATTTATCATTATGTTTATATTTGATCTTTGTTGGAAATACCCCTTAATAAGGGTATTTATATGTTCTAATATGTTTGTCTAAATCTATGTAGCTTAGAGATTGATTATTGGTACTTAGAAGATTGAAAATGTGCAAAACACGGAATATAGGTCGATTGGGTGGTTGACCAGAAAGGCTATAGAGAGCCAAAGCAGAGGAAGCAATCAACTAGGGCCTAGAGCAATCGACTGGAGAAATTATAGATTGCTCAACATATGCTGAAGTGTAGAAGAGCAGTCGACCGGGACAAAGAAGCGGTTGACCAAAAACTAGACAGAATCAAGACATTTCCTACAATGCATAGAAGCGGTTGACCAGAGAAAAAGAAACGAGCGAACAGACTTACAGAATTATAATGACTATATTTGTAACGGTCGTGAAGCGGTTGACTGGACGAGTTGGGTGGTCGACTGCTGGACAGTTTTTATAAATAGAAGTCACTATGAATTACAAAGAAGAAGAGAGGAGGATCCATAACAAAGTGTTGCCAAATTCACACGAGATTCTTCCTCAGCAAATGAGTGCATAGCCCTAACTCTCTCTATCCCTTCACTTGAATTTTATATCTTTGAGAGTTAGACTTTTAAATTGTAATCTTTCCATTCCTCAATTGTAATCTGCTACATCTACAATGACCCCCCGTAACAATCAAGAGAAAAGAGTGATGCCCCATGAATAGTCAAGGAAAGGGTGACGCCCTGTGAATAGTCGTGTAAATGTTTGATTAACACCCGTGAAGCTCAATCATCACTAACCAAGGAATTTAGGTGATTAAGAAATCTCCAAGGAGAAACCTTGGAACGCAGACGTAAGCGATTTTGCCTAACTGTGTTAACAAACCGATGTCAATATCTCAATCTCTTATCTCTTATATTTGCTATTGTTTGCATACTTATATGTGTTAAATCACTTAGGGATAGAATAACCAATATTGCATGAAAAAGTTTAGGT
>CM039481.1:7162750-7258562 GCA_022433065.1 Begonia loranthoides | reverse complement strand
TAAACCACTTGGGGATAGAAAAACCATTTTGCCAGGAAAAGGTTTAGCTAGCCTAAATCCCCCCCCCCCCCCGGCCCCCCCAATTAGGTCAACATCGATCTAACAAGAAGAGTTCTCTAGAATATAACTCCAAGTTGTGGAAGTGACATAATGTATTAAGGTGATAAATTGCGATTGATAAAGTTGTAAGTTTGGAAAACAGTTGAGCATATTAAATGGGCTAGTTATGAAGTTATGTTTTGTGGAAACTTTTGAAACATGAGGCATGGATAAAACATAAACATTGTATGTCATTACTTGGTCGGAGAGAAATCATAATTTTTTAGTGTCACGTCAAGTTTATATAATTGCTACGGTGAATTTAAGTGATTTATCACATTGATAAATGATAAGTTTAAAATTATTTGTTGCCTAAGAATTTTATTTGATTGGCAAGTACAAAATTCAACTAACTCCGTGGGTTTGATTATTCTTAGCATGTTGAATCTATTTGACAAGTGTTTTCATGAGTGTAATGAAAGATTACCAAAAAGAAGCCTAGTAAGAGTGAGATGACTAGAAAGAGCTAACAAAAAAGTTATATGAGTATGTTTTGGTAATTAGAATTTTTAATGTCTATGATTGGATTGGATATTGTGTCATTAGGTGCAACTACTTTTTTCAAATATATGGGATAAGTGTTGTAGAATGTTAAGATATGATATATTGTTGTTTCTATGCTATTACTTTTGTTTTGAGGGTAATGGTAGGGGAAACTTTAGGAATCCTATATGAATGAATGACCATTAAAGGTGATGGTATGATGTTTCACGTTTAACACTCCGTAGATGTTATGGTGAATAAACATGAGTTGCCTGCAAACTGGATAGATATATAAATGGATCATTTTAGTGTGATCCTATTTTTAAACATGTTAAGTGAGTATTAAATTAAAGATGATTGTGAAGTGGAACACGTCACATTAATTTTATATCGACCCTACATAGTGGGCTTATTTTATCGAGTGTAGGAGATTATAGAATTATAAGAGTATATTTTCTGTTGTTAGCAGTGACTATGTGATAGTCAGACAGGGTCTGGGTTTGTCAGTTGTGATTGTGTGTTCTGATGTTTTTCTTGAAGATCTGTTAGGGTTACCACCTGGCCGTGAGATTTTATTTTATGTTGATTTTATTTCCAACAATTCCTATTACTTCGTACATGAAAACTCTTGCTGAGATGAGTTAGCTTTGTATGCAAACAAATGCTTTATTGTGTACATAATAGTTTATTACTGTAGGATGCATTGGAGTTGATTAGTAGTGTAGGATCGATGCAAGCCTATAGAGAATCAGAAGGGGGGGGTGAATTAGAAACGCTAACTTTTTCGTACAATATAATTAACTCTAAACCCTAAGTGGTTTAACCCAAATATTAAAGTCAAACAGTAGCAAATATAAAGAGCAAGGGTTAGAGGAGTGCAAACAAGTTTGTTCACGTGGTTCAGCAACCCTGCCTACGTCTGTGCTCTAAGCTTCCCACTTGGTGATCCTTAATCCACTAACCTCCTTAGTTAGTGATGATTGGCTTCCCGGGTGCCAATTCAACCTTTACAATGACTCTTCTTAGGGCATCACCCTTTCCTTTTGACTATTTCGGGGTGTCACCCCTTTTGTAGTGATGTACAAATGTGAAAATGTAAAGATTACAATTTAGAACCTAATTATCAAGAATATAATCTCAAGTTGATGATTGAGAGAGTTAGGCCTATGCACTCATTTAATAGAAGAAAATTCATGTAGAAATTTTGGCAGTGTTTCGGTACGACTCTCTCTTGGTTGTTCTTCACTTCAAAGTGCCTCCACTATATAGACACTACTTAAGTGGTCGACCAACCATGTTTCGATCGATTGCTTTTCAACCGTTGGAATATAGCCATTATGCTTTTAGTCATCCAATTTTGGCTTCGGTCTGTCACACCGATCGACCTTTCATCTCCGGTCAACCGCTTGAAGGCAATCTCCAAAACTAGTTGCTCTCTGTTTGATTTTGGTTGATCAGTTCTATATAGGACGATCACCTTCACAGTTTCGAAGGAATCTATTTAAAATTGATCGACCACCCATAGTGCTTAGTTGACCTATACTCAGTGTTTTGCCCATTTTCAATCTTCTAAGTCCTAATGATCAACCTATAAGTTGCATGGACTTAGGTAAACATATTAGTAAACATTAATATCCATATTACAGGTATTTCCAATTAAGAACAATAACATATTTACTTGATTCATTAAATTCGTAATAAACAATATATTTATCAAATAAACAATCATCATCAAAACAAATAACCTAATGTCAATTAGGCTAACAAGTAGGAGGCGTGATAGTTATTTCAGTTGAATATCGATTTCTGGGTATTAGATCATGTAATTATCAATGATAAGTATCTATTGCAAAGAATTAATATGCTATTCGATCAATTGGGTGAATTGAGTTATCTTTTCATAATTGATTTAAATTTGGACTAGTATTGATAAAAAGACCATTAAGTAGAATTTTCTTCAGAAAGCCTTTGGAAATGTTGTGGTCATTTTGATTTTATGAGTCTAATGCTTGGATTGACCCGCAACCTTGATATTTTACGGATATTATGAATCAAGTATTTAGTCTTAATTGAATCAGTCCATTGTGGTTTTCCCTTATAACATACTAATTTGTTTTATAACCTTGTCGACCACATGGAACAATGGAGGATGTGTAGCAGACATTATGATATCATTTGTGGTTGTGTTGAGATGAGAAGTTTCAAGAGTGTTTTTGAGTTTCAGAATCTCTTGAATTTGGTTGCTTATTACAACCATTTCATGGAAACACTTTGCACCATTATCTTGCTGAGTATGAGTATGTTTGTTTGGATTGAAAAGTTATAGTCAACGTTGAGAAATTGGAACACAAATTGATTATAACACCTATCTTAATAGTGGTAGTGAGAGATTAGCATAAACAATTTATATAGATGCATTAGTTGTGGACTTGGATGTGTGAAATACACTATGAAGGAGTTAATACTTGGGTATTTTGAAAACTTATGCTGTGGAAGTGTAACTACCTCACTTATGGACTGTTGTTGGTTGTGATTGTCTTTCATTGACGTGATTATAAAATTAATTTTATAACATGAAATTTTAATTTATCTTCATGTCGTCAAACTTTTGATAGTATTCGTGCAAGGCAATTTGAATCTTGGGCTGGGGAGTAGGGAATTATATGGATTAATCATGATTCTTACTTTGGAATATCATTCTAGTAAATCAATGTTATGGCATATTGGCATCTTCGAAACTAGTTTCTTTGTCCAATGTTTGATGAATGGAAGAGGGTTTGACTACTACACCTAATATATGTGATCCCAAGTTGTTCCTTAGATTTTTTCTATGTAATCAAATGACAACTCTTGCTTTTATATGGTGTGTTAAAAGAATCCATAGGCAAAATCATGATTTTAACAAAATAATTTAATCAGTTAAGTAATGTGATTTTAGAAGGTTGGTGCTAATGAATTTATTTATTTTTCCAATGATTCATGATGAGTTTCATAAATTAAGAATTTTTAATTGTTTGAGTAATTCAAAAATGTAACATAACTACTAAGTTAATATTGATAGATTGTCATGGAGCCAAATGTAGTACAGATATGGTTAAACTTTGACTTGTATATGGTTTGGGGTCGAGCATTTGAAATATGTTAGCATGAAATATGTTATTTGGGGTTTTTGTAACTGGATTGATGAGAAATATGTGGTGACGTGAAATTGATTGGATTATTATTGGTTGATTGACTAACCTGTACTCTTTGTTACTATGAGAATAGATTACTCTTTATTAAGTTGAGTAACCTATATGTAAAGGATATCGAATATTTACTTTTATTTATCCAGTGTTGTGATTGATAGAGACCCAAAGTTTACACCTATATTTTTGAAGAAATGTATTGTCGATTTTTTATACTAAGTTTAAAGTGAGTGCAATGCATTAGGCTTAAACCATTGGATAGTCTGCGAGAAAAATCAAGATGACTTAGAAAGTTACTGCAATCTGGCATTCTAAATTTTTGTAATGTGATGTTAGGACATTTGTTTTTAGATGTGATGTATATGATAATGTTTCACATTGTAAAACCTTTAAAGAGAACCCCTTTTTGATAGCTGAATCTAAGAATGAAATGACAATCAAACCATATTTAATTTAGAAATAATTGAGAATGTTCAAGTTATTACGAATAGAATGAAACAGTTATGAGATGTTAATAGAATTATGCAACTTTTAGAGGAGAGCGATGGAGTTTGAGGCTGATGGTTGAGTTTCAAAAAGTCCAACCCTATTTCAATGTGCAGGCAAGTTAGTCTCAAGGCATATTAGAATATTTCTTATTTAGAGTGAATTCGTTAAGTGGCAAATAGAATAGAAATGCCCTTGCAGCTAAAATATATGGATAATATGTTTCATGTGTCAATGCATCATCTCCTGAACAAATGTTCCTATTCAGAAGGATGTATCATATGAGATGGAGTCGAGAGGATATTGAGCCACAAGATTAGAGTTCTGCTTCATCGTGAGATACTTTTGGTTTAGGTTCAATGGAAGAACCTTAGTGAAAGGGAGGTCACTTAGGAAATTAAATTAGAGATGGTGCAATGTATAGTCACTTGTTCGGTGGAAGAAATTTCTTAAGAGGAGAATAATGTAATGGCTTGAAGATTTAATAAGGGGTAAGTTATATTCAATTTTATTTGAATAGGGTGGTTACAAAAATTAATGGAGTTTTCCTTATACCACTATGTTTCTCTAAATGGTAAAGTTTGGTATTTACCATTTTTTTTTAATTTCTGTGCAGATTAATTCTTTGAGAGAGAAGTAGACACCCAGCCGATAAGAGGTAGAAAATCTTGCCAAAATCTAAAGCTTTATGTGATTGATCATCGATAAATTTTCTTTGTTGTCAATTTATGCTTTTAATGGTAGAAATTAAAAATTTTCACATGGAATCCCAGTTTTGATGATCGGGATTTGAAGTGGTACAATTGGACATGAATTTGTGTAAGAATTGAAGGAGGTCAATCTCGATTCCATCCAAGTGTTTGTCTTAAATTTCATATTTTGAATTTTGGTTGTAAAATTGAAGAATTTGGTTTTAAAGTTATAATGTCGTATTGATGCAAGAAATCAAGTCAAATATGGTTTTGTGTCGAATTTCAGATCGACCAAGACAATTTTTCAAGAAATTGGGTTGAATTTGGACCAGATCTAGTTCGATTGAACCAGTTTAGTTTGTGTAACGTCTCCCACTCCCAATACAATATTGTCCACTTTCACAGTTTTATTTTTGGGGTTAGCCCGAAATGTGTTGTATTAGGTAGGGAGGGGAACCGTACTTATAAACCATACATTTTCTACTCTCCCAAGCCATGTGAGATTGTGCACCCCCACTAATATGGGCTGGACCCACACCTGGGCTTTTCCTGGCCTTCATAGGGCAGACTGCCACAATCTCTCCCCCTTGGGGACCCGACGTCCTCGTGAGCCACACTTCCGATTGAGATTTCGCTCTGATACCATTTGTAATGTCCCCTGGTGCTCCAAGTACAATATTGTCTACTTTAGGTCGAAACCCGCACGATTTTTTTCTTGGGGTTAGCCCAAAATGCGTTGTACTAGGTAGGGAGGGGAACCCTACTTATAAACCATACAGTTTCTACTCTCCCAAGTGATGTGGGATTATGCACCCCCACTAATATGGGTTGGACCCACACCTGGGCCTTTCCTAGCCTTCATAGGGCGGGCTACCATAGTTTGGGTCGAGTGGACCTGTTCAGGTCGGTCTGTAATATCCCTTAATCCATCCAGTACAATATGTCCACTTTGGGCCAAAACCCGTACAATTTTGTTTTGGGGTTAGCTCAAAATGCATTGTACTAGGTAGGAAGGAGAACCCTACTTATAAACCATGCATTCTCCACTTACCCAAGTGATGTGAGATTGTGCACTCCCACTGATATGGGTCCCACTGATATGGGTCGGACCCTCACATGAGTCATCTTAGCCTTCACAAGAAGGGCTGCCACATGGTTGGATGGACCGATTTGGTTTGGGTTCAAGAAATTGGTTAGATTTTGTTAAGGTTCGAGAAACCGGTTCCATATGTTGGGAGTAATGTGCCCAACAAACCAATGTAGTAGAACAATTTTGTAATATATGAATAAATTTATATTAATTGATATTAGGTTAACATTTTAGATTATATTTTATAAATTCATAGAAAATTCGTTGGTTATTTAAGCTAACTTTATATTAACATACATATTGTATATACGTGAGATAAAATATAAAAAGTAATAACTAAAATAAGTCCTTGACTTATATTTGAAGTATAGAATCCTTAAATAGTTCATGGTCATGTTTATCTCATTAAGAATGTATGGTCATACCCCGACTATATATGTAGTGACATAAGATATATATGTTTTATATAATACGGTTATATAGGACTGGACTAGATAAAATTATATTGTTATGATAATTTTCATTAAATATAGAACAATTAATTTTATCATAATGATTGTCATATATGTATGATCTGAATTCGTTGTATTTAACAAACTCATATTTCATTTTAATTTATTCTTTGATTTACTCGGTAAAATTTTGTATAAGTTACGATTTATATACCTTGTCTATTGGGAGTGAATTAAAATGAATAGATGAGAACGTTAATATCGATACAATGAAATCTATTTCTATAGATTCCCTTGTTTGTTAATTCAAGGATTGAATAATTAGCGTGCAATTCATAATCGCTATGAATTAATTATTCAATAAAAAAGTAATGATAATCAAGGATAAAGACGTAATATGAGAAGTTAACGAATTATAGACCTAGCTCTATTACGAATCTAACTAGAGGGTTAATACATATGTAATAACTATATCAATAGACATGACTTTGAGTAAATATATTTTATACTTTTTGAGAGTGCAACTCTAAGTATTTAGGGGAATTACTTTAGAATTAATAATTGTATTAATTAATATAAAAATTTTATATTAATTAATGAAAAATTATTGGAGCTTAAAACTATAGATTCATCGATGCCTTTGTTACCTTCTATCATTTTTTGAATAATAGAAAAATGAAAAAAGAAGATTAAATAATTAATTATTTAATACAATCAACAATAAGTTTATTATTTTTCATTGGATGGAATAATTGAATTGATTATTCAATTGATTAAGACACAATGACAAAAATGGTCATAGTTAATATGTTTGTTATATTCCATTAAATGAAATAATTAAATTATTGATTATTCAATTAATTAACAAACATTAAGTAACTTCTGAAAACGATTTTTAACATGGATTATGTCAAATTTGAGTTAATGTCATTGTGCCAAGTGTTGAACTTTAGTGACAGGATGTTTTGATTTTCATAATATTTTTGTTATGAATGTATAAAATCAATTCTAACTTAAATGAAATATTAATATTTGTAGTGATTTTCTCTAAATATTTTAATGACCATTATGGAGTTATTCAACTATAAATAGAGGTTCAATCTCATTAGCATGGGTGGTTGAAAACTTTGATATTGAAGAATCCATTTGAGCAAATTTGTGAGTCTTTTGTGTTGGCTTTAGAGAAGTGTTCTCTAAATTCAAATAAATCGTCTCATGTGTTGAGAATACGATCTATCATAAATTGAGTGTGATCTTGCTGCATTCATCACGCTCACACATGCTTATTTGAGGTGAGGAGGATTGACGGAGAAGATCAAAAGTTTCATAGGTAACGTATGTTGCCGTTGTTATGAATATCGGTAACTCCGTTGTGCGAGGAAACCTAAAAACCAACACCATATGTGCAACTCCAACTTTAAAAACCCAAACCTCTTTTTCTCCTTCCTTTGACTTTGCAATTTCGTGATGAGAGAGAGAGAGAGAGCTCTATCTCTCTAGTTTATCATCATTGGAGCTTCGTCGTTCTCCAAAGGAAAGAGTTTGCACTTGAAGGGAGAGCTCAGTCGGAGAGGAATTTTGCTGCTGCAAGGTAGGGCTTTGGTTGATAGAGGATTTTTTCCCAAGAGGTTGACAAAGAGCAATAGAGTGGTCAAAACTTGAGCAGTGGGGTTTTGGGAACTTCTCTAGAGATGATTGTTTCCTTCACTCGATGCCTCCAATTTATAGAGGGAGGACTGTAACTCTTTCCTTATTTGAAGGATTGCGAATCAGTTCGGAATTGAGGTTAGGCTCATTGTTAGTTTAGGGAAATTTTCTTGATTTGAGGGATTTATTTTGAGAATAGAAAAATCCTCTGATTAGGATTGATTAATTTCCCCAAATAAGAAACTGGAGATGATTTTCTCTAATTAGGATTTGATGGATTTTTAATTTGGACAGATTGGTTGATTGAGTACTAATTTTGATCTAGGTAACCCTTTCTCATTTCCTTTTCTCCTTCCCTAGTTGTTTCTTCTACGTTTTGATTTCTCTTTAGTACTCTTACTAGCAAAACTTTCTTATTTTTCAATTCTCTTTCTTCTAAATCCAGAATTTGAATTAGTCTTTCTTCAATGACAAGTCAGAATTTATCACAAAGTAGAGGAATCTCATTGGTAGAATATGCGTGGGATCTCGAATATACTTTCTCAACATTGAGATATGGAACACATGGTGCCCTTGAATGATTCAAGCAGGTTCAAGTAATATGCAACTTCTTCGACTCTTCTCGAAATTGCAAATGGGCCTACAAATGTCGGACTTAGCTTGCCTTTCTAACTAAACCGCATGACACCTCTCATCGTAGAAATCTTCAAAAATACTTGATCTCCTACTGCAAACTCTAATTTTCTCATTCTTTGATCTACATAGCTTTTTTTTTTTTTGTCTATTTTAGGTTGTAGGTATCCATTTTTGAATTACATCAACTATCTCAATAGTTTGTCTTAGAATATTTAGCTCGACAAGTATTATATCTCTAATTTCTTCCCAATGCACCAGAGCGGTAGATTTGCACTCTAGTTACCTTGAAAATCAATGGCACAAGCCCTTATCCTCTACGGTTTGAATGGTTCTTTCTGACTATCCATCTGTCTAAGGGTGAAAGGAGTGCATATTGCTTTTGTATAATTCTCCAGAACTTCAAGGTAAAACTAGTATCTCAATCCAATACTATAGAGACCAGTGTACCATGTAATCTGATGACTTCCGATATAATGTTGTGCATATTAATCCAATGAATAAGTGATTCTTATGAGGATAAAGTGCGCTGATTTGGTTAGTCAATCCACGATAACCCAAATAGAATCATATCCTTTAACGGTTTTGGAAGTCTCATAAGGAAATCTATAGTTATATGCTCTCATTTCCATTGAGGTACCATTAGTGGTTGTAATGTGCCAACAAGTTGTTGATGCTCCACTTTGACTTGCTGACAAGTGAGACATCTCTTAACATATTTGGTGATGTCCAATTCCAGCTCGCGTCACCAATAATGCTACTTTAAATCTCAATACATTTTTTGTTGCACTGAGATGTACCGAGTATAGAGTTTAATGTGCCTCCTTCAATATGATTTATCAAACAGGGATCATCGAATATACACCATCTCTTTTTATATTTGATAATTTCATTTTCTCACATGAAAAATTTGACCTCCTTTCGAGCTTCCAATTGATCACTTACTTTAATGACGAAAGCATCGCCATGTTGTTTATCCTTAATTTGCTCTTGTAAGCTTGGTTGTAGCATCAACGCTGATAGTTTTTCAATAAGCAGATGGAACAATCTCCAAATTGAACTTTTGTATTTCTTCAGCTAATTTTCTTAGAAAGAGCTCTAGAGATGAAACATGTGGCATTGCTCTTCTACTTAATGTATCAACTACCACTTTGGCTTTTCCATGGTGGTAGATGATTTTATTGTCACAGTCTTTCACCAATTCCAGCCATCTGCATCGCCTCATATTTAAATTTTTTTGAGTTAGAAAGTACTTCAAACTCTTATGATCAGTATAGATTTCACATCTTTCTTCATATAAATAGTGTATCCAAGTTTTTAGTGCATAAACCACTGCTGCAAGTGCCAAATATTAACTTGGGTAGTTTTTCTCGTGATTTTTTAATTGTTTGGAGGCATAGGACACAACTTTTTCCTCTTGCATGAGAACACATATAAGTCCATGCTTTAAGGCTTCGCCATATGCTACGTATTTTCCCATTTCTGACATCTCTTCTTCAATTCTTGGAAGTTTTACTTGAACTCGTCAGTCTATAAATATTTAACACCTTTCCTGGTTAGTCTCGTAAGTGGGTTGACTAATTTAAACAACCCTTCTTCAAACCTCCTGTAATAGCCCGCAAGACACCTAGGAAGCTACGTACTTCAACTACATTTTTAGGTTGCAGCCACTTATGAACTGCTTTAATTTTTCGAAGTTCTTTTGATACGCTTTCCTTTGAAATTATGTGATCGAGAAAAGTCACTTTTTTCATCAAGAATTCACACTTAGAAAACTTTGTATACAAATTCTCATGTCTCAAAGTTGATAAAACAACTTTTAGATGCTCTTCATGCACTTCCTTACTCTTTGAGTAGATACGGATATAGTTGATAAACACGATCACAAATCATCTAGGAAGGCCTCGAATAATAGATTCATTAAGTCCATAAATATTGCTAGTACATTACTCAATCCAAAACACATAACTCAAAACTCATAATGGCCATATCTAGTATAAAATGTTGTCTTGAATACATCCTCCTTGATTATTACTTAGTGGTAACCAGATCTAAGATCTATCTTAGAGAAAACTACCGCTCCCTTTAATTGATTAAATAAATTGTCGATCCTTGAAAATGAATATATGGTCTTTATAGTAACTCTATTAAGTTCTCGATAGTTGATGCACAACATCATAAATCTGCCATTCTTCTCCCGAAGATGTAGCTTCTCCCAACTTATGTTCTAGAGGTGCCACTAAAACATGTCTATGGATCAATGGTCACTTAGATCCAACTCATTGTTACTATGGGGATTTATTTCTTATTTAACTTGCATGGCTAAACCTTCTTTTATATTCTTGGGTTTTGATAACATTCTACTCTCCTATCTCCACATTCAATGTCTTTTCAACTACAATAACTTTGAATATCTCCGTCCTCAACCCTTGAACAAACATTTCACCTTTAACACTTCGTTACTGATCATTTGAGAGGCAAAACTAGAGAGTTAATCGAACTTGTGCACATAATCAATTATGCTTCTAGTCTGTTTCAAAGCTATGAATTCCTCCATCTTCCATGTGATGATCCTAATTAAGAATTAACTCTAACAATCATATTTACTATAATTAAATATGATTAAGTGATAATAAGTCATGAGATGCCTTTGAAAAAGAAATTGACCAATCAATTTTGGGTATTTTACAAATTAAAAATAGTTATGATAGTAAATACCTTAGACTATGAAATGGTGATAAAATTAGATTAATTTGATCTATACTCATTTAGATATGAATTTTTGCATTGAAGTTAATATATGTGTTATAAATGAGCATAGTCACTGTTTGTAGGCAATTAAAGAGGTTATTATGATTATCGATTCAAACCATTTTGAGACTATTAAGTAGACACATAAATGAAGTGTATGGTTTTGGATTGAAATGATTTGGATGTATGCAATAAAAGTTATGCATGTTTGAAGTTGGATAAGTCCAAAACTGCACCATTTTGGAATATGTCTTTAAATGAGACTTTAGAGTGGGAATTTGGAGACGTGAATAAAATAAGAAATGTTCCTAATACATTGAAGTATGTAGCCATATAATAAAATTGGACAGCCAATGGGGGTTATGACATATGTCACTTAAGAATTAGTGATTAAGTGTGTGATTAAGGTATAATTAGTGTGAGATTAATTAGTTTAAGCTAAGAGTTGTTAAAAGTAATTAACCATGGTATTTTGATAAATTTTCATGGGTTGAAGGGTAAAATGGTACATTTGGAAGGACAAAATGAATAAAAGGGTAATTTTACTCAAAGATCTCTCTAGAAAACTTGTGGGAGGGAAGTGAACTTCATTTCGTGCTAAACCAGAGAGAAAAGAGAAAGAAAAGAGAAGAAGAAAAGGAGAGGAAAAAGGAAGAAGAAAGTTGGGGGGGGGGGGGGGGGGAAGAGAGAATTGAACCAGAGAGAAAAGAGAAAGAAAAGAGAGGAAGAAAATAAGAGGAAAAAAGAAGAAGAAAGTGGGGGAAAAAGAGAGAATTGTCCATCAATTCCTTCATCAAAGTTGTTCCTCTCATCAAGAGCATCCTTTTGAACTAAAAATCAAGGATGAAGGTGCAGAATAAGTGATCTTCAAGAGGTAAGAACCATAACTTAAGTATTTTCTAAACTATGTTAAATATTGCATAGTTTAGGTGGAAAAAGTTGAATAAATAGGACTATATGTAGAATTCATGGATTGCAAGTTGGTATCTATGGATTTGTTGAGGATTAAGTTGGATTCAAACAATTTATATTGATTGTTATGGGTGGAGTACAAGCATGAATTTTTGATGTTTTAATATTTAGAGATTTAATATGCAATTTCTTAAGTGAATTGCATTAAATGCTTGAATGGAAAATATTGGATTTAGTAATTGTATCCAATATTGTTTTGTGGGTTAATAGAAACTATGATAGTTGTTCACTTTGATAAATATAATTGTTCAATTAATGAATTAGATATTGATATTCATTATTCATATTGGATTGGTTTGGGTTAATTTGATGTTGGTTGAAATAGGATAGAAATATCTATCATGGTGTTTAAGCCATTCTTATGGTTATAAATGGGGTTTGACATGAAAGTATGCTAGTAGTGTGAGTAAGTTGGGAAATGTATTGGGGAGCGAACGACTACCCTTTGGGGGTGGACGTCACCAAGTGTAAAATGTTTTAGGAATAAGTATTTGCAGAAGGGTGTAGACATCCACAAAATTTGAGTGTGGACAACTGCAAGTGTGTAAAATATCTTTTTTTATAAAATGCAGTCGACCAGCATCAAAGGGGCTATCAACTGGAACATGAGTAAAATGTCACAAGAATAGGTATTCGCAAATGAGTGCGAGTAACCGTGGATGTGTGGGCAGGTGATCGCAAAAGTAATAGAGAGGGAAAATGCCTTAAGAGGAAACGACTGGTCTTTGGGGGAGGATACCCAGAAAAATGTCTTGGGTTTTAAAAATAGTCTTGATCCGAGGACTGAGGTCCAAGTGCGAATGACTAGAGTAGAGAATGTTCTTGGGTAAACTGTGATTAGAGTCCTGAGTGGAAGACCGCTAATGTTTTTTATCCTTTGAAATTAGTTTTGAGTAGACGCCCACAGATCGGCTGAGGACATCTGCAAGTTGTGAAACTTCATATTATTTTTAGTTTTTAAACCAAATGTTTAACCATTGTATAAACCCTTTTGGGAGAGAATTGAAACATAGATAGAACATATATAGATATATGTATAACACCATTTCATGCATCATTTGTGTGTGTTTAATAACAAGATTTGCATGATTCATGTACATATATTATTATTATTATGTATTATATGCATTCAATGTATGCATAGTGATGATGTCTAATTAGGCATCATGAAAATATTTATATGTTTGAAAATATTATCTGAGTGGTATTATTGGTCATAGAAGAACCCAATATACATTGTCAGACTATGTATTTTGTGACGTATGTAAAGTGAAAAATAGAAGGGAAGTGACTGTGAGGAATTCCTATATATAGAAGAATAATTTATAATAGATATTAATTGGAAATGTCTAGATAGTTTGTGATAGACATTAATTAGAAATGTCTAGATGACTTGTAATAGATTAAATAGAAATGTCTAGATAGTTTGTAATAAAGATTAATTGGAAAAGTGTAGATAGTTTGTGATAGACACTAAATAGAAACTTATAGATTGTGTGGGATAGACATTAATTAGAAATTTCTAGCAATAAGAAAGTCTTCTATGTATAGGATTATGTGATTGAGGTATAGTTATGATAGACATACTTGTCTACATATGTAACATCTCATTTCCGTTTATACATTTCCATAAATCCATTTCACACTAATATAAATTGATCATTTAAAAATACTTAAAAGAAAATATCAAAGTAACTTTACGCGAAATAATTAAAAAATTTAAACTGTTTTCCAAAAATAACATAATTTAAATTATTTGACAACCATAACGTAGAGTTTTTAAGCAATTTAAACAACTTTGATTCTTTCGAGCCTTAACCCCCGAGGTCGATCCGTGCATAGTAACATAAGCTTGCATCGCATCACACTTCTTCCACGTTTACATCACTTGGATCACAATCAATACCTACATCATAGGAGGAATAATGAGCCTATTGCCCAGTAAAAAATATAAATGAAATGCAGATGCAATGCCTATAACAACTCTATATGCATATGTCTTTTAGATTTATACATTGGGTGAGAGCAACCTCTTCAGTCTCCGAACTCACGTAAAAATGAATCCATCTACGTTTACGTTTATTTACAATTTGGGGTGAGAGCAACCTCTTCAGTCTCCAAAATCACCCACCCGTTGAGTGAGAGCAACCTCTTTAGTCTCCAAACTTACCTAAATGAGTTGTTTTCTACATGAGAGCAACCTCTTCTATCTCCAAACCCAAGTAGAAAATGTCCATTATTTACGTTCATTATTATTTCGTGCAATGCATGATATGCAACCCTACTGACATGCCTATATGAATGTCACACAACAGTTTATATATCACAAACAATATTACAAACAACTAATAAACAATGAACAAGAATCATGCAACAACTATAATTTAACACTATGCATGCTATCACTAATATATGTCACAAAATATAGCAAAACAGGAAGTCTACATGTACCATAGCAAACAATGAAATCACAATATAAATCTCTATTTTATTTTCTAACAGAGTTATAATACACTTTTAATTCCTTCATCTATCTTATGCTATCATCCACACATTCTGTGTTGTTTCATTTCCAACATCCCATGGGGAACAATTTACTTCAAACTCAATTCATCATATGAACATATTAACCTTAGGACAATCACGCACAAACCCATTTCTTCATATTTGATTATTAACATATTGGTTTATATCACAGAGGCATAGAGGTAATGTATCAACAACCTATTCTTGCATAGAGTTATTCCCGGAGTCAAGTAAACATACAAAACCTCATCTCTACGTAACTGGCTAATCACAAATTTGACAAATCAAACAACATGAAACCCATGAATAAATCATGCAAAGGAACAACTAATCTTACAGAGAAGAACCTAAGTAGAAATCTATCACAGAGACAATATTTGCTAGGAATAACAACTAATCATGCATAACTCATCTTTACACTATTGACTTTAATTTGTTAACATCAATACTATTGGTAATCCAAACAAAAGAGAACAACATGAGTAGAGAACCACTAACGAAGACATAAAATCATAGCGAACAAATCAAAGAAACAGACATGAAATCATAGAGAATATAATTGGTAGTTTCATTCTTGTAGAAAGCAGTTTAGGAAAAACACATAAGCAAACGAACACATGTAGCAATCAACCCCTACTCCCATGATGTAGGTCCTTATGGAAAAAGAACATGCATAATCCCTTACCTCATTTAATCATTCTCTTCTCTTTCCTTAGTAACAGCCCTCCACTCAGACGAAGAGTCACATAAAGAAACACAACCAAAATTGACCGAAAGAACACAGAGAAAAAATTGGAGAATAACCTTATGGTTTTCTACCCCAACCCCCTAAATACACTCTGTAACACTTCAAGGCGAAGAGGAGTTGCAACTATATGAATTTTAGCGACCCTTTGCACAATCAGCCATCGATTACACATTTCAAGACCGACGCTACGTGTACCGGACGATCGATTCAGCGTCCACGAGCAACCGCCAGCTTCCAGCGATCAGCCACGAATTCCTCTCATAATTTACCGGTCGATCAACATCGACCGTCAAACCCAACCGCCAATTTATCCCAAAATTTATTCTGCCAAAATTATAGTAATTCTTATTTTCCCTAATAATAGTAACCATATTCCTATAAATTCAATACTCTTCAAGGTATTTAAGACTTTATCATTCATAGTAATAATACTAACAATAAAATATGACAGTTTCATAATGACTAAAATATTACTTTTTACTTAATCCAAGATTTACACATAGCTGAATACTCAGGGTATTACAAGATAGCTTGAAATTAGACACTTATTAGAGATGTTTTGCATTGATGATAGATAAACCATAGAAGATCATGAGATATGGTTTGGAAATTAGACATTAATTGGAATGTCTAAATAGTAATGGTAATAAATAGACCATAATAGAACATGTGATCCATAGTACGGGAAATCACATTGGAAAGTATTAGAAAAATTATAGATAAGTATTCTATAGAGTATATAGGTGCTTAAAGAATATAGCACATGAGATTGACGATGGAAGTAGTTTACATATTAATATATATGAGATCAAATTGTGCATGAAGAGTAAATGCGCATGAGAAATGAGAAAAGTAAGCTATGGTTACCTAAATCATAGACGTAAAATGTATACATATGCACTAAACACTTTTTACATAAAGAAGTATATCATATAGTTGCGATATTGATATGGAATATCTAAAGATCTAGATAAAACATAGATCCTAAAATGTGTGATAATGAGAGATAATCAAAAGTTAAATGTTAGAGTTAAGGATGTGAGGACTAATCATGTTGGGCTTAGTACATGGTTAGTTGTGATATTGGTATAGTTTATTGAATCCTTATATTAGGATTCTTACTAAGCTCAAGAAGCTCACTGCGGTTATTTATCATGTTTTTTAGGAACAGGTGATAGGAGCTTCATGACAAGAAGGTAAAAATATACTGGATATCAGAGTTTACACAACATAGGCTTAAAGTGAAATTTTGGATTTTTATTTTGATGTATTTAGTTTTAATTTGGTTCATGTGTGTAAAATAAATTTGGATACAATTTTTTAAACAAATAATAGTGTACAATTTTCTTGTTTGGGTTAGAATTTTATATTTATATGGCCTAATTACGTGAACGACATGTGATGGTGAGCTTCTGCTATGAGTTGTGATTGTTCTCTGAGTAGACAATCCAATTTGCAGTGCAGTTCTCAAGAAGATCAGGGGTCAGGACGTGACATTCACATTCCGCATGGTGTCAGCAAAATATTTCTCATAGAATAACTCCTTGAACTGCTCCCATGATATGTGGCAACTAGATGCGTCACTTTGATTGAATACCACTAATAATGTGCCTCCCTTTTGAACATGAAGGACTCACAAGCCATCTTTTCGACCTCCACAATCTTAGCATACTCAAATATCTTGCCAATGATTCTAATCCAATCATCAGCAGCTGTCATATCAGCCAAGTTTTCATCAAAGGTAGGAGGATCCAATCTCTGGAATATTTCATAATCAAGGTTCATTGGTCAAAGCCTATTAGGGACTTGTACTTGCATATTAGCTGCCTGAGCCTGGGTCTAGGCCTGGGTTATGGCGGTGACCGCTTGTATTAGTTGTTTGATTTGCCTATATTATCTCTCAATCAAATCCATCATTTGATCGAGAATAGCATCACACTCAATACTAATTCCTCTACGATTAGTCATAAATCTACCTCACAAAGATTTATTCTAGTTTAAAAATCTAGTTTTTACATTTTGAAATTATTGAAGGTATTAAATCCTAATGTACTAAAAAATGGATAACAAAATTTATAAGAGATGATTTTAATAGAATAAAAGAATTTTAAAAATAAATACTTACTTACTAATAGATAATCTTTTTGATATAAATTAATATACAAATAGTCTATAGAATTTTATAAACGTAGTTCTCTGATACCAACTATAACAACCGTAAATTCATTTTCCTCAAAAGTTTCCCAAAATTGATTAATCATTTAGGTTTTATTAAATCATTATAAACCCTAAATTACAAAATTTCATGAAACTTTGAAAATAGTAAAATTATTAATTAAGGCAGAAACATTAAAAAAATAACTATATTTATTATGAATCAATATTAGTTAAAACAAAATACATTTAACAAGGAAAATTAAAATTCTAAACAGAGATTATTAAAAAATTTATTAGATAATGAAATTAAATAAGAAATAATTTTCAAACTTTATTTTTCCAAACATTAAAATAATGTTTATTGAAAATTTTAAATATTAACGAAATAAAACATTCTTAATTTATTAAATGATTCAAATACTATAGCAAAGTTAGATTTAATCTTCTCACTAAATTATGATATTTTAAACACCCTCTTCTATATGTTCACCTGCCTCTAGAATATCTTTGATTAGCGCTAGTTCCTCTTTTAATAAAAATTCACCTACATCACAAAACTAAGGGTGAGATAAACTTAGTAAATAAAAACACATGTATATGTGAATTAATTTCATGCAGTACCAAATTTTCATTCTTAAAGTTACATTCTAGTTGAAATTCATTTTTCAACCTTACCATGCATTCAGGGTTTCATTAGTCATCTCATAATTACCATGTGTAAGGCTTTCAGAAAGCTAGTAGTTTCTTAACCTCATAAGGTTTCATCAGCCATCACAAAATATATCATGTTCTCTGTCAATTCCATTGCATTCATGCATTCTTACTTGCATATATTATAACTTACAAATTTCATATTGCTATAATTTATGTCAATGTCTAATCATGTGTGTCAAAAAAAAATCAGAATTTAAATAATAAAATAAAGTGGAAGAAAATAGATTAAATAGTACACTTTGTGATGTACGGTTGATTGTCAAAACGTTGAAAACCGATGTCTTTACATACTTAAATTCTGAGAGTATAGGGTTTTGGAAAATTTTGTGTTTTGAATAACTTTTCTTACCTTAATAAATTTTGCGATTAACATCTTTTTTAAATTCTAAAATAATCCTTGAAGAATGTGGGCATAAATTACTTACTGGTAAAATTTTATATAGATCATAGTCGAATTTCAAATCAACGAGGATGGTTTCTAGAGAAATTGGGTATAATCTGGATCAGGTCTGATTTAGCTGGACTGATTTGGTTCTGGTTGGCTGGACCAGTTTGGTCCGATTTCATGAAACCAGTTCGTTTCAGGATTGAAAAATAGGTTTTGTTTAGCTTCGGTTTCAGCTTAGAGAAACCAGTTCGGTTTGGGAAACTCCAACTTCAAAAACCTGAACCTCTTCTTCTCCTTCCTTCGACTTCGTAGTTTCACGATGAGAGAGAGAACTCTGTCTCCTTGGTTCGTCATCACTAGACCTTCATCGTTCGCCGGAGGAAAGACTTTGTACAGGAAAGGAGAGCTTGGTTAGAAAGGAATTTTAATGCTACGAGGTAAGGCTTCATTGATGGAGTATTTTCACCCAAGAGATTGATAGAAAGCAATGGAGTGGTTGGAACAAGAGCAGTTAGGTTTTTGGAACTTCTCTATAGGTGATTGTTTCTTTCGCTTGATGTCTTCAATTTATAGAGGGAGGACTATAATTTTTTTTCCCTTTTTTGAAAGATTACGAATCAGTTCCGAATTGAGACTACATTCGTTGTTGGTTTAGGAAAAAAAAAATTTGTTTGAGAAATTTATTTTGAGAATGGAGAAATCCCTTGATTATGGTTGATTAATTTTCCCAAATCAAGAAATTGAATATGACTTTCTAAAATTAGGGTTTGATAGATTTTTTATTTGGAAAGATTGGTTGATTGAGTCATAAATTGCATATTTGGTAACAAATTTGGTATGTTACAGTTTTTTTGGTCGTCCAAACAACCATTTTCAAGTCGACCGATATGTGTTTTTCAGCTTGATTTTTTGTGGGATTAACTTGTAAAATCTCATAGTTTGTTCATATCCCCATTATGGGATCCAAAAAAAAAAAACTTTGAAAGGTCTTATGATCCTACTAATGTCGATATGTTTGATTAGGTGTTGAAGATTAACTGCTTGGAACATCCCGAGTTTTGGATATGTGATCTCGATATTGTAGTTACTCCAATCGAGATAGGAGTTTATTTTTATGTCCAAAATTGTATTATTTGTTTTATGTACTAATTTGGGATATGTTCTCATATTACATGACATATTGGTTTTTATCCTATATGTATTTTCACTTGATATATTTCTATTCTAGTATGCATATTATTTCCATTGATCATCTTGGTTGTGTGAACCAAATTTGATCGACCCATGTGGGAGTCTTGTTTTCGTTGGGCATAATCGACCGTTGGAGGATGTGTTTGTTTGATGTTAACTAGAATAATGAGACAGTTGTATGTGTTGTGTTCCTAGACACAAAACCCTAAACTTGATAATGGTTTTTTGGCTTTAGCTATTGCTAAGTATCACCATTGTTATATTATATGCTTAATACATGGTGTGTTCGAAGTTCATAAGTGGTTCCATTTTTATTCGGATATTTATATTATACAGTAGGGACTTACTTTTATATATGTACTATACTATAGTACAGTGTTCTAACATTTGCCCTACTACTTGTTTATAAACTAGTTTTATGAAAATGTTTTATTCTTGACATGATCAGTAATTGTTTTTCAATTGAACATTGAATATAAAACTTCATTTCTATTAAGTTTAGTTGACTCACCCCAAACGACTCCCCCATTTTAAATCTTAGTTAGGTAGACCAGCAGCAGCCGGTGCAGGGGTGAGATCGGCTGATATTTTCATAGCATTTATATTACTTAGTGAGTTTAACCATGTTAGGATAAGACTTTTGTTTACTTGTTTCCATTCTCAGACATTGTTATTTACCTTACACATAATATTCTATATGGAATTTTTCTATTACACTATCTTGATGTCAATGATGGACATTTGGTTTAGCCCAAATGTTTTGAGCTTAGACTATTTATTCTTATTTAAGTCTTTCACTGTTAATTAAATATTTAAAGCCAAAGCGTCAGACGATTCAATCCACTTTCGGGACCAATCATTCTTCGTTCTGTATCGGGTCACTTTTGGGGCGTGACATAAGTAGAGTTTTACTACCTATCTATTACAACGTGTTTTGAAGTAAAATCCAATAAAAAAATCATGCAGTGTTTGGCCCAAAATAAACACTATTGTATTAGCGGGATCGAGACTCCACACACAAATTATCACATATATTCACTCTTTGTATATGTCTTTCTTGGCACCCGTGTTTTCTAGAGAGTTTTAAAAATGGGCATTATGTAATACCCCGTATTTTTCTAATTTCTAAGAGATTGTAATTTAATTTTCTTAAATCGAAAAATGATGTTTATTGAGGTTAATTACGTCAATTATGTGTTGTGTGATGATTGGTTATGAATTGGAGTAATTTTGGGTTGAATTTGTTAAGGAAATTAGTGGGATTTAGGGTTGAGGACGCGGAGGATGACATTCTGGCGTCCTCATTGTCAACTGTGCTTTAGCGGACGCAGCGGATGCCAAAGTGCAGCGTCCAATTTGAATCTGTAAGACTCTGGAGTGTCGCGGACGACACATGCGGACGGTGCGGACGCCAAAGTGCAGCGTCCAATTTGAATCTGTAAGACTCTGGAGTGTCGCGGGTGATACATGCGGACGGTGCGGATGCTGAAATGCAGCGTCCGATTTGAATCTGTAATGTTCGAATATGTCGCGGACAACATACGCAGATGAGGCGAACGCTAAATGGTAGTATCCGATATGAATCTGTCTTCATTTCTGGTGCAATGCGGACGATGAGGACGCAAAGGATCCGTCCTCAGGCGTCCGGAAGTACACAGATTCGCAAGAAATCTGCTTGTAAACCGTCTCTCTCCACTTTCTCCCCCATTTTCTTTCCACTTTCCCCCATTTTCTCCCCATTTCTGTGACAGCCATCCCCCACCCCATACTAAACCGACCCTCTCCAACTAGTTTAAAGGCTTATTAATGTCCATGGTGAATGGGTGTTAGGTTTTGGGTACGTTAAAAATTGAGTATTGTGAGAGTGTGTTAGAAATTGGTTGGAGCAATTCACACCTCCGATTTTCCTAAGCCAAGAAGGTAAGGAATTGTGAGTCTTGGCATTCAAAAGCCCTACCCACAAGTATTAGGTTTATGTTTTCTTGTTTGACTTCTATGATTGTCTTCTTTGACTGAACGTGAATGTTCATTAGAGATATTCTTATTCAATTCCTTGATAGTAGTTTTATTGATTGTTTTATTGCATGTAACTCCATTTGGAGTTTGAGATTCTGGTTAGGATTAGATATTGATTCTATGATTGTCATATGTTGGTCGTTCAATAATCTTGTTAATATCAAGTCTTAAGTTCTTTGCTTATATCTTTGCTTTAATTATGCCAAATGTTGTTTCTCCTCTAAGCATGTTATATACTTTAGTCATTTTGATCTTTATTGCAATTATAGAATATGATTCTTATTAACCATGTTCAGTATTTTGTTGAGTAATTATATTCATTGTTAATATAGCAAAGCATGTTTTAGCACGTTTTAATTGTGAATTCGCTGTAGAATTAGCTACTGTTCCGTTAGTGATTTTCGTAAATTTCAGAGTGTATTAGCATGTTTTCATTGTCATAAATTCATTGCTGTTCACTGTTGTTCCGTGGCTATTTCCCATCAATTTTCGAAGCATGATTAGTACGTTTTAATTTATAAGAATTTGATGTTGTTTCGTAGTTCTTTTTCATCAATTTCAAAGCATGGTTAGCACATTTTAATTGCTTAATATTAGCTATTAAAACACTGCTGTTTTGAAGTTTGATTTCATCAATTCCAAAGTATGTTTAGCATGTTTTAATTGCTTAAATTTGTTGTTGAATTAGCTGTTGTTTCGTGTTTAATTTCCGTCAATTCCGAAGGATGTTTAACACGTTTTAATTGCTTAATTTCACTGCTGTTTCGCCGCTGTTCTGTAGCTAATTTTAGTTGATTTCGAAGCATGATTTGTACATTTACATTGCTATAAACTCGATGTTGTTCTGGTTTTAATCTTCTATCAATTCAAAGTTATAATTGTACGTGTAACTCGTTCAAAACTCATTGTTAAGTCCCTGCCTATATGCTGTGTTTTTCTGTTAAGATTCAGAACACATCGCACGCTTTATTTTATTGTATTGTTTTATATTAGTTGTCAAATGATAAGCATGTATGTACATTGTCAATTCGCTATACATTTATATTCATTGTCAAATTATAAATGCACGTATGTAGTTTTGATTTCGTTGTAGACTTCGTATCTTGTCGTTGGTATCAAAGTACGTAAATAAGCCTTATTCATTGTATTTGTTAGTATCTTTAGTTCCCTTCAGAGCATGATAATTGTGCTAAGACATTATTGGTTTCTTGTTGTGGATGAAATTTCTATTGACGTGTCTTAGTGTTTCTGATGTGCTAGTAGAATTATTATTCTTCTATTGATAGCTATCATAGATTTTGATGTTCGTTGCCGTGGGGGTTGATTGTTTTAGTTGAAGTGTGTTTGTACTTTCGTGATTGTTGTATAAAGTAATTCTGTGATATCTTGGATGTTTACTTGTGTAGATTGTTTGCTAGAGTCACTAGGTTAAGGGTTCATGGTGTTAGAAACCCTTAGGAAATACCACGTCCGGGTTGGTATTCATGATGTGAGAAGAAAATGATTAATAAAGTACATAAGGGAATTAGTGGCTGGGTAAATGGTTCGGATCTAAACGGTAGACTCGGTAAACCAAATTTAAGATTCTTCCCGTCCATGGGATAGATAATCTTGTCTACTATAGGGTGTTAGATACCGAGTTCCCCCATTGCCTATAGGGTGCCCTAATCTCCCAACTCGGTCCACGAGTAAGAAAGATGTAATAGTGAGTAAAGAACGGTTGGGTGGATCCCTTTCCGACATAAGCAGTTAGAGACATTTGTTGTGCTTTGTTTTTTTTCCAATTCCTTACTAAGCCTTTTTAGGCTTACAGTGTCTACTTGTGGTGTAGATGATTTTAACGAGTTGATTAGTCTGGGAGCGGATGAAGAAGCGTTCCCCGTGGAGGAGGCGAGTTATCCGGCGAAGTAGACCTGTGAGGCTGTGGCTCTCCAAAGTTGTTTTCCTTTAGGTTTGATTTCAAAGACAGACGTTTTAATTAAGTTGTTGGAACGTTTCCTTCGGTTTGTAAAACTAATTTCCGCTTGAACTCTGATAAAGTTTTTAATAGTAAATGCTTTTTGATTGTTAATCTCTTTGATTTAAAAGAAAAATTTTATTCCACTAAATTTTAAGTAAAGAAAAAGAGTTTTAAATTGACGGGTCGTCACAGTTGGTATCAGAGCCACAGCCTGGTTTAAATCGTTTCTGTAGACTGCGGATAACTCGAGCCTTGACAGGAAATGCTTCTTCAAGTAAGTTTATTTGATTCTATTAAGTATTCCCTTAACTTACAAAATTTTAAATATGAAAATTTAGGAGCAATGGCTAGACGTGCTAAAGCAAATCTTACCGTTGATACGGAGAGAGAGGATGCACCCAATTATCAAGAGCTACCTAATGACCTCGTGGTGCCTCGAGTTCGTCCAATCCTGAGGAAACCCTAGGACATATGGCTGCAATGATGGAGCAACAAATGAGATTTATGCAGCAGTAGTCTCAGTATATGGTGAATCATTTTCAATATATGGAGTGTTTTATGGAGCGAGAAACATCAAATGAGATTGTGGATCCGCGTGCGGTTGCAATTCCCGATAGGACTGGTTGGGAAAGATTTCAAAGAATGAAGCCGCCTACTTTTAATGGAGATCTCACCGACATTGCAAAGGCTGAGGAATGGATCCACACCGTTGAGGAATATTTTGAGTATGCTAGTGTTGGTGAGAATGAGAAGGTGAAGTGTGCTACCTTTCTCCTGGTCCAAGATGCTCGCTTCTGGTGGAATTCGGTCAAAGTATCTCAGAATGTGGGAGCCCTCACTTGGTTGACCTTCAAGAGACTATTTAATGAGAAGTATTTCAGCAGTTCGGCGAAAGCTCAGAAGATGGTAGAGTTTGTTCGGTTACGTCAGACTGGATCAGTGGCCGAGTATGTGCAGAAATTTGAGTCATTGTCCCGGTTTGCGACTCATCTAGTGGATGAGCCTGAAAACAAGATTCACCAGTTCATCCATGGATTAAAAATGGACATTCTAAAGAGTGTGACGATAGCGAGAACGGATAATGTTCCCTATGAGAAGGTTGTAGCCAAAGCTTTAGCGGTGGATAATATCAAGAGTATGGCAGCAAGATATCGCGAATCAAATCAAAAGAATTGGAAGAGCAACAACTATAATAATCAACAAAAGCTCGATGGTCCGTCCAACAAAAAGCCTTTTAACAGTAACTCACTTCAGAGAGCGGACAAGAGGCCAATGATAGAATTTCCTAGCGATTCTCAGAAGAAGAGTTTCGCACCACCAAAGCTATGTCCTCGTTGCAGTAAAATTCATCTTGGTGAGTGTTTGGCCAGATCAAGAAATTGTTTTTTGTGTGGGAAGCTTGGTCATATTGCGCGACTATGCCCTTCTGGAATGAAGAAGCAAGAGAATATTGCACCAAGGGTTTTCGCAATGGATGAACTAGATGAGGACATCGATGGGAAACCTGCTATGGTGACTGGTACGCACGTTTTCTCTAAACCTTTCTTAATTTAGATACGCATATTATTCATGAATAATAATAATACAACCATAACATAAATTAAGAAGTTTATTTTTTTTTAAAAATCCTTTAGGTACAATCCTTATTAACAATTGTGCTGCGTATACCTTATTCGATTCGGGTGCTACGCACTCGTTTATATCTAATGAATTCTGTAAGAAGATTAAGTGTCTGTCAACGCCTTCAGTTTGTACGCTTAGAATCTCATTGCCCTCTGGAGATTATCTGTCAGCCGATGGTATTCTTAAGGATTATGTAGTGGAGATAAATGGCAGTCTTGTTAATAATGATTTAATAGTCATGGAGCTCAAAGGATATGATGTTATTTTTGGCATGGATTGGTTATCCCGACATCATGCAGTGATAGACTGTAAGAAGAAAGAAGTTCATTTTTATGCCCCCTATGGTGTGCCACACTTCTTTAAAGGAGTCAAGACTAGGAATGAGTGTGCGGTTATTACGGCACTCCGAGCGGACAAATTATTAAGGGATGGATGCGAAGCATTCTTGATCAATGTTCTTGATGCTTCATCAACTCCTAAAGTCAAGATTGATGATGTTGCTGTAGTTCGAGAATTTCCCAATGTCTTTCTTGACGATCTTCCAGGTCTACCGCCTCATCGAGAAATTGAATTCGGAATTGATCTTTACCCTGGAACTGAGCCTATTTCAAAGAACCCGTATCCGATGGCGCCAGCTGAACTCCGAGAACTAAAGACGCAGTTGGACGAATTAATCAGTAAAGGATTTATTCACCCAAGTTTCTCTCCTTGGGGTGCACCTGTTCTTTTCGTAAAGAAGAAAGATGGCTCGATGAGGATGTGCATCGACTATCGAGAATTGAATAAAGTGATAGTGAAGAACAAGTATCCTTTGCCGCGGATCGATGATTTATTTGACCAATTAAGTGGAGCCGAGGTATTTTCTAAAATTGATCTTCAATCGGGACACTGTCAACTACAAGTTAAGCCGGAGGATGTGCCCAAGACTGCTTTTCGTACAAGATATGGACATTACGAGTTTCTAGTGATGTCATTTGGACTAATGAATACGCCGACAACTTTTATGGATCTAATGAATCGGATTTTCAAGGAGTATTTAGATAAGTTTATCATCGTCTTCATTGATGATATCCTTATTTATTCTAAGTCTGAGGAGGAGCATTGTGAGCATCTTCGCTTAGCATTATCAATTCTTGCTCGACATCAGTTATATGCCAAGTTTTCTAAGTGTGAGTTTTGGTTGCAAGAAGTTAGTTTTCTTGGCCATGTCGTTTCTAAAGATGGTATTGCTGTAGACCCAGCTAAGGTTCAAGCAGTTACTAATTGGATTCAACCGAAGAATGTTAGTGAAATAAGAAGTTTTCTTGGTTTGGCCGGTTACTATAGAAGATTTATTGACGGATTTTCCAAACTCGCTTTACCCCTCACAAAATTGACAAAGAAGGATGCTCGATTTTGGTGGTCTGATGCTTGTGAACAAAGCTTCCAAGAATTGAAACCTCGTTTGACATCTGCTCTTGTCTTAACCTTGCCTATGGAAGAAGGGGATTTCTGTATTTATTGCGATGCTTCGAAGAAAGGTCTTGGTGGTGTACTTATGTAGAACGGGAAAGTTATCGCTTATGCATCACGTCAACTTAAGGCTCACGAAGTGAACTATCCTACTCATAATTTAGAGCTTGGAGCTGTGGTTTTTACACTAAAGATTTGGAGACATTATTTGTATGGGAGACATTGTGAGATTTATACGGATCATAAGAGTCTCAAATATATTTTTACGCAAAGGGAGCTGAATATGAGGCAACGTCGATGGTTGGAGTTCGTGAAAGATTATGATTGTGACATCATGTATCACCCTGGAAAAGCAAATGTTGTAGCGGATGCCTTAAGACGCAAGGTTGCAGTAATGAGTATCATGTGTTGTGAGATGCCCAAGAAATTGCATAAGGATATGTCAGACCTCGATATTCAGATCGTGCCGTCTAACTTAGATGTAATTTTGTTGAAGTTAACATTATTTCCTTCCATTTTGGAGCAAATCAAGGAAGCTCAATTGGAGGACGATGTCTATATGAATTATGATCCAACATTACCAGCATACCAAGATTAATCTAAGTCAGCAGATGGAATTTTTAAGTTCAAGAATCGTTGGTATGTGCCCGAAGATAGCAAGCTGAGGAAGAAGATACTACAAGAAGCTCACTCTTCTAATTTCTCTATTCACCCTAGAGGTAATAAGATGTATAGAGATCTCAAGACTCTGTATTATTGGTCCTGTATGAAGCAGCATGTCGCAAGAGTTGTAGCATCATGCCAAGTTTGTCTAAGAGTGAAGGCAGAACATCAACGTCCTGGGGGAAAACTTCAGTCCCTTCCTGTTCCCGAATGGAAATGGGAACACATTACGATGGACTTTGTCACTCATTTGCCGAGGAATGCTAAGGGTAACGACGCAATATGGGTGATAGTGGATCGTTTGACAAAAGTTTCTCACTTCTTTCCTATAGCGATGACTTTTACGATGAATCAACTCTCTGAATTGTATGTGAAAGAAATTGTTCGACTTCACGGTACCCCAGTTTCGATTGTTTCAGACCGTGATGCGCGCTTTACTTCGAGGTTTTGGAGAAGTTTAAATCAAGCTATGGGTACTCATTTGAAGTTTAGCACCGCGTTTCACCTTCAAACCGATGGTCAAAGTGAAAGGACTATTCAAACTCTTGAAGATATGCTTTGTGCTTGTGTGCTTGAGTTTCATGTTGGATGGGAGAAGATCTTTCCTTTAGTCGAGTTTGCGTATAATAACAGCTACCAAGCGACAATTGGTATGCCCCCTTACGAAGCTTTATATGGTAAAAGATGTCAATCTCCGTTATATTGGAGCGAAGTAGGTGAAGCTAAGCATTACGGAACAGATTTGGTTCAAGAGACAGTCGAATTAGTGGCGGTAATTAGACAAAGGATGTTAACTGCTCAAAGTCGACAGAAGAGTTATGCGGATAATCGACGTCGAGATTTAAAATTTGAAGAAGGTGATTATGTATTTTTGAAAGTTTCTCCTCTCAAGGGAGTGGTTCGTTTTGGAAAGCGAGGAAATTTGAACCCGAGGTATATTGGTCTTTCCCTATTACACGGAGAATTGGGAATTTGGCTTATCAGTTGCAGTTGCCGCCATCAATGCAAGGAGTGCACGACGTATTTCATGTATCGATGTTGAAGAAATCCCTTGGTGAAACAAATGTTGTGAATCCTTGTGAAGCTATCAACGTTCAACCAAATATGAGCTACGAAGAAAAACCTGTTCAGATCGTAGATTTTAGAGTGAAAGAACTTCGTAGCAAGAATAACCCATTAGTCAAAGTATTATGGAGGAACCACACAACGGAAGAAGCGATATGGGAAAAGGAAGACAAGATGAGAGCTAAGTATCCAGAGTTGTTTAGCGATTAAATTTTTGGGACAAAATTTTCATAAGGAGTAAGGAATGTAATACCCGTATTTTCCTAATTTCTAAGAGATTGTAATTTAATTTTCTTAAGTCGAAAAATGTTGTTTATTGATGTTAATTACGTCAATTATGTGTTGTGTGATGATTGGTTATGAATTGGAGTAATTTTGGGTTGAATTTGTTAAGGAAATTAGTGGGATTTAGGGTTGAGGACGCAGAGGATGACATTCTGGCGTCCTCATTGTCAACTGTGCTTTTGCGGATGCAGCGGAAGCCAAAGTGCAGCGTCTGATTTGAATCTGTAAGACTCTGGAGTGTCGAGGACGACACGTGCGGATGGTGCGGACGCCAAAGTGCAGCGTCCGATTTGAATCTGTAAGACTCTGGAGTGTCGCGGACGACACATGCGGACGGTGCAGACGCTGAAGTTCAGCGTCCGATTTGAATCTGTAATGTTCCGATATGTCGCGGACGACATATGCGGACGGGGCGGACGCTAAATGGTAGTGTCTGATATGAATCTGTCTTCATTTCTGGTGCAATGCGGACGATGAGGACGCAAAGGATCCATCCTCAGGCATCCGGAAGTACACAGATTCGCGAGAAATCTGTGTGTAAACCGTCTCTCACCACTTTCTCCCCCATTTTTGTTCCACTTTCCCCCATTTTCTCCCCGTTTCTGCGACAGCCATCCCCCACCCCATACTAAACTGACCCTCTCCAACTAGTTTAAGGGCTTATTAATGTCCATGGTGAATGGGTGTTAGGTTTTGGGTACGTTAAAAATTGAGTATTGTGAGAGTGTGATGGAAATTGGTTGGAGCAATTCACACCTCCGATTTTCCAAAGCAAAGAAGGTAAGAAATTATGAGTCTTGGCATTCAAAAGCCCTACCCACAAGTATTAGGTTTATGTTTTCTTGTTTGACTTCTATGATTGTCTTCTTTGACTGAACGTGAATGTTCATTAGAGATATTCTTATTGAATTCCTTGATAGTAGTTTTATTGATTGTTTTATTGCATGTAACTCCATTTGGAGTTTGGGATTCTGGTTAGGATTAAATATTGATTCTATGATTGTCATATGTTGGTCGTTCAATAATCTTGTTAATATCAAGTCTTAAGTTCTTTGCTTATATCTTTGCTTTAATTATGCAAAATGTTGTTTCCCCTCTAAGCATGTTATATACTTTAGTCATTTTGATCTTTATTGCAATTATAGAATATGATTCTTATTAACCATGTTCAGTATTTTGTTGAGTAATTATATTCATTGTTAATATAGCAAAGCATGTTTTAGCACGTTTTAATTGTGAATTCGCTGTAGAATTAGCTGCTGTTCCGTTAGTGATTTTCATAAATTTCAGAGTATATTAGCATGTTTTAATTGTCGTAAATTCATTGCTGTTCACTGTTGTTCCGTGGCTATTTCCCATCAATTTTCGAAGCATGATTAGTACGTTTTAATTTATAAGAATTTGCTGCTGTTTCGTAGTTCTTTTCTGTCAATTTCAAAGCATGTTTAGCACGTTTTAATTGCTTAATATTAGCTATTAAAACACTGCTGTTTTGAAGTTTGATTTCATCAATTCCAAAGTATGTTTAGCATGTTTTAATTGCTTAAATTTGTTGTTGAATTAGCTGCTGTTTCGTGTTTAATTTCCGTCAATTCCGAAGCATGTTTAACACGTTTTACTTGCTTAATTTCACTGCTGTTTCGCTGCTGTTCTGTAGCTAATTTTAGTTGGTTTCGAAGCATGATTTGTACATTTACATTGCTATAAACTCGATGCTGTCCTGGTTTTAATCTTCTATCAATTCAAAGTTATAATTGTACGTGTAACTCGTTCAAAACTCATTGTTAAGTCCCTGCCTATATGCTATGTTTTTCTGTTAAGATTCAGAACACATCGCACGCTTTATTTTATTGTATTGTTTTACATTAGTTGTCAAATGATAAGCATGTATGTACATTGTCAATTCGCTGTACATTTATATTCATTGTCAAATTATAAATGCACGTATGTAGTTTTAATTTCGTTGTAGACTTCGTATCTTATCGTTGGTATCAATGTACGTAAATAAGCCTTATTCGTTGTATTTGTTAGTATCTCTAGTTCCCTTCAGAGCATGATAATTGTGCTAAGACATTATTAGTTCCTTGTTGTGGATGAAATTTCTATTGACGTGTCTTAGTGTTTCGGATATGCTAGTAGAATTATTATTCTTCTATTGATAGCTATCAGAGATTTGATGTTCGTTGCCGTGGGGGTTGACTGTTTTAGTTGAAGTGTGTTTGTACTTTCGTGATTGTTGTATAGAGTAATTTTGTGATATCTTGAATGTTTACTTGTATAGATTGCTTGCTAGAGTCACTAGGTTAAAGGTTCATGGTCTTAGAAACCCTTAGAAAATACCACGTCCGGGTTGGTATTCATGATGTGAGAAGAAAATGATTAATAAAGTACGTAAGGGAATTAGTGGCCGGGTAAATGGTTCGGATCTGAACATTAGACTCGGTAAACCAAATTTAAGATTCTTCCTATCCATGGGATAGATAAGCTTGTCTACTATAGGGTGTTAGATGCCGAGTTCCCCCCATTGCCTATAAGGTGCCCTAATCTCCCAACTCGGTCCACGAGTAAGAAAGATGTAACAGTGAGTAAAGAACGGTTGGGTGGATCCCTTTCCGACATAAGCAGTTAGAGACATTTGTTGTGCTTTGTTTTTTTTTTCCAATTCCTTATTAAGCCTTTTTAGGCTTACAGTGTCTACTTGTGGTGTAGATGATTTTAACGAGTTGATTAGTCCGGGAGCGGATGAGGAAGCGTTCCCCGTGGAGGAGGCAAGTTATCCGGCGAAGTAGACATGTGAGGCCATGGCTCTCCAAAGTTGTTTTCCTTTAGGTTTGATTTCAAAGACAAACGTTTTAATTAAGTTGTTCGAACGTTTCCTTTAGTTTGTAAAACTAATTTCCGCTTGAACTCTGATAAAGTTTTTAATAGTAAATGCTTTTTGATTGTTAATCTCTTTGATTTAAAAGAAAAATTTTATTCCGCTAAATTTTAAGTAAAGAAAAAGAGTTTTGAATTGATGGGTCGTCGCACATTATCTCATATGAAATAATTGATTACTTTAACTATGCTTTGTTTGATCTCATGTATCTTTGTTGGTGTGGTAGGTGATTAGCAGAAGTACAAAGAAAAATGACCCACATAGATTTTTTTATATTCTGCCAAAAAGGAAAAAAAAAAAAGAAATTAACACCATATACTCTATAGTTTGCAATCAACAACAAGTCAAACCCTGAAGAAAATTCACGAATAACTAAAATCCTGAACTATGGAAAAGGAACGTCGGCAACCTCACAGTCACATTTCTCATCAAAATTTGTCGACGTTAACGTCGCGGTTTTGTTAATGCCAAGAATCCTACAATGGAAATGTCTAAGGCGGCAACAATGAAGGTCCCGCAACGATGAGGGATGTCCTAGGCTAATGCATTTCCCAATCTGCACTGTGGACGATTAACGATCATTGTTGGATCGAGGGACGAACGTCCCTGGATCAAAAGTGATGGCCAAGATGGATTTATGCCATCTCGCAATTGGTGCTGCAGATGAAGGATGATCGTCGTTGGATCAAGGGATAGACGTCCTTCTATTGGAATTGACATACCTCAAAGGTTTAAACGTTGAAGGGTCACGTGCAAGGCACCCGCTTTTTAAAAGGCGCTGACTCCCTCAATTAAGATGGACATCCCTTATCCAAAACAGACGTCCCATGACACATATCAGACGTCCCTTGGCCAGAAACGAACATCCCTAGACTTGAGACTACGTCGTTCTATCCATGACGGACGTCGCTAGTCTCACAACAGACGTCCCTTGACTTAATATTCAAAACCAATCGATCATCATCCTTCAGCCGATGGACCATAAATCACAAACTTACAATCTGTATAGACATCGGTCATTCACCAAGCGACCACTATTTCTCCTTATTTTGAATCCGTAAAGAAGCGGATTGACCGACCTTATACAGCCTATCAAGCGCTAAACTTTTGGTTGAACAATCCTCTAAGTGATCGACCACTCTTTCCCTTTTAAGTCTCATAACCATTTTAATCTCCCTTCCTCCATAAGCTATAACATAATATTCCTAATTTACACCACATATCACAATTCCAACACATTCAACTCACTAAGCATTGAAATGATAAAATCTTAATCTTATACTTATCACAATAAAATTTGAGATATTACATCTGCACAATTAGGATACTAACAAATACATAAACAAATAAAATAGCACTCATAAAAGCCACATAGTTAAGGATGAGAGTGTGGGGCGACGGACTTCTACAAAACACAAACGCAATACTATGTCATACAAAGCATACATAGTTAGAACAACATATGAAAACATAATAATCTATGCACCTGTGTCTCGATAACAATGGCAAAACTCATAAAGGTGTCTTGTGAGTGTCTTGCTCTACCGCTACCACTTGTCACGCTAGTGGCTGATCTTCCACCTTGACAAGAGCGCACATTGTGGCCCACACACTGGCAACGGCTGCATGTCATGGGGACATGTCTTTTGCTAACTACCGTGTGGCTATGGGACTTGTCTGCATCCTATACTCTTTGTTTTTTAGGCCGACTTGGGAATCTCTTAACTAGCGGCGTTAAAATTGGATCCTGGTTCGTTTCAGACCACATGTTGTGGCCACTAATAGGTCAAGCAAAGTTGGAGTACATTCTTATAAATGTATCCCGATGATACGATACATGCATATAATCCTCAGCTGAAGACCTCATAAATTCATACATGGGAGGCATGCACGCATGAAATTCCAGTCAGCTCCCACCGATAGCAGTTACAGGTGCGTGTGTCCAAATTGACTACGTACCGTTCATTACCGTCACTGACCTAAAACTGATTACCTCCTGTAGGTGTTGGACACCAATTTCGAGCCGCATGTTGTAGCTTAGCAAGCTTCTTTTTAGTCTTATGACATAATAAGTCCGTCGACTTGGCCATCTTATCATGTTTCTTAACGATCCTACACATGATCCTCGTTCTAATCTTGAAAATAGTGAGGATCATTTTTTCCCGAGCTGGTAAGAGGCAGGCATTGTAGGACTCACTCAAATTATTGAGGCCCATGTCGCACTTTGAGATAGAACCGAAAGCATGTTTTGACCAACACCGCGGGTTAATTTTTTGCATATATGCATGTGCTGTCTGGTCGACCATAAGTAGTTTATTAATCTCTTTCTGAAATTGTGATGATCTTGTGGCCCTAGCTACCTTCCATATGATATCTTTGTACATATTTCTTGTAAATTATTTTTTAAAATTGGCATACAAATGTCTGAGGCAAAAATGATGTTCAACTATTGGTGCATAGTGTTCTATAGCAGGCATCAACCCCTTCAGTCGATCGAAAATAAATGTCCATCCCCTACCTATCTCACTGTCTACGCTAAAAAAGAAGCAACACAAAAACCAGGACCAAGAGTTTCTACATTTTGATTCAACAAGTGCCACAGTAACTGGATAAATTCCATCATTGGCGTTAATGTTGACGACTGTGAGCAACTAGCCTGGGCACGACCCCTTCAGGTGACAACCATCATGGTAAATGATAGGTCTACCAAACTCCCTTAGACCTCTCTTGCACACATCCAAAACACATGTACATCCTTTTAAATATTGGACTTGGATAGGGCGTAAGATCATTCCTATCTACCACCAACAACAATGTGCGGCCGGGATTGGATCTTCGAATCTCTTCTCCGTGCGACCTCAGTTGCTTGTATTGTTTGTCACCATCATCTTTGTTCAGTTTCAGAGCTACATTCATAAGCCTTCTGGCAGGAGTCGGTGTAATGTTGACATTAAAGTCCTTCCTGAAAGTCTCAATGATGGAAGGAACGTTCCAAGTGGACTGACTTTTGAACTTATCCAAATATTGGTTTGCCATCCATTTGGCAGAAGCGTGTCGGCTTTTTATTTGTCATACACAGGTGTGCACATCATTATAGCTCTTAATTTGAAAAGTAAGTTCACCTTTCATTTTTGAAGCGTGAAGCTGCCAACTACATCCATTCTTGCACACGGCAATCAACTAATGACATTCCCTTTTGATGAATTTTATCCCGTGTCCATTCTTCAAAGCATAATCAACCACTTGTTCTCTAATGTCGTTCAACGAACTATACTCCTTCCCCAGATAGAGCTCTGAGGACGAACATTCTAGTTGATGATGCATACTCTCTGTGCAATCATCATCATTTGAGTCCCATATTGAACGAAGCTCCAAGTCCAAAGATGCCGAGATTGAATGCACCTCTATACCACGTTCTTCATAGAACCAACGTTGCTCATTGGCCTCGACGGCTGAAATAGGATCTACCTCCATTCCGCAATTAATGGATTCTTCAACAATAGATGGTGCTATACTCCTTGATTCCATTTGATGTGCAACGCTCAAAAACATCGTTGTTCAATTGTGTTGAGGGATTTATGGTTGCTTGCGCTCGTAGAGGACGTCCTTTGCGCTTATATAGTCAAAGTTGCACTGGTTCAAGTCCACGCAACGAATGAGGGAAGCCAATCGAGATGAGAAACGATGAAATTTAGCGTTCAGAGAAGTCCCTCGAACACAAATGGACGTCCCTCGACCAAAGACGTACGTCTGTTTTCCACTGAACGATGTAGTATTAAGTCAAGGGACGTCCGTTGTGAGACTAGCGACGTTCATCATGGGCAGAACAACGTAGCCTCAAGGTGAGAGATATTCGTTTCTGGCCAATAGACGTCTGATATGTGTCGAGGGACGTCTGTTTTGAATGAGGGACGTTCGTTTTGAAGGAGGACGTCTGTCTTAATTGACAGAGTCTGCGCCTTTTAAAAATGCGGGTGCCTTGCAAGTGACCCTTCAACGTTAAAGGCTTTGGAGTCTATCCTGGTTGTCAATTCCGATCGAGGGACGTCCCTCCCTCGATCCAACAACCATGGACGATCGTCTGCATCGCAGATTGGGGGATTACCTAAATCCATTTTGGCTGTCAATTCCAATCGAGGGACAGGTCCCGCGATTAAATAGTGATCGTCCTTCGTCTGTAGCACAGATTGCAGGATGGCATAGAAACGTAAGTGGCAAGGTCACCAGCGTTCTTTTTTCATAGTTCAGAATTTTAGTTGTTTGTAAATTTTCTTCAAGATTTGATTTATCGTTGATCACAAACTATATAGTCTGTGATGTTAATTTCCCAAATAAAAAATATAAGACAGAATTTTATTTTTTTGTCTAGAGTTAAGGTACAGACATTTTGATTTATCAAATCCTACACTGAAATTTGATGTAAAGAATAAAAACATCTAGTTCGGTGTAAAAGCCTATTATGAAGTTTAACAAGAAGTAAAATACAATATATTCACTTATAGTATACATCTACACATGCCTAATTGAGAGAGAGAACAAAAGAAATACAACTCAAACCGGTGCCATGAGAAGAAGCATCTGCATACAACAATCACTTAACTTCAACCAAAATTATGGCCGAAGCATTAAAAGAGAAATTAATAAACCTTTTTCTGTGTTGCAATGTATTTTATAAATGAGAGGCTGTTACTGAACAAATGTTACTGCCGCCACCGATGACTGATGAGAGCCACATTTAGAACTTTTATGGTAAAATGCTTTCCTCATAATAATTAATAAAAAAGGCAGCGAGGGAAAAGACACATTTAAAAGTTGAACAACTGTACAAACCCATTCAAAAATCATTAAGTAAATTAAAGCAGAAAAATTGACCAGTCATAGTCATCTTTGTTGAACTCTCTTTCCATGGCTCTGAAAGTAACAGCCACAAACAAAAAAATCATGGAGAAAATTTAGCGTCCTACTCTATTCTATACATTGGTACAAATATATTGCGTTCATTTGAGCTTACTTCGCCATTTAAAGTTGGGTTTGAACAGAGCTTCTTCTTCCTCCTTTCGTTGCTGACATACATATACAAAGCTCTGCATTTGATGGATTTCTAAGAAGAAGCAAAAAAATGGATTCTTCAATGGAGAAGAAGAATATGAGAAGAAAAGACAACAAATCTCTTTTCATCATCTTCAGATACGCTGATGGTATAGATGTTTTGCTCGTCTTGTTCGGAACTATTGGAGCTATTGGAGATGGGATGTCAACGAACTGTTTGCTTGTTTTCGCCAGTCGTCTTATGAACAGTTTGGGTGGTGGAGACAGCAAAGAGAATAATGAAAATTTCATGGATGAGGTTGAAAAGGTTGGCCTATACAATACTTAATACTCTTAAGAAGTTTTCCCACACGCAACTTCTCATTTCTCATTTTCGGTCTTTTGTTTGCTCACAGTGCAGTTTAAACTTCGTCTACTTGGGATTAGCAGTGATGTTGGTTGGATTCTTGGGTAATGTTTCAAGCACCCTTTTGTTTATTGACCAGAGTAGTTAAGAAAACAGCCAGAGATTGACCTAATAATTTTAAAGGTGAAAATTTTAAAAACAAAGAAAATACCTTCTTTTCGCTATTTTCTGGGTAAAATGTCTTAGTTTTCTGAGGGAAAAAAACATTTAGAAACCCTAGAGTCGCCTGCACAAAAGACAAGGCTTTTGACCAGTTGAATTTAATTATGTTTTTGCAGAAGGGTTTTGCTGGAGCAAAACCAGTGAAAGGCAGGTGCTAAAGATTCGTTTTAAGTATTTGGAAGCAATTCTCAGACAAGAAGTTGGGTTTTTTGATTCGCAAGAAGCAACCACTTCTGAGGTAGTCAACAGCATTTCAAAGGACACCTCTCTCATACAAGAAGTTCTAAGTGAGAAGGTATTTTCTTTTGTCGTTGAAGCTCAGTTTTAGCAGTAATGAACTTACATCAAGTATTTGAAATTAGGTTAAACTATTGAACTCGATTTTTCAGGTACCTATATTTGTGATGAACTCATCAGTTTTCATATCAGGGATTGGATTTGCCACTTACTTTTCATGGAGGCTAACCATAATAGCCTTTCCAACTCTACTACTTCTGATAATTCCAGGCTTAATTTATGGGAAATACCTTCTCTATTTATCCAAGAAATCTTACGAGGAGTACAGCAAAGCAAACACTATTGTAGAGCAAGCACTGAGTTCCATTAAAACAGTGTATTCTTTCACTGCGGAGAAGAGAATTGCTGAAAGATATTCAGAAATTTTGGATAAAACGACGAGGCTTGGAATTAGGCAAGGAGTTGCTAAAGGTTTGGCTGTGGGAAGTACTGGTTTATCTTTTGCAATATGGGCTTTTCTTGCTTGGTATGGAAGCCATTTGGTTATGTACAAAGCTGAAAGTGGAGGCAGGATTTATGCTGCTGGCATCTCCTTCATTCTTAGTGGACTGTAAGTATGGAATTTCTCTCACTTTTCCATCAGCAAACAAACAAACAAATCTTCGTAGAAGTCCAAATTTACCTGAATTTTTTATGAAACTAATCGACATACTGTTAAACCTTGACGCAGATCTCTTGGAGCAGCTCTACCAGATGTAAAATATTTCACAGATGCCTCAGTTGCAGCAGCAAGAATATTCGACAGAATCGACAGAACACCATTGATAGATGGGGAAGAATCAAAAGGCACCCAACTAGGAAACATCAAAGGAGAGTTAGAATTTGAAAACGTCAGATTCACATACCCTTCTCGTCCAGATTCCGTAGTTCTCAAAGACTTCAACCTGAAAATCGAAGCAGGAAAGACCGTTGCTCTTGTCGGAGCGAGCGGAAGTGGAAAATCGACTGCCATTGCTTTGGTGCAAAGGTTTTACGATGCAGATGACGGAGTAGTGAAGATTGACGGAGTAGATATTAGGAATTTAAACTTGAAATGGATAAGAGGAAAAATGGGTCTCGTTAGCCAAGAACATGCACTGTTTGGAACTTCTGTAAAGGAGAATATTCTGTTTGGAAAGCCTGATGCTTCAATGGACGAAGTTCAAGCGGCCGCCATGGCTGCCAATGCTCATAATTTCATTAGGCAGCTACCAGAAGGATACGAGACAAAGGTAAACTTTTTTTTCTCTACTTTAATCTCTTCTTTTCACAATATATTCCACAAGAGCTCTATTGGGGTATTCTTTTGATGTTATCTTTTCTGTCCCTTGCTGTTTCTATGACGAACCTATGGTAAATTTTGATAAAATCTTGCTTTCTTTGAGTGCCAGATTGGGGAAAGAGGGGCTCTCCTATCCGGTGGACAAAAGCAAAGGATAGCAATTGCTAGGGCAGTAGTTAAAAACCCTGTAATTCTTCTGCTTGATGAAGCAACAAGTGCCCTTGACTTTGAATCTGAAACACTAGTCCAGTCTGCCCTCAACCAAGCCTCCATGGGAAGAACCACTCTGGTAATTCTTCTCTATCATCTGTAGTTTGTCGTTGGTTTAGTCAAAACTCCTCTCTGTATCCTTACTTCTCTATACTAAATTCTCACCGTTTATCTTGATTTTGGGTCATTCTAGCCCGAATTTGGATGGGCCACCACAAATCTTCTCTCCGTGGGAAGATTTGGGTATGTTACAAATTGTTTTTTGATTGATCCTCTCATCTATTTTTGTGTTTTCCTTTATCATTTGAACTGGTTAACTAGCCACAGTTCATAGTGCTATGATTTAAAGCAGATGAGGGGCGTTTAAGGTAAACTATAGAACATCTGTTTATGATCCCCAGGTGGTTGCACACAAGCTCCTGACTGTTCGAAATGCCGACACCATAGCTGTGATGAGCAATGGCTCCATCATCGAAATAGGTTCACACCATGATCTCATCAACCGAAAAGATGGCCATTATGCGAAGCTAGTGAAGCTGCAACGACAGTTCAGCTCCGATGATGCCGACCAAAATCCAGACTCTCGAATATCTTCAGTAGCCATGAGCAGTGTTGGTAGAGCAAGCGCTAAATCAAGTCCATCTCCCTTTGCTAGATCACCTCTATCTATTGAGACTCCTCTCCCTGCACTTTCTCTCCCACCACCTTCTTTTTCCCGTCTCATCTCTTTGAATTTCCCTGAGTGGAAGCAAGGTATAATTGGAAGCCTCTCGGCCATCGCGTTTGGAGCAGTTCAACCTGTCTATGCGATTACGGTAGGTGGTATGTTGTCGGCTTTCTTCGCACCAAACCATGACGAAATGCGAGCAAGAATCAGGACATATTCCTTAATTTTCTCATCTCTCTCTCTAATTTCTCTAATTGTAAACCTCCTTCAGCATTATAATTTCGCTTACATGGGTGAACATCTGACAAAACGGATCCGATTAAGAATGCTAGAGAATATCTTGACCTTCGAAACAGCTTGGTTCGACGAGGAGAAGAATTCGAGCGGTGCCTTGTGCTCGAGATTAAGCAATGAAGCTTCCATGGTTAAGTCTCTAGTTGCTGATAGAGTCTCCTTGTTAGTCCAGACAGCCTCGGCCGTCACCATTGCTATGATCATGGGACTTGTCGTTGCTTGGAAGCTAGCAGTCGTCATGATCGCTGTCCAGCCGCTCACGATTCTCTGTTTCTACACGAGAAAAGTCTTGCTCTCGAGCATTTCTGCAAACTTTGTCAAGGCTCAAAATCAGAGCACCCAACTAGCAGTGGAGGCGGTCTATAATCACAGAATTGTGACATCATTTGGAAGTGTGCAGAAAGTTCTTCAACTTTTCGACGAGGCTCAGGCGGAACCGAGAAAGGAAGCTCGAAAGAAATCATGGCTAGCGGGGATCGGAATCGGGTCGGCTCAGTGCCTGAGTTTCATGTCATGGGCGTTGGATTTCTGGTTCGGTGGGACCCTCGTCGATAAGGGCCAGATATCGGCCGGAGACGTGTTCAAGACATTCTTCATTTTGGTCAGTACCGGCAAGGTTATAGCCGAAGCGGGTAGTATGACGTCGGATTTAGCGAAAGGCTCGGCCGCAGTTGCTTCGGTTTTCCAGATTCTCGACAGGAAATCGCTAATTCCGTGGTCTACCAATGTAAGTCATATCTAAAATCTACTACCATCATCTTGAAATAGAAGCTTCAATTTCATGTTGATCCTCAGGTGGGACAGGACGGAAATGGAAGAAAGGGAGGGAAAATAATAGGAAAGATCGAGCTGAAGAAAGTCGATTTTCGTTACCCTAGCAGACAGGAGAGCTTAGTCCTACGCAATTTCAGCTTGGAGGTGAAACCTGGGACAAGCGTCGGACTGGCCGGGAAAAGTGGGAGCGGGAAATCAACCGTAATCGGACTAATTCTAAGGTTCTACGATGCCGAGAGAGGGTCAGTGAAAGTGGACGGAATAGACATCAGAGAGCTGGACCTCCATTGGTACAGAAGGCATACCGCCCTTGTCAGCCAAGAGCCGGTTATCTACTCCGGCACTATTCGAGACAACATCATCTTCAGCAAACTCGATGCTTCCGAGAGTGAGGTCGTCGAGGCTGCCAAGGCCAGCAATGCCCACGAATTCATCTCGTAAGTGTTCGTTCTTCCCTGACGCTGACAACAACCAAATCATAGTAGATTAGACAACAAGACCTGTAAAGATTTAATCTTTGACTCCATTTTTATACTTCGTAGATCTCTGAAAGATGGGTATGAGACAGAATGTGGTGAAAGAGGAGTGCAATTGTCTGGAGGACAGAAGCAAAGAATAGCAATCGCAAGAGCAATAATTCGAAACCCAACGATACTACTGCTCGACGAGGCAACAAGTGCTCTTGACGTGCAGTCGGAGCAGGCCGTGCAGGAAGCATTGGACGGGATAATGGTCGGAAGGAGTACCCTCGTGGTGGCGCATCGGCTCAACACAATCAAAAAGCTCGACTCCATAGCCTTTGTGGCAGACGGGAAGGTGGTGGAGCAAGGATCCTACGCTCAGCTCAAGAACAAGCGTGGCGCTTTCTTTAATCTTGCTAAACTCCAAACTTAACTCTATGATATTCATGTAGCTAAATAAGGGAGAGTAATAGAGAGCTCCAACAGAGTTTCCCATGCCGGAGACCCTTTTCGAGTCCCTGTCGATGTAAGAAAACTAATCATACTCCCTCAGACGGAATAAATTTTTGGTGACATTGATTAGATAAATAAAGCAAGAGCATACAGAGGGACACATTCGAACACCGCCCAACCACATAATCCTGCGCTTCACCAGTCTCGTAAAGAATAAGACTGCTGAATGGAAAATGCTTTATAATTACACAAAGCATTACAGAAGCGTCTTCATTCCCGACGGGCAAACAATACCCCGGAAACCTAAAAACTCTTAAGATTTTGTGGCGAGCACCGAATGGTGATGCAAAAAGATAGAACCATGTATTTATATATTAGTTTCTTTGCATTCTCTGTTTCCTCTTTTGAAAACAAATTCCCTTCCAAACTGGCAGATTTGTAAAAAATCAATTCTCTCTGGCTCTTCTCCTTCTACTCTTCTAGTTTTGTAAGTACTGAGTCTGATGAATGGCAAATCACCAATTAATGGATTTGGAGTTCCACTCCCTGTCACGGCCTCTGAGGCCGAGTTCGCCTAGATTTCAAATCAATGACGATAATAGAAATATTATCAGAACTATTTCTTCCATACGCTATTTCAGTGAGAGTATCTGCGACAACTTGCGCCATACATGTCTCCTTAGACATTGCGGATCTAGCTCTCCGTCTTAAAAATCGACGAGCCACCTCACCCACCTCTTCATTGGTCATTACATCCCATAGCCCATCACTTGCTAATATAACGCATTCGTCCTCATTGCTTCTCGTCGTAAATGTAATCTCTGGAACTGGAATTACCCATGGCCGCAGGTACCTGTCACCTGCAATAACAAGATATGACCAAGACAAAATTTAGATAGAAATTAGCCAGACAAATAGATACGCATAGAAGGAGCCATATCGTTTATTTATACAACAATTAATTATAAATTGGCTTCGAATTCGATACCAGACAGAAAATCAATCGTACCAATGTTTTTTGTCATGTGTAAGACAAGCAACTTGAAGAAAGAAGGGAAAGCTGAATGGGCACAGACGTAAGATGAGAACAAAAATGGAAATTAAGATTAAAGAGAACCTATGGCTCTCGACATGGCAAGAACAGCGAGTACTCTAGGGCCCCTCCAGTTTATCACTTTCCCTCCCTGTTCTTCAATTCGCTGGAGTTCATCCTCTCTATCAGGCTGTCAAATGAACCACAACATTTTCTATAAGCTAAATATCTTTTCTGTTCATGCAGATTGGCATACTCTAGCCATTCCTACTACAAAAGAAAATGGGACAGTGTTTCTGCTCTGACCTTTTGATCCACAGTCAGAGGGATGGTTTGAGTCTGCCTAAAAAGCACTGCCCTCGAATCTCCACAGTTGGATACGATTATCTGGCAGCTCGATACAACCACGACAACGGCTGTCGATCCAACCATGTCGGCTGCTACCGCCTCTGTCACAACCTCATTATCCGTCCTTTCAAAACCTTTAGACAGTGCCAATTCCCACCTCCTCTGCCATCCGTAGCCGTTTACAACTTCTTTTTCCCACTCTTCAGCTATCACCTCGTGCATTCGTTTCGCACAAAATTTAGCCACCTATTATATTTCCACTGAAGTCATTAGATCGTGTCAGAAGTTCAGAATTTTGCATATGTAGATCTCAACTATGATTCCATGATACAAAGAATAACAGTTGCAGCAACGTAACAAAAGCCTTTATCCAAGGGGCACCGTTGAAAACCAACCTATAACAAATATCTTTAACACAGTCAAGATTTACAAGATTAATTACTGCATTGACTTGTTCACATAAATAAATAAACAGAGAATCCTCTATACTTTTATACGCATAGTATTTCAACTAAAGGCTTTGACCAGATAGGTATGCTGGAATAGATCTGCCCCTAGAACCCCATTAGTCGGAGTATCTTAAAATCATGAACGACCCATGTCTCATTTTCCCGAATTAGCACATGCCAACAGTTGTCCTCCACTCAATCCGCCATTAGAAAACACAGAGGGAGCCACAGATGCAGTATTTAGGAGGATATGGTAAATAAAAGACAAAAAATAGGAAGTCTTTTAATATGAGTCTCCTATTTTATAGGAATTTCTTGGCCCACCAAGACTTTTGCTTCCAGCATCAAAGGAACCACAGGATTGAATCCGTCAGGCATAAATTTTTCAGATCTGATCTGATACAACTCTTAAAAACTCGGAAAACAAAGAACGTTTTCCTGAGAAAACAAACTTGTACTCAAAAAAGTCAAATTTTTAGTAGTACCAACGTCATTAAAGATCCAATTTTCAGGTCATTACTAAAAATTTACCGTATATGTTTTTTTCCACGCCTAACGTGGAAGGTTTGTGTAGCTTACAGAGAGAGGGATGTGTATTAAACAACACGTGTCCTGGTTGGAAAGAGAAGCCACATCATTCATCTCGGCGTGGACCACTCTCTTTGGGACATTTGTCCTCCTTTGTTGGAAAGTCATTATTAACAAAAGAAAAATATCATAATAATACCTTAAAGAATTTATGGAAAAAGTTTACGAAATTTTAATTTGAGTCTGAAGATTGGTACAACAGATTCTTGAAGAAATTGACGGGTAATACTAGAACAAATAAACATACAAATTGAGGTTTTACTTGGGATTTGATTGTTAATTGATGAAAAATGAAATGAAAAGTACCTGAGAGCCACCGTGGCCATCGTAAACGCCGAAGAAATGAATCGGCGAGATCTCGCCGGATGGTCTGGAGCCGGAAGCCGCACACCCACCGACATGATCGCAAGTGAGGGACATGAAACCGGGAATAACAGCGACGGCATCCTCCATCTCTTTCCGCCTTCCAATTACTGAAGTAAACCCCCAACTTCCTCCCCTATTGTTCTTCCCAATGCACTTCTTCGGCCTTCCCGCTTCCTTCATTGTCCCTTTCTCCGAGTTATCGCCTGACGATGTAGGATCCTCTAGAATCAGCGGAACAGACTCCGACAACAGAAGGGCAGAAATTTCATCGGAACTGCCGCTGGTGGTGGAGATGTCGCCGGAGCTAGATGTGGCGAGGAGCGACGAGGATCCTGATGAGGTCATGGAAAATCCTTCAGGATCAGGAAGTGAGTCTAGCCTGTGGAGCTGGTCGCCCTCCGCGGTTTTCATTACTCTCCGAGTCGCAGTCGCATTCACCGAAAGGCACCGAGAGAGAGAGAGAGAGAGAGAGAGAGAGAACGGAAAATGGCGATGGTAGAAGGAAAAAGGAAGAAGGGAGTGCTACAAGAATGGCACGTGTGTATAAGTAGAAATCACAAAACTTTAGGTAGCTTTGAAAGCATCTTCCCCTTGTACGGCCTAATCCGCTCTCTCATGCAATTTTCTTTTACTTCAATAATTACTCATTTAAAACTATTTGTTTTAATACATTTAGCTTTGCGTTTCAAAAAACAAAAGTAAATGATTTTACATAAATTAAAATAAAATATATTTATTTGAAGGAAAAATCACAAATTAACCATCGTGGTTTTAAATCAATGACAAATTAATCACTATAGTTTAAATATTAACAAGTTAATCACTAACATATGAAAAAATAATAAATTTATCATCACAGTCACGTTTTCTGTTAAAATGTAGTCAGAACGCTGCAGCGGCGTCCCGAGCAAACTGCGGCGGCGTCCTAAGTTTTTTAAGGTAAAAAATGTTTGATCGCAAATTTGAGGGCTTAAACGATTGATTTAGAGGTCGAAATAGGGGGGTCATGGAGTAAACTTTTTAATAAGTCGTAGATCTCTGAGAGAGCTTCGATTTGATACCTTCTGCGTCCAATTTTGACACTCGTAGCGAAAATTATGGTCGTTTAAAATTGAAAAGGTCAAAAATCTAATAAAAACATTGATTTCGAAGGAAATCGCAGGAGTGTCGTGAGGACACCGCAGAGGCATCCTGACGACACCGCAGGGGCGTCGTGAGGACACCGCAGGGGAGTCGTGAAGACACCGCAACGGCGTCCTGGGACATCGCAGGGGCTTTGTGAGGACACCGCAGCAGTGTCATGGGACACCGCAGCGGCGTCTTGAAGACACTCCAGCGGCGTCCAGGCAAAATTTTGTGTTTTCCTTCACAACACACGACACCGTTGCGTTGTCTTCCCGACTAATTTTTAACAGAGAACGTCACTGCGATGTTAAATTTGTAATTTTTTCATATGTTAGTGGTTAACTTGTTAAGATTTAAACCATAATGATTGACTTATCATTGATCTAAAACTACGATGATTAATTTGTCATTTTCCCTTATTTGAACTTACCTATCAAACTTTACTTCCTCATATTATTTTTTGTAATTTTTAATGATCACACTATTAAACATATTATTTTGGATGTGAAATGACCCAAACATAAGTATATATTAGTTCTTAATTTTAAATATAAAGAACACACAAATTATTGTACTTTTAAATTTATGGGAGTTAGTAATTAAGTTTTTATTGTTGAGAGTGTAGTAAAAAAATGAAATTTTATTTGCTTTAAAAAAATGAAATTTTATTTTAATATAAATTATGAAGATGATTTATTGTGGTGTTGGCATAATTCAATGCGTACTACAGATATAAATTAAATATTATTTTGACGGGGTAGAGTTTGTTGGTGGTGGAGGAAAGAGAATGGTGCATTGATTATTGATTGACGACCTTCCTCAATTCAAACTTTTTTATGGAAGTCCACGTGTCCTTCTTGCGACGACCGATTGGGTATTTTAAGGAATATGTTCTCTTTCTCCTCTCTCCACCGATGGATCGGTCGCCTTTTTCTCCCAACCGATCCTGCCTCTTTCGCCACCTGGATTCTCGACTTTAAAGTTACTAGTTAATACGACCTGTTACCTACCCCTATGCCACGTAAGCAATCTAATTAGCATGTCTAATTGTGACGTAGCTGATTTATTATTTTAGTGTAACATTTCTGTGGACGGTAGAATTTAGAAGTAATCAAATAAATAAAAAGAAACGTATTTTGTTGGAGTGTGGTTAGTATTGGTGGGTTCAAAGTCATTGCTTTTATACATGTTTTAGCGGCGGTGCCACACCCCCTTAAAAAATTAGGGTTACGTTGTACATTTTATTTTTTTATTTTTTTTAATACAAGGTATCTACACACTGTTAGCAGTTATTTTTTAATTTGATAATCGCTAACTTAATCTGATCTGATTTTAAGCAGTTTCCACAATGGAAAATGCTGACTACACATTTATTAAAACTCTATTTGTGTTCTTGATGGAAGAATATAAAAATAAGAGTATTACAGAGTGTTTATCAGAGAAAGAAAATACTAAGAAGAGGTTTATCTATCATTCGATTTCATTCAGAAAATACATCATCATATTGAAATCGATTAGTTTGGAAGAAACTCTGCAGAGGAAGGAAGCAGCTGTCCTTAATTTCAACATCAATGGTCGGAGGTATTTCGATCAATTTCTGCATTTAATCTAAATGTTTTAATTTTGTTATCTAAAGCATGTTTAGATCGTCTATAATATTTTACAATTGGTATCAGAGCCATAGTAACCTCTATCTTGACGCGTTTGAAAAGACAATTTTGAAAAAATTTTAAAATTTTAAAGATGAAGTTTTTTAAGCAAATTATTGATACGAATCATTCAGAAAAGCGTTTACGAATAATTTGCAGTAAAAATAGTTTAATTTGGTTCCCAGAATATGGAGAAATCATCGAATTTACAGGCGGGTTCGAAATCGGGTCAAACTGGGTCACAAAGACCATTCCAAGTGGGTTGCCACTTGGACAATTAACTCTTTTGTTTATTAAGTTTGTTTCATTTATATAATCAATTGTAGTTGATGGGTATTAAAATCAAAAGAAATTACAATTCTGGGATTCAAATCTGGACCTACATGCTGAGTAAAGGAAGTGGCTACCACTTCATCCAGTGGCTTTTCTAGAAACATAATAAATTTATTAAATATATGTATTTCTTTCTCCTTGTTGCTATTTTAATATAAATTGCATAAACTAAATTAAGTGCAGAATAAAATGTGTTTTACTGTTTAATTCATGTATCTAAAATTTTGAATTAAATGCTAAATATTCTACTGTAAGTAATTTGTCGATTAAATAGCATATTAATTAATTTTATATTTTTACATGCATATTTAGTTGCACATAATTTTATTTATTTTGTATGCATGGTTTTAATGTATGCCAAATAATAGCATGTTATATAATAACATTGAAATTCAGTTAATTAAATGTCGAGTGATTTAATATAATTTTATTTAATTGAAGAGTAGCCATAACATCTTTAATTATACATAATTATATATTAAGTATTAAAAATCACATTATGACATTTATTATAATTAATTTTATAAATATGGTAAAATTTATCCTATAGGAAATTTTATTGTATTTATCTGATTAATTAGAATAAAATATCGAGTTATTTTTTCTTGATCACCCACAGGAATTAAGAAAATGGATATAACTTGATAGTTTTATTAATTCGGTGAAAATTGAATCTTATTAAATTAGAACTTTAGCCTACAAGCAAGTTTTATGTTTTTAGATTCATTATTATTGCATGATTTACATTGGTAAAACATGTCATTCAATTTGGCCTCTTTTTAAGCATGTTATTTACTTTTTGCAGTTATAAATTTTTTGAGTTTCTGTGATATAAAATGATATATACCGGAGTTAAAGGGTGATAATTATAAAGTATGGAAAGATATAATTCTTTTTCATTTGGAGTGTGTGGACATCGATTATGCTATACAAAAAGACAAACCAATAATTACTCCGACCAGCACTTCAGATGATCTTGCTCTTTATGAACGTTGGGAATGTTCGAATCGCATTAGTGTGACATTCATAAAGACAAAGATCGTTGCTGGTATTCATGGTTCTATCGAGTAGTATAATGATGTTGTGCCATTACTGAAAGCTATAGAATAGCAATTTGTAACTTCAGATAAGGCACTTGTCAGTACACTTATTATGAAATTTTCATCCTTAAGACTCACTTCAGTTACGGGTGTGCGTAATCACATCATGCAAATGAAAAACATTGCGGCTCAACTTAAGACGTTTGAGGTTGATATGTCAAATTCTTTTCTGGTGCACTATATTCTGAATACTCTTTCACATCCATACGGTCCTTTTAAGATCTCTTGTAACACACATAAGGATAAATAATCAATTATTGAATTAATGACCTGTGTGTTCAAGAGGAGGCTGATGATGGAAAGAGATGATAGTGCATTTATGATGACCCATGAAAATAAAAAGACACAAGCCAAAAAGAAAGATAAAGGGAAAGGTAAAATACCAATCCAATCTGGTGAAATCAAAAAAGAAATCAAGTGCTATTTTTGTGACAAGAAATAACACATTAAGAAAAATTACACCAAATTTAAGGCATGACTTGAAAGAAAAGGTACATCAATCTCATTTATTTGTTATGAATATAATATGGCTCATATTATTTATAACACTTGGTGGATTGATTCTAGTTCTACAATCCATATTTTGAATACCTTGCAGGGTATGCGAAACCTTCGAAAACCAGTGGGAAGTGAACAGAGCCTCTATTCTGAAAGCAAGATGCGTTCACATGTGAAAGTTGTTAGAACATGCAATTTAGTTCTCAGCAGTGGTTTTATTTTCATTTTAGAAAAGACTTTGTTTGTTCCTAGTTTTTCTAAGAACTTAATTTCAGTTTCAAGTTTTGTACCTTTGGGTTTTTTCTTTACGTTTTTAGATGTAAACTTCAGTTTATTTTACAAATCTGATGTTGTTGAAAATGGTACAATGTCTAATGGTCTTTTCTCTATCGATTCACAAAATGATATCACTCATGAGGTTATGCATGTTCACACTGGTGTTAAAATATGTGTTATAAATGAGGATTCAATTGTGGAGCCGAAGATTGAGACATATCTCTATACAGAGAATTAAGCAATTGGTAAATGATTAAGTACTTAGTACTTTAGACTTTACCGATTTTGATACATGTTTGGATTGTATTAAAGGAAAGCAAACCAACGTATCTAAGAAATGTGCTAAGAGGAGTTCAGAGATATTAGAGATTATACATTCAGACATTTGTAGTCTAGTTATGGATTCAAATGGTCTGAAATACTTCATCTCTTTTATTAATGATTACTCACGATACATGTATCTCTACTTGCTTCAAAATAAAAATGAAGCATTGGATGCCTTTAAGGTTTTCAAAGCAGAAGTAGAGAAACAATGTGGTAAGCAAAATAAGATCATGTGGACTGATAGAGCTGGAGAATATTATGGTATATATATTGAGGATGGACAAGCACCTGGTCCATTTGCTAGATTTCTTCAAGAGCATGGAATTGTTGCTCAATGCACTATGCCTGGTTCTCTGGATCAGAATGGTGTGGCAGAAAGAAAAAATCGAACATTATTGGACATGGTGAGGAGTATGCGTAGCAATTCCAAACTTCTAGATTTCTTGTGGTCTGATGCACTTAAGACGTCAGTATATATATTAAATCAAGTTCTAACCAAGGCTATCGAAAAGACGCCATTTGAGTTAATGAAAGGTTGGAAATCAAGTTTGAGACATATACGCATTTGGGGATGCCGTCTGACGTCAGAATTTACAATCCATAAGAAAAAAAACTAGACTCAAGGACCATTAGTGGATATTCCATTAGATATGCCGAGAGGTCTAAGAGGTATAAATTCTACTGTCCATCTCACAACACTAGGATTGTGGAATCAAGAAATGCAAAATTTCTTAAGAATGACTTGATTAGTGGGAGTGATCGATTTCAGGATATTGTTTCTGAAAGAGATCACATTGATGTCCAACCTTCTAACTTAAGTGAAAGATTGATTGTTGTTCATAACACTCCTCGAGTTCAAACGAGTGTTGAACACTCAATAAATGTTACTGCACAAGTTGCTGATATAATCCAGTAGATCGAATTCTTGAGGAAATTCTAGAAATTGTTAATCAACCAGTTGAACGACAAATTTCTCAAGAAAATGTTGGAACAGCACTATGGAGATCTACTAGAGAAAGAAAATCAGTTATTCCTAGTGATTATATCACGTATCTACAAGAGTCGGACTACAATATAGGAGCCAAAAATGGTCTTAAGACATTTTCACAAGCCATAAGTTGTGGTAAATCAAGTCTATGATATGATGCTATGAAAGACAAAATGAATTCTATGAATTCAAACGGAGTCTGGGATCCTGTCGAGTTGCCTGATGGTGTAAAAGTCATAGGTTGTAAACGAGTCTTTAAAACTAAGAAAGACTCATTAGGCAACATTGAAAGATATAAAGCAAGACTTGTTGCTAAAGGATTCATACAAAGCGAAGGAATCGACTACATGGAAACTTTTTCTCCTGTATCTAAGAAAGATTCTCTTCGCATTATTTTGACATTAGTTGCACATTTTGATTTTGAGTTGTAACAAATAGATGTGAAAACGACTTTTCTCAATGGAGAGCTAGGGAAGAGGTTTATATGAAACAACCTAAAGGATTCTTCTCTAGTGATGTTGAGCATTTAGGGTGCAAACTTAAGAAATCTATATATGGATTGAAACAAGTCTCCCATCAGTGGTATTTAAAGTTTCATGATGTTATCTCTTCATTCGGTTTCGTAGATAACATTATGGATCAATGTATATACTAGAAGGTTAGTGGAAGCAAAATTTGTTTCTTAGTCCAATTTGTGGATGATATTTTACTTGCAACTAATGATAAAGGTATATTGCATGAGGTGAAACAATTTCTCTCTGAAAACTTTGATATGAAAGACATGGGTGATGCTGCCTATGTCATTGGTATAAAGATTCCAAGGTTGCTTGGGATTGTCTCAGGAAACTTATATCAATAAAGTTTTAGAGAGATATAAGATGAAATATTATTCACTTAATGTTGCTCCCATAGTGAAGGGTGATAGGTTCCATGAGAACCAGTGCCCGAAGAACGGTCTTGAGAGGGCGCAAATGAGGAACATTCCCTATGCTTCGGTTGTTTGAAGCCTGATGTATGCTCAGGTATGCACAAGACCTAAGATTGCATTTGTTGTTGGGATGTTAGGTCGATATCAGAGTAACCCTGGTAAAGACCACTAGATTGCTGCAAAGAAAGTGTTACGATACCTTCAAGGAACCAAAGACTACATGCTTACCTACAGACGGAAAAATAGCTTGGATGTTATTAGATACTCCGATTCAAATTTTGCTGGCTGCGTTAATTCTCGTAAATCAACATCATGATACATTTTTATGTTGGCCAGTGGAGCTGTATCTTAGAGGAGTGCTTAACAGGGTTTGACTGCCACATCCACTATGGAGACTAAGTTCGTATGGTGTTTTGAGGCTACTTTCCATGGTGTATGGATGAAGAGTTTTATTTTAGGGCTTTGAATCTTTGATTCGATTTCTAGACTGCTAAAGATATATTGCGACAATTCAGCTACGGTTTTTATGGCTAAAAACAATAAAAGTGGTAGTCGAAGTAAACATATTGACATGAAGTATTTAGCCATAAGAGAATGTGTTAAGGATAGTTCAGTGGTCATCGAACACATAAGCACTGAATTAATGGTCGTCGATCCTTTGACTAAGGGTATGCCACCATTAAGATTTAAGGATCATGTAATTAAAATGGAACTTTGGTCCAATATGTAATTTTTTGTTGTATGAAAAAATGTTTATAACTCTTCTTATAATATTTTTCATTATAAAATTTATTGTGTACACATTCAGTTTGAGAAATATACTTCATTTTATGAACCTCGAACAAACATATAGTTTATTCATTAAGTTTATGGGCAATAAAGAAGGAAAATAATGCATTGTGATACATGGAAGATAATTCTTGATTACATTAAGAGAATTTATCTCTATGATTCATGTATTGTGTTTTTTTACTATAGTGAAATTGTAAAACGCATACAAAGTGGGAGAATGTTAGCAATTATTTCTTAATTTGGTAATCGCTAACTTAATGTGGTCTGGTTTTAGGCAGTTTCCATTGAGGAAACTACTGACTACACGTTCATTAAAACTCCATTTGTGTTATTGATGGAAGAATATGAAAATAAGAGTTTTATAGAGTGTTTATCAGAGAAAGAAAACACTAAGTAGAGGTTCCCCTTTCTTTCGATTTCATTTAAAAAATACACTATTGTATTGAAGTCGATTGGTTTGGAAGAAACTCTGCAGAGGAAGAAAGCAGTTATCCCTGATTTCAACATCAATGGCCGGAGGTATTTCAATCAATTTCTGTATTTGATCTAAATGCTTTAATTTTGTTATGTAAAGCATGTTTAGATCGTCTATGATAGTTTACACACACAACATATCATTACCTCAAACTCAAAATTATTATGAAATATGAAACATATTTCATGGATCTAAGTTTATTCATCTCAACCTAATTTTATATTTATCTACTTTAACTAACATCGTCAACCCTATAATAGGTGTCTAAATTATGTTATATCGTTATTTAGCTTAATGAGTATCTAAATTATGCCGTACTGATAATTAGTTTTCAGTTTGTAATTGAAAACCATCTTATCTAATCTGAAGAAAAAAAGAACACCAGTTTTAAAAGCGTGGCACTCATAAGGAAAGTTTAGAATACATGTGTTAGATATAATTGATTATATCTATAGACATATATATATACACACACACACACTATATGATATATATTATTGTTATTATTTATGTAAAACTTAATAAAAGTATTTCAATAAGGGTTTAGTTATTGGTTTTAAAGCATATATGATGATATGAGTCAGACAATAATGTAGTTTTTCTATTTTGTAATAAACAAAATAGAAATTACAAAATATTAATAAAGTGTGATGTGAAATTTATCTTTTAATTTTATATTTTAATCTTATATCATAATATGACGTTTAAATATTCTTCATTAGTTAGTGCAATAATTGATATAAATTATAAATAGTTAAATAAGAAATAATTACATCAATTAATATGTAACACGTCTTGAGGTAAAATTAAAATGCAAAATTAGATAGTAAATTTGTCACGCCCTGGAAAGGAGATGAGACAAAACAGAGAACACCCAACCCGAAAACAAATCAAACCATCCAACCCTTACTTTAATTATATCAAATAATAGCGAAAGATTTAAATAAGAATAAAATTTAGAGCCCACAACATCTAGGCTAAATCGAAGGTTCAATAATGATATCAAAGATAAAGTGATAATATAAATATAAAATAACTCAATTGAAAATGAAATAAAAAGTGAAAGTCTAACAGAGATAATATTTAACAAAGTCTAACTTCACAAAAATAAACTCTCGAAAAATAAATCTAGAAATGTAAATGGCCAAGCCTACTCCTGCACCAGCAATTGGAGATCTCTCTCACTAAGAACTAAAAGAGGAAGTCATTGATATGAGTCGATTAAATTCAATAGGGATAAAATTTTACATTCAACGTTAGAGTAAAGAAAATGTATGAGCATGCCAATATAAAATATTTTATAAAAACTGAGTGTAAAACATAAAGTAATGAAAGTTTTAAAATATTTCACTATAATGTGGTACACACATAAAATAAGTCTCTACTGTGTAAAATTCTAGTGAAAATGGAGTACTCACAAACTCTAAGCACATCATGCCTTAGACATAAACAATAATAACAGTGATACTCGGCGATCGCAAAACCATGAACGACTCTGATCAGGTTTATGGTTTTGTGCCCAAAAAATAACACATACAGTTGTCTCATTACTCTAGTCAATAAACAAACACATTCTCCAATGGTTGAACGTGCGTAACAAAACAAGACCCCCATATAGGTTGATCAAATTTGGTTCACACGACCAAGATGATCAATGAAATAATGTGCATGCTCAAATATATATATATATATATGGACCATAAAAACGGATATGTCATTTTCTATGAAAACACGTATCAAAATAAATATTTTTTAAAACAATGCAATGTTAGACATAAAAATAAATATTTCCCTCAAATAAGCCTACTAAAGCCAAAGCGTAAGTAACAAAAGATTTAAGGAAATTTAAATCTCGCGTCAAGTCTTGGAAATTATGTAAGGTCTTAGAACTCGAAAACCTTACAAAAATAATCTAACAAAAGTCTGACCTTAAATTACTTTTCAATCAACCATGGAAGTGCTTGATAGACCAAATTAGTCGTCCCAAGGCTTTGTCACATCTCAAAGGGAACCCGAGACAGAACGTGAAACTATCCGACCCAAAACAAAACCGAGGCGCTTGACCCTTTAGCTAAAAAAATATAGGCAGCGAAAGTTTTAACTGAAATTAAAAAGTTTGGGCCCAACAAACTAGGTTAATTCAAAAGTCCAATAGTGACATTAAAATAAAGTGATGAATATAAGTTCATAAATTATAAGTGCCACAAAAGTAAACAATTAAAAAGTATAAGAAAATTTAAATCAAGTCTCAACTTCACAAATAAAATGCTTGAAAAGAAAATATTGAGATAGACAAAATCTCGCCAAGCTCACTTCTGCATCAACAACTGAAGTCCTCCAAATTAGGGGTGTGCAAAACCGGACTGGTACCGAGAACCGGATAGGGAACTGGTGGTTTCGGGACCGGTTCGGTGCTATTTTAATGAGTACCGGACCGAAATCGGTCCTACTTAAGCAAAACCATTTTTCACGGTCCGATTCTTGGTACTCAGTCCCGCAAAACAGGGAACCGAGGGAAACCGTCTTCCCCCTTCCGCCCTTCGGTAATTAGGGCACTAGGCACCGGCCTAAAATCAAAACTATCGAGTTTTTCCAATCTCCAATCTCCAATCTCCATTCTCCAAGTCTCCCGAGTCCCGCGCCAGCAGCCCGAGCCTCCTGATCTCGAGTTCAGACAGCCGACAAGCCTCCCGATCTCCAGTCCAGACAGCCGACGAGCCTCCCGCGTACCACGATCGACGAGCCTCCCGAGTCGACAGCCGACGACGAGTGACGAGCCTGAGCCTCCCGAGTCTCGTCCCGTCCCAACGTTCCGTCTTCCTGACCCCCGAGCTCTCGTCCCGACTCCTGTTCTGACCTCCAACCCACCACGACAACCAGCCCTCGGTCAAAGCTCTGAAGTTCCAGTCTCCAGCAAACCAGCACCAGTTCGGCAATTCCCAGGATCTTCGGTCAGTACTCATTTACTCAATAAATTTGTTCTGTTTTAGTGTTTTGAATTATGATTTTGTGATTGTACTGGATTAAGGTTCTGTTAATTTCTAGAAGAGTTTTCTTGGTTTGTTTGATGAAAATTGGAAATGCATATGGTTCTGCTCTGGCTCTTCATTTATGTTCACTGTCAATGAATAATTGTTGAAAATCTCTACGAGTCTACAGTATGTTTAAATATATAATAAAACTGTTAAAATTTTTTTTAAAATAAATTGGGTACGGACCGGTACCGAACCAAAATCGGTCCCAAAAAAGCGGTCCGGTACCGGTCCCGTACCGGTCCGGTACTGGCGTCCAACGGGACCGGTACCGGTTTGGAATTTTCCAAACCGGTACCGAACCGGACCATGCACACCCCTACTCCAAATGAAGTCCTGAAGGAAAATATCGTTGAGGTGAGTTGACTAAACTCAATAGGGATAAGCTTTTATATTTAACAATAAAGAATATTAAAATGGGTGACTATGTCAGAAATAAAATATCATTTTTTTTTAAATTTGTATAAATAATTAGATAGTAGGACAAACATTGAAAACGTTTCACTATAGTGTGGAACATACGTAAAATAAGCACTGTAGTATATCAGTGAAAATGAAATCATTCACAAATTCTAGACACACTATGTCATAGGCATATAGTAATGGCACTACTCAACTATCGCTAGAGCCACGAAAATAGACCCTGATCAGGTTTAGGATTTTGCACCCAGAGACACAGCACAGTCAGCTGCTCATGACTCTAGTTAACACAAACAAACACATTCTCCAATGATTGAATGTGCACAAATAAAACAAGACCCCTACTCGGGTCAATCAAGCTTGGTTCACTCAACCAAGATGATTAATGAATAAAAATATGCGTTCTTCATAAAACGTGTCCAGTTAAATATATATATTTGTATAGTATAAAAATCGATAAGCCATAAAATGGACTTACCATTTTAGTATGAGAACATGTCTTAAAATAATATTTTTAAAACTATGACATGTTAGATATAAAATAACATCTACCTCAAGTGGGTTTACTAATTACCAAGTCCAAACTGATATCAGATAGTCTAATACACGATGATTCTGAACTCTAAGTCTTAGGACCTAAGGATAACGATATTATAAAGTTAACGTCGACAATCCAACTTAATTTCCAAACTTTAAGTTATTGAGAAAGACTAAAAAATAATCAAGTCTAAGGACCACAACGGTTCCGAAAACGGGTCTGAAATGTCACAAAAAACATTTGGATTTGAAGGTCTAAATCAGGCCAAAAACAAGGTCCGAACTGTGGTTCGAACAGTTAGGTTCCAGCCCAAGTTGGGACCCTACCCGAGAGTCTTGAGCCGTGGCTCTACATGAGATGGGTCACAGCTCAACATGAGCTAGGCTGCGGCTCGGCCCTCCAACTCAAGCTAGATTGCGGTTCGGCAGTCCAAGTCGTGGCCCAACGTCGTCTTCTCTGACGTCGGTCATGCTGTTTCGCCAGCAAAACGCATGCCATCAATCCACAAAACAAAAATTTACTATTATCTCATGCTTAAAGTTTAATAATCGTCAACTCATAGTCCAAAAATAGGTTTTTAAGCTTCAATTCGTTAATCAATTCTTTCAATAGAAAATCCCAATCTCAAACAGATAACGGTAAATAGGAGGTCAAGCTCTTACCTGTTGACGATAACCAAATTTCCTAAGTATTCCAATCCTTAATTCGGAGAAATCCAATCCCACTTACAACATGAATTCCTAAACCAAAGAGTTTATCAAAACTTAAATTTTCCATCGAAAACAATCCTAAAATAAGAAAGATGAAGCATACCGAAATTGTCTCCATTCGAACTTCAACGTCTCCTTCGAGCCTCTCCTCTACCGGAATTGTGCCATGAATACTTCTGTAAAGTCCTTCCATTCCATGCATTGCACATCAAAGCTGGACTGTATAGCGTTCCACTAACTAGACGCCAACTTCTCCAGGTAGTGTGTGGCAATCCCCACATGGTATTCTATTGGAATTTGGAGAGCCTCAAAATTCTTTTCTATCTTCTAGAGTCAATTCTTCTCTCCCATTAGATCCATACCACCCTCAAACTCAGGCGGGTTTAGCTCGGCAAACTCCTAAAAACAACTTATCCTTGTCACAACGGGTTCTTGAACAAAATGACTACTATCGACTAGGTTTCTCAATGCTTCCATCATTGCGGCAATAGGATCGACATTGCTCTCTTAAGGTTGGGAACATATGTTTCTTCTCCTTGGTGGCATCTCGTCTATTCTGAGGAATAGGATTTTTACTTGGTTAGAAAACTTAATTCGTGAACAGTCAACAAAATCCAACTTGACACTATTAAATTATTAAGTGATTATTACTTAGAAGTTTGGGAACCTTGAAGCTCTGATACCATAAAATTTTTGTCAGATGGGTTTGACAAAAAGTCAAGTTAGGCAACTAGATCCTTAGATAGAACTCGATCCCTCAGTAAAGAAATCTAGACTAAATGCAATGCATGAAAAAACAGTTTTTCATCTCTTTTAGAAAACCAAAGTCATGCTTCTTTTTATTGTCCATGGATTTTTTAAATAACATGAAAACTCTTTATCATTTTATCAAACAAGCCTATGGTCATCGATAAGACTTTTATCAAAACACGTTGCATACATAAACAATTATATCCCAAAGATAGGCCTACATTGTTTTTCTTTTGAAACCGTCATCAGTGTAAAAGGGTGGTCAAATGAGAATCCATTCAGCACATGTCATAGAAAGATGGTAATTCATCAATTGGCAACAACTCATGAGTCAAAAGAAAAACATGCCTAGGATACATAAATCAGGTGGCAACACCATCCGCAATATCAAATAACGGATAAGATTTTCGGCGATGGATTTTTCCTTAACTAGCTACCTACTAGATTCAAATTAACGAGGGTTGCTGATGAGCAGAGCTACGACTAACAATCTTCCGATCCGTGTGACTAAAACTTTTGCTAGGTTTAGGGACTCCAAACCCAAGGAGCGCATCATCACTGCCCTATCACCATTTTGACTTCCAGAATTCAAAACCCGAGGACATGTCACTGGTGCCTTATTATTTTTTTTCGCACTTACAAACAAACAATCTGCATGCCACAAAAGATTGTACGGAATAGCCTTGTTATGATTTAGTGTCAAGACTGCCTAAAACATGAAGAAGATTCATCCTCCCAATATATGCACAGAATACCACTACGATAAAGTAAATGTTAGAAAACATTTCTAAGTATACGTAAAACAGACGTGCTGTCGAACCAATCCTCATCAGGTTTTCATGTGTGGTATCCCACAAAATATCAGTTAAAAAATCATGATCCAATGAAATGCATAAAGTATAAAAATTTCTACCTTTTCGATAATCTCTCTTATCGATTAGAGCAACTACCTCTTCGAGAATTGACTCAAAATCTCCAAACTCGTCCGAGCCTATATCACATAAAATCCAAGAATTTCCATCAACAAAACAAACAGGACAAATGAGAGGGTCCTAAACCGGGATTAGGAACCCAAATCGGATGACTTGGTGAAGAAAAGAGAAGGACATTAGGCTCCTAAAAATAAGACAATGAACTAGTGAACAATGAACAGTGCATTCGCAGATGCAGGACAATGCACCTATGGGTGCCTTCACGTGAAACTAGAAACGGGCAAGAGTGCCCTCGCGAAGAGTAAACTTCTGTGACACTATTCAGTGCAGAAAGTCCTTGGTGAATTCTGTTAAATTCTCAGACACATGCAGATCACGTGATTACTTAAGTTTGTTCCACTCCGGAATGAGATCCTTCTTGATTATTCCACTGTGGAATGAGATCCTTTCAGATCGTTATCACATGAAAAAGATGTCCATCTAGTTTGCTCCCCCGCTGAACGATGGGCTCTCTACTAAGGAGCAAGTGTTCCCTACGCTTTGGTCTGATTCCCCAACGACTTTTCTTTCTAGCAGGCGATCCCTTGATCATCCACCATGATTTCTCGACTCATCATCCAGAACATACCGAGAGGAAGAAGGATGTCCTTCTCTTAGCTGGGTTTCCGCCTCTTGCTGCCTTAACCCTTCACTAGTGCTCGAGATTCTTGAGCTCACAAGCTCGATTCCAAACCAGACACCAACACAACTCTAGACTTGAGAAATTTACCTTAAACGATTCTTCACGCAAACATCCTTCACCAATGTTGTGAATCGACACTATGATAACACGGATCTTCAGTCAAAATCCTTCTCACAACTTCGGTCTTTTGTCCTTTCTTTGCTCTCTCTCTTTTTCTCTGTCGGCTCATGAAAGCGTACCTGTGGGAATGAGGTTCTTTCGTGATAAAAATTCTATTATCACTTACCCAAAAAATATATTTTATTATACTCAATTATTAAGGAAACACTATTCTCCAAATTACCAAAGAACTCAAATTTTATCTTTGACCCATTGACTGAAAATCTACGTGTGGACGCTACACGACAAATCGGTCGAATTCAAATGCTAGACCGATCCAACATGAAAAATTCATATACGTGGAATTCTATTTATTTTTAAAATTTTGTGGTTCTTACAGCAACTCAACATGAGCTAGGCCGCGGCTTGGCTCTGCCGTGTCTCCAACGTCAGTCATATTGTTTCATCAAAAATTCATTCCTTTCCAGCAAAACATGTTCCATCAATCCACGAAACAACAATTTATCATTATTTCATTCTTAAAGGTTAATAATCGTCAACTCACAGCCTCAAAACAGGTTTTTAAACTTCAATTCGTTAATCAATTCTTTCAATAGAAAATCTCAATCTCAAACAGATAACGGTAAATAAGAGGTCAAGCTCTTAATTATTGATGATAACCGAATATCTCAAGTATTCCAATCCTTAATTCAGAAAAATCCAATCCAACTTATAGCATGAACTTCTAAACAAAAGCTTAAATTTTCCACCAGAAACAATCTTAGAATAAGGAAGATGAAGTATACTGGAATTGTCTCAATCCAAACTTCAACGTCTCTTCCAAGCCTCTCTTTTGCCGGTGCGCCTCTGTTGAAGGGTTTCCTCAAAATTGAAAAGGTTATGCCCTTCCTACGGTGTCACGACCCGAAGACAAGCTGGACAGAAACACCAGGCCAAACGATCTGGTCCTCAGAGAGGACCTGGTCGCCCAACCCAAGGCTTGTTAAATTATTGCGGAAGACTTGTGTACATACCCAGCCGTGGCCCACTTGTGATGGGTCATGGTCCATATAGTGATTGCGATAATAATTAATAATAATTGCGGAATAAAAATCTAAAAGTCCAAATGATACTGTGCATACAATCCAAGTTTATCAGAAAACCAATTGAAGTAGATTACAATCATCCAACAGTTTGATTACTAAGAAATAAAGGTTCTACTAGGAAAATGAAATAAAATAAATAGCAGTAGAGCCTTCAACCAAAACCCTAACCTAGAAAAAATATAGTCGAAAGGGTGAGTGACTAGCTCAGTAGGAAACTTATACTCACCGTCAAGCGCGTGAGAAAACTTGTTTTACCTTTTCTTTATCAAACTTTGATTCTTTTTAGGGGCTATGCATTTTTATCAAAACATTTTCAAAATCATTTACATCCTTTTTAAGGAAAACCAGCCTCGAAGGGCCCCAACGAGATAGCGTGAAAATCATCGTTGTTTACATAGACAGCTATACTCAAATATACTCTTGTCGATTTCACACTGAAAATCATCTCCAGTGAAAAAGGAGGTCACTCATGGACTCCTCCGATCAATCGCACAAAATAAAGCAATAACGGTCCATAGACCCGACTTAATCTCAAGTCTGCCGACGATCCAAGGCTCAGCGCCGAAAAACTTGAATCAAAGTACACCCTGGCCAGGTTTAGGGGTTTGAATCCAAAGAAGCGTCCTTACCTTCCCAATCCCATTTTTCACACACAACATACAAATATTTATCTCCATGTAGCAAGAGACGTATCAGGTATGCCTCATGATACTCTGATACTAAGACCGTCTAGAGTACCAAGAGGATTCATTATCTCCAAAACAGATATCACATACCATGAAAATTATGCACAGAATTTAAACGTGTAAAACTGGCGTACATAGATATAATATAATCAAACATACTGTCGAACAGTCCCCGTCGGTTTTTATGTATATGTGATAATTCACAAAATATTAGTTTTTCTTAAAAAAAATGATGGTATGAGATATACAAAGCAAGCAGGTATAAAACCCCTACCTTGTTGGCTGTCCTTCCTTGAATACGAAGGGGCAGTAACCATGGGTATCGGCTCAAAATCCACAAACTCGTCTAAGCCTACAACATGTTAAATACGGGAAAATCTCATAAATACATGTCGAGGGTTAAGTGAAAGGATCCTAGACCGAAACTAAGTTTAATGTCTATCAATACTCCACTTATCATTCCCTCCCCAGTTCACAAAATAGTACTACACATAGAGACATAATCCTTAACTTTAATATTTAGTAACCACCCACAGTGCATTAACATCTAATGCAGAATCAATTTTTATCCAATATGGTTATGTTAGCTTCTAAGATGGTACTCGAACAGGAATTCAGACTAAACTTCTCAGATTTCATAACAAAACTATAGCCTTAATTTATCTCAACAAAATAGCTAAACTACCCTCAAGAGAATGCACATCAATCTATAACTCAATTTATCAAGTCCTCAACCTATGCAACAACTAAACCAAAATAAATTCCTCAAAGACCCGAGAGTGTCCAAATAATAAACAATAAAGAACTAAAGACAACAACGTTCCTTAGCGGCTCAACACTCAGGCATCATCTAAAAAAATCCACAGTAGCTAAACAGTAAGCTAAACATGACACAACTCAACAAAAGATCATATATCCTCAATATATTTATCAGAACAGTGATTTCAAAGCAAGCAAGAACAAATATTATCCAAAATTATCCTGTGAAGTGCTACAGCAAAACAGTGCCTAGGTCTACAAAATTAAATATCAAACAACGAGCAATTTCTCAGTATTTTCCCGTCCTAATGATAAATGAACTATAAATCTAAATTATCCAAATCTCAGCAAGATAGAATAATCGGCTAAGAAAACCATTAGAGGTCGACAAACACAGGGCAAATATCCTTACTCTTCGGCCTCAACACTTTATCCAACAACAAACAGAACTAAGCACAACTTATCGTCATTTTCTCATCAAACAGCAACTAAACCTAAAGTCTACATTACCAAAATTTGCTGAGAGACCAAGGAAATGTGCAGAAACCTTACAGAAGTTGGAGAAGCGGCGGAATGGAGCTTCCTGGTTCTACCTCTACCATCCAGACTACTCGAAAGACCCTAGATGGACCGCACAGCTGCCCGTACTCGATAGCTCCGATCCTTCACACCCGCAATGCCTGAATAGACTTATAACCACTCGCGTTCGACAATGATCTCGGTCAAAAGGCGTTATTGCTGCTCGAAACGCCTCAAACGGAATCGCACAATTGAAAACCTTCTCGGCCACCCTCTCTCGCGGGTCTCTCTCCCTGACAGAATGGGGAGTTTTCCCCTTTTATTTTCTTCAAGAATTTTATTTCTTTCCTTCTCCCATTGTACTTTACTCATTATTTTGAATCTTTCTCTTCTTTTTCTGTTGCATATATTACTTTCTTGTCTCCTCTACGGCCCACATCTCCTTTTTTCCATTTATTCCAACTTTGCCCCCTCTTCTAATCTGTCGAACGAAGGAAAGAAAGGAGATCTTCTCCCCCTTTCCTTATTTTAATTCTATCCTCTCATTTTATTTATTTTTTAATTTTTTACTTTTAGTTTCATAATCCATTTAATTTTAACTATTCAGCCTCTCGGTTCCTATGTCCTTTATCTTCATTTTAGGTCTTTTTATTTTACTCATTTAATTCAATAAATGAATATTAATTTCAACTCCAAATTCTGACTTTAATCTTAATTTATTTTGAATATCAACCAACAACATTTACCACTCTAATTTATTTCTCCAATTCTATTTCTCAAATAAATTTTTCGTTTGAAAATTTCTAATTCTGCCGATTTGACTAATTGACCAAAAATTCACACATGGCCGCTACTCGACAATTTGAGTCAATTTTCAATGTTATGACCAAATTTTAATGCGAAAAATTTACACGTAGAATTTATTTTCTTGAAATTCTCGAGTTTCACATACGTAATCCTTAAATGGTCAAGAAATGGACATTTAAGATAGCAATAAATCGGGAAAGAATTTTGGAAAGGAAATTTTAATTTCTATCAATTTTAACTTACCAAGTTGGGCAAATGTTACAGGCTTGGTCAACTGGTTGTTGGTTTGGTCAACTGATCCTCAACCCTCGACAGACTGGTCCCCAGGACTTACAGCCCCGTCGACTGCTACATCGAGAAGCTGTCTCCAATTTCAAAAAACTTCAACTTTTCACCAAAAATTTGAGTTTAAACAATTTTAAAATGACCTTTTAACAACTTTGATTGTAAATCTTCCATATTTAAACCAAAATTTCAAACTTCCAACTAGAACTCTAATTCCAAATGGAAATATGACATTAAGATTAAGATTACACTTGACTTTTACAAATTTTAAACTCACAACGTGATCCGACTTGTAATTTGTAAGATTTATTCTCGATCAATACTCTTTTAATCTAAATTGAATGTTTCTATTAAAAATGTGAATTTTTTTCATAGGGTGAAGTTAGAAGGTGAAGTCCACTTAGTGACAAATGATCCTAAAAAAAGGAATAAATTTCCATCAACTTCTTGTTTTTGCTATAACGTAGCAGAAGAGCCACTACTTCTCAAAGATCTAAAGCTTCCAAGTGTGTCTTCATCCGAACTGACTAAATTTGGTAGTTTTCTCCATCAAACATAGGTCGAGGAAGAGATGAGAAACTTGTTTCTGCTTCCATGTTTACACTCACTCACACAGGTCCCTCAAGAATTGCTCTAATACCAATTTGTTGTTATTTTAACAATAAAACAAAACTATCTTTGAAGGAATAGAAAGAATCTAATGTTGCTGCAAAACAATGAGTTTAACTCATAAACTCATAATTAAAATATTACATTCAACAACTATTTAAAAAAGTAAAAACAATAAACTAACAATATATTCTATTTTTTAGCCATGATCACAAATGAATAAACTAATTCGAACAAATCAAAGATTTATTCAAAACAAATAAACTACACATAACCACACACACGTGGACTTTTATTCCTAAGGAAACTAAAGCATATTCTCAACACTCCTCCTTGCTTTAGAGACTGAAAACTCTAATATTCTTCCTTAGAATTTCTAACCTCTTTATAGGTAGTGGTTTTGTGAAAGAATCTACCAGCTGATCTTCAAACTTGCAGTAGAGCAATGTTATCACATCTTCCTTCTGCACTTCTCTCACAAAGAATAACTTGATGTTGAAATGTTTAGTTTTTTCATGGAACATTAGATTATTGGAGATAGCAATGGCTACTTGGTTGTCAACAAAAAATCTCAATGCTTTTCTTTGGCTCCATGTTGAGATCAGTTAAAATTTTCCTCAACCATATTGCTTGATTAATAGCTAATGTTGTGACAATAAATTTAGCCTCTACAGTGGACTATGACATAGTATCCTACTTCTTTGAACACCATGAAAAAATGTCTGATCCAAAACTAAAGCAATAACCTGAGGTGGTTTTTATGTCCTCAGCCGATACTCTGCAATGACTATTTGAGAATCCTACTAGCTTGAATTCCTTGCTTCTTGTGAATTTTACACCATGATCAGTTGTACCTTTAACATATTGAACCACCCTCTTGGTTGTCATGAGATGTAGTTCACTTGCACGGAATACTGACAGCATTCATAATATCTGGTCTAGTTGCTGTCAAATACATCAAGCATCCCACCAAGCTTTTGAAGAATTCTTCATCCACTTTGTCAGCACCATCTTCTTTGTACAATTTCTCCTTCTGATTCATTGGAGCACTCACTTCTTTGCAATCTTCAAGCTTGAACTTCTTCAGAATCTCCTTTGCATACTTCCTTTGGCAAATGAAATCTTCATGCTCTCTTTGCTTAATTTCTATTCCAAGGAAGAATGTCATTAAGCCAAAATCTGTCATTTCAAAGGCTGTCATGATCTCAAGCTTGAAATTTTCCACAAGTATTGAGTTGGTTCCTGTCACTAACAAATCATCAACATAGAGTGATATCATAAGAACCTCACTGCCTTATTGTTTGACATACAAAATTGATTCAGAGAGACTTTGGAAAAATCCCAAACTCAGCAAATAATCATCACTTTTGTTGTACCAAGTCATTGGAGCTTGCTTTAGGCCTTAAAGAGACTTCTTAAGAAAATAACCTTATCTTCTTCTCCGTTCTTTACAAAACCTTCAAGTTGATCAACATAAATTTCTTCCTTCAAGTCGCCATTCAAGAAGTCTGACTTTACATCAAGCTGGTAAACTCTCCAGTTTTCTTGAGCAGCAATTGCAAGCAGCATTCTGATGGTGTCAAGTCGGGCAACTGGTGCAAATGTATCTGAGTAGTCAACTCCAAATATCCGAGCATAGCCCTTCACCACTAGCCTTACCTTGTGTTTATGAATTGAACCATCAGCATTGAGTTTGGTTCTAAACACCCATTTGACTCCAATTACTTTCCTGCCTTGAGGTCTCTCCACAAGACACCAAGTCTTATTCTTCTCTATCATGGATAGCTCCTCCTTCATTGTAGTCATCCAATTTTAATCTTTCTTGGCTTTTTCATAGATTTTGGTTCACAAATTGCTATATTGCATCTGTGATAGATGTTAGAGAGAGATCGAGTACCTCTAATAGAAGCATCATCTTATAGAAGCATCATCTTAGAGAAGCATCATCAAAAACTTCATTTTGTCAGCCATCATCATTCTGATTTGGTGTTTCAATATCAGCTTGATTTTGAAGTTGCAATTGTTATGAAACTTGATTTGCCATTGGTGAAGCCTTCCAATCCCATTCTCTATCTTCCACGAAGTGCATATCCCTGCTTATAACAATTTTTTCATCTTGTGGTTGAAAAATATTATAAGTTTTACTCACATTGCTATAGCCTATAAAGATGCCTACAGATGCTCTTTTGTCAAGCTTATCACGCTTGCTATGTGGAACATAAGTGTAACACAAACAACCAAATATTTTAAGAAATTTTAAAGTTGGTTTGCACTCATACCAAGCTTCAAATGGTGTTTGATCCTTGACTACCCTTGTAGGAAGTCTGTTTTGAAGGAAAACTGCAGTGTTTGCTACTTCTGCCCAAAATCTCTTTGGTAAATTCTTCTCATGCAGCATACTCCTTGTCATCTCCATAACATATCGATACCTCCTTTCACTAACTCCATTTTACTGTGGAGTATATGGAGCAGTCAGTTGATGTTGAATGCCTGATTCTTCACAAAACAGATTGAATGCCTCTAAGGTGTACTCTTTTTCATTGTCTGATCTGAGAGCTTGAATCTTGCAGCCGCTTTCATTTTTAACTTTTGCTTTGAAATTCCAAAAACTTGTGCTATTTTTGACTTGAATTTCAAAAAGAAAATCCAACACATGCGTGAAAAGTCATCAATGAAAGCAATGTATTACTTGCTACTGATAATGATTATGTTCTTTGAGGACCACACACATTAGTGTGTACTATCTGCAATTTTTTTGTTGCTCTCCAAGCCGTCTTGGGAAATGGCTTCCAGCTTTACTTTCCAAACTAACAAGCTTGGCAATTTGGAATCTGTTCATCAAGGTCAGGCAGATCGTTTGTGAGATGGTTGGACTTCATGTATTGCAATCCTCGAAGATGATAATGACCGAGCCTCTTGTGCCATACTTCGGTGATGCTTTCCTTGGCAGAGAATGCAACATGCTCCTCCTCAATTGGGTTGAAAGAAAAACTTCTCTTTTTCATCTTGATATTGAAGATTTCCAGCCTGATTGGTCTTCAATCAGAGAAGAACCATTGTTGAACGTCACTTTGTACCTCTTTTCTATTAATTGACCAATACTAATCAAGTTTTAATCAATTTCAGGAACATAAAGTACATCTTGAATTAGCTTGGTTCCTGTGCAGCTTGTTATTGCTATGGTGCATTTTCCTTTTACCTCAATGTAATCACCATTGCCAATTCTCACTTTCTTTGACTCTGCATCCCCCAATTCTCTAAACAACTCCTTGTCATTGGTCATGTAGTTGGTGCAGCCACTGTCAATCAGCCAATTTTCAGATGAAACATAACTTGTATAACTGTTGCAATGAATAGTTGATCATGACCTCCTTGGTCTACAACTTGAGCTTTAACATTTTACTGCTGCTCTTTGATCCTGCAAATCACAGATTCATGTCCTTGTTGGTTGCACTTGCTGCACTTTGCATCAGGTCTTTGCCAGCACTTGTAAGGAGGATGGCTTTTCTTGCCACAATATTGGCATGAAGGATAGTTTCCTTTGTTGCCACCACTTTTGCCTCCTTGCTTGTCTTTGTTGTTGGTCGTAGTTTCATGACTTCTTACTCCTTGATTCTTCTTGCCCTTGTTTTTCTTGTATCTTCCATCATCTTGATGATTAGCTTCCAAGGCTCCTTCAACTACTCCTTCCCTCATTGCTCTTCTTTGTTCATAGCTTTGGAAGGCTCGAAGTAGTTCTGCCACAGTAACCTTAGACATATCTTTAGTATTTTCCAAAGTTGTGATTGTATCTTCATACCTTTCAGGCACGGTTATAAGGATTTTTTGAACAATCCTTGAATCTTCAAGGCTGGATCCAAGCAATTTGATTCTTGTGGCTAAGTCAAGAAGTCGATCAACATACTCCTTTATGTCTTCACACTCCTTCATCTTTTGCATCTCAAAACTATGAACCAAATTCAAGACTTGCATACCTCAATTCTTTCATCTCCTTCATACTCAGTTTTGAGATATTCCCAAATCTCTTTGGCTGATTTTAGGCCAATGATTCGAGTAAAGATGGTTGATGAGACTGTTGCAAATCGATAGCCTTTTGCCTTTGCTTTCTTTGTCCTTCTTTCCTTATGTGTTTTTAGTTGTGCCATGGTTGGATTGGTTTGAAGGTCTGGGACTACATAGTCTTCTTCCACTACTTTCCAAAGATCCAAACCTTCCAAGTGTGTCTCGATCCGAACTGCCCAAAAGTTGGTAGTTTTCTCCATCAAACGTAGGTCGAGGAAGAGATAAGAAATTTGTTTATACTTCCATGTTTACACTCACTTACACAGGTCCTTCGAGAATTTGCTCTGATACCAATTTGTTGTTGTTTTAACAATAAAATAGAACTATTTTGGAAGGAATAGGAAGAATCTGATGTTGTTGCAAAGATTAACTCATAAACTCATAATTAAAATATTACATCCAACAACTATTTAAAAAAGTAAAAACACAAACTAACAATACATCCTATTTTTTAGCCATGATCACTAATGACTAAATTAATTCGAACAAATCAAAGATTTATTCGAAACAAGTAAACTACACGTGACCAGACACACATGGACTTTTATTCCTAAGGAAGCTAAAGCATATTCTCAACACAATTTAATAAATTTTAATTTCATAAAAATTTTAAAACTTACCATCTTTATTCTCTTAGACTTAACAAAAATTAACATTACTCATTAATAAAGGGTTATAATTCTCAATTTCATAAGCAAATTCTATAATACAATCTTGTTTTTCATGTTAAAAGAAAACGCAATTTTGATTTAAAGGAAAGGCTTATGGAAATATGAAGTTAAATACTCAAACCATATCTTCAGCAATATATGCCAATGGATTCCATAACTTTTAACATGGAAAAGAATTACATATTAGAGAACTTAAGAAATAAAGTTAGTACAAAATAGTAAAATCTCTTTCTGTATTTGATGCACTTAAATGGACTCGCACTCTACAAAAAATAAGGAGACCCCTTTAGCAAACATGACAACTCATTGCAACCAGTTCTAAACATTACTGCAAGAAATCTGCACAAACTACCTCAACTTTGAATTAAAAGATCAAATGAATCTACACTTAAACCAAGTAATTGTAGACCTTGTTGAGAGCAGGCCAGTTGTCTGTTAGATTTTAATCCCAATCAAAATATATTCTCTAAACCATATAAGCAATTAGATCAAATGCAAAATTATTTACGTATTTCTCGACATTTATATTTTTAACTTTATGTTTGATTTTTGTCATTTTATTCTTTATCGTTTAAGTTCTTCCAATTCTTAATTAATCTTTTTTGATGATGTAATTTATAATATCCCAAGAAGCCGGTTTTGAATGCCTTGGCCCAAGAGAAAAGACTTTTTTTTTAAACTTTCATAGTTTCATCTTCAATGGAAAGTTTATCAAATATGTGCTATCGCGATTAGGGTTTCTCCCTTGTTGACGTCTTATCATATGATTTTATTCTTCTTGAATCAAAAACACACATAAAAATGGGTTACTCGCTCCAACAAAAAGAACAAACAGGCCGTATTTTGAAGTTCATTTGGGCTGGTTTCGGCCTAGTCCATAACAAACTCCAAGGCCTAATAAATGGATTTGGCTGTTAATTTTTACCCATGTTTTATAGTGTTACATTGTATATATATTATTTAATATTTAATTATAAGGTAATCTCCACGTGAAAAATAAAAATCTCATTCAACACACGTAGAGATGACGAATGAGTCAGTCCAACTGAGTCGAGTTGAAAGAGAAACAATTTGGCTTTGACAAGTGAGCCTAATTAGTTCAACTACTCCAACCAAAAAACAATTTCAATCCCAACCGTGCGAACTAAATGAGTCCAATGCTCAGAGCTTAACGAATCCAACGATCACACATAATTTTTATAAATAAATTGTAGAATTATTATATATTTACTTTTATGTGTGTGTACGTGAGAGAGAGAAGTATATAAAATAATGGTAAATTAACAAAACAAATGAGGATAATAGATCTTTAAGAATTTTTATAAAAAATTAAAATATCAAATTATAAAAAATAAATGCCTCGGAGATTTTTGTCGCCTTTTTCGTCCAAATTGCGGAGACACATCCTTTTTCCCTTCTGGTTGCCATCACTGTTATCATTGTCAACCTGAGGTTTGGAGAGAGAGAGAAAGAGAATTCCAGAATATGATGAATCGCTATTCTTGGAGATGACATCCATCACAATAGTCAACTGAGTTGGGTGTTTACCTCTAGGAAATATATGCAGAAGTTTCATCTGCTATTACTAGGTTAGATCTTAAAAGTTTGAAGAGTTCTCAATCTTCAAATGATTTTGAACTTGCTGTGACGCTTCTTCTTCATCTTTTCCCACTTCCCATTTGAGAAACCGTACGGTGTGGACTACTCTAGCTCGAATGACGAGAGGTACAACGATGAAATTTTCAGGCTGTGTCAAGGGATTGGTAAGCAAGGAGCGGATATAGAATGATACAATTGTGTTGGGCGGAATCGAAATTGCCATTTGCCATTCCAGAGACAATCTAATCTTCGATGTCAGAAATCCCTTGCTCGGCAATGGAGTGAGCAGGAACGATGCAGAGTCCCAAGGATGACCGTGCCCATGACAGACGTTCCTCGACCTAATGACGGACGTCCCTCACTTAAAATGGATAAAGAATTCATAAAACAGAGCGTATGAGAAGGTTAGTATCGCCCTCGTGCAGACCCACCGAAGTCACCAACCATCATGACCGTCAATTTTGTGAAAGGATTTAGAGTTTCACAATAGGCCGACGGACAGTGTGTGGATTCCATTTTTTTTCTTTAGAATTTACAAATAATTCATTTCCTTATTTGTCATTCATATTTCTAGAGTTCTACTAATTCATAGATATAATAAGTGGAGGAAGAGCCTTTCTCATAGAATTTAGTTGTTCTTCTGGATATAAACTGTTTACTTTTTAGTTCTAAATGCAGGGCTCGTAAGAAAGACAAGTTACGATATCACTATCCTCGTGGAGAATCATATTTAGACGTTATACAAAAGTATAATTTGTAGTTTTTATACATGTTATACTCATTTTTGCGCTTAACTGTGTTGGTTTGAATCTCTAATGACTCTGAAAAAGTATGCGCCAAAGCTCACCCATTTCTAAAAAAAAAGAAACTTGTCCTCTCTCCTGACTTCACCTATACAGGCTTTTGAACCTGTAATTATTGAGCTCGAAAGACAACGAGCCCCTGTTGTAGTAATCTCTCATCAGGCGAAATATTTTGTAGCATTTTCACATCCCACTTCTTGATGTGATTAAGACTCTCTCGCTTTTCATTTCACAAGTGGTCCTTGGAGCACTATATGCCTACTTTGCTGATAGATCTTTGAAAGAAATCCTGCATATAGAGGTAATTGTGAACTATTATTAGAAACACCTTCCAGCTCTGTGTATGTTTTCCTTTTTTCTCCCACACATGGCCCATAGAGGTTTAGAAAGAGAAGATATATCAATGATTCTGGCTAGAAAGGATGAAATTTTCTGTTTCTTGGTAGTTTTCATAACTCCCCAGAAGGACACAAGTGGTTTTGTTGATTAATGTTCATTTGTGTTTCCTAGTTACATGGAGTAGTGGTATCAGATTAGGAAACTAAAACAACGACTTTGTTTCTCAACTGACTTTATCGCATGCCATCTTATTATCACTTGAACAAATTGCAAATGCCATTGTACACTATAATAGAAATACAGATGAGAGTGGTGGGTGTGCAAGAGAAGCGATACAAGCTGATAGACTAACACTTCCCGCTCTTTGCATTACTCAATTACATGTGTTCAACTCCACACAATTTTTTTTCTTTAATTTTCATTCGTTAATCTCTTGTTATTGAACCTCTGAAATGTGCTAGATTCAGATTGAGACTAAACGACTAAAAAATAGTTGAAATTCAACCTACGAACCTGCAATGGTCTTATGTGATTTTCATCGAAAAACAAGCTAACTTTTTGGGGCGTTATCGTTGAAATAATTGCAACTGGTTCTTGTTATTTTAGGAGGCGTTGAATACAAATGTGCATGTTTCTTTTAGCTTAATTGTTGTTGTGAATAAAATTTTGAAATTATTCCCCCCAATTTCTGCATTTGATGGAGTTCCTCGTACCCTTTCTTGCCTACCCTGTTTCGTATAAAAATTGTTAAATTTCAATGTGACCTGAATTCTATTGGGCCGGACCAATAGACCCACATTGTAGATCTCATTTAGGGTTTTGTTTTCTCTATAAATTGATGTCAGCTAGAGTCGCAAAACTCGCGGTTGTATTTTGATCTTCATTGTAGATTATTCCTCTACCCGTGATTTTTTTCCCGAAAGGGTTTTTCCATGTAAATCTGGTGTCTCACATCGTATTTTTTTTTCGGTTATCATGCGATCTTTAACAAATGGTATCAGAGCTTTGGTTTCGGGAGTTCGAGTTTCCTAGTGTGGAGAAACAAATTCACTCCAGTTGTTCCGCATCGAATAAGGTTTGTGTAATTTTTAAACAAATTACAATTTTTGGGAAAGAGAAAAGAAAAAAAATGGAATGGAAAAGTTGTTCCCCCTGCCATTCCTCTTGTTTATGAAGATTTGTTCTTCTCTGTCGTTAGCCGCCGTTAGAAATAATTGCCTCGTTTTTCATCTCTGTTTGAAGTTCTCCAGAGCAGTTGTGTCTCTAAACAACAGGTTCGTCATTGGAGGGTTTTCTATTTATCGCCAGTTGTTATAGATCATCTACATTATGTTCTCCATTCTCGTTATCAAGCAATTTCGATTGGGGCAGCCGCAAAAATGTTCTTTGCAAAATTGGATTTTTGTCAAAGATAAACATTTTTGAAAATCATTGGGATTTTTTGAAGATATTTGAGAGATTAAATTTGATGGATTTATGGTAGATTTAGAATCGCGGGAATATCTTAATCTTGGAGATTAATTTCGGTTGAAATTCAAATAAGGTTTGAATTTGGTAATATTTGCGATTTTTCTAGCGATTAGATTTGATTTGATTTTGGAGATGATTTGTTATGGTAAAATATCTGAATTTTGGGAATATCTTTTGAAATTTTGTGATATCAATGGTTTTCAACTTCAATATTTTAGGGTGAATATTTTATTGAAGTCAGTGATCTTTTTGGTCAGATATTTTGTTAAAGATTATGTTTCTGGGACGATGAGATCTTTGAAGGAGATCTTCCACTTTTGAATTGAGATTCAAGATTTCGTTATAATAAAATAACGATGGTGGAATTTCAAAGGATTTTGAAAGATGGTTTTGATATGGTAGGCCAAGAGGCGAGATATACTCGCATAGATTTGGCTGACTCTTTGTGGGATTTGAAGATGTCCCCATCATGGTTTAAATGTTTTTAAATCAGGTCAGCATCAGTTGCTGAATTTACCCTTGAAGACTTTTATATTGGTGATCTGTATATTTCTTTGAGACGGGCAGGTGGGCCCTCGTTGCAGATATTCTTTAAGGCTGTGAAAGAGGAAGATTTGATTATTTAAAAATTGGTTCATTGCATCAGAATTCACTTCGAGATGGAGATTGTTAGAATTCAGGGTTTTGAATTCGTTTTGTTGGGCTGGGCTGACGAGCACGAGCTATGAATCTCTTTTATAGATATCATGTCAAGGTGGAGATTGTTAGATTTCGGTGTGACCCAAATTCTATTGGGTCGGGCTAGTGGGCTCGCATTGTAGATCTCATTTAGGGTTTTGTTTTCTCTATAAATTGATGTAAGCTAGAGTCACAAAACTCATGGTTGTATTTTGATCTTCGTAGTAGATTATTCCTCTGCCCGTGATTTTTTTCCCGAAAAGGTTTTTCCACGTAAATCTGGTGTCCCACATCGTATTTTCTTTATCCGGTTATCGTACGATCTCTAACAGAAATTATGTCTATTCTTTCTCTCTCTCTCTCCGTCTTTCTTGATTCATAGGTTGAGGGACTCTGCATCGTTCTCTTGGCAGTTACTTTGGTTTATTAATGAACCATCAATTTTTTGTCTGGTTTTCTAATTGGTTTTCTAATCGGTTTTCTAATCAGTTTTTCATTTAGAAAAACTATCTGCATTAAAATAAGATAAGTGTCCAGTTTGAAACTCAATTCAAATATATATTCTTGATGGGAGAATTTATTTTAATGAGAGACATTAAGAAAAAAAGTGAGTTTTACATAGTGTTTTTCACTGAGAGAAAAACATACATAAGAGGTTCCCGTATCCTTAAATTTCATTCAGAAAAATACATTATCGTATCGAAATCGATTGGCTAGGAAGAAACTCTGCAAAGGAAGGAAAACAGTTGTCCCTGATTCCACATCAATGGCTGGAGGTATTTGGATAAAATTCCACGTTTGATCTGAAAGCTTTGATTTTTGTTATGAAAAACATGTTTAGATCGTTTAAAAATGTTATGATTTCGTTATTAAGAAATTTTAACATTTGGTCTCAAAGCTTGTTAACCTCTATCTTATTGCGTTGAAATCACAGTTTTGGAAAACCTTTGAAATTTTAAAGATTAAGTTTTGGGCGATTTCAAAGTATTTTATTATTACGAATCATCTAGGAATTATCTTATGAACGTTTTCCAACAAAAATTATTGAATTTAGTGTTCAAAATCAAGAGAAACTGTCGGATTTTTCAGGCGGGTACAAAATCGGGTCAGACCGAGTCATGAAGACCCGGCTAAATAAAGAAGACGACCTAAACTACATGTAGCTTCTAGTGGCAGAGACTACATGTCGTTTTGCCTTTTGGAACACGCATAAAGTGAAACTACGTGTAGTTTCTTTAATAAAATTTGGATCGAACCCAATACCTGGGTGGGTTGCCACTCAACCGCTTATTCTTTGGTTAAATAATTTGAATTTTATTATTGGATAAACTGTAGTTAACCAATTTGAATTTCATTATTGGATAAACTGTAGTTAATCAGTGATTAAAATTTTGAAAAACAGACAACTTGGGTTTCGAACCTTAGACTTCAAGGGTCATGTAAATAGTGAGTTGTCACTCTATCAAGAATGTTGCATGAATAAATTTAAATTTATTCAATATTTACCTTCTTGTTGCTATTTTAATATGCAAATGTGTTTTGCTATTTAATTCATGCATCTAAATTATGAATTAAATGCTAAAATATTCTGCTGTAATAAATTTTTGTCAACTAAATTGCATGTTAATTGGTTTATATTTTTTCATGCATATTTAGTTGAAAAGAAATCTTGTTTATTCTTGTATGCAGAATTTAGTTTACAATGTATACAATAATATTAAGTAAATTAATGTCAAGTTATTTAATATAATTTTATTTAATTGAATAGTAGTCGCAACATCTTTAATTAAACAAAATTATATATTAAGTATTAAAAATCATATTATAACATTTATTGTAATTAATTTTATAAATATGATAAAATTTATCCCCCAGAAAATTGTATTGTATTTATTTAATTAATTAGAAAAAAATATCAAGTGATTTTTTCTTAATTACCCACAAGAATTAAGAAAAGGGATCTAACTTGATCGTTTCATTAATTCGGTGAAAATGAATCTTATTAAATTAGAACTTTAGCCTACAGACAAGTTTTTATGTTTCTAGATGTATGATTTACATTGGTAAACATGATATTTAGTTTTTTTTAAAACATGTTATTTGTTTTTTGCAGCTATGAATTCTTTGAGTTTCTCTAATATAAAGTGCGATATGTAAGATCGATATACGCCTATAGAGGGGGGGTGAATATAGCGTTTCTAATAATTTCGTGCGATATTTAAATTCTCTAAATCCCTAAGTGATTTATCGAATACGATTAAATATGCAATCACATTAAATGCGTAAATTAAAGAGTAAGGGTTAGAGAAATGCACACAATATTTGTTTACGCAATTCGGCAAACTCGCCTACGTCCGCGCTCCAAGTTTCACTTGGAGATATACTAAATAATTGGCTTACGGGTGCCAATAAAACCGTTTACAAATTGACTATTAAACGGGGGCGTCACCCTTGACTAATTCTAAGGTGGTCAACCTTTGACTTTTATAGGACGTCACCCTAAATTTGACTATTGCAGGGCGTCACCCAATATTTGACTGTTGCGAGGCGTCACCCAAGTGTGATGAATTCTAAGGAAATCACCCTTTACAATCAAGCACAATATAATTTGAAAATTTAAACCGCAATCTAGCTAATCCGAATTCTCCCAAATATAACTTGCAAATTCGGAATAGAGAGAATTGGATATACAACAATAGCTCACAGTGATTAGAATCGCGTATTAAATTCGGCAGGGCTTCGCCACGATTCTAGGTTTGTTAGTTATGGAGAGCTTGGAGTGATCCTCTATTAATAGACACTGCCACTGCCACTTCCGGACGTCCTCAGCGTCCGCATCTATCGTCCGCATGACCGTTGGAATTTTCCCGTTGAAAATATAGCCGTTGTGCAGAAATCTGGGCATTTGCGGAAGCCATTCTCATCGTCCGCTGCTTCCGCATCTATCGTCCGCGTCTTCCATAGAACAGAACAGATTCAAATCGGACGTCATTCCCTTTCGTCCCCCTCGTCCGGTTCGTCCGCATCTTCACAGATTTGTTGGGGACGCCAAACCATCGTCCTCTTCTTCGCTTCAAGTCCGCACTTCTGAAGGGTTGCGGACGCCATTTCACCGTCCGCGTCGTCCGCATGGCATCGTCCGCCTTATCCATCAAAATGGACAGATTCATATCGGACGCCAAACTTTGCGTCCGCTGAGTCCGCGCGTCCTCAACTTCATAGCCTACTTCATACTTTCACAAAATGTTTCCTCTAAGTCATTCGAACCTACCATTCTCCTGCATAGACTTAGAGAACCACATTAAACATTTCCAATACCCTTGATCAAGGGTATTCTCAATTTAATCGATAAATATGATATATAAGAATTCAATGTATAAACAACTTTTGCACTTTATTAATTTTCACATCATCTAGATCGTATAGTCTAAACAATCTCCCTTATTGATGATGTCCAAAACATATAAAGTTGTTTATATCCAAACCTAAGCATGTGCCACAAATATTGCATATTTGATTTACTCAATTAAGTTATGCAATTTATCCACCAATTAATCCAAACCACATACTACTAAAATACAACTTATTGATTTACTAAATTAACACACAATTTAGTTATCATCAAAATAAAACTTAGCCTAACAAAAAGGCTAACACGATATACCAGAGTTAAGAGGTGAAATTATAAAGTGTGGAATGAGAGAATTCTTCTTCATTTGGAGTGTGTAGACATCGATTATGCTATACGAAAAGACAAACCAGTTATTACTCCAACCAGCACTCCAGATGATCTTGCTCTTTATGAACGTTGGGAACGTTCAAATCGCCTTAGTGTGATGTTCATAAAAACTAAGATCGCTGCTGCTATTCGTGGTTTGTCGAGCAGTATAATGATGTCGTGCCATTATTGAAGGCTATTGAAGAGCAATTTGTGACTTTAGATAAGACCCTTGCCAACACACTTATCATGAGATTTTTATCCTTGAGGCTCACTACAATTACGGGTATGCGAGAACACATCATACAGATGAGAGACATTGCGGCTCAACTTAAGACACTTGAGGTTGATATGTCAGATTCTTTCCTGGTGCACTACATTCTGAATACTCTTCCATAGCCATATGGTCCCTTTAAGATCTCTTACAACACACATAAAGATAAAGGGTCAATTAATGAATTAATGACCATGTGTGTTTAAGAGGAAGGGAGGCTAAGAATGGAAAGAGGTGAGAGTGCATTCATGATGACCCATGGAAAGAAAAAGACACAAGCCAAAAAGAAAGATAAAGGTAAAGGTAAAATACCAATCCAATTTTGTGAAATCAAGAAAGAAATCAAGTGCTATTTCTGTGACAAGAAATGGCACGTTAAGAAAGATTGCACCAAATTTAAGGCATGGCTTGAAAGAAAAGGTACATCAATCTTATTTGTTTGTTATGAATCTAATGTGACTCATATTATTTATAACACTTGGTGGATTGATTCTGGTTCTACAATCCATATTTCAAATACCTTGCAGGGTATGCAAAACCTTCGGAAACCAGTGGGAAGTGAACAAAGAATCTATTCTTGAAGCAAGATGTGTTCACATGTGGAAGCTGTTGGAACATGCAGTTTAGTTCTTAGCAGTGGTTTTATTTTGATTTTAGAAAAGACTTTGTATGTTCTTAGTTTTTCTAGGAACTTAATTTCAGTTTTCAAGTCTTGTACCTTTGGGTTTTCTCTTTACGTTTTCATATGTAAACTTCAGTTTATTTTTCAAATCTGATCTTGTTGGAAATGGTACAATGTCTAATGTTCTTTTCTCTATCGATTTACAAAATGATACCACTCATGATATTATGCATGTTCAAACTGGTGTTAAAAGATGTTTTATAAATAAGGATTTCTCTATGTTGTGGCACCGGAGATTGAGACATATCTACATACAGAGAATTAAGCGATTGACAAATGATAAAGTACTTAGTACTTTAGATTTTACTGATTTTGATACATGTTTGGATTGCATCAAGAGAAAGCAAACCAACGTATCTAAAAAAGGTGCTAAGAGGAGTTCAGAGATATTTGAGATCATACATTCAGACATTTGTAATCTAGTTATGGACTCAAATGGTAAGAGATACTTCATCTCTTTTATTGATGATTACTCACGATACTTGTATCTCTACTTGATTCAGAACAAAAATGCAGCATTGAATGCCTTCAAAGTTTTCAAGGCAGAAGTAGAGAAACAATGCGGTAAGCAAATTAAGATCGTGAGGACTGATAGAGGTGGAGAATATTACTATAGATATACTGAAGATGGACAAGCACCTGGTCTGTTTGCTAGATTTCTTAAAGAGCATGGAATTGTAGCTCAATACACTATGTTTGGTTCTACAGATCAGAATGGTGTCGCAGAAATAAGAAATCGAACATTATTGGACATGGTGAGGAGTATGCGTAGCAACTCCAAACTTCCAAATTTCTTGTGGCCTGATGCACTTAATATGACAACGTATATATTAAATTGAGTTCCGACCAAGGCTATCGAAAAGACGCCATTTGAGTTATGAAAAGGTTAGAAACCAAGTTTGAGACATATACGCATTTGGGGATGCCCGTCTGAAGTTAGAATTTAAAATCCACAAGAAAAGAAACTAAACCCAATGACCATTAGTGGCTATCTCATTGGATATGCCGAGAGGTCTAAGGAGTATAGATTCTACTGTCCATCTCACAACACTTGGATTATGGAATCAAGAAATGCGAAATTTCTTGAGAATGACTTGATTAGTGGGAGTGATTGATTTCAGGATATTATTTCTGAAAAAGATCACATTGATGTTCAACCCTCTAACTTAAGTGAAAGATTGATTGTTGTAAACAACACTCCTAGAGTTCAAACGAGTGTTGAACAACAATTGAATGATATTCCACATGCTGCTGATTATAATCCAGTAGATTGAATTCTTGGGGAAGTTCCAGAAATTGTTGATCAACTAGTTGGACAACAAATTTCTCAAGAAAACATTGGAACAACACTATGAAGATCTACTAGAGAAAGAAAATAAGCTATTCCTAGTGATTATGTCACATATCTACAAGAATCAGACTACAATATAGGAGCCGAAAATGATCCTGAGACGTTTTCACAAGCCATAAGTTGTGGTGAATCAAGTCTATGGTTGATGCCATGAGAGATTAAATGAATTCTATAAATTCAAATGGAGTCTGGGATCTTGTCAAGTTGTCTGATGGTGTAAAAGTCATATGTTGTAAATGGGACTTTAAGACTAAGAAAGACTCATTGGACAACATCGAAAGATATAAAGCAAGACTCATTCCTAAAGGATTCACACAAAGGGAAAGAATCGACTACACAGAGACTTTTTCTCCTATATCTAAAAAAGATTCTCTTCGCATTATTTTGGCATTGGTTGCACATTTTGATTTTGAGTTGCAATAAATGGATGTGAAAACGGCTTTTCTCAATGGAGAACTAGAGGAAGAGGTTTATATGAAACAACCTAAAGGATTCTCCTCTTGTGATGGTAAGCATTTAGTGTGCAAGCTTAAGAAATATATATATGGATTGAAACAAGCCTCACGTCAGTGGTATTTAAAGTTTTATGATGTTATCTCTTCACTCGGTTTCGTAGAGAATATTATGGATCAATGTATATACCAGAAGGTTAATGGAAGCAAAATTTATTTCTTAGTCCTATATGTAGATACTATTTTACTTGCAACTAATGATAAAGGTATATTGTATGAAGTGAAACAATTGCTCTCTGAAAACTTTGATATGAAAGACATGAGTGATGCTTCCTATGTCATTGGTATTAAGATTCATTGAGACAGATTCCAAGGTTGTTTAGGATTGTTTTAGGAAACTTATATCAATAAAGTTTTAGAGAGATATCGATTGTTCACCTAGTTTTGCTCTCATTGTGAAGGGTGACAGGTTCCAAAAGAACTAGTGCCCGAAGAACGATCTTGAGAGGGAGCAAATGAGAAACATTCCCTATGCTTCGGTTGTTGGAAGTCTGATGTATGCTCAAGTCTGCACAAGACCTGACATTGCATTTGTTGTTGGGATGTTGGGACGATATCAGAGTAACCCTGGTAAAGACCACTGGATTGCTGCAAAGAAAGTGTTACGGTACCTTCAAGGGACCAAAGACTACATGTTTACCTACAGACGGGCGGATAGCTTGGATGTTATTAGATACTCCGATTCAAATTTTGTTGGCTGCGTTGATTCTCGTAAATCAACATCAGGATACATTTTTATGTTGGCCGGTGGAGCTGTATCTTGGAGGAGTGCTAAACAGGGTTTGACTGCCACATCCACTATGGAGGCTGAGTTCGTATCGTGTTTTGAGGCTACTTCGCATGGTGTATGGATGAAGAGTTTTATTTCAGGGCTTAGAATCGTTGATTCGATTTCTAGATCGCTGAAGATATATTGCGATAATTTAGCTGCAGTATTTATGGCTAAAAATAATAAAAGTGGTAGTCAAGTAAGCATATTGACATTAAGTATTTAGCCATAAGGGAACGTGTTAAGGATGGTTTAATGGTCATCGAACACATAAACACTGAATTGATAATTGTCGATCCTTTGACTAAGGGCATGCCACCATTAAGATTTAAGGATCATGTTATTAAAATGAGACTTGGGTCCATTATGTGATTTTTTGTTGTAAGAACGAATATTTATAACTCTTTTTATGATATTTCTCATTATAAAATTTATAGTGTATACATTTAATTTGAGAAAAATACTTCAGTTTATGAACCTCGAATAAACATATGGTTTATTCATTAGGTTTATGGGCAATAAAGAAGGAAAATAATACATTGTGATACATGGAAGGTAATTCTCGATAACATAGAGAGAATTTATCGCTATAATTTATGTATTATGTCTTCTTATTACAGTAAAGTTAGAAAATGCAGACCAAGTGAGAGAATGTTGGCAATTACTTTGGTTTATTAATGAACCGCCAATTTTTGGTATGGTTTTCTAATTGGTTTTCTAATCTGTTTTTCATTTAAAAAAGCTACCCGCATTAAAATCAGATAAGTGTCTAGTTTGAAACTCAATTTAAATATATATTATTGATGAGAAAATTTATTTGAATAAGAGACATTAAGAAAAAAGTCAGTTTTACAGAGTGCTTTTCACCGAGAGAAAAACATACAGAAGAGGTTCTCCTATCATTCGATTTCATTCAGAAAAATACATCATCGTATCAAAATCGATTGACTAGGAAGAAATTCTGCAGAGGAAGGAAAGTAGTTGTCTCTGACTTCAATATTAATGGCTGGAGGTATTTTGATAAAATTCCACATTTGATCTGAAAGCTTTGATTTTTGTTGTGAAAAGTATGTTTAGATCGTTTAAGAATGTTATAATTTCATTATTAAGAAATTCTAACGCGTTCATGCTCACTCCGTTGCCGAGCAAGGGATTTCTGACCTCGAAGATAAGATTGTCTCTAGAATCGCAAATGGCAATTCCAATTCCGCCCAACACAATTTTATCATTCTATATCCGCTACTCGCTTACCAATTGTAAAATCTGAGATTTTTAAATGATTTTAAAATGCAACATGTAAATTTTTCGCTAATTTTCGGTCAAATGTGACAGAGATGACATGTTTTGTCTCGTAGTGATGATGTGTACGTTTTTCAATCAAATAGTCAAATTAGGTTTCCCGAGTGGAAAAATTTGTTTTCGAAAATATTTTAGAAAATTATTTGACTTAGGAATATTTTGACTAATGCTTCAAGCGAGTAGCATTTTGAGTTGGGTTTTAAACTGAATTTTTGAATTAGATATATATATATATATATTATAATTAATTAAATAAAATCTTATTTTTACGAAATAAGAAACGTATATATATTATAAAGGGTAAATGACAAATCAACCATCGTGGTTTGTGATCAATGACAAGTCAACCACTAGGGTATTTTTTTTAACAAATTAACCACTGACGTATGGAAAAATAACAAAGCAAACATCGCAGTTACGTTTTTTGTTCTCTGTTAACAAGTTAAAAACGCGGTGTGTGGTCAAGACACTGCGTAAAACGCGGTGCCTCGCCAGACACCGCGTTTTTACGCGTTGTCACTGTGTTTTTACGCGGTGTCCAGGCAAACACGCGTCCAGCCAAAATGGCCTGGACACCGCGGCGTCTCTGAAGCTCTCTATTTGTTATGCATGGTGTTCTCGATCAATTGTGTTTCATGGTTACTTCGAATTCGTTATGTATATGTTTTATGAATTCAATGTTTTTATTGGTTTTTTGACCTCTGCACCTTCAAACTAGCATAACTTTTGCTACGGATGTCGGAATTGGGCGCAGAAGGTATCAAATCGAAACTCTCTCAGAGCTCTATAATCATCATTGGGTAAACCCTATGCCCGCCTTTCTCAGCCCCAAAATCAATCGTTTAAGCCTTCAAATTTGCGATCAAACATTTGCTTATAGAGCTCTGAGAGAGCTTCGATTTGATAGCTTCTGCGCCCAATTCCGACATCCGTAGCAAAAGTTATGCTAGTTTGAAGGTGCAGAGGTCAAAAAACCAATAAAAACATTGCATTCGTAAAACATATACATAATGAATTCGAAGTAACCATGAAACACAATTGATCGAAAACGCCATGCATGACAAATAGAGAGCTCCAGAGACGCCGTGGTGTCCAGGCTTTTTTGCCTGGACGCCTGTTTGCCTAGACACCGTGTAAAAACGCGGTGACAACGCGTAAAAACGCAGTGTCTGGTGAGGCACCGCGTTTTGCGCGGTGTCTTGACCACACATCGCGTTTTTAACTTGTTAACGAAGAACAAAAAACGTAACTGCGATGTTTGCTTTGTTATTTTCTCATACGTCAGTGGTTAATTTGTTAAAAAAAAATACCCTAGTGGTTGATTTGTCATTGATCACAAACCACGATGGTTGATTTGTCATTTACCCTATTATAAATTATAATTAATTAAATAAAATCTTATTTTTAGGAAATAAGAAACGAAAGACATGAGCCCCTTCTTCTGTTTCCGAAAATCGCGAGCGAAGAACTCCCTTCGGCAGGGAGAACTCGCGAGGGAAAGAGTGGCAGGAGGCGACGACGAAGCTTCGGCATTTCCGGGCGGGAGTTTTCGATTTCGTATGAGGGCGCGTCGTCCGTCCGAGAGCATTTCGCGAGGAATGGCCGAGGCAGGGAGCTCGGGAGAGCTAGGGCTTCTCCGTTCGGGCCTTCCTCCGCCATTTCGTCGATTCTGGTGAGTAATGCGTGAACCAGAGTTGATTTTTAAACTCCTATTTTGATGTTTGATTGTGCCTCTCCGTTCGGGTGTTTTGAGAGATTTCTTTGGCCGACAGCAGGGGTGAGGGAACTCGGGATTTCCGAGTTTCGAGCGACCGTGGACTCGTCGGTGGGATGAGGTTCTGCTATTCCTCCGATTCTAGGTGAGCAATACAGTCCATTTGTTGCTTTGATGAATGCCTATTAATTGCCCTGCTTCTGCTGCGATTTTGAGATTTTGATTTCTAGTTCCTGGATAGTCATAAATTAGTTCTGTTTTCATTGTGAATGGGTGACAAATTTGGTATGGTTGAAGCTTGCGTCGAATTGCTGTGGTGTTGGTGATTTTCCTCTCGGGTGAGTTGTTGATAACCCGAGGGATTATGTCCTGATATAAATTGTTGCTCCTGTTCCTGCCCGAGAATAATTTTATTTTCTTTAAATTGTTGCCCTGCTCCTTCTGCTGTTATATTTACACGTTAAGATCCAGTTTCAATTCTTTTGTTGGTTGTGTTCAATTCTCATTTTGGTTACTGTCTTTATGAATGCATTTCAAGATTCCGTTTTGTGTTGCTGCAAATCTGGATGGTCTAAATTCTCGGCTGGGTGTCCTGTTGATTAGGTCCCTGTTTTGATGTCCAGATTTGATCCCTTCTTTGATGCAAAGAAGCTGAGAGTTGTGTTCAATTTTGGTTTAGGTTGGATAGGTTAACTCACAGCTAATGTTTTGTTAACTGCCCTGATTAATTTGGGTTTCTGATTTTGGTTTTGGCCTTTAGGACATTGTTGAGTTATAGATTTTCAACCGCAACGAGGGAGATAGGCTGATGAAATTGTTTTGGATGATAGACTCAAATCGGTTGTTTAGTTTTTTGCTCGAGAGACGTTGTGAGAGATATTGTCCTGCTGCATTGTGGGTTTGGAATCGGTTAATCGATTTAGTTCTGTTTGGGTTATTCTCTCTACAAATTACTGTTTTGTTGGACAATGTTGATAAATGTTGTTGAGAATGTTGTTCTATTTTGTGAACCTTGGGGAAAATGCTAAGTGAAATACTGATAGACGTTAGACTTAATCTAATATGGGTGTTGTTTCCTTGAAAGCGATGGTTTCCGTTAAAAGCCATATTTATGTCATTAAGTGTTAAGGTTTGGGACTTTGTTTGGATTTCCAGTTTTAGTTTCCGGGTTGGGATTAGAAGTCGACCCTAAAAACTGTTTTGAATTCTAGTATTGTTAAAGACTTGTCTGTTATCCTTGTTATATTTGTGGGATGTTGATACTAACCTTGCTGTAGGTTCTGGAGGTGTCAGGTGGTAGAATTTTCTCTTACGATAGAACGAGGAACTGGTTCTCGATAAGCGTGTTGTGGTTGCCATCGAGGTAAGAATCTTTATACTTTCTGCATTGCATTTGCATCATGGTTTTCAAAATATTATTTTGTGGACTACCACGCTTGAAAACCCGACGAGGACTGTTCGACAACACGTCAATTTTTATTAGTAGTATGTTTTCTCATATTTACATTTCGTACATGATTTACTGCTGATATTCTTATATATGTTGACAATATGATTTCTGCGGCTGTGCTTGGGGGATGAATCTTCTTGATGCTTTAGGCACTCTCGTGCTAAAGCATCACAAGGCTATCCCGTCAACATTCGACTGCGAGAAGGTTTGACTTCGGTTACATACATTGGGAGGATGAATCATCTTGATGTTTTAGGCACTTTAGCACTAAAGCATCACGAGGTTATCCCATGCAATCTTTTGCTGCGTGAATATTGATCGTTTACGTGCGAAATGACGATAAGGCATTCATGACATGTCCTTAGGTTGAAAGTCTTGAAAGTGGAAAAATATAGGTGGGGCATTGGTGATGTGTTTTTAGGTTGCAACTCCTGAAAGTTATAAATTCGGATGGGAGAGTGATGACACTTCATTGGGTTGCAAGCCCGTAAACCTGACCAGGGTATGGTCACACGAAGTTGGCAGTGTTGTCGATCACGATGATTAGCCTATAACAGTACCATTCCATTTGGCGGGTTGGCTGGACGACTTGAGTTTACTCATCGGCAACCTTCGTCAATTTGGGACACTGAGATTCTGTGAGAAGGGGTCTATCGTGGGACAACCTCATCCATTATGCGAGTTGTGTTGGCTCGGAGCTTACTAGCCAACAATTCGGACGACGTGCTGGATCTGTGGATCGCCATCATTGGTATTCTTTCCTACCTCATGAGATGTTGCTATTGGTCGATAGCCACCTTTCTATGACTGGTGTTGGGCGGTTACACGAGTTGTGTCGTCGCTGACCAGTTCGTCGATGACTCGGGTAACGCGCTGGATCTTCAGATCGTATCGGCGGCAGTTACGGCCCGTCTGCACATCCAAGAGATCACCACCTTTTGATGATGTGTGAAGGATGAGTCATTGAGTGACCACCCTTTTTCACTGATGATGTTTTTATCTGAAAAACGATGTTGGCGTACTTTACGATTATAGTTGTCTATGTATACAACGGGTTTTAATAAAGCCACATTAAGGGTCATGGGCCGGATTTATAAAAAAATTGTAAAGAAGTTTAAATGTTTAAAATTCATGTACGGTAAATGAAAAGCATAAAGTGATTTTTCAAAGGATCAAGAAAACAGTTTTGGCATACATTGTATTTAGTATAGATTTCTCTACTAAGTTAGTCACTCACCCCTTAGACTATATTTTTCCCCAAGTTATGGTGTAGATTTGATATATTGGTCTTGAGCGTGGAGTAGCTGGGCGAAGCTGGTGTTCCCTGATGGGCGTCTTGATCTATCCGTGGATGGGTGGAGATTCATCGGTTCAATCCCTCCATTCCTGGTATGTTGGAATTTTAGTTTTTATTGTTGATTGATTTAATTCCTACACAGTATTTTCTTATATTATGCTATCATGTCTCTAGTTGATCACTCTGTGTGCCCCAACCCATGGTATTTGGGATTGAGTTTGGTATTATTCTCGTTAAGTCTTCTACCTAAAAATTCGCGCATTGGGTTGGGTAACTGGGTTCTCTCCGAGAATCAGGTCGCCTAACTCTGCGGTTTTGTTCGGCCCGCCTCCAGGTCGTGACACCAATCCCTTGACATAGCCTGAAAATTTCATCGTTGTACCTCTCGCCATTTGAGCTAGAGTAGTCCACGTCGTACGGTTTCTCAAATGGGAAGTGGGAAAAGATGAAGAAGAAGCGTCACAGCTAGTTCAAAATCATTTGAAGATTGAGAACTCTTCAAACTTTTAAGATCTAATCTAGTAATGGCAAATGAAACTTCTGCATATATGTCCCAGAGGTAAACACTCAACTCAGTTGACTATTGTGATGGATCTCCATATGCAAGAATAGCGATTCGTCATCTTTTGGAATCCTCTTTCTCTCTCTCCAAACCTCATTCGAGAAGAGAAGATTGACAATGAAAACAATAATAGCAACCAGAAGGGAAAAAGGACGTCGTGTGTCTTGGCAATTTTGGACGAAAAACGTGACAGAAAGATTTGAATCATTTATTTTTCATAGTTTGAGATTTTAGTTTACAAAAATTCTTAAAGGTTTAAAGTGTTTATTATCTTTATCTTTAGGGTTTGTTTTGTTAATTTTCCTTAAATAATTATATTTTTAAATTCACAATATTTATTTGTACTAATATTTATAATTTATTATTAGTATATTGTCAATTAATTAATTAAATTCTTACAATATTAATTATTTTAAAGAAAAAATATATGAGACAACTATATACAATAATAATCAAATATATAAATACTATATAATTAATTTTAAAATTTTAAATATAATATAATATTTATATATTTTTTATTATAATATATTGTACACATAAATAAAAATATTTATATTATTGAAAAGGAAGAAGAAAAAAAAAAAAAAAAGGAGTGTTTTTAACCCCACGTTGAAAAGATGATTGGGAGTTTGATAAAATTGAGTTATATTTTAAATTAAATAAGCTGGGTGTGGCGCGATTGGCTTGTCTGCCCTAGTTAAGATTGGGCTTGTGACATAGAAAAGCAAAAGCAAGTTCGGCCAGCCACTGTAGAAGCCGAGCTGGTTTTAGCCACGTGACTAGGATTACCAATAGACCAGCTTTAAAATTAAAGTCTGCTAAAAGCCTAAAAGAATGAGAACCACTGACGTTACCACAGGGAGCCTCCAAACCTAATAAATCCGAAGCTCCAAAGCACCAACCAGGAAAGACAATACATTAAGTCTCAACAAGCAGGACAAAACATAACAATCCATCCATTTAAACCTTTTGAGTGTTGAATCAAAGGATTTATTATTGGAACTCAAAATGGTATGGAAACATTGCTTGTGTTACACGAGATATTATCTTCTTTGACGAGCATCCTACGTTTTCCCCATCTCATTATAAATACAACTTTTTTTTTAAACAGTGAAAAGAAGAAGATTTAAATGATAACATAATTAATTAATATTTAAGAGCTTGTTTAGTAGTAGAATATGGTCTTAAACTTAAAACTAAAATTAATTAGTTAGTAGGAAATTTTAAGAATTTAATATTTGGGTATCTAGTAATATTAAATTTCAATTTATTTTTATTTTTGTAATTTAAAATTTATTTTTTTAAAAGCTACATATTTCATATCTATGTATAATAAAATCTAAAATTTTGTTTTAAATTGTATCTCAAATGAGGATCTTAGGTGTCTATGTATTAAGTTCTCAAGACTATTTTGATGCTTAATTTATAGTTAAAAAAAGGCCATCATCCTTTACTGTTGATAACAAACCAACCACTAACGTTTTTTCCTAACAAATTAACCACTGACTTATGGGAAACTGTCAAATCCAAGATCGCTGTCACATTTACCGTTACACGTAATGATGTGGCGTTGCGGCAGTTCGTCGACAAACCGTCTTGGCTTCATAGTTTTTAAAAACTATGCAAAGACTTGTCATGAACCGCGATGGTTTAGGTAGGAACCACAACGGTTTGTCAAGACATTGTTGCGGTTTGGTATGAAGCCGCCACAGTGTCTTGACACGCCGCTGCAGCGCCTCATAAACCACAGTGGTTTACTGAGACACCATTGCGGCCTCAGCCTAAACTGCAGCGGTTTACTGAGAATTGTATAAATACACCAAGGACTCCTCATGATTTTCTCAGACAATATTTCAGCGATTAGCAAACCCTAGAGAATTCTGAGAGCTGAAGTGAACCGCATTTTGGCTGAAGAATGACATCACACTCCCCTGGAAACATCTTTTCTTAAATCAACGATCCATGTTTCTTTCGCTAAACCGATCCAACTGTTCAATAGCCTCCCACATCAAACACTTCTGTGGAGAATCTTTTCACCCATCCTAATTGATCTCACTCGTTCTTAAATTTCATCCAATGATTCCTACTGCATCTGGCCCTTCTTACACGCTATTTCTTTAATTCTAAAACATAAACTATTAAACTAACAATTTAAACTTACCTTAACCGTGGATTAGTTTCACATTATTTCTTTACTAATTCTAATATAGTCGGCTTTCTTAATTCCTAAAAAATTCATGTTTTATTTTATTATCTATAAAATAAAACCTCTTATTTTAACTTTCCTAATTCCATAACTTATTTAATAATTCTAATATTTTTATTCATTAATTAAAATTTTCCAATTGAAATAACTAGTTTATTAAATTTTAAATTGTCGTATTTACATAATTAAACTATACATACAAAAATTTCGAGTATTACATAGGTATCCCCATTTGTTTGAAGGCACTCTTGAAATTTTAAATTTCAAGGACGAAATTTTCTAGGTAGGGGAGAATGTGATACCTGTTATTTTGATAATGAAAGAAATTTTTTTTAAAAAAGAATTTCCTTCCCCAATCGGTGGAAGCATTTCGGAACTAGGGAATGAAATTCCTTCCTTTTCCTTCCTCTTCCCTGCGGTTAAGACTCCTTTACCTCTCCCTCTTGCCTTCTTTGTCTCTCTCTCTCTCTTTCTCTCACCTCAAAATTCCATATTTCTCTACAAAAATTCTTTCCGCCTCCAGAATCTTGACAGACAAAATTTGTGGGAGTTTCTCAACAAGTTTTGGAGGTGGATTTTGAGTCGAATTACACTCTTCAGTAAGTCAATTTTTTTCCTTCTCTGTAATTTTGATTTTCAGCAAAAACCTTTGGATTTTATGCAAAAGTTGAAACTGTTGATTGAAGATTTAGCGAACTACCTTCGGTGCGAGTTGGCGAAGAAGAGTGTCCAGTTTTTTGTGGTGTTTGATTGGAGTTTCCGGTGGTCGGAAATCAAAATGAAAGGTAAGAAAAATCTAATTTTTAACTCTTGTTTTACTCTCTGTATTTGGGAGTAATTTGTTCTTTGGAATAAGACAAATTTGGGTATGAGAAGTCCGTTATAAATGGCCAAAAATCTCTATAGAAATCAGGAGGCATCTTTAGGGAAGACGATGTCGAGCCATAACTGAAATCGTGCAAGCCGCAGCTTGGACCCTTAGGTTTGAGTCGCAGGCTAGGGACCTACCTGGTCCTACCTTGACTATTTTATTTTTAAATATGTACCAAAATTATAATTTAAAAATCGTGGACTTTTGAATTTTTGAATTTGATCAATGGTATGCTCACTTCGAGGTAACAGTTTATTTTTGTGTACAATATTGCACGATTTTCTAAAAATAATATTTTGAAACGTATTACATATAAAATGACGAATATATTTTTATGGCTCAGCGGATTTTTAATTCTATTATGTAATTTTTCACTGGACATATATTTATTGAGGATGCATATAAATTATATGGATTAACCTGGTCATGTAAACCAAGTTCTATCAATCTGATTTGGGGTCCTATTTTATTTTATACACATTTGATCATGGAAGGATGTTTTTATTTACTGTTAACTAGAGTAATAAGATAGTTGTATGCATCGTGTCCATAAGCACAAAACTCTAGACCTGATCAGGATCTTTCTGTGGCTTTCACGATCGCCAAACTTTGCTATTGTTATGTGATATACGTATGACATGAAGTTTTCAGAGGCGGACCTAACAAAAACGCTGGGTTGAACTACTCAATCCTTGGAGAGGACCCAATCGCTCAGCCCAAAGTTTGGAAGTCAGCAAAAGACTTAATATAAAATTAAGCCCAAAACAAATGAGCTATGGTCCACAGAGTGATCAACAAAAATCAAAGTTAACATAATATCAACAAGAGAAAAACACTTTGCAGGAAATGAAACCAAACAACTCCAAACAATAAACTAATAAAAGAATTAAATCTTCACCAGAGACACAGAAACACAAAGACAAAAACAAATCTGAAGCAACTGCACCTTGGACACCACACCTGACCACCACAATCAAACCTAGGATGGAGGGGTCATTGAAGTCAATGACTAACTCAGTATGGAACTTATACTAAATGAAACGCGCATGTAAAATTGGTTTTATCTTTTCTCATCAAAACCATGCTAAAATAAATGTTGTACTTGAGTCTGTACATGTGCATATAATCATTACCATAACCGTGCATGAATGTTTAAAATCAATTCCAAAACATGTTTTATCATCAAAACAATCTTCACAAGCCACCAATGAAACAATTGCCAAAAACATTGTTGGATACCTAGCCAGCTATAAGAAAATAAGCCACCACCGTTTTTCATCAATCAAAACGGTAATCCATGAAAGAGGAGGTCACACAAGGACCCCTTTGACATGGAGCAGAAGATGTATCGGGGATATCTTTGTGATACTTTGACACTGAAACTATCTAAAGTATCAAGAGGACTCCACCACTCGTATATACATCATAGCATACCATGAAAACTATGCACATAAAGCAAATGTGTATAACTCACATATATACATAACATAAAAAAAAAAAAACTAACGTGTTGTCGAACAGTCCCCATCATGTTTTTCATATGTGGTAACTCAACAAATACATTTTGAAAACCATGGCATGCAATACTGTGTATAAAGTATAAAATCCCTACGTAGCCTCACGCGTTGTCGGGTGAGGACATCATCATAACCTAAAACCAAATTAATTTTAACCCCAAATCAAAACTAGGAATACAACAAAAGTTCTAAACCATAATACAAAACCTAATAGGAAACCAGATATGGCTGACGAAGCCGAGTGAAGTTCATTGAACCCAAACTCTATAAAACAAACAGTGCGATCGACCAAAACATAACAATGGTCGACCAAGACGTAACAACAGGCTACCAAAAAGATCCATTGGTCGACAAGACACGGTTACAGTTGATGGAATACAACTCTAACATCCCATTTCCGTTTATACATGTTTCGTAAAACTTTTGAACATTTTAAAATCTCATTTCAAATGTACTTTATTAAAATATATCATAGTACGTTTGAGGAATAAAACATTAAATTGTCTTACAGAAATAACATAAATAAAATACTTTTACAATATCTTATGCATTTAAAAACAACTTTATTTATTAGAGTCATAACCCCCAAGGTCGTTTCGCGCATGGTAACACAAGCTCGCATCACGTCACGCTCCTTCAACATTCACTTCAACCAGTTCATCATTCATACCTACATTACAAGAGGAATAATGAGCCTATTGCCCAATAAAGAATATAAAATGTAATGCAACATTAACCTCTATAACAACTCTACATGCTTTAGTTTCATATATTCGTAAGAGGGGTGAGAGCAACCTCTTCAGTCTCCGAACTCACCACTTGGATTCATTTTTTCATGAGAGCAACATCTTCAATCTCCAAACTCAGTAAAAATGTATTCACCTACATTTACATTCATTACCATTTGGGTGAGAGCAACCTCTTCAGTCTCCGAACTCGCCACTCGTTGAGTAAGAGCAACCTCTTCAGTCTCCGAACTTACTCAAACAAGTTGTTTTTACGTGTGAGAAACCTCTTCAGTATCCAAACCCAAGTAGAAACACCGTTATTATCTTTATTATTAGTCTATGCATATAATTCTATAACATATCTACATAAATGTCACACACGATATTTCATATATCGCAAATAATGCTACAAACAACTAACAACAATTACTATGCTTCAATTTAAATACTAAACATGCTTTATTTATCACACATCAACTTTTTTATCCTTGTTGCATTATCACTTAACAATATAAGCACTAATATTATAAGAATGTAACAACTTGGACCATGAACTAACAGGGAGATAAAGTAAGATAAATACATTAACTTTCTCTTCTCGGGTAAATTCCTATAGATTTCCTCTTATTAACAGTATATTAATCTTAGAAGTCATTCTATCAAACTAACTTGCATAAAATAATTTTAGAAATTAATCAGAAAGATACCACAAAGAAGCTTACTAAATTGATCTTCTTCACCATTAACTATTGACATACCTATTATATTTACAGATAACTAAAGGCTAAAAAAATCAACTCTTGATCAGAAAACTAACATCCAGACTTAATTATTGCATGGAAGACGTGTAGTAATCGCAGGATTAATTCTCCAGATAATATTTATGAAAACAATAGAACTTAAATCCAAGGAAGACATGCAGTAAACTAGGAACTACAACCTCCAGAGAGTAAACAACGTAATTGCAACATACAAAACATGGCAACTCCCTACTCCTACGATGTAGGTCCTTATGGGCAAAACACAAGCATTATTCCTTACCTCATTCGTTCTCCTCTTTGTTTTCCTCAGTTCCGATCCTCTTCCATAGTTGAATCTCTTACAAAAGTTCTCTCTCTTTCTCCTTCTTTCTTCAAAGTTTTTCTTCTCAAAAAACTTCATCGTATGTTCTATTTATAAACGTTTAGTATGAATCTTCAGTCATTCACTAAAGTTTAAACATTTGGAGGGACGTTGGATGTCACTTGAACACCAAAAGTTGATCTTTTAATGCTTCTCGCGATTGAATATCGCTTCCAGACGTTTAAGTTTAATGGTGGACTATCATTTTTAATGAAAGAAGATTGCGCCGGTCGATCGTCTAAAATGTGATCGACAGCCACGATCGGCCGTAGTTATTTTCTTAAATTTTTCCATTAACTTTTCCTTATTTTCTCTACATCATTAACTCCTATACATATATATAAATTCTAATACATAATTTTAACGTCCCCTGGTGCTCCCAGTACAATATTGTTCGCTTTAGGCGAAGCCCGCATGGTTTTGTTCTTGGGATTAGCCCAAAACACGTTGTACTAGGTAAAAAGAGGATCCATGCTTATAAACCATGCATTTTCTACTCTCCCAAGTGATGTGAAATTGTGTCCCCCTGATATGGGCTAGACCCACACCAGGGCCTTTCCTGGCCTTCACAGGGCGGGATGCCACAATCTCCCTACATTGGGGACCTAACGCCCTCGTCGGCCACACTTCCGGTTGGGATTTTGCTCTGATACCATTTATAATGTCCCTCGGTGCTCCCAGTACAATATTGTCTACTTTGGGCCGAAGCCCACACG